>JACEFZ010024104.1:0-634305 GCA_014155875.1 Cepaea nemoralis | reverse complement strand
CTCCTCCCCTTCATTCTCAATCCTCCTCCCTATCCGCCTCACCTACTACTCCCACTCCTCTTCTCCTCGCGTTTTTCTTATCATCCCCTCTTCCTTCTCCCTCCCTCCTCCTCCTGCCTATCCCTACATTAACTCCTCCCCTTTACTCCCAATCCCTCATCCTGCATCCATCCTCCCTCATCATGCATACTCCTCCCTTCATCCTTCTGCCTCTCCTACTTCCTCCGCTTACTCCCTTCCTCCTCTCTCATCCCTCCTCTCCCTCTCCTCCTCCTAATCTTCCTCTCCTCTCTCCTCTCTAATCTCTCCTCCTGCCTACTACTCCTCTCTTCCTCCTCTTCCCTCCTCCTCCTCTCTCCGCCCTATCTCTTCCTCCCTCCTACTCCTCCCTCTTCCTCCCTCCTCGCCTCCTCTTCCCTCCTCGCCATTCCTACTCCTCCTTTTTCTTCTTCTGCTGCTGCTGCTTCCGCTGCTGCCCGCTTCTTTGATTCCATTTACCCAGTTTAAATGTAGGGGAAGGTGTAAGATCTTTCAGTTCTCTTGCTAATCTTTTTTTGTAATTGGTCTTCCTTACTAAAGTTTGTTTCTAACCTGCACCCAATAAATGATTAGACAGACATGCAGGCAGAACAGACAGACAGGAGGGAGGGACAGACAGACAGACAGAGAGGGACGGACAGACACAGACAACAGACGTCTGACGGGAACTTATATGACTAATTACTTATATGAATTAATTAGATTGCGCCCCTCAGGGGCTGGGCAAGCCGGGCCGAATCAGACGACAGACAGACAGACAGACTAGATAGACAGACGATATATAGTCGGGAACGGAAGCTTATATGACTACTTATATGATTCAATTAGATGCTCCCCACCAAGGTCTGGGCGAAGCCGGCCGGTTCAGCTAGTTTATATATAAAACAGATTGTTTGTTATATTCTGTATGTCCTTTATGCGTTCGCGAACGGCCCATCCGATTGAGATGAAATTTTCTACACGTCTTCCTTTCATTACAGCGCAGCCCACTGTGATATTTTTTTAGTGTGAAATCGGCTGCTTACTTAATATTATTTAATTTTTCATTTTACATTGTAATTTATATACAGCGAGGGGACTTAACTCTGTAAAAGTTATTTCAAGGGGCATAACTTTCAATGAATTTTCTGTATAACTTATAGTCATATTGTTGCATCGTTTTCAAAGATTTATAAACTCTTTGTCTGTAGTTATGTACCGGCATATGAGTTATAATAAATAATGCTACAATCTTTAAGGCATTTTCAAAGTTTTCATAAAAATAATGCATAATGCATAACATTGTAACTCATCTTTTTATGCTTACGAAGTTATCTACAGTCATGCAGGTGATTAGAAACTGTTTTCATTCGAAATAATGGATGGTGTGTGGAAGGAGATTCTTTTAAGTTACTTTATTTTGTTGTATGAATTTAATGAGACGCTACCCGCCAGGAGCTGGGCGAAGCCACGCCGGGTCAGATAGATAGACAGACCCACCTTTTCGCTGCAGTTATCTACAGGCATATGCGTTATAATCCTCCTCATGTCCCCCCTCCTCCTCCTACCCTCTTCCTCTTCCCCTCCCCCCTCTCCTTCCTCCTCCTCCTTCTTTCTCCTCCTCCTCCCTCCTCCTCCTACCTCCTCGCCCTCCTCCCTCCTCCTAATCACTCCTCTTCCTTCCTCCTCCCTTCTCCTCCTCTCTCCTCCTACTCCCTCCTCCCTCCTCCCTCTTCCTCCTACGTCCCCCCTCATCCCTCCTCCTCCCTCCTCCTGCTCCCTTTTTCTCCCTCCTCCTCCTCCCCTTACTCCTCCCTCCTCCTCCCTCTTCTCCTCCTCCCTCCTACTCCCTCCCTCCTCCTCCTCTCATCCCTCCTCCTCCCTTCTCCTCCTCTCTTCTCATCCTCTCTCCTCCTCCCTCCTCCTCCTCCCTCTACCTCCTCCCTCCTCCTCCTCCCTCCTCCTCCCTCCTCCTCCGTCCACATCCCTCCTCATCCTCCCTCCTCCTTCTCCTCCCTCCTCCTCCTCCTCCTCCCTCTACATCCTCCCTCCTCCTCCCTCCGCCTCCTCTCTCCTCCCTCCTCATCCTCCATCTCCCTCATTCTCCCTCTCCTCCTCCCTCCTCATCCTCCCCCTCCTCCTCCTTCGTTCTTCTCCTCCATCATTCTCCTTCCTCCTCCCTCTTCCTCATCCCTCCTCCTCCCTCTTCCTCCTCCCTACTCCTACTCCCTACTCCTCCTCCCTACTCCTCCTCCCAACTCCTCCTCCCTACTCCTCCTCCCCTCCTCCCTCCTCCTCCTTCTTCCTCCCTCCTCCTCGCTCTTCCTCCTCCCCCTCCTCCTTGCTCTCCTCCTCCCTCCTCCTAATCACTCCTCCTCTCTTCTCCTCCTCTCTTCTTCCTCCTCCTCCGTCCTCCATCCTTCCCCCTCATCCTCCCTCCTCCTCCTCCCTCTTCCTCCCTCTTCCTTCTCCCTCCTCCTCCTCCCTCCTCCCCTCCTCCTCCCTTATCCCCCTCCTCCCTCCTCCTCCTCCCTCCTCCTCTTCTCTCCTCCTCCTCCTCTCTCCTCCTCCTCCTCCCTCTACCTCCTCCCTCTACCTCCTCCCTCCTCCTTCCTCCTCCTCCCTCCTCCTCCTCTCTCCTCCTCTTAATCCCTCCTCCTCCTCCTCCTATCCCTCCCTACTCCTACTCCTCCCTCCTCTTCCTCCCTCCTCCTCTCTCCGCCTATCTCTTCCTCCCTCCTCCTCCTCCCTCCTCCTCCCTCCTCCTCCTCTCTCCGCCTATCTCTTCCTCCCTCCTCCTCCTCCCTCCTCCTTCCTCCTCCACCCTCTTCCTCCTCCCTTCTCCTACTCCTCCTTTTTCTTCTTCTTCTGCTGCTGCTGCCGCCGCTCCATTTACCCAAGTTAATCGTTAGGGGAAGATGTAAAGATCTTTCAAGTGCTCTTTCTAATGCTTTTTTGTAAGTTGGTCTTCGTTTATCTAGTTAGTTAGTTAGTTAGTCGACAGATCATCCTCGTTGCACATCGGACCATTCAGTTCATAAGTGCTCGGATCCCCTCCTCAGCAAATCCCGCAGCGTGTAGCGGCTAACGACGCCAGTTCTGTGTTGGTTTATCAATCTTCTTTGGCTTCCTACGTAGTGTTCTTGTTTGGCCACCCATCTTTTAATTTGCTGCTCTCGCAGTCTGGCCATTGTTGTAGATTCACAGTCATCATTTGGTTCTTGCAAAAGTCTCACTTCTCGTAGAGCATTCAGAATGTCAGCCTGGTCCATGGCGCGTCCGCCCTCCACAGTAGCCTCACCTGCGAGCTTGTCAGCCCGCTCATTTCCTTGTACTCCCGCATGACCTGGCACGAAGATGAAACTAATATTTGCCAGCCGAGAACGCTCCAGAGGCAGCAACCATTCTCTTCGGATCGACCCCTCCTCTATCCTCTTGATCATGTTCATTGAGTCGCTAAGGAAACAAGCCCTAGTGAATGTCTGTGTCTCGAGCCATGTTATTGCTTTACTTACTGCCATGACTTCCATGGTCAGGCTACTTGTGGTTTCAGTGAAAGCACCAGAGTCCTCCTTCACAATTCTCCCTCCGGCCCGAGCTGTAAAGGCCCATGAGCTTCTCACATGTCGGACGACCGACCCATCTGTGTAGATGACCGCGTCACTGTCTAGCGAATTCTCGAAAATCAACGCTTGTACTTCAGCCTCCACAGCAGCCGGATTTTCTTGTCTGCATTTTCTATCTAGTTGGATGCAAACTGAAAAGGATGTGCAGAAGTCTGTTGGCACTTGCACCCACTCCTCGCCAGGTTCTAAGTCCTCAAGTGAACACACCTGTTGAAGAATGTCTTCGGCTTGACCCATCCACGACCGTCCTCTTTTTAACCTGCTGCCCTTCACCTTCCTAATTTCACTATGCAGTGGATGCTGTGTGTTTGCGTTAATTCTGAGGTAGGCGCGTGCCCTGCAAACTTGCATTCTCTCTTCAATGGTTGGAAAATCAAGAAGGTAGCGCATCGCCCTGCATGCTGTATCTCTTGTACATCCAAGAATAATGCGCATAGCTTCATTCTGTATCCTTTCCATCCTTTCTATCTGCTTATGGCTGAGAGTCAGGATTGCCATTGCATACTCCAAAACAGACATGACCAGCCCCTCGTACAGAAGACATAGATGGCGCTGCTCACAGTTTGCTGCCGCCATCACCCGCATCGCTGCCAAGCCCCGCTTGGCCTTTGTTATCACCTGGTCTATGTGCACATTATAAGCAAGGCTTCGATCAAGGCTTCGTTTATCTAATGTTGTTCTAACTGCAACCAATAAATGATTAGACAGACAGACAGACAGACAGACAGACAGACAGACAGACAGTCGGGAACGGGAACTTATATGAATTAAATGAGATGCTCTCCATCAGGGGCTGGGCGAAGCCGGGCCGGGTCAGACAGACAGACAGATAGATAGACAGACATACAGATAGATAGTCGGGAACGGGAACTTATATGACTACTTATATGAATTAAATGAGATGCTCCACACCAGGAGCCAGGCGATGCCGGGCAGGGTCAGACAGACAGACAGACAGACAGACAGACAGACAGACAGACAGACAGGAACGGGAACGGCAGCTTATATGACTACTTATATGAATTAAATGAGATGCTCCCCACCAGAGATAGGCGAAGCCGGGCCGGGTCTGCTAGTCTTATATATAAAAGGCAATGTGTGTGGATGTGTATGTCTGTATGTATGTCCTTTATGCGTTCGCGAACGGCCCATCCGACCCATTTCTACACGCCTTCCTCTCATTCCAGCGCTGCCAACTGTCATATTTTTGTTTCTTCTTCCTCCCCCTCCCTCCTCCCCCTCCCTAAATACGTACGTAAATATATGATGATGATGAAAGAATCCCCGAACCAAAACGCTAGGACAAGCGAAGAAAATGACGTGACTACACAGAATCGTCACACGGCAATCATCATCATCATCAAGTGCCGTGCCGGCTGGCGTAGGCGTTCATGGTTCTCCATAGATCTCAGTCTTTGGTTTTCTGGATCAACTCTGCTGCTGATATATATGCCTCCATGCCACGGCAATATCAATAACAATTCATCTTTTTATGTGTAAGGAAGTTATCTACAGTCGTGTAGAAGGGAAGAACAATCAATGGAAGGACCGAAATCACAGAACCTAGACGAGTATGAATTCGGAATGGCGAACTCCCTCCTCCTCTCTTCTCCTCCTCCTCCTCCTCCATCTACCTCCTCCCCCTCCTCCTCCTCCTCCTCCTCCCTCTCCCTCCTCCTTCTCCCTCTTCCTCTCCCTTCCTCCTCCATCCTCCTCCGTCCTACTCCTTCCTCTTCTCCCTCCCGCCTCCTCCTCTCCTCCCTTCCTCCCTCTCCTCCCCTCTCTGCCTCCTTCTCCTCTCCTCCTCCCTCCTCCTCCTCCTCCTCTTTCCTCCTCCATCCTACTCCCTCCTCCTCCCACTACCTCCTCCTGCCTCCCTCGCACCCGCCTCCTCCTCCTTCTCCGCTTCCTCCTCCCTTTCCTTCCTTCCTACTCCCTCTACTCCGCCTCCTCCCTCTACCCTTCCCTCTCCTCCCTACTCCTCCTCCACCTCCTTTCCCTTCCTCCCCTCCTCATTCTCTTTCCTCCTCCCTCTCCCTCCTCCTCCTTCCTCCTTCTCCTCTCCGCCTCCTCCTACCTCATTCACCTCCTCCCTCTCCCTCCGCTTCTCCTACCCCTCCTCCTCCCTGCCCTCCTCCTCCAATTCCTACCGTCTTCCTCTTCCCCTCCCCTCCTCCCTCTCCCTCCTCTTCCTCCTCCATCCTCTTCCTCCCTCTTCCTCCTCCTCCTCCCTTCCTCCTCCTCCTCCTCCTCCTCTCTCCTTCCTCCCTCATCCCTTTTCCTTCCTCCTTCTCCTCCCTCTACCTAATCCCTCCTCCTCCCTCCTCCTCCTTCCTCCACATCCCTCCTCCTCCTCTCCCCTCCTCCTCCTACCCTCTTCCTCTTGCCCTCCCCCTCTCCCTCCTCTTCCTCCTCCATCTCTCTCCTCCTCCCTCTCTCTCCTCCCTCCTCCTCCTTTCCTCCTCCTCCTACCTCTCCTCCTCCTCTTCCTCCCTTCCTCCCCTCTATCTCCTCCCTCCTCCTCCCTCCACCTCCCTCTTCCTCCTCCTCCCTCCTCATCATTATCCTCCTCCCCTCCTTCTCCTCCCTCCTCCTTCTCCCTCCTCATTCTACCTCTTCCTCCCTCCTCCTCCCTCCCTCCTCCTCTCTCCTCCTCCTCCCTCCCTCTCCCTCCTCCTCCTCCTGCGTTCTCCTCCTCCTCCTGCGTTCTCCTCCTCCCTCCTCCTCCCTCCTCCTCCTCCTACCTCTTCCTCCTCCCTCCTCCTTCTCCCTCCTCCTAATACCTCCTCCTCCTCTCTCCTCCTCCTCCCTCTTCCTCCTCCTCCCTCTTCCTCCCTCCTCCTCCTTCTCCTCTTTCCCCCCTCCTCCTCCTAATCCCTCCTCCTCCTCTCTCCACCTCTCTTCCTCCTACCTCCTCCTCCTCTCTTTTCCTACCTCCTCCTCCTCCCTCTACCTCCTCCCTCCTCCTCCTTCCTCCACATACCTCCTCCTCCCTCTTCCTCCTCCTCCCTCATCATTCTTCCTCCTCCTCCTTCTCCCCCTCCTACCTCCTCCCTCCTCCTTCTCCCTCCTCCTTCTACCTCTTCCTTCCTCCTACTTCTCCCTCCACCTCCTCCCTCCTCCTCCTCTCTCCTCCTCCTCCCCCCTCCTCCTTCTCCTCCTGCGTTCTCCTCCTCCCTCCTCCTCCTTCTTCCTCCTCCCTCCTCCTCCTCCTCCTCCTCCTCTCTACTCCTCCTTCCTCCTCCTCCCTCCTCATCCTTCTCCTCTTTCCCCCCTCTTCCTCCTAATCCCTCCTCCTCCCTCCTATTCCTCCCTACTCCTCCTCCTCCCTCCTCCTACTCTCTCTGCCTATCTCTTCCTCCCTCCTCTTCCTCCCTCCTCCTCCTCCCTCCTCCTCCCTCCTCCACCCTCTTCCTCCTCCTTCCTCCTACTCCTCCTTTTTCTTCTTCTGCTGCTGCTGCCGCCGCTCCATTTACCCAAGTTAATTGTTGGGGGAATATGTAAAGATCTTTCAAGTGCTCTTTCTAATGCTTTTTGTCCGTTTATCTAAGGTTGTTCTAATCGCAACCAATAAATGATTAGACAGACAGACAGACAGACAGACAGACAGACAGACAGACAGGGAGGGAGGGAGGGAGGGAGGGAGGGACAGACAGATAGACAGACAGATAGATAGTCGGGAACGGGAACGGGAGCTTATATGACTACTTATATGAATTAAATGAGATGCTCCACACCAGGAGCCAGGCGATGCCGGGCAGGGTCAGACAGACAGACAGACAGACAGGAACGGGAACGGGAGCTTATATGACTACTTATATTAATTAAATGAGATGCTCCCCACCAGGGACTGGGCGAAGCCGGGCCGGGTCTGCTAGTTTGATATATAATACAATATATTTACTACCATTTTAACCATTTTTAGATCATTATTATGAGACTTCCCATTTTCTGCCATCAATTTCTGCTTGGGCAAAACCCATTTTTTGTTTGGCACTGAATCAGATATGCACCATCGATTACTTAAGTGAAATAATGGTAGCCAATGAATGTGGCAGCACTCTTGGTCAGATAACATTGCACCGAACGAAGTGCATATCACTAATAAGAAATGTTATTTCACCGTCTTTAAGATCTGATCTAATTCTAGATCTGCAAAACAAGAAGTATGCACTCATCATTGATGATGGACTCACCACTGATGTATCGACCCAAAAGTATTTGTGCATTTTAGTTAGAAACCTCAGCGATAAAAGAAATGAAATTACTACTAGTTTTCTAGGTTTTATTCCAGTTCAGGAGGCTACACGAGAGAATATATTTAGTTTAATTAACATTGAAATTGAAAAATGTAATCAATCATTAAAAAATTGCATTGGTAGTGCATCCGATGGTGCTTCCAGTATGGTTGGATGCAACAATTCAGTTGGCCCAGAATGACAGATGTATCTCCTTCGTGTGTTCAGTATAAGTGTGTTTGTCATTCATTAGCATTGTGCATCAAATATGCAGTGTCAAAACTACCTTCAAACATTGGATTTTTGCAGACAAAAATACCAAATTGGTTTAAATATAGCAATCTAAAACGAGAAGCATTTACAGATTTATTCAAAATTATGAACTCATCGACAGAATTTCAGCAAACTATAACGGCACCACTTCCTTTTGAGAAAATTTCTTCTACTCGCTGACTTGTCTGGGGAAAAGTAATGGTCAATATTCTAATGAATTGGGAAGAACTCAAGGTTTATTTTATTTCTGCTGATTTCGCAAATTATGACACTAAATTTAAGTCACGACTTATAAAGGAAATGCTTCTAGATCAAAGAAACTACCTTTATTTTCATTTTGCAACCCCTTTTGTGCAGGAATTCGAAAGGTTAAATAGACTTTTTCAAAAAAAGTAAGGCAGATCCTCACGAATTACACGAAGAACTATTTTTGCATTATAAGAGTCTTAATAGTAGGATTTATGATACCAATAATAAGAAACAAGATATTTCCAATGTTAATTTTGGCATCAAATTCCTGTCAGAGTATGATACTTGATGCATGAGGGTTGAACATTCAGAAAAGTTCTGATACGAAAATTAATTGCCAACAAGAGGTCTTAGATGTCAAAGAAAGATGCTTATCAATGCTAGAAGAAGCACTTGGTCAAGTTAGAAAGCGGCCTCCTTCAGCAAGAAATATATATATATATATATATATATATATATATATATATATATATATATATATATATATATATATATATATATATATATATATATATAATTATATTATATTTAATGATCTAACAAATTTTCATCATTGGCACCTTTCCGTCTTGACAGACGATAGTTTGGTACATTGTGCTTCAAAAAGGCTTAATAACTACGATCCATGGCGGTGGCGAGTGTGGCTGGTAAGGCCAATTCTTGCTGCAAATGTTTGCCCACAGTAGGTGCATGTGAAAACATGGTCATTTCCCCCATTTTGCACCATCTTACGTCTCTCACGCTCTGTGTGTGCTTTATCTGCAATCATTTTCTCCTTTGTTTTTATTCCATTTCTGATAGTTGCCCTCCATGCAACACGTTCAGCGGCGATGTGCTCCCAATGTGCATTATCAATGCCTGTATCAATCATGTCCCGCTTACACACATCTTTGCATCGTAGTAGAGGCCGACCCTGAGATCTCCTACCCGTCTGTAATTCACCAAAAAAGATGTCCTTTGGTATTCTACCATCATCCATCCTCCTAACGTGTCCTACCCATCTAAGTCTACGAAGACTGAGCATGGAATACACCGTCACACAACCTGATCTTTCCAATACTTCAGTATTTGTGATTTTGTCTTGCCACTTAATACCAAGTATTCTTCGCAGACACCGCATATGAAAGCTGTTTAAACGTTTCTCTTGGCGTGAGTAAGTTGTCCAGGTTTCACTGCCATAAAGAAGAGTACTAAGGACACAGGCTTGGTAGACGAGGACTTTTGTTTTGGCAGTAAGCTTCCTGTTCTCCCAGACTCTTTTTGCTAACATGTTCATTGTTGTTGCTGCCTTACCAATCCTGATGTTGATTTCCTGATCGAGGGATAATTTGCTATTTACCTCTGATCCTAGATATGTAAAATGGTCCACCATCTCCAGTTCGGCGTCGTCAATAAAGATTGATGGTACACCATGCGCACCTTGTGACATAATTTGGGTCTTCTTTTTGTTAATTGTTAAACCAAATTCAGAACAAGCATTGGAGAATGCAGATAGTAGATGTTGTAATTCTTCCTCAGAGTGGGTCGTAATCGCAGCATCATCCGCAAAAAGCAACTCTCTGATTAGTACCCTGCTAATTTTGGTCTTGGCCTTCAATCTCTGAGCATTATAGAGGCCACCATCTGAGCGTGAGTGAATGTATATACCGTCATCCTGATCACGAAAGGCATATTTCAGTAGAAGTGAAAAGTATATCCCAAAGAGGGAGGGGGTTAGTACACAACCTTGCTTAACTCCACTCTTGATTTCAAACTCCTCTGAAGTTGAGCCATCAAACGTGATTATACCCTTCATGCCCATGTGGAACGATTCCACATTGGACAGAAGAGTTGGTGGGCAGCCAATCTTCTTCGACTGACCAAATCGAATGCCTTTGTGAGGTCGATGAAGGCAATAAACAGTGGCTGATTTTGTTCCCGGCATTTTTCTTTCATCTGTCGCAATGAGAATATATCAATGGTAGACCGGTTCTGACGGAAGCCGCACTGTGATTCGGGGTAGACTTGATCTCCCAGGACTTGAAGTCTGCGCAGGACAATTCTGGCAAATACTTTCCCAACAATACGCAGAAGTGAGATACCCCTATAGTTGTTACAGTCGCTCCGATCTCCCTTGTTCTTGTACAGCGTTATGATGTTTGAATCTTTGAAATCCTATGGGACTTGTCCTACTCGCCAGCATAGCTCTATTAGCTGGTGGATCTGTAGAGCGAGTGTGTCTTGCCCACTCCTGATTACCTCTATTGGAATCCCATCCTTACCTGGAGCCTTGCCAGATGCAAGCTCATTTATAGCACACTTAACTTCTGTTATAGTGGGAAGTGTGTCCAGGTGGTCAAGAGTTGGCAGGGCCTCTATGGCGTTGAGGGCATCATCCGCTAGCTTGGTCTCACTTGAGTAAAGCTCTAAATAGTGCTTGACCCATCTATCCATCTGCTGTTTCTTATCAGTGATGATTTCTCCAGTCAAGGTTTTCAGCGGTGCACTTCTTTTGATCATTGGACCACAGGCTTTCTTTATCCCTTCATACATGCTTCTGATGTTTCCCTTATCACTTGCGATTTGAATGGACTCACATAACTTGATCCAATAGTCATTCGCACACTGCCTGGCAGCCTTTTGTACATCCTTCCTCGCTTGCTTCAGCTCACTCAGAGTGTTACGCGTTGGGTCTTTCCTTGTTTCTTAAGAGAGCTATCTTCTTTTTATCAATCAAGGGCTGCAGTATCTGGCTGTTTGCCGCAAACCAGTCCTGCCTCTTATGATCCACAGTGCCGTAAACCCTTACCGCTGTTTTATAAATAGTTTCCTTAAGTTTACTCCATTTATCATTTACTATACAATTTTCTGATGTATCATTGAAAGCGTCTTCAAGTTGCTGTTGAAATTCAAAGCACTTTCCAGGATCGTGAGTGTTAATAATATTAATCCTGGGGCTAGACTTGTGTTTAGCTGTGTAGATTCTCTTTGGTCTCAGTCTAACCCTTGCAACAACCAAAGAATGATCTGTATCACAGTCAGCACTGTGGTAACTTCGAGTTAATGATGTATGGTTCAGATGTTGTCTCCGTGTGATAATGAAGTCCAGCTGATGCCAATGGCCGGATCTTGGATGTTTCCATGTGACCTTATGCATCTCTTTTGTTTTAAAAAAGGAGTTTGTAATACATAGGTCATTTCTAGTGCTAATGCTCCAGCAGCCTTTGCCCATTATCATTCATGCGACCGATGTTGTATTTTCCAAGGCACACTGGCCATGAACTCGAGTCCTTGCCCACACGAGCATTGAAATCACCGAGCATATAAATGTAGTCGGATTTTGGAACTGCCTTGATCGCAGAGTCTAGCTGCTCATAGAACGTATCCTTCACATCATCAGAGGAAGCGAGTGTCGGTGCATATGCAGTGAGAATGGTGGCAAATCCACAAGAGGTTGCCAAGCGCAGTGATAATAATCTTTCATTACCTCCAGCTGGGATATCAATCATTCCCAGTAGCGAATTCTTCACTGCAAAGCCCACACCATGTTGCCTTTTTTCTGCCTGCCCTCTTCCCTTCCAAAAAAAGGTGTAATTGTTTTCCCTGAGTGACCCTTCCTCAGCGAGGCGAGTCTCCTGCAGGCCAGCAATATCAATGTTAAGACGATTGAGTTCAGCATCAATCACAGCCGTTTTTCTCACATCGTCAATATTTGTCAAGTCAGTGGAAAATCCTGGACACATGGTTCTCACGTTCCAGGTTGCAAGCCGTAGCTTGAGGTTTCTATTATTCTTTTTATTAGTACCTGGTGCATTGGTTTTACAGCCTGCGATTCAGATTTTGTCCTAGCCCCAAGCACCCATTGAAGCAGGCAGGCTGTGGCGGATCAGCACCCAATTGGCCGGGGGCTGCCCAGCTTGAGGCGGGCGGTAGCTGATCAGTGACACCTGTAGGTGTCTCCCACCGTCAGAGGCAACGCGTGGCGCCCCATGTCTACGCCAACTGACAAGGACTTATAACCCGTAACAGTTGCCTCTCGCTTTGATTCCGAGACCGGTTAAGACCAGGGATGGAGTTATTGCCTCTCCATAGCACAAAGCCTGGGCTAAAATAAAGAAACCATGTGTTGCCCATGCAGCATGATCCCTCTCTCGGCCTGCCTAGTTCATTCCAGAGGAAAGTTAACACCTATACATCTGGAACAAGACAAGCTGCAGAAGCTGCCGGATCAGCAAAGCAATGCTCTAACTGTCCGCCTGTCGGAGCTTCGATCCTAGACCAGGTGCCAACCAAGGCTTAGGGCCTGGTCTGCCCTGCCATGACTTATTTTGTCTTTGGGTTGCATTTCCTCGCACCAGGATAAGGCTAGTACCCTTCCAATTACGCTCTTCCGCCCGAAGCCGTTGGCACAATGTGGGGTGTCGGGTTTGGTAAGCGCCGCCCAACATTCGGCGCTGACAGAAAGCAGGTAGTACCGTCTACTGTCATACAGTAGCTCAGTCATATCTGACTAAGACCTGACTGACTAACCAATTTTAGCCCTGGAATAATCTTAAACCAGGCTTCTAGACCACTATTTTCGAAATTGCCCTTTTTGAATTTGGCTGACGAAAACCACCACACTATTATTGAAGAGCAATACAGACAATTGCCATTTTATAGATTGGAAGGAAGAAGAACAATTTAAAGAAAATGGGCTGCCTAAAGATACAGAGCAGTTCTGACAAGGAGTCATGAAACACCCCCAATTTAAAGAGCTTGCTTCTTTTGCTCTTACTTGCTTAATAACACCTATTAGCAATGCTGCAATGGAGATGATGTTCTCACTTTTAACATGCATACAAACCAAAGCAAGGAATAGACTTCAGCTGTCTCTCTTAGAAGCAATTATTACATTATTAGAATTAGAGCAGAACTATTAATATTATCTTCAAACAAGTGATGTAATGAATGTGTTCATTCATCCAAAATGTTGAATGATTTCAAAGCTGGAATTGTATATTCTAATGAATCCTGTACTGAATTTCTCAACAATGAAGAAGAATAATTATTTGAAGAAGTGATGTAAGTATATTTTTAATATATCTTTTTACTGGGCAATGTTTGGCGTTTTTATTTCGTGACTTGGCTTTTTTTTATCACGGTGATCTGGCAACCCTGGATACAGGCATTGATAATGCACACTGGGAGCAAGTCGCTTCTGAACGTGTTGCATGGAAGGCAAATATCATAAATGGAAGAAGACAAAGGAGAAAATTGTTGCAGATAAAGCACACACAGAGCGCGAGAGACGTAAGATGGTGCATGAGGGTTGAAATGACCATGTATTCACATGCATCCACTGTGGACAAACATTTTTACATCACGAATTGGCCGTATCAGCCACACTCGCCACCGCCATGGGTTGTAGTTGTGGTTATTAAGCCTTTTTGAAGCACAATGTACCAAACTATACTATCGTCCTTCAAGACGGAAAGGTGACAATGAATGATTTATATAATTTATATTTTTTATGATTTATTGCCTAGCATAGTTCGCTGCATCTCGCCAGGTACATACTCTACTGCAGAAGTCACGCCCACAACAGTCGTACAATCTATGGTTTGTGAGTTTGTCACAAACTTTGTGTCTTCGTTATTCAAATTCCAATTCCAATTCCAATTCCAAATTTCAAAAACAAAAATTCCAAATTCGTCCTCGTCTAACCTGCTTCATCAGCTGTGGTTATAATTGAGGATCGTGGTTTTTGTGGGTTTATTCACCCTAATTCTTGTCTTGTGAGTCCTATCTCGGACTGGTTATGTAGCGTTTGTGTCTGTGACGTCAGCAGTGGTCGGCGGCTATCCTTTGTGCTCTTCTGTTGTTATGGTTTTCTTTGTTGGTGTAGGCTCCTGGCTCGTCTGGCTGCAGTCCTTATAAGGACTTTTCGTAATCCCCCTCCAGCTGGGGGATCGGTCCGTGGCTGTCCTTTGTGCATGTTTCATCTTGTTTTCTTTGGTGGTGCAGGCTCCTGGCTTTATTGGTTGCAGTCCTTAAAAGGACTTTTTATTTGGTCTTTTTTTCTCCTTTATTGTGTATTTTCTGTAGGAGCTTATCGACGTTTTCATTTTCCTCCTTGTGCATGTTTTCACTGTTGCGTTTGCGATACTGCTGCCTAAAGTTTTCTTCCTCCGTGGTCAGCCATGGGACGATTTTACCGTCATCTATATAGTACTCGAAGTCGTTCTCACGGTCGTAGAGTACTACTGGGTATACCATCGGTTTCCCCCGGAGTTTCTTAGGCTTCTTCTTTTCTTTTTCTTTCCAGCGCCTTCTGAATTCCTCGTGCTTGAGTTCCTCCTTGTCGACTGGGTATTCTGTGCCTCCTTCAGAGATCCGATGGTATAGTAGTTCCCTCTTGGGCGTTGTGGTTGGGCTGCTGGCTTCAGCTTGCGGTTCAGGCTCGGTCTCTTGGTTTTCTTCTTGCTGTTTCTCTGTGAGTTCTTGTGTGGCTTCTGTTAATTTGTTTTGAAAGAGTCCCATTTCAGCTCTATGCAATTCTCTTTCGGTCTTGATCATTTGTGGGATTTCTTCGTTCTCCTTCTTCATCTCAGCCATGCGCTGAATCTCTTGTTTGACGTTGAGCTGGATTTCTTTCATGTCGGCCAGCAGCTTCTCATTATCGCTGGTCGGAGACGTCGTCAGCAGTGCCTTGACTTGTTTCTTCAACTCGTCTATCTGCTTTTGAAGTTGATCTATTTCAGCTTGTGCTATACCCGTGGCTGTCTCGCCCCTCTGCATTGCTTCCTTGAATGGTGTCTTTGTGATGATGGCGATCTTTAAGACGTCTCTGTGTCTCTGCAGGTACGGACAGCCCAGGTATCTTGCTCCATGTTTGCCCAGGCAGTTGGCGCACTTTCTTTTGTTGTTGGGTGCTCGGAAGTCCGTGTCCAGCTTGGCCAGCGGACACTCCTTGAAGGCGTGGTGATCGGCGCAGTATCGGCATAATTCCGTCTTGCTGCGACACTTAGCTCTACTGTGGCCGGCCTTCTGACATCTGGAACATTGCGTGATTCTTGGTATGAATCTCTCTGGTTGCTGTATTCTCTTTTTGAATGATGCTGTGGTCGGCATCTCGCTGCCCTCCGACGTCACTACTGCCAAGGTTGTAGGTACCTTGGAGTAGGTGAGAAGCCGCTCCGCCTTCAAGAATCGGATGTGAAGATTCTCTTCACGTAGCTGCTTCAGGATTTCTTCATCTGTCAGCTCCACAGGAATCCGCTTGACAACCCATCGGACTGTTTTCGAGTCGGTGTTTCCGACTCTGGTGTCTTTCTCCTCCTTCTCTGCTGCCTTGGTTGACTGTGTTGGGCTGTCAATCTTCTCCCTCGTAGTAGCTTCAGTGATGGCTGTAATATCAGGCTCTTTGATGCAGCTAGCAGGTGGGCTCTCGACGTTCTTCTTCTTGGTGTCGGCTCCCACGCTGCACATCTTGGCAACAGCGTGTTTCTTGTTGGATTTTCAACGTGACATTTTCCCGCTGATCAGGCTTCTTGACAGAATAATGCGACTTGACTTGTTAGCGCTCGCAGTGCGAATGAACACGACGACGGTTATTCAAATTCAATGTTTTAATTTATTTATATTCTGTCCGGCGCGACTGTTACACCATAGAAATAGCAACAAAGTACGACCAGGGTTGCCACTTTTTTTTTTGACCAAAAATATCTAGAAACTGCTCAAACAACATCCATAAATATCAAAATTTCGTTGGAAAGTATCTAGGAAAAATATCCAGATTGAGAAAGTAAGAAATTACATATGTATTGATGTGACTGCCGGTCTCCCTGGCGTAGAAATTTACGCCAACCATTACCGATGCATTATCGGTTCCAATTGCAGCCTAATTCTTTCAGTTTAAATGATTACTGACCAAAAGTTTCTTCAGTGCCTGAACTATACTTTCTGCATCACACTCTTCCAAGTGAACTAGTCCAAGAAATGTAGAAATTACTTTGTCTGTGCTGTTGCTATAATATATAACACGTGTACCAAGCACTTTCAGAACCGAAATGTCATTCGATTCGTCTAATAATAAAATATATTTATTTGTAGAAATATCACTGATCAGATCTTCTTCAAAGTGAGAAAACAAAGTACTTCTGATCATATTTGTACACTTGCTGCGATGCATTTTCACGTCCTTTAGCACTTTACTGTCAGAAATAGGAGTTTTTAAACAAATCAATCAAATGGTCACAGTTCACGATTGCACAATGACAACTTAAAAACATTGCGACAGATCCTTCAACTTTTGATGATTCATTACTCTGTGTAGTTCTGAAAACAAATGTCAACGGTGGCATATCCCTAAATGGCACTGCATTTTTATGTTTTTTAGTCTCTGCATGTTTCTTCAAGTCTTGTATTTTCGCTTTCATTTCGCACTTGCAGTACTTACAACGAGCCTTAGTCACATCTCCATGAATTGACATCACCCAATCTTTAATTATATCATCCTGCAGCCACTCTTTCCGAAATTTTTGTTCATATTGGTTTACTTTTGGCATGTTGAAAGATTTGTTCAAAGTGGAAGACACATATAAAGGTGAGCAATTACAAAAACAAATCACATGAAAAAGAATCGCAAAGTCGGAATCACAGCAATAATTCGCAACACGATAAGTTTACAGTTCAAATAGTTAGTTAGTTAGTTAGTTAGTTAGTTAGTTAGTTAGTTAGTTAGTCTTTCCTCTTGAGCCTAAGGCGGCGCATAGGGCAGAAGTCATGGCTCTCCATGTCCGGCGGTTCGCTGCTACCTGTTGTAGATCCTGGATGTTCACTTGGCCGTTGAATGAGCCTTCTCTGATGATAGTTCTACGCAGGGTCTCTCTTGGTCTTTCCCGTTTTCTTTTCCCTACTGGTGACCATAAGAGGGCTTGGTTGGGGAGTCTTGTCTTTTCCATTCTGAGTACATGGCCGATGCAGTTCCAACGGCGTTTTCTTATAAAATTGGATACAATGTCTTGCTTAGTCTCTTGTCTTATTTGCGTATTGGTTCTGAAATCTGTTCAAATAATGTTATTATAATGTATGCGCCCTTTTATTCATTACCGGGGGGTTGCCAGATTGTTGAGCGTTGACCCAAGTCAGTTCAAAGTTTAAATAATGGCAGTTACCATAATTTATGCGCGTCCAGACCAAACAAAAAATGGGTAAATGACACCGAAAGAAAAGTAAAATTTAGAAAGTATCAAAATTATCCAACTCCAAATGAAAAGTATCTAGATTTGCATCCAGCATCCAAACGTCAGAAAACGGTATCCAGACGCCGGCAAAAACCTTTAGATCTGGATATAAAATATCTAGAATGGCAACTATGAGTACGACTACGAACTTCCGTTTTGGGGGGAAAGTAATATGGCAGCAACAGTTAACATTAACTCAGTAACAATTTGTTGATGAACTAATAACATTCATTATCATTCTTGTACTTGCCTGCCTTCTCCGTCAAAGACTCATTCAAACGCTGACAATGTAATAGTATTCACTAAATAATTTAAATATACAAATGATAGCAATTATGGTAATGATGAAACGGCAAATAAGCAGTTCGCCGCCCAGTAAATTGAGAGCTAAGATTAAGAACATTAAATTCTGCCTTCTAATTAATGTGGCTTGTTTATTTGTATTGTAAACGAACCACACAGCAACCATATATTGTGTCTAGGGGCGACAAGGCCTAACTTGACATGCTATTTTTTTTTTCTGTATGATGTGGCGTGACCTAATTAATAATTTAAAATAGCCGCATATTTATTATTCATTAAATATCACGTGCATTGCTAATTATTGGCTAACAAACCTAGCAAGATGTATATTTTATTATGCGGACTGGTAAAAGGAAAGTTATAGTGATATTCCTGTTTCGTTAGGATGTGCTGTGACCTAATTAACGATTAAATATAGCCGCCCGTTTATATTACTTAAATGTCATGTGAGATATTCATCGTAAGTCAAAGAAAAATTAATGAAAGTACTCACATTATCTTGATGTACCCACTGCATTGCTACAGCTTTCTTTTGTTGATTAAATATCCTGCATACATTGGCACCTTGCCATCTTGACAGACGATCATCCGGAGTGTTTTTTCAGATGTGGTTGCGGCGTGTCTGTTATGCGCCCTTGGGCCAAAACCCATAGGCCAACACAACCGGCTTAAGCGTGCTTTTTTTTTTTTTTTGGACCAGTTAGCATTCCTTGGAGACTCTCACTGTTTGCGGTACCGTCCACAACCTAGCTGGCCAAGTTGGAACGGTCGAAGACAACGGTCGTCCCTCAAAGGAAGGCAGGGACAGTCCATGGCATTTTCCGCCATCCAGGGTGGCTTCCATAATTGCAGGGCCGGCACATAGCGCCCTGGTACTGGGCTCACAGAGGGAATCGTCACGTCCTGCTCATGGCTGCTTTAATTCCTCACTTCAATATATTGGGCATTTCGTTCACTCCGGGCCATTCCTGCACAGACCAGACTGGTCTGCAGTCAATATCCACTCAGCGAGTTTTTCGGACATGTGCTTGTCGTTGTGTCCGTCAGCTGTTCCAGACACGGACATTCGGAAACTACCTAGTCAGAGTTGTTCCGAACAAGAGCGCAATTCAGAAACTAGGTAGCTGTTCCTAGCACGAGGGAAGACTAGTTAGAGCTTTTCCGGTCACAGAAGACATTTCACTCGGACGTAATTGCGTAGTGCCATTTTTATTTTGCCGCCCATAGGCTGGCACTTCCGGCTTCAGCAGGCATTTTTGATTAGGTTAGCCTTCCTCGGGTTTCGAGACTCTTATTTCGACTTCCACACAGCAAGCTTTCGCTTCGGGCTGCCACGTAATGGATTCGCAAGACAGACGTTCCATTTCGTGTCAACGAGACAATTTTCCACCTTTGACTACACTCACTCCATGAGTATGGTTACAGACTATCTACGGGACGTGCGACCGAGGTGTTTTCCCACCTTTTGTACTCGCTCACGAGGTAGGCTACATGTGCTGCCGGCTCAGCACCTTAACTCCGTGTGTCTGTGGGCGAGTAACGGTCAGGCCCTTTCATCCGGGGATACCTCATATCCCCCAGCTAAGAGCCATCGAACGAGTATCTGCGCCGAGCATGTAGTGTGCTCAGCACCTCATCACAATTTTGATGTAGGTTTGTGTCGGCCAGGCTCTCACTTCCGAGAGTTTATGGCTTTGAGACGTTCAGCCATACACCTCGGATGGGAGCCTTAGAGGTTATGTCCGGACTGAGATTTTTGGGATCGTTTGCCTGATTTTGACTGCTATCCTGTCTTACCTGCAGAGCAACAGGTTGTGTCTCTCTTAGTCTGGTCCCTATCCCACGAGCCGTCCGATATGTAGTTTTCATCCATCAGCAAGCGCATGGGGTCGATGGGACACGCAAGCTCCCCCACCACGGCAAGGTGGAGAAACATCAGGGGAGAAAAAGGCTTAATAATAACTACAACCCATGGTGGTGGCGAATGTGACTGTTAAGGCCAACTCAAACAATGGCCAAAGGTAATTTGAGGCACTCCGATGTAGGATTTTGTGAATTAGTTTGGCCTTATTGAAAAGCAGACGTTTGCGGAGTGGTAGTAACTGAAGACGTTTATGCAGGCTAGGATTGTCAGTTAAATGTTTGCTATAAATTAAACTCATGGCCCGTTTCTGGAGTGAGTAAAGTCGCTTGGTACTTGAATTGGAACAACCGTCCCAGATTGTAGAGCAGTAGTCAAAATGTGTCTATATGTGAGAGTATGCACAAGATTGAGATGGGCTGGGAAATGGCTGGAATCTCCAGGAGGTCAAGACTGACTAATATCTGTTTTTATTTTAGTGCAAGAGCATGTGTAAGTAAATGGAAACAAATAAGTAGACAGCTTGCAGGCTTGACTGCTGTGCAAAGCAGCTGAGCATCATGAATGTCCTCAAGGAGGCAAGATGAACACACAACTCAAGGGATGGATGTAGGTCTGCAACTTTGACCAGACTGCAAGAATTCAAGTTAGATGGGATTAAGCTAGACAAGAGTGTCATCATGCAGGGAGCAAAAGAAGAATAGTCAGCCTGTCAGAACTGGTATCATCAGTTGCTCCATGCTAAAGGAGATACTGAGGCGGGGTTCTGAGCACTTTAGAACTGATAGTTTGATGTGCAATGAGGGTGCTCTGTTGACTAACAGGTTAGATGTTTATCCAACCAGAGTGTGACGGGAGAAGTTAGCATCTATATACATCAGTTCTGTTCAGAGAGGAGTGCCATGGGCATGTCCCTCATGCTGTGACATTGCTTCTATTAAGCAACGACCAATTATAGACAAAACCTATTGTACATTACAAACAAGACTATCTGATTGCAGCATTTTTTTTTATAGAATGAGAATATAGAACACACCTGATATAGTTGTGATGGCCTTTCATGTGTCATTTCATGGCGACAAATCTTCAAAACACATAAATAATGTACACAGAGACAATTAGCTAAAATGGAGACATTATGTTAGTTCAGTGCAGGTTCAACAATTCTCTCAAATGTGACTATTCTTTACACAATTTTACAGGAAGTCAGCAAAATAGGACACATTTTTAAAATCAATTATTGCAGGTTATTTGTGACTAGAAATGTGAAAGTAGAAGCAAACATGGTGTGACATGAATTGAACCAGCCACATGTTGTATTCAAATTTTAGATTACATCTACACATCTTGTTGCTGTCTGTTATCTGGCATATCTGTGAAGTAATTAACCCATATTTACTGTTTGTGTGTTTCAGAAACACAAATCTGTTTTCAGAATGTCACTTCCCTTCCCATGCAAGAACGTTCATAGATGGAGAAGATCATGTATGGCAAAATGGACTTTAATATTGTGAAACTAGAACTTTCAAACGTATTGTGATAGGACAGACACCAGAGGTTCGACAAAATGGTAGACAATGCAGATTGCAGCAGTGATTATGAAATGACTGAACACAGTAACACAAAATCAAGAATGACTCACAATAATTATGAAGCATTGCGAGAGCAAGAGAACTATATTCAAATTTAATCTTCTGTGTATGGAGTCAAGACAGAAATTAAGAATTGTCAATTACGAAACAACATGGAAGTGAAAACATACATATCTAATGTTTGTGATCCAGCTGCCAGTGTCGACAGCTACTTAAGCAGACAGAAAAGAAAATATACAAAAGAGAAACCTTTCAACTGTGATGATTGTAGTGCATCTTTTACTCGAGCTGACTGTTTCAAGAGACACAAGAAAACACATACAGGAGAGAGACCATACAAGCGTGATGATTGCTGGGCATCTTTTACTCAAGTTGACTGTTTGAAGAGAAACATGAGAATTAATACAGGAGAAAAACCTTACAAATGTGATGATTGCGGTGCATCTTTTACTTACTTTAACTATTTGAAGAAACATAATAAAACTCATACAGGAGAGAGACCATACAAATGTGATGATTGCGGTGCATCTTTTACTTACTTTAACTATTTGAAGAAACATAATAAAACTCATACAGGAGAGAGACCATACAAATGTGATGATTGTGGTGCATCTTTCTCTGAAGCTAGCAATCTAAAGAGACATAGGAGAACACATACAGGAGAGAAACCTTACAAGTGTGATGATTGTGGTGCATCTTTCTCTGAAGCTAGCAATCTAAAGAGACACAGGAGATCACATACAGGAGAGAAACCTTACAAGTGTGATGATTGTTGTGCTTCTTTTACTGATGCCGGAATCTTAAAGATACACAAGAGAACACATACAGGAGAGAAGCCGTATAAATGTGATGAATGTGGTGCAAAATTTTCTTCATGTACTAATCTACAAAATCACAAGAGAACACATACAGGAGAGAGACCTTACAAATGTGATGATTGTGGTGCATCATTTATTGAAACTGTCAGCATGAAGATACACATTAGAACACACACAGGAGAGAGACCTCACAAGTGTGATGACTGTGGTGCATCATTTGCTGAAGTGGGCCACCTTAAGTCACACAAGAGAACACATACAGGAGAGAAACCTTATAAGTGTGATGATTGTGGTGCATCTTTTAGTGAACCTGGAAGCCTAAAGAAACACAAAAGAACACATACAGGAGAGAAACCTTACACGTGTGATGATTGTGGTGCATCTTTCTCTGAACCTAGCAATCTAAAGAGACACAGGAGAAAGCATACAGGAGAGAAACCTTACAAGTGTGATGATTGTGGTGCATCTTTCTCTGAAGATAACAGTCTAATGATACACAGAAGAAAACATACAGGAGAGAAACCTTACAAGTGTGATAATTGTGGTGCATCTTTCTCTATAGCTGGCAATCTAAAGAGACACATGAGAACACATACAGGAGAGAAACCTTTCAAGTGTGATGATTGTTGTGCTTCTTTTACTGATACTGATAGCCTAAAGAAACACAAGAGAACACATACAGGAGAGAAGCCTTATAAATGTGATGAATGTGGTGCATATTTTTCTTCATGTACTAATCTAAAAAATCACAAGAGAACACATACAGGAGAGAGACCTTACAAGTGTGATGATTGTGGTGCATCATTTGTTCAAGCTAGCAATATTAAGTCACACATAAGAAAACATTCAGGAGAGAGAAATTACAAATGCAATTTGTGTGACGCATCTTTTACTGAAACTTTTCATCTGAAGAGACACAGTAGAGTGCATACAGGAGAGAAACATTACCTGTGTGATGATTGTGGTGCTTCATTTGCTCGAGCTGACACTCTGAAGCAACACGAGAAAACACATACAGGAGAGAGAGTATGATACATGTTTTACTATACCTAGTAATCTGAAAAACAACAAGGGGATACATAAAGGATAAAGATTAGACAAGTGTGATTTTTATTGTTTCATTCACTTGCTTGTAACTCAGGCATAGTTCACACACTTGTTCCTAATGAGGAGTGCACTGGACTGATTTGGGCTTGTGGATTAGCTTTCCCTATTACCAGTGTCCCTTGCCATCAAATGAACCCACACTGATTTCTGAGCTACTTGTAATGTACGTCTCCAAGTCAAGGACGAGAAGTCAACATGTTAGTCCAACTGACAACTGTAATGCTGGTAGCCCAAGAAGTAGAATGTTGACTCAGGACACTCCACAGCTTGGTGGGAGCACTGACCTTGTGGCCTACTCTTTGTGATTTTCAGCTGTTGCAGAATAGTTAACATGTTCAGTTTACACACTGGGACTCTCATTTTCTCTCCCTTGTCTGAAGAGATTAAATATGTGATCTCTCTATCCAAAATATTAAGGACTATAAAAACATTAGAAGCAAAGGATTTTTTAGCAAGTGAAACAGAAGAAAAACGTATTGGCACTGAAAACAGCAACATCAGAAGAGACTTGTCAAACAGATGTAGAGATAATTCATAATAGACATCTGGATGATGTGCGTTTTCCAGTAGTTTTAGCTGATCATGCTTGTTGGTACACATTTAGAGATGGTAATAGGATATGATGGAAAATATAAATTTAAGATAAGTGGTTACCAACAGTTGTATTGTTTAGACATTTATTAAGATGACTGAGATACCAGAATAAAAAGAATTGTTAACTGCAAACAGTAGGTCTAATATTATTTATACCATATTTTTATTTGTTACAATGGACTACTCTAATTAAACTACACTGACGCGACACAATCTTTAATTGTTTGGTCTCAAATGATGTATTGTTGTTACATTTGGTGTTATCAGATTCTGCTTATGTTGTGAACTTGTGTTATCATTAGTAAGTTTAATCTATCATTGATATATTTAAAGTAGTGGACTGGAGAAATTTTAGAATTCTCACACCAAGATGGTGCTCGCTTAAAGGCCTGATGGCCAATAGTTCAAATCCACATCGGGGCAGATTTTGAAAATTGACTTGGGATGACAGGTTGTCTGACCTAACACGGGTACTAGGAAATGTTTTTGGAAGTAAAGGTGGCTGGCCTGATAATGACACATCACCCAGTGAGTGCCAACTGTCTATAAAAGTATGGGTCTAACAAATGCCCACATCACCCAATGAGTGCCATCTGACTGTAAAATTATGGGTCTAACAAATGACCACATCACCCAATGAGCGCTAGTTGTCTATAAAAGTTTGGGTCTAACAAATGGCCACATCACCCAATGAGTGCCAACTGTCTATAAAAGTATGGGTCTAACAAATGCCTAATGTGCTTTTTCATCATCAAAAAGTGCCATGGCGACAAGCATGGGTGGTCATGGTTCACCATCTCACACAGTCACCAGAATATTTGATAAGGTCCATGGTTTTGTCCCAATTTTACCATGTGGTCGAGCCACCCAGGTATTTATCTCTCTACCTTCCACTTGTTCTATTCCCATCAGTCTTGCCAGTTGTCACTAAATTTGTCAATTTATTTCTTTTCATGATGTCCCTGAAGAGGTGAAGCCTCAGTTTTCTTCTTTCTTTGTTTTGTTTTGTTTTTATTTATTTATTTCTGTACGACATCACGAGGCAATATCGCATGCAGGAGCATCTTTGTTCATCATTCACAGACTAAGGAAGATAACTACTTCGGTAGTTTTTACTCGTTTAGATGGCGTTAGTACTTCTTGAAGGATTTAACATCTCAAGCACCTGTTCTACTCAACAGAAGTTCATTTTCTCAACTTTACTGCATGTGTAAGAATAGCTGTCCCCAGGGAGTGATAGTAATTCAAAACAATGTTTCCCCGTGATGAATTTGAATAATGAAGACACAAACAATAGATTGCACGATTTATTGCCTGGCATATTTCGCTGCATCTCGCCAGTTACATATTACAGAAATCACACAACATAAAGTGAAATAACTAGATAACTCCTTCAAGCTGAAATATACATATGTTTGCACAGTAATGTCGATTGTCTACCACGGTAATTTTAAACTGACTAACATGTCTTTCTGCTTGCATAAGGCCGGCTTAGGTAGGTTGATCATTATAGCTTCTGCAAACTTTAACAAGTGACTACTTTGTGTGTTGAACACACGGAAGGCACTGTCTCTCTCAACCACATGACCGCTCTCGAGCACATGCCTCGCGACCGATGACGCGGGACTGTTCTGGTGTCTCGGCCTACCTAAGCTAACCATCGTCTGTGTGTAGTATCTTGTCGACCCAGTTCGGAGTGTGTTCTAACACCTTGCTGTGTAACTGCCGCTCTGTTCTGCCGATGTAGATGGCCTTGCACCTGCATGTAAATTGGTAAATACAGTTCAATTTGGTGTACAAAGCTACAGGTTCTTTTACTGCTGGGGTGGGGATCAGTGTGGTTCTGTACCTGTGATAGTAATTTACCAATCAGGCTGAATTTCAGACCAGCCGCCTTCTGTTTTTTCATGAATAATATGCACATTTGAATCTACTTGCGAAGTCAAATTGTAAAAGTGTTGACAAAGTTGATAGGGCGACAGAAGAAAAATTACTTGTTTCGCTGTTCAAACTACAGAAGATACATAACAGACCTTTAAGTACCAGAGTCGAAGAAAGTATAGAAGAGGGTATTTGAAGGTTTTGACGATGTGAAAGTTACAACAACAATAAAAATGAACAATGAAAAAAATTAAATATGAGCTGGCGACATGAACTGCTGAACACCTGGGCTTATGTTGATGACGCTATGAACTTATAAAAATATGATGCTGAAGAAATGAACTTACCAAAACATAAACTTTCGAAGACATAAAATTAGCAAAAAAATTGTTGATGACATGAACTTACACAAATATTAACTTACCAAAACATAAACAGCTGAATGCCTGGACTTATGTTCATGAAGCCATGAACCTAAAACAAAAAAATAATAATAAACTGATGCTAAAGAAATGAACATATCAAAACATGAACTGTCGAAGACATGAACTTGCACAACAAAAATTGCAGATGATGACATGCACTTGCAAAAATCTTATAGTAAAGAAATCAACTTACCAAAGCTTATGTTGAAGAAGCCATGAATGTACACAAATCTTATGCTGAAGAAATGAACTTACCAAAACATGAACTGCCAAAGACATGAACTTAAAAATATGAACGGTGATGAAAAAATAAAACATGTACTGGTGACATGAACTGCCAAGCACCTGGACTTATGTTAAAGAAGTCATGAACTTACAAAAAATATGATGCTGAAGAAATGAACTTACCAAAACATGAACTGTCAAAGACGTGATCTTACAGAATAAACGTGAGTGACATTGCACGATACATCTGTGTGAGGTGAGGAAGACATGAAATTACAAGTGGACACGTTTGTAAGATCAAGTGTGGAAGATGTTACTCGTTGTTAGGGTAAGTGGGAAAATTGTTAGGGCGAGTGGGTAAGTTGTGATAGCAAGTGGTTAAGTTGGCAGGTCAATTCTTCACGTTATGAGAGCTAGTTTGTAAGGGTAAGTTGTGATAGCAAGTGGTTAAGTTGTCAGGTCAGTTCTACACGTTATGAGAGCAAGTTTGTAAGAGTAAGTGGGTAAGTTATTAGAACAAGAAGGCAAGTTGTCAGGGTCAGTGGACAAATTGTGAGAGCCAGTGGGGCAGTTGTTAGGGCAAGTGGGCAGGTTGATAGGGTAAGTCAACAAGATGTGAGAGCCAGTGCACAAAAGTAAGTGAGTAATTTGTGAGAGGCAGTCGACAAGTTGTAATAGCAAGTGGACAAATTGTGAGCGCCAGCGGGGAATTTGTGAGGGCCAGTGGGCAAGTTGATATGGCAATGTGACAAATTTTGGGAGCAAGTGGAGACGTTGTTAGGGTAAGCCTGTGAGTTGCTAGGACAAGGCGAAGAGTTGTAATAACAAGTAGACAAATTGTGAGAGCCAGCGGGCAAGTTGGATTGTCAGGTCGAACAGTTTTGCAATTTGTGGGACACTTCTGTATGTGGTGAGGCACACAGTTGAATGACATGAGGGCCACTTCTGCCTCATGTGAGTGATGTTTCTGTCTGAGGCGAGGAACCCATTTGTACAACATAAAGGGAGGGATACAGTCAATGGTTGTTAATTTTCACTGAATGTATCGTTTTCATTTGTTGTCTGTTACATTTTACTTTGATGTTTAGATTTGAATATTTTGATTGCGTCAGTTGTCATTGATTATATTATTTTGTCATTGTGTCACGTTTAAGTGAATATGTCATTTTCATTTGTTGTTCGATTTCTTTTTGTGTGTTAATTTTTATTTTGACGTTTACATTGGATGTTTTTATTTTTTTCGGTACATATAATATAATGTATGTATGTATGTATGTTTTGCATATCCTTTACAGGACATCGCTGTCAACATCAGCATCTTTCAGCTGATTGTTGATTTCTTGGCAAGATTACGCTCATAGTTTGCCATTGCTTTCTGAGCGACCAGCTCCATACTCTCATAAGTCACTGGCGCGACTCAAACTGCTTCCAATTCTCATGCGCTCACGTCAACCACAAGAGTATTCGGGGTTACGGAGAAAGCTGCTAACTCCTCGACCAGGGAGACTAGCTATAATATAATGCAATAGCTAAAATATCTGGTCTGTAAGGTGTGGAATGCGCCTGGCCCTGCAGCCAGCAGGGTTAGGATCGGCTAGCCTCTCCCAGGAGGGGTGAAGAGCGAAAATTAGTAGCCTGCCGATGACCCGCAGACTACACAAGTCAACCCCCACCTCCAAGTGGTGCAGACCGGGCAACCATGACCGCGAGGTCATGGGCTAACGGGGCTATGGCTCGCCATAGGGGATGGACTCCCTGTGGTCAGATTAGTGTCCTAAACCTGCGACTGGCCTAGCAAGCCGGCAGGGGATCTTCATACTGCTCGTAGAGAAACCAAGAAGTATAAACGGACTGACCCAAACGGCTATCGATTAGATGCAAGAGCAGTGCCCAATTTCAGTATAAACACAGATCATAAAGCAGTCGTTGCCACAATAAGAACCATTAGAAGAAGAAAACAAAGAGCAGGAAAATACATGCCATGCGAATCAGTAAACTTAAAAAACCTTAAAGACGAGGCAGTAAGGGAAAATTATGAGAAAGAACTAACTGAACTCTTTGTAAAATTACCTACGGAAAGAAAAACAGTGGAAGAAGAATGGGAGATGTTCAAATCAAGCATTTTAAATACTGCAAAAATAACATGCGGAACCACGAAAAAACGCAAAACACGGATAAAGAAAATAACAAGTTGGTGGAACGCAGAAGTAAAGAAAGCGGTAAAAGAAAAAAAGGAAAAATATAAAAAGTGGTTGAAGAGCAAACAGGAATGTGATTACAGAGAATACAGAATAGCGAGAAGACATGTGAGTAGAATAGTAAAGAGGGAAAAACAAAAAGACTGGGAAGAGTATGGAGAAACCCTAAATAAAAACTACAAGGAGGCAACCAGAAACTTCTACAAAAAGATAAGTGCAATGCGAACCAGAGGAGAACCCTTTGACCCAACTGAAATAATTAACAGCGAAAATGGAGAACCAATAAGTGAACAAAAACAGATCCTAATAAGATGGAAGCAGTATTTCGAACAACTTCTCAACATCCCATCAGATGTCACAGGAATTCAAGAGACCTACACAGATGTCACCGAGGAACTAGAACCAGACATACTAAAAGAAGAAATTATAGAAGCCATCAGATTAGCCCCATTAAACAAATCACCAGGACAGGATGAAATACCAAATGAACTAATTAAAGCAGCAAGGGAAGTAGGAACAGCTTGGCTACATAGACTATTCAACCATGTTTGGGTAGAACAACAGACACCACGAGACTGGGGAAACGCCATAATTATCCCAATTTGGAAAAACAAAGGCAGCAAAAGAGATTGCACACAATACAGAGGCATTTCACTGTTGAGTCATACTGGGAAAATATTTTGCAAAATTCTTGAAAAAAGATTACGAACTACTTTAGAACCCCAGCTAAGCGAAACGCAGCTTGGATTTAGGAAAAACAAAGGATGCACAGACGCCATTTTTGCTCTTAGACAACTTATAGAAAAATCAATTGAATTCAATGAAACACTCTACTTAGCCTTTGTCGACCAAGAAAAGGCATTTGATAGGGTAGATAGAAACAAGCTGTGGGAAATCCTTAAACAATATGGAGTGAGTACACATCTAACAAACCTATGCAGAAGTTTATACAACAACAGTGAATGCATAGTGAGAGCAACTGGAGAACACTCAGAACCCTTCACCATAAGATCTGGAGTACGACAAGGTTGTGTCCTGTCCCCTCTCTTGTTCATAACATATATAGACAACATATGTAAAGAAACCAGCCAAGCAGAGACAGCAAGAATACCGCATGACGAGAACACAGAAGAAGAACCATCTGCAAATCTAACCATTAGAGAACTCCTGTTTGCGGACGACCAAGCACTAATAGCAAAATCAGAAGCTGAATTACAAGACCACATGAATAGTCTAAACGAAATGTGTAGGGAACATAACATGAAAATTAGCACAAGCAAAACAGAGGTAATGACTATAACTAAAGAAGAACAAACAGCAACAATTCACCTAAACGAACATCCCTTGAAACAAGTAAAGAGCTTCAAGTACCTAGGAAGTATAATATCATCAAATGGCAGATCAGAAGACGAGATCGAAAATAGGTGCAATAAGGCAAATCAACTCATTGGACAAATGGCACCAATACTAAAGAACAAACATGTATCAATAACTACTAAGAAAGCACTTTACAACACAATCTTCCTACCAACTCTGTGCTACCAATGCCAAACCTGGACAATGACAGAAAAAGAGAAAAGAAAAATCACAACAACAGAAATGAGGTTTCTGAGAAGAATACTCAACGTATCAAGAAGAGATAAGATCAGAAATGAAGAAATCAGGACTAAAGTAGGGGTTAAAGCTGCTCTAGATTTTATTAGAAAGCAGCAAGTCAAATGGTTTGGCCATGCAAGTAGGCTACCAGTCAACAGCATGCCACAACAAGCAATGATGTACAGACCAGATGGAAACAGAGGAAGAGGCCGACCACGTAAACGTTGGACTGAGGGAATAACAGAATCCATGGGAATGTCGATATACGAAGCCCATAACCGGGCACTCTCACGAAGTTTATACTTCACCTCGACACCGCAAGGTACAAGAGGAACATGATGAGATGAGATGAGAGCTAAAATACAGAATATAAACGAACAATGGGAAATGTTAAGGGATTCCATTCATAAAATGAACAAAGAAATATTACCGGAGAGAAGCCAAAGGGCTAAGAAAAGATGGATGACTGAAGAAATTTTAAAGTTGATGGCCAAAAGAAAACAGAGTTAAAAATGATAAGCATGCATATAGTGCGATAAATATAGAAATGAGAAATAATTGTGTGAAGGCAAAAGAAAGTTAGTTAAATGAATAGTGCAAGAAAATTGAATTAAGTTCTATTAAAGATACAAAAGTTAGTTAGTTAGTTAGTCGAGGTTCCAACTTCACAGCAATGGGTCGTCCCCATTATGCTCCATTCCCGTGCCAGCGAATATCACACAAAATGATCCCCACTGTCCAATGTGAAAAGTGGAATAGACAGGAGTCTCGGCAATCCAACAGCCCGCACAGGTAGACTGCACATAATGCTGCCGTCAGAATGACAACACAAAATTCATCCACAAATACCACAGTTCATTGTTGATGGACTCGGCAGTCACCAGAAAGACCTCATTGACCCGGGTTTTCTCACATGGCTTGGTCTCTTACCGCAGGGTGACCCGCCGAAAGTGTCGCGCAAAGTATGAACTACGCAGCTTCAGCGCCGACTCCCAGGAGTCTCCCGAAAAAATGCACGCGTGAACCGAAAGGGCAAAACAGTCAATTCACAGCAACCGCCGGAAGCCAGTATTCCGAACATGCAGTTCACTGTACAGGACAGATGTAAAAGCATTCCACGCGAATTTCACAGCTCGCGGTGTCGCCCATACACTCACTTAGCATCAGAGCGACAGAACCATATACTACCAGTCCAACGTGAGGAAAATGCGATTGCAAACCGTAGCCACAAGCATAAACACGCTACAGGCCTTATCGGCTCAACGCCTAACCGCCATGCTGGCGACCGGAAGTTAATATATAAAGATGCAAAAACTATGCATAAACAAATCAATGAGATTCCAGGAAGAAATATAAGAATAAATACAGGTTGTTTAAAATCAAAAACAGGAAATGTATTATTGGAGGAAGATGCTATAATGACGAGGTGGAATGAGCAGATAAGAGACTTATATGATGGAGAAAGGGCAAAATTAACAGAAGAAAGTAACTTAGAAGGTCCACCTATTCTAAAAGAAGTAGTTGATGACGCTATCAAGTATATGAAGAAAGGAAAATCAGATGGAATCACAATATAATAATTAGAAGTAATGGGAGAATTTGGAGTAGATATATTAACCAAAATGTTGAATGATATTTATAGCAGTGGATATATACCAAGCGATATGTTGAAATCTGCATTTATAGCGATACCAAAAAGACCAGGAGCAATTGAATGCGAAGATTTTCATACAATTAACCTCATAAATCATGTCACTAAGCTTCTACTCAGAATTATAATGAGAACAAGGAAGAAAATAAAAATGGAAATTGGTGAAGAACAGTATGGATTTGTGGAAGGAAAAGGTACAAACAATGCAATATACACATTACGAACACTATTAGAAAGATCAGTAGAGACAAAGAAAGACATATATTTGTGCTTCATGGATTATACTAAGACATTTGATAAAGTAAAATATGATGAACTGATTAAAATGTTGGAAGATATTAACATTGATGGAAAAGATCTCAGAATAATTTTTTAAAAACTATTTACTGGAACCAAACAGCAGCAATTAAAATGGGAAATAAAGCAGGAAATTATGAACACATAAAGTTGGGAGTAAGACAGAAATGTGTTTTGACACCAGATCTCTTCTCCCTCTTTAGCTAATTAATAATGAGAGAGATCAAAGAAAAGCCAGGAATAATATTTGGAGGTTATAATATAAATAATATACGCTATGCAGATGACATAGTATTGGTTTCGGGTAATGCAACAGATCTACAACAATTGTTGGACATTGTAGTAACAGAGAGTGCAAAGAAAGGACTCTCCTTGAATATCAAGAAAACAGTAACAATGGCGATATCAAAGAAACAGGTGACACCCAAATGTGAAATAGAGATAGAAGGGAAAATTCTCCACCAAGTGGACAGTTTTAACTATCTAGAGACATTTATAACTTCAGATGGAAGATGCACAACAGAGATCAAGAGCAGAATAGGGCAAGCAAAGGCTGCATTTAAAAAAAATGAATATCTTATGCAATAAGTAGCTATCATTGAATCTAAGAAACCTGTTTTGCTGTATGGCTTTGAATCTTGGAATATAAATGAACAAATTAGGAAGAGATTGGAAGCAACAGAGATGTGGTTCCTTAAACGAATGTTGCGAATTCCTTGGACTGCCAAAGTAACTAATGATGAATACCTTAAAGAGGTTGACGAAACTAGAACATTATATACAACAATAAGAAAGAGATAAACAGCTTTTCTTGGTCATGTGATGAGCAGAGAGGCGCTGGAGAACATCGTGACAACTGGAAAGATCGAGAGGCAGAGGCAGACCACGAGAAATGATACTGGATGGATTGCGACGGTGGCATGGAGGAATATCAACGGCAGAGTTGATCCAGAAAACCAAGGATAGAGATCTGTGGAGAGTCATGAATGCCTACGCCAGTCGGCACGGCACTTGATGATGATAACATCTGTTCAGTGTTTGTAACATGTTTCATTGTTTGTGTCGGTGACTTATTATCATACATATGTGTTTATCTCTCAGATTTGAGTTCTTCGTGAGCACCCATTTATTGTCCGTGATGGGACAGAATCTAACAATCAATGGTCTCATAAGTTTTGTATTCTCCAAGCTCAGTAGGTGTGTGTTAAGGTATATCTGACGCCATTTTGTCTTGTATCTGATACTGATACCCACTCCTCGCCTTTGCTGCCGTATGGTTTTTTTCTTAACACAATCAACTCCTAATGGGCATGCACCCCAGATGAACTCATTGTGAGGAATTATCGATTTCTCACACACCCAACATTGAATACACGAGAAGATAATCAAAGATGTCTTTTTGTGGCATCATTACCTCTTACAACTACAAAAGACAGATATTTTATTTTCATCAACACATAACACATTATACTGGAATAGTATCGAATGTGTACACCACATGTATGCAAGCGACAAGACCACTACAACTATTACATCTACTATTATGCCTGTGTTATTATATCAACTCCTAAGCTAATTTTATACTGTTATATTCCACTAAGTAACTTAGTATTACTGTTATATTTCGCTAAGTAACAGCTATAATTTATCATTATCACAACTATATTCTAATGGTAACTATGTACTACTTTTGCCACAAAATTCTATGCTAATATTTATTTCACTATGTATTCTGAACTGTAGTACTCAGAGGAAAAGCGAGACGGACATGTAATCAGTTTGCTACTGGAACTATTAGTGTTGAAACTCTTTGCTGGCTGCTGAGGATGGGGACGGAGCGCTTATGGGAATGTCCCGAATGCTGTGATGTTGGTTCCTAAATCAATCAATCAATCAAACTAGTACCACTGAATTAACCATATTAACTACCCGCTGCAATGTAATAACTCACTGATGCTGTATATTTGCTATCAGTTCACTATATCTTATATTATATAATTGGTCTAATAACCAGGCTGTTTGTTTACATTAGTCAAGCAACTGAAATCTAACAAACAAAAACTCCACAGGTAACATATCTGACACACTAACTATAACTAATGGATAACTACGTGTAGTCACAATAATAACATGTCACTGTAATCACACACGACTACTAACACGCACTAATGTCACTTCAAGGTGTGTTCTAACAATTAACAAAGCCTTATATTAACATGTTCGTATGTTTCTCAGGCTGTTTGTTACTGTTCACTATCTATAATATCACACAATTTTCAATTGTTCATAACCTAATCGTCTTATATTTATAATCCTAACTAATCAAATGTCCATATTGTTGTAATCTCTAACAATGAATAAACACTGTTCCTTTTCCTAACACCAAATGCCCATGATATTGTTCATAATATTAATCTAACACAGTTCCTTTTTCTACACAGTATTTTATAAACACGATAGATACTGAACTGTTCCACAAGTCCAATTACTCACATAGATAATTTCTAGTTCAGATGTAACTGTCTTTTAGATAGCTGTGAACTAAAATGTCCATAAGTTCACATTTTCTGCATTTCACAAGTTTAATTTTGCTCGCGATTGGTATTGTTCCTTTTCAATTTAAAGTTCTTTACACATTTCTTCATGATGTTTTTGTGAAGTTCTGGAATCGAATCCTGCATTAATCATCTTATTGACACAGCTTTAACATTTTTCTCCACTTTAAAGTTAACCTCGTCTGCTGTGACTCATATCCAGACATCGTGTGTCGATGTATACTCGCGTTTACCTCCTGAGTCTGTGTTGTTGAATTTGTGTGTCCATACAGTTGCTTGTATTGAAACAATAAGTATTTGTAACCATTGTCAAACATTCTCGATGTCAGTGTAAACCATTTTTCAAGTTCACATAGAAGCCTGTCCATTAATTGTCATTGGCTACCAATCTCCTGTCCTATTGTAATTTGGACATAATTATACTATTCTAAATGTTGTTATTCATCACCAAACTGTACAGGCTTAAAGTCTTGACCTCTTGGCTACATATACCTGTACAATAATTTCTTATATCGATCGGTCAGTGTTTACTCAATTTCAAGGGTTCTTGTGAACTGAATGTGTTACCTTTCATTGACTGTTGATATCGCCTGTTAAAGTATACAGTCTGTTAAGTTCTTTACGTTATCTTTTGAAATGTTCTTGATTTTCTGTTTACTTTTCCACGAAATTACGTCTAGGGTCTTTTTTTTTCTTGCCCCGAAGTTCAGAAATATCCGTTTTTGAAGTTCCCATGTTGCCAAGATGCGTTTAGTATGTTGCCATGCTGCATTTGCTGGGTTCATCGCACCTATGGTATATTTACTGTTGGCTCAGTGGCGAACTTTGGAATGTTTCTTTTCTTGGTTTCTGTGCGAAAGGATAACTTCACATGCCCTGGACGACAATATCATCTTGATGCGCCATCACTGTACTATTTCAGTGGTGCTTCATTTATATCTCTAGAGATGTTTAATCTTGATCTTGTAGACATCTCTCCTTCTACTTCTGACGGCCGTTAAGCCTTTCCATCTTGTACAGTCTTTAATCGTTAACTACTTAGACCGAACTCAACATAGCTTGCATAACACAACACTGGTATAATTTTTCACACTCTATTTTACTAATACTATACATTTGACACTGTCGATAGCACAATCATTTGTTCCACAAAAGATTCACAAATATACACAACAGTGCCTACACATTAATTATTCTAAAAGAGCGGTTAGCCATGCTCTATTAACTCAGAACTAGGTCCGAACCTGACCATAGCTCTAGTCCAACTGTTTAAAATGACGTTTTTGCCCTTGCACAAAACGTCTTGACCGCTTTTCAAGCTTTTGTGACCAATGCCGCAGAAGGCCACTTCGCATGGTCTCTTCATGCAGAACTCACTTGTTACAAACTCATGCCATGTTCCAGGCCTGTATAAACAAGACCATGACAGTCTTTAGGTTGCATTTCCTCGCACCAGGAAAAGGCTTATACACTCTCAATTGCGCTCTTCCACCCAAAGCTGTTGGCACAATGTGGGGTGTCGGGTTTGGTAAGTGCCGCCCAACATTCGGCGCTAACAGAAAGTAGGTAGTACCGTCTACTGTCAAACGATAGCTCAGTCATATTTGACTTACCCATACCCACTACAATCAATAATAACTGCCATATTTACTCTTGTACGTATTTCATTTGAAGCTCTGTAACCCATAACCCAAATGCACACCCCTAACCATGTGTATGATTGTAGTGTTTAAGACACTAAGCCATACCCACTATAATCAAAAGAAAATGTTTAAACATATTCTCAAAAGAAAAAGGGAGGTGGCACTGCAAAAAAAAAAAAAGTCAATTGTTTATTCACGCGCTATATCCCTGCCGCTTGTGGCTCTTTTTTTTCCTTCAAAAATGTGTCTCCAGTTGTTAGGTGGCTCTGATGACGTCAATATAGGCAAAGAAGGTGAATGGCTGCGGCTCGGAGCCACATTTAATACCGCAAACGTGCTCGGCATACTACTATAGATGGCCAATCTTTCCTCGGCAAGCAACGAACCCAATTAGGAGTATGGGATGGGCAGGAGGGTATGTGAAGAAAAATGTGCTATGGTGCCTCATAACATAACCACGAAGTATTGCTTTCAGTATAAATTACGTTGTGGCGAGTGTTAGGAACCAGCAGAGGAAAAATCAGGTAGACTTTGAACCAAATTGCTACTGGAATAATCAGCAAGGAAACTCTTCTGTGGCTGTTGAAGAGGAGGGCGGGGCTTATGTGGGAATGTCTCGAGTGCAGAGATGTCGATTCGTAATGTTTAACGCGCTAATTGATTTATGTGGTTGTTTCTGGCTTTAAGGTTTGAAGATTGAGCACGACCCACTGCTGGCAACGCTGATCGTATTCTGTTACGAACTTGGGTTTTGTCAACGTCAAACGTCAGTTGGAAGCACTATACTCTAGTTTCGCTCCATTTGAGCTCGTCAGTAGTGCACATCCCTGATTGGACCCAGGATCGAACTCCAGATCACTGGCGTGGGGCGAGTGTGGAACAACTTTTACCACGCGGCTCACGACCAAATTATTATACTAGAATACTACAACGTCGCCCATTGTAGGCTATAGTTCAAAGTTTGCCCAATCTCCGCGGCTGACTTAGTCAATCGATGTTGCCCAAATGATCAGGTCTTCTCCATCTGGCAAGGCACACCAGGCGTTTAAAGTCCATTGAGCAATGATCAGATTGATTTATTTGGTTGTTTCAGGATTTTAGATGTGAAAATTAAGCACAACCCACTACTACTACTGACAACGCTGACCGTATTCCGGTATAAACCTTAGGCGTTGTCCACGTCTTTTGGAAGCACTAGAGTCGAGCTTCGCTCTCGTTTGAGTTCACCCTGACTGGACCCGGAACAGAACTTCGTTTCACTGGCGTCCCGCCTCACACGCCAATGATCTGGATCATGGTTGTCACTTTTCTTTGACAGAAAACATCTGGAAACGGAACACACAACATCTAGTGTCACCGCCTCACCTTTAGGGATATTAATTAGAGGGCTGCAATTCCAGCCCAAGGGATAGAAGCGAGTCACTCAAGGCCCGAGTAATCTAGAGCCTTCTCGAAGGACTGGTCATTGAGTCCATGGTTCCGTGGACACTGATGTGGCCCGCCTAATGCGGGGTCCACGGGGAACTCGGACAGAGTTACCACCCGTGTCGGATTGGGACACGTGTAGACCGGCAGAGGACAGACGGACTGGAGAGAGGCAACAGGGCCTGCCTGAGAGGGACTCAATAGATATCAATAGATATATATATTCATAGGCTAGATAGTTTGCTAGACTGTTGTATGATAACTATGTGTTTGATGTTAACTATCTGTGATATGTAATATAGCGCGGGTCTGTTTACCCACTGCGCCAACGCACTGTATATTGAAATACAATAAATGTTCGATATCATAGCGAACGGAGTGTGAACCCGAGCTCAGATACCTAGATCGGAGCAAGACGATGACAGGCTTTTTGGGGGCTAGTTTTCCGGTTTTGGCATAAAAAGCTATTGATGGCCATGTAAAAATCACGAAATTAATTATATCACATTGATTTTTGTACCACAAATTGTTAACTTTACAAGTTTAAATATTAGTAGCTATCTAGCAATAAAATAGAATTTATCTGAGTCCCTCAGCAGTGTCTCAGCAGTGCCTCAGCAGTGTGCCTCATTATTGTGATTCTGTAAACTAGTTTTGACATGACTGTGACATTTTTTTGACTGTTACTAATGTTTTCTCACTCTACGAGCAGATTGTTCCGCGAATAGTGGCGCGTGCACCCTATGTAACCTTTCCAACAGTGACGAGAGTACAAGACAACATCGGCGAGTTCTGGGATTGAAAGCTAAGTTTCATATACCCATTGTAACTCTAAGCTGTACTTCTCATCCTCCATCAATGTATCATTTTGTTTCACATTGATTTGGTTGCATATTCATGACCTTGTAACCAACATAACCTTGCATTTTGATTTACACATTTAATAATTAAGGGAGATAACCAAATTTTCTACTCCCCAACATTTTTCTAAGGGATTTAACTTTATAAACAGTAACAACAAGTAAAACACAAAATGTCTAGCTTAGATAAATGCATTGAGCAAGGAATAAAATTAGGTTATAAAGAAGAGAAACTGTCAGAATGGGCACAGAAAACGCACGCAGAAAACATTGCCCGTGAAGAAAGAGCGATAGAACGAGAGGAAAAACAAAGGCAAATGCAAATGCAGGCAGAAGAAAAGAAATTGCAAATGGAGGCAGAAGAAAAGAAAATGCAAATGCAAATTGAAGAGAAGAAAATACAATTGCAAGCTCAGGAAAAACAGATGGAGCTTGAGGCGGCAGCCAAACAAGCCCAATTGAATGCCGATACACAAATAAAACTAAAACAGATGGAGATTGAGTCCAACGCAGAAATATCTGTGAATAAGCTAAAAAGCAAAGAGGAGGAACAAAAATATAACAAGTATAAAGGCCTCGTGAAGGCGTTCTGCTCAGGAGATTCCATCAGCGCCTACTTGGAAAATTTTGAGTGTCTCATGTCCTACCATAAGATCATAAAATCAGATTGGGCATTCATTTTAATGAGAAACTTAGCTCTTGAACCTTTAAAAGTAATAGAGACAGTGCCACAGGAAATGCGAAAAGACTGACTATTTAAAACAACGCATTCTCCAACATTTTTCTTTAGATACTGCAGGTTACCAACAACAATTTGCCAAATTATCTCCACAACCAAACCAAACCTTTATAGATTATGTCAGTACAGTCCAAGACGTGTGTACAAAGTGGATTAACTCGGCTAAAACTAACAACAGCCATGACAAACTTAAAGAGCTCATTATTATAGACAAAATAGTTAGCACCATCCCTACACCTTTTGCTAAGTTCTTAAAACAAATGGACTGTAAGAGTATTCAGGAAATCGAGTCCAAGGGGAATGCATTTTTCACAGCAAATAGAGACATTTTTCAGCTAAACATAAGTCACAACGATACAGCAGCAGCAGTAGTGAACACCAAATACTCAAAACAAACAGAGAGTAAATTTAAACCGCGCTCAAATGTCAGCAAGCTAGTTAAATGTCAATATTGCGGTTTGAATCACGACAGTTACGCGATGTGCGACAAATCGCCTAACTATCCTCACCACCTCAAAATGATGGTGGAGAAGCAGAAGACTAAGCGCAATGCTTACCAGAGAGCGGTCAAATGTTTTTTTTGCCGGAGCTTTGGCCACTATAGTCGCTTTTGTGATGGCCGAAAGTTATTGAAACAGGCCAATGCTGCACTAGTGGAAACGTCGTCAGACGAAGAGATTGAATCACGGAATGATTGTGATAATCAACACGACAATGAAAGCGAGCTTGGAAATGCTGTACAAATTATTGACACCATTACAGACAGTAAGTGTAACACCTGTACGAAGTTCCAACTTGACACAACATTACTATGTGGCCACACTATCCCTATTTCAAATGAAACAGCCAACGCTGCTTTGTCATCTACAGGCAAGCTAGTTTTTTCAATAGGATTTGTAAATAACAAAAAGTGCACATTAATTCGGGATTCCGGCGCAACGCTCTGTGGGATTAAGAAAACATTAATAGACACATATTGACAACGATTGATCTCGACGACGACGACAATGACATCGAGGACAATTTACAAACAGTAGCATCTGTGATAAATCAGACAGACATGGACAATACTGAAATCCCTGTACCAATTATGACTGACGACGGGAGTATAAATGACATACATATCTCTGACACTTTGACCCAACAACAGCGACAAGACATTTTGACTCTCCTTGACGAGTATAAATCTATCTTTTCTAACAAACCTGGACGCACTGATAAAATAACACATTCAATTGTGCTGACAGATCTGACACCGGTCAAATGTAGACCATATTCTATTCCTCTCCATTACATAGCAAATTTAGACAAAGAAATTTTAGAGTTAGAGAAGAATGGAATAATTCAAAAATCGATGTCTCAATATTCTTCACCGATTGTCGTGGTGAAAAAGAAGGACCAGACAATCCGTTTGTGCATCGACTATAGGGTATTAAATACAAGAACCACAACGGATGCAGAGCCAATGAACAGCTGTGAAGATCTCATTTTAAATATGGCTCAATCATCCTTATTTCCCAAAACCGACTTAGCGAAAGGATATTGGCAAGTTCCACTAAACCCTTCTTGTAGACATATAAAAGCATTCGCAACACCCCTCGGTTTGTAGTAATGGCTATATCTTCCATTTGGCCTGAAGAACGCACCGGCCACATTTGTTAGATTAACAAGATTGTTATTACACGGAATTAAAGACGTGGTAGCCTATATTGATGATATATGCGTCCATTCTTCTGATATGACTTCTCACTTACTTACCCTCAAACAAGTCTTCAACCAAATCTCTCTTTTTGGACTTACTATCAAACCTTCCAAGGTTGAAGTAGGCTATACACAAATAGACTTCCTTGGTCATAGAATTTCTGAAGGCAAATTGTTGACAGATGATAAAATTGTTTCCAAGATTCTTAATCTAGAAGTGCCTACCACAAAGAAACAAATTAGAAGTTTACTAGGTCTTATTAACTATTATTCTAAATTCATTCCACATTGGGCAGAACTCACCTCAGTCTTTTCTGATATGTTAACTAAAAATCATCCATCAAAAATTTGTAAAAGTACCAGCTTAGATGATGCAATGTGTAGATTGAAACATATTTTTTCTAATCCACCAGTCTTACGATTATCCAACATAAATTTACCCTTTATTTTGACCACAGATGCGAGTGATATCGCAATAGGAGGATGTTTAATGCAGGAAGTGGATGGAGTGAGACACCCGATTCTCTACGTAAGCCGCAAACTAAAGAAGGCAGAGACACGGTATGCAACAGAGTACAGAACCAACAAAGACTGGGTTTTTATTCAAAGACTGTTTATTTTCTTCACGATGACAACATGGCTTCTTCCCAGTTCTAAGGCGGGATGTAAACTGCCCCCAGACAACCCACTACGTCACGATTGAGCATCTCTCCTCGCTTTCAGTCCCAATGCTCAATCGTGCTGTAGCTGTTTCCCACTAGATCCTAATAATACCCCAATACTCCACTACTGTTACACCTCCCTATGTTTACTAAAGACTTTTTCCTATAAAGGAAAAAGTCTTTACTCCTAATCCCCTCACTCTATTCCCTCTTTTTCCTTACCTCTCACAGTTCCTCTAATTCTTCCCTATACTAACTCAATTTTGAGTAAATAATATATCTTTTAACCCTTCTCCCGGTTATATTGTCAGCTAGTAACCCACTATATACTTCTTCTTCGATTCTACTTTGTATAATACATCGTACCACGTATGGTAACTCTTTTAAACTAAACACTCCTTCTCCCCTTTCTTTAGTTCTTACAGTTCCTTAATCTCCCTAAACCACTTGATATTAAGCAAGCCAATCTATTTCCCCAAACTATATAGCTATCCACTATATATTTCTGGTCCTTTCTTGGCTCCTCAAGTTCCTGTATCAAATATACATATCATAAGAACAGCTCGTAAAATCGTTATCGTAACTTTTGACCTTATAAAATTTCTCACTCTTCCAGAACACAGGACGTACAAAAACAGTGTAGTTAGAAAAAGTAAAGAAGCGGTGCGCACCGAGTGAGAAGTATAAAGAATGAATACTCAACATGACCACATGTACATACAGCAATGAATATTTAAGACACTCACCTTTACCTCCCTTGCCAATAAAAAAAATTTTTGTAAAATAATTTTTTTAAAATACACTTTATGAAATAGATCTTTGTTCACTATAAAACAATTTGACATAAGTTTTCATAAGCCTTATATATTCAACATTTACATTGCCATCCACAATCTTGTTCATATTTCGTTATCTCACCTTTAACCATGAGCCCATGTTCATATTTTATGAACACTTTTAATATAATTAACGCTGGTTTTTCACAGCACCTATATCTTGCCCCCGTACATCCCATACTTATATACTGCCATTTACAGTCTTCCCCCTACCTTATATCAGTGGACAAAGTAGTTTTTATTAACTCTTTTCTGAACGAAAAACCTTAAGCAAAACCTCATATATTTGAAAATTAAACTTACTTAACTAACTTTATAACCATGTAACTTAATATACCAAACCATTCATGTAATCGAAATAAAATCAACACAAGACGTCATACCCCCAAATTAATCTAAAGAAAAAAACACATTTTAAAATGACATAACATGCATTTTATCAAATCAGAATAAAACATTCTATTACTACCTATCACTATTGGACACTTTTACGGACCAATAGTTTTTACTCCAAATACTAGGAACACAATCATCCTATTCTAAATCAATTAATCAAACAACAACAATCATTTTACAAGACCAAATCAAGAAAAAAAAACTTATTATATATGAGGCATTGAAACTTAGGCTCAATAAAACAACCAAATAATAGCCATCATTTTCCAGTACCAACTCAAGCATAAAAACATATTATATATGACTCATGACTCATAAAACTTAGACTCAATAAAACACAGTTTTCAAAACAATTATAACTCTCTTAAAATTACTACGTATAGTGGCCCACCAACATTGACCTCTCATACTAAGTAACGTAACGCATATCTATTTATACAAGTCATTCCAGTATTTCTATGACCGAGAAAACTAAACACTTCACTGTCTATCTGTATATCTGTTAACTACAGACTAATTTCTTAACTTATAACACTGACCGTACCACTTATTCTCTCCCCTCACAACTTTCTATCATTTTCTATCTTAACTCCTAACACAACATAACATCCGGAATATCCTCTTAAGTAAGCACTGTAAACTACATGTTGACTCCTTTTATCTATTTGTAATGTGGCGACTAATCCAATATCAACTCAATGTAGTAGCCATCATCTACTTATCAATTAACTTGTGGTCTGGCCTGCCAATTATTTCCCTTGGACCAATCATCACTATAACTTATTAATCCTTATCGTTAAACACGGCATTTCTAGTACCAATAAAAAAACTTGTCTACTTTTCTATAGAGTACATTCACCTATTGTACCAATACCCAATTTGTCCAATTTACGAAAAGTCAAGAAGTAGAAACATAATTTCAACCAGCAATTCTATTACAAATATATATATATATATATATATATATATATATATATATATATATATATATATATATATATATATATATATATATATATATATATATATATATATATATATATATATATATATATATGCCTCTCTATTAGTCATCTCACTGCTTAACTATTCCTCAAGACTACTTTTAAAAAATGTCCATAGAATCCTTTTCCATTTCCACCGTTTCGTATACTTCTTCAAGCATCACTTTCACTTCTAAATCCTGAAACTTATAACTTGCCATCTGCAGTATTCTCTATTTATCTATCTCCTACGTTTCCACTTCTTCAACAACTCCAAGTTTCTTTGAATAAGTGCTAACTCTACATCAATATCCTCTTCTTCGTACAACTTATTAGTTTCTTCCATACTACTACTTGATTCTGACTTTTCATCCATTTCTTCTTCTTCTTCTGTATGTCTGTCGTTAGCAGCCGCTAATCTCTTCTGTTCAACATCCCATCTAATTTGTCTATCCTCATTTCTTAAGGACCTTTCTAGTAGAGGCATATCTTCACCGCTTGTTGAATAATCCCTAATTCTCCTCTGTCTTTTCACTTCTTTATCTCTTTGTTTATCCATTCTTCTTTTCGTTGCTTGTCTAGTATTCTTAAATGGAGCACCTATTTCCTCTTCCATACTATCATAATGAGTTTCATTCACATTTTCTTCTTCCATTGTTTTCGGAATCGTCTGTTCTTGAGTATCTTCGTAACTTGGAGTTGCTAGTAACTGATTTTGTGCTGGTTCTTTTCTAAAACTTGGGGTTACTGTAGCTCCTCTGACAACTTGTTCATCTAAATATCCGGTGTCTGAATCATAATTATTATTATAATTCTCATTTCTCTTCTCCTCCTCATCTCTTCTTAAGTGCTCTACATGTGCCCTTGCCACATGTCCTGTGACCTGGTTCTTGATAGTATACGATACATTACCTAGTTTTTCCAAAACGTAATAACCTGGGATCCAACGAGCATCAAACTTAGAGTTTCTTCTATGCTTCTTGTAATAAACTCTATCACCTACTTTAAACTCCTGTAATTTTGTATTTACATTTTTGTACTTTTTCTGTCTTTCCCTAGCTTTAAATATATTATTCTTTAATCTTACGTGTGCTTTATGCATTTCCTGTATTATGGTCTCTTGAAATTCTTCTCCCATATATTTCCGTCTCGGTTTTAACAGATTATCTATAGGTAGTATTGGTTCTCTCCCGTGTATTAAATAAAATGGTGAAAATCCCGTGCTCTCATTTTGATTTGTACGAATAGTGCTAAGGGCAGGTCCTAAGAATAGATCCCAATCTTTTTCATGTTCATCAATAATCTTTGCTATAACGTCGTATAACGTCCGATGTTGACGTTCGTTTCTAGCATTTGAAGAAGGTCTATAATATGAGGTCTTTATATGTTTTATATTCAAATCTTTTAATAACTTTTCGAATTTTTTATTTACAAACTCTCTACCATTATCCGTAAGTATACTTTGTGGGCAACTAAATCTTGGTACGAACTCCTGTAAAAGAATAATAATGACTGTATCTGCGCTCTTATCTGGAATTGCGTAAATTTCCGGCCAAAGACTGTAGACGTCTACTATATGAATTAAATACACGTTTCCTGACAATGTTCTAGGGTGTGGACCTGATATATCTAAACTAATCTTTTGCATTGGGAACTGAGGAATATCTGTATCTTGTAAGGGACATTTTATTGTTTTCATATTCCTTAATCTGCATTTCTCACACGTATCTACATATTTGCAATGCAGATTTAAACAAGTTTGGCCAATAATATTTGCTTCGTAAGTGCTTTCACCAACTTGTCCCGACCGAGATGTCCATTTTCATTGTGATATGCTTTTAAAACTTCATTTTCTAAATGTTTTGGAATATATTTCCTTAGCTGTTCGTTCCTTTCACACATATAGTATAACTGTCCATCCTCTTGTAAAACCAAATAATTCTTTTTATATTTGTTATCTTCCGTTTCTCTTAATTTTTCTTTTATTTGTATGACTTTTGGATCCAACTCTTGTTCTTCTTTCATATTAAATTGTGCAAATTGTAGGTCTTCTTCTCTATGTTCAGACTCTTGATCCGATGGTAAACTCTCAAATTCTTCCCTATTTATTATGGCAGAATCTAAAATATTTACTTGCCAGTTTCGGGCGTCTATCTCTGGTTCAGCTTCATCTTCTGTATCTCCTGATGACTGTGGGTACGGAATCCTAGATAATAAATCAGCGCATGTGTTAATCCTACCTGGAATGTACTCAATTTTCGTGTTATATCCCTGTAGATTCAATGCCCACGTCTGTATTTTCCTGTTCTGCACTGGAGCTTCTAAAAAAGACTTTAAAGGCATATGGTCAGTTCTAATAACAAAATTTGCGTTATGTAAGTAGTAATTTAGTTTCTGAAGAGCATAATGAATGGCATATGCCTCTTTCTCAATAGTAGTCCATTTCCGTTGTGATTTGCTAAGTTTATGAGATAAGAAGTAGATTGGCCTTTCATTTTTAACCCCTGGTATTCCAGACTCTTTTCCTTCATATGGTTGAACCAAACATGCTCCTACTTGCATTGTCCGAAGCATCTGTGTACAGTATTAACTGTTTGTTTAAGTCTGGATGCGTCAATAGTGGTACCAGTGTTAAGCTGTTTTTTAAATACTCGAACGCTTTTTGACACTCATCATCCCACTTAAATCTAGCGTATTTGCCTGTTAAATTTGTAATAGGTTCTGCTATCTTTGAAAACGCTGGGACAAACCGCCTATAATATGCACAGGTTCCTATAAACGCACGCACTTCCTTAACGTTAGTTGGAGGAGGTAACTCTTTAATAACCTTTATTTTGTCCTGGTCTGGTTTAATACCTTCTCTATTTATAATATACCCCAAATATTTTGTTTCTGTCTTTAAAAACTGGCATTTACTAAGCTTTAATTTCACATCATGCTTTCTTAACCTGTCAAACACTAGTCTAATATGTTTTAAATGATCAATCACATCTCCTTTCGTAAAAATTAGAATATCGTCTATATAGGCTAATGCGAATTTTTGCATACCTTCTAATACTTCATTTATTAAGAGCATGTAGTGAGAGGGTGCAGTTTCGACCCCAAATGGCATTCGTAAGAATTCGTAAGAGCCCATATGGGTACAGAAAGCACTCTTCTTTTGCGCGTCCTTCGACATCGGAATACACCAGAATCCTGACCTTGCGTCCAGCGTCGTGAAATATGTAGAGCCATTAAGCAGCCCCAAAATATCATCAATTACTGGCAGTGGGTACGCTACATTCTTGGTGATTTTGTTCAACGCCCTGTAATCGCAACAAAAGCGACTCGAACCATCAGGTTTGGCCACGATGACGACCGGAGATGACCACTCTGACTTCGACCTTGTTATTATTCCTGCTTTCAACATCTCTTCTATTGCCTTTTCCACGATTTCTCTATTTCTTAATGGAGTTCTATATGGTTTTAAACTTATTGGTGGATGATCTCCCGTATCTATTTCCATTGTAACTGTTTGCGTCTTTCCCAATTCTAAATCATTAATTGCAAACACATCCTGATTTTGCTTTATAAGTTGTTCTAACACTTCCTTATTTTCTGGCGGAGCTTTTAACTGTGACAACAATTCTTGTTCCCTTGTCATTTTGTCTAGTGAATGTATTTGGGCTTTATTTCTTCTGGATGGATGGATCAATTCATCCATTCTGACGTTCCCTCTTCTTCCGCGTCCGCGTCTGTTATTAACTCTTTCACTAGAAGTTTCTGAATAACTTGTTCCCGACATTTCTGCTCTATCCGTTGCCAATATGTCACTAATGTTATGATCTAGTTTGGCTATCACACATCCTCTGTATAATTTGATTTCTCTACCTGTGTTGTTGATAACCATCACTGGAAAGGTTAAGTGTTTATCCAACGCTATTATTCCATCCGGAACTTCCAAACCAGGCTCATCAATTACTTCCTTCTTGTAACTCAGTGATTCTGACTGTTTCTCCTGCCACATAATATGGGTTTTCTCTTCAGCTTTGCTTGTATCAAATTAACCGACTGTGGTTTTAACGTCGTGGACATTTTAACTCTAACTAGTGCTGATATATGCATGTCTTCCTCCATATCTACATAGACGTCCTTGAATTTTAATTTATGTAAATCATAGAAAAGTCTTACTCCATTTTTTATTAAAAAATCTCTTCCTATCAACATGTTTCTATTTAAATCCTTCACTACATGAAAAAGATGTCTTATGTTGATCCCTCCTAACTTAAAATTTATCATTGTTTGTCCAATTACTTGTAAATTCTGTCCAGTAACAGAGTGTAAATTATTATGACTCTTAAATACTCTACAATTTCTTACTATTTTGTATAGAAAACTTTCTTTTACTACACTAACCTGAGCTCCCGAATCAATTAATGTACGAACTCTATACTTTCCTATTTCTATTATACAAGAGCTATAATCTGTTTTATTTTCTATAAATTGCTTGACTTCATCTAGTTGAAAATATTCTCTGTTCGTCCTACTATACCTGTTATTAACATACTCTTTAAACCTTGGGACCTTATTATTTCCCTTCCTACCATAGGTCCCATTTAATAGGTAGGGCGCCGGTTTTCCTGCGTTCTTGTACCTGTAAAATTCCTGTGTCTATCTTCAACATTCCTACTCAACCTGTTATTGTCATGTCTACCCTGTGTATTCGACTGGACACGCCTGTTATTACAAAAACGAGAAACATGTCCGCGTTGACCACAAACCCAACAGACAATATTTGTGTTATTTGTGTTTCCCACTGTCTCACTTGTAGGGTATCTCATATTTCTTCTTTCATCATAATCACTTCTATTTCTACCTTGTAACGTCTGTATACCTCCTCTCCTATTCCATCCGAATCTTGTTTGTCCTATTTCCATAGGCTCCTCAATCCTGTCTTCTCGACTCATTCCTATTTCTCGTCCTGTTCTCAATCTGAATCTACGTCTCAAATTTTCTTCTTGTACCGCGATATCTACCGCTTGTGATAACCTCTCAGGGTTTTCCCTCATCAGCTTAAATTTCAAACCATCGGATTTTATGCCATCTACAAAAATGCCGACTAACATCCTCTCCACCTCCTCTCCTTGTACATTCTGTCCCAAGAATGCCTCTTCAGCCAGGTTAATCAACCTATCGCTGAACAACTGTACCGTCTCTCCATTATTTTGTTTAGACTGTCTCAATACTGAAAACGCATGTTGTGGATCCGTTATTTCTGCATACTTGTGTGCCAGGTCGGTTTTGAACTGCTCCCATGTTTCATCTACTCTAGCCTCTAACTTTCTTCTAATATGCTGTGAGACCGGTTCTGTGGCTGCCTGATATGCAAGTCTCATTTTCTCTTCATCTGTTGCAGATACTAAATACGCATATTTTTCTATGGAAGTAATCCATTTCTTAAACTCCCTGGCCTGTCCACTAAACTTAACGATTTCAGTTGTCATTCCCTGTTGTTTTATGACCGTATGAAGTCTATCTACCGCTGTTCCCACTCCCGACAAAACTTGTGCTACTGAATCCTGTTCTGTCATGTTACAATATCTATACTTATAGAAGCAAACAACAATCAATTCTTATTAATATCTAAATTAATTAACTAAAGAATTCAATTATTTTCTATCCAATATCAAATATGTTACCCTTTTCTTGTTGAGGTTATCTTTCCAACCGAAAATGAAGTTCCTGGCGTCTATGTCTCTGTCTACTGAGCCTGAGAAAGCCGGTACTCGAGTACTTGAACTAAGATCGACAAAGTGGGTTCTGTAAGGACCAAAAATGCTCGACTGTAGTCCACAGGCCTCGATAGGGCACAACAAAATCTCACAGGGCCTCGATAGGGCACAACAAAACCTCACAGGGCCTCGATATGGCACAACAACTTCACAGGGCCTCGATAGGGCACAACAACTTCACAGGGCCTCGATAGGGCACAACAACTTCACAGGGCCTCGATAGGGCACAACAACTTCACAGGGCCTCGATAGGGCACAACAAAATCTCACAGGGCCTCGATAGGGCACAACAACTTCACAGGGCCTCGATAGGGCACAACAACTTGACAGGGCCTCGATAGGGCACAACAAAATCTCACAGGGCCTCGATAGGGCACAACAAAATCTCACAGGGCCTCGATAGGGCAGTGAAGAATGGTTGAACGTATCAGCCACCCAGGGACGGGCTCTTGAAACACAGTAAAGTTCTGAGATGAGCTGACACGGGCTCGATTTTAATGACTTAGTTTACTGGGCCACAGTGATCAAAACCATCACTGGACGACGGTGATCAAGAAAATCAGTATTTCAGCCGAACTTGATAAGGAGCTTCGGTCCAAACCAATTATAGCCGTAAGTCTCATAGACGGCCATTTTCTTAGAATTTGAGAGCAGAAAAATTTCCTCAGTCCGTTAACAAGCAAGTGACCTTCAGACCAGCCAGGTTAAAACAACGGCTGCAATGACGGCAGTCCAAACTCACAGGAGGATATCGACCACAGTTCGGTCACTCCAGAGCACAATAATAAGCGGCTCCCGACTTTGACAAAAACCTCCAACAGATAGTAGCTCCATCAAAAAACTGATTTCCATAGGTATGGCGGTTCCAAACGACTGTTCGAAAAAAACGTTTGTTCTAAGTTGCAGGCCTCAAAAGGTAGTCTGGTCTGGATCTTTTGATTGTTTCTTCTACAAGATTCTAAATTCCCTCTTCTTCTTGTTGCCGCAAGCGGAGAAAGGTGTTTATTAAAAATTCTCCATCGTTTTCTGCTGTTTATTAGTACTTCGCATTGCGTCCGCGACGGCAAAGTCCAGAATCCTGGTTAAGCGGCTCCAAAATTAGTCCTGTAACAGAGTACAGAACCAACAAAGACTGGGTTTTTATTCAAAGACTGTTTATTTTCTTCACGATGACAACATGGCTTCTTCCCAGTTCTAAGGCGGGATGTAAACTGCCCCCAGACAACCCACTACGTCACGATTGAGCATCTCTCCTCGCTTTCAGTCCCAATGCTCAATCGTGCTGTAGCTGTTTCCCACTAGATCCTAATAATACCCCAATACTCCACTACTGTTACAATGCGAGTGATATCGCAATAGGAGGATGTTTAATGCAGGAAGTGGATGGAGTGAGACACCCGATTCTCTACGTAAGCCGCAAACTAAAGAAGGCAGAGACACGGTATGCCACAGTGGAATTGGAGGCTTTAAGCCTACTGTTTTGTATATTGAGATTATCTAAGTTCCTCTTGGGTAGTCACTTTGTGGTCCTCACAGACGGTTCGCCATTATTGGTCCTTAACCATGGGTCGCCTAAAAACCATCGTTTACAAAGATGGTGTCTTCTACTTCAAGATTTCGACTTCGAAATCCGCCATATCAAAGGCACCGACAACATTATGGCTGACCTATTATCACGGCAAACGAATGCGCCGGTAGAATGACTCTTAGCACATCGACCATTCGCCATACTAGAAACTGTGATACTTTTAGTCTGTTGCATATGACAGTGTAACTCTACACCTGCTAGAGAACTCTCAGTGAATAGGTTACTTACGACACCCATGAACATGATACGTTAAGAGCTATACTTTAAGAGCTATACTATCAAGTGCCCAAGCTCTAGAACGATCCAAGCAAGAAACGTTAACTGTGTTTCAACCAATAATATCAACCAGTGAACTGACTCTGAATACTGTAATAACATTGTTTACGAGACATTGAGAACAATCCATACTTGCTGTTGCTACGAAACTTTGCAAACAGCCGAAACAAAACGACGTCGACTACAACACTCAAGAGACAGCCATACTAACTTTAACATTCATGGCATAACACGCTAACAACAGGAGGACAACGCACACATCATCGTTGGATTTAGTTATTTAATTAATTAATTACTTTAGTATTAAATATGTATTATATTTGCATTAATGTTGTATATAAAATGTGCTAACCTGTAATTTGTACATATTCTACGTTAATATTACAGGCGGTTCCATTCATAGGCGAAAGAACCGTCCTATACAATTGTCTCTGGGTAAATTATAACCCATTTTTGAGTCATCGTACAAAAAGTACGTAGTTTCTTAAAGGGCAAATATCGCCTAGTCCATTTTTTCTAAGGGCAATAACACTTACCTCAACTTTAATTATATATTTTAACCAAATACTATTTTGAATGAAAGGTGAGTGAATGATTGCGTGAATGGATTAAATTAGAGAACGATATACCTAGCGGACAAATTGTACGCAAAACGTATTTATTTTAATTTGTCTGCGTCTTTCATGTAAAATTGCATGACTTGTCTAAATTGTTAATACATGTTTAGCAGTTAGTTTAATTTAGGAGTTAGTGTAGTATACTTAGTTTAGTAGTTAGGATACATCTAAGCACCACTACTTGGAATGCCTGATCATGTAATTCATGATTGAGGTTATCCCAACTCGTGACGCTTGGAAATACGCCACACACTCAGCATACACTTTACACAAAACTTAAAACTCAACACTATCAATTTAAAATACAGTCACTTTATTAGAAACAGCAACTTATTAGTCAACACACTAACAAGCCAACAGGGACACATGTAGTCTGAGGGGGATAGAATAACAAGGTAACTACATATTTAGCATTATACAACATACGAGAGTAAAAGTGTATTGAAATGCACACACAGATCAAGATTTGAAGGTGTACTTAATTAGCCAGGACTTCGGTCTTGTTAATTCTCTTTAATACAGAGATTAATTGTCTTGGTACCAGTGGGGTACTATGAGAAGGGCGGGTTGTAAATACAACTACTAAAACGTCACGTAACTTCGGTCAGATAAGCATTGTTAAGGACACAGGAGACAGAGTGATCTCTTCACCAAATCAGAGAAGTGGTGTATGGGAGAATACATGATTTTTGATGCCACTATGTAGGTTACCAGGTTACTGCCCACCAAACTACAAACACCAACTTTATGTGATTCGGTGACAGAATTAGAACAGATCTAATTACCCTATAACAAACCATCATCAGGGGAGAGGGGGGAATCCTGTCACCGCCTCACCTTTAGAGATATTAATTAGAGGGCTGCAACTCCAGCCCAAGGGATAGAAGCGAGTCACTCAAGGCCCGAGTAATCTAGAGCCTTCTCGAAGGACTGGTCATTGAGTCCATGGTTCCGTGGACACTGATGTGGCCCGCCTAATGCGGGGTCCACGAGGAACTCGGACAGAGTTACCACCCGTGTCGGATTGGGACACGTGTAGACCGGCAGAGGACAGACGGACTGGAGAGAGGCAACAGGGCCTGCCTGAGAGGGACTCAATAGATATCAATAGATATATATATATATTCATAGGCTAGATAGTTTGCTAGACTGTTGTATGATAACTATGTGTTTGATGTTAACTATCTGTGATATGTAATATAGCGCGGGTCTGTTTACCCACTGCGCCAACGCACTGTATATTGAAATACAATAAATGTTCGATATCATAGCGAACGGAGTTATTGTTGCCTGTGTGAACCCGAGCTCAGATACCTAGATCGGAGCAAGACGATGACATCTAGAAATATCTAGATTGTGTTGATAAACATCTAAACTGATCTAGATTGAAAAAGTAAAAAATTACATAGATATCGATGTGACTTACCCCATAGAATGCTTGCTTGCTTGCTTGTGTTCGTTGGCTTGAGCTCCAACGTGAAGTCCTGTATGTCGGATGAATAGAATCATATCCCCATCTTCACTGATGTCTGTCTCACATGATCCATAGGATAAACTTAGCTTGGATGATGAAGTTGAAGCTTCAGATTCAAAATGATTCTGGTATGCTTTAGCTGTTCCAATTTCTTTTAATACACGGTCAGGGAGCTGATAAGTTGAACAGCATTTTCCTACTCTCATCAGACCAAATCTTATTGTCAAGATAACATTTAAGATGTCGAGTTTCATCCTATTTCTTAGTTTACATTTTATATATAAGTCATAGTACTGAAAACTCTGTCCACATCAGCATTTGAATGGGGTAGTATCATGGCAGACATCGCACATTCAAAGAGCTTACAGAATGGACTGTTACCTGAGGCATGTTTAAAATTGTCTTACTTCACTCCAAAAAGCTCCAGTTTCTGTTTTGTTTGCCCAGTCAACCAAATTTATTTTGGTTAACTGATATTCTGCTTCCGCCACACTATTATCAGTAGCCCCTAGAAATATGTTGTTAACAGAAAAGAGTGAAATATTTTCCAATACATCTAAATTTTCAGGAAGACTCTGCTTCAATTGCTTGAATAATGAGACAAGAAAATCTTGACAGCGCTTTCTTAAGTTGTTCTCTTCATTTTCTTTTAACAGTCCTTTTGTTTTTAAACGATCAATTTTTGATTCGATTTGGTATTCCAGGTGTGGCTTAGGAGCCAAAAGAAGCTCTCTATAGTGCAAGTGAACATGCCAGCTTTAGAAGTTGACAATATAAGTCTTTTACCAATTGAGTGAAAAAGCAAAGTGAGATCGTCAAGTAATTTAACTTTATCAACATTTTTAGATTCAAACTGTTTATTAACTTTTTTGCACTTCCCTTAGAATGGGTTGTAAAAAGAGAAGGAATGCCAAATTATTTTCATCACTGTACATTCCATATAGTATTTCAGCTGTATAGCACTTTTGACTCTGTCTTGTTATTTCGAAGTGTGTCTTCACCTCCAACCATTGGTTCACAATTATTTCAACAGCTGGTTGAATTGATAACCATCTAGTTTTGCAATATGACAGAATTTCCAGTGGTGAGGAGCTATCATTTAATCATCATCATCATCATCATCATCATCATCATCATCATCATCATCATCATCATCATCATCATCATCATCTTCCATTTCTGCCGTCGAGCGTCATGGGGAGGAATAATTTGCGTTCCAGCGCCCGGTGGGCGGCACTGGATAGTGTCATTCCGTGTGGTTGTACAATGTCTTTGATGTCGTCAATCCATTTTCTTCTTGGACGTCCTCGTGGTCTCGTCGCAGATGATCTTAGATGTAAGGCCAGTGATGGTAGTCAGTTGTTGGTGTTGCATTCTAAAGACATGGCCAAACCACTTGATCTTCTGTCTTTCAATAAATGTGTCACAAGGTGTTGATCCTACAGACTGTCTGATATTGATAATAGCATTTCTTACTCGGTCTCGGATTGTTAATTTGGCAGCTCTCCTCTGGCATCTCATTTCGCAGGTGTTGATTTTGCGAAGGTGTAATTTGGATAAAGTCCAAGTTTGAAATTGTTGTGTTGTTTGTCCATCAAGAATGATGATGACCATTCATTTCATCCAGTGGGGTTGAAAGTATGGAGCCGTGAGTTCTAAGATGGCTGATAAGGCCTATCTTGGCTCGAAATGTTCTTTGACAATGTGGACAAAGAATGCTTGACGTTTCTGGAGGAGGATTTTCTGCAGTGGTTCTTCTGTTCTGTCTTTTCTTCACAGCCTTTGCAGTCCTGGTTGCCTCACAAGTGACTGCACCCTTGCGTAATGATGTACGCCACGAATTTCGGTCTCTGGCTGAAGTCTCCCAGGTGTCATGATGAATTCCAAAAGCATTCAGTGAGATTTTCAGAGTGTCTTTAAAGCGTTTCCTCTGGCCGCCTTGGGAGCGTTTACCACAACGCAACTCGCCGTAAAAAAATTCGTTTAGGGAGCCTGTGATCTGGCATGCGAGTCAAGTGACCAGCCCAGCGAATCTGATTCTTCATTAGTAGAGTGTGGATACTGGGCATGGACGCTCTTTCTAGGACTTCAGTGTCTGGGATCTTGTCTTGCCATTTAATCTTCAGTAACTTCCTAAGGCAGACTGTGTGGAAGTGGTTTAATTTCCTAGCGTGTCGCTGATAAACAGTCCAGGTTTCACAAGCATATAGCAGTGTGGATAATACAACTGCTTTGTAGACTTTCAGCTTTGTTTGCAGGCTTATTCCATTTCTGTCCCATACATTCTTGTACAGTCTGCCAAAGGCCGCGCTGGCCTTGGAGATTCTTGCATTCACTTCATCATCAATTGTGGCAGCTTGTGACACAGTGCTGCCAAGATAGGTGAATTTGTCCACAACACTTAGACTATGACCATTCACTTTGATATTCGGCACAGTGTGATTATTCCCTGGAGCTGGCTGGTACATAACTACAGTTTTCTCCAAATTGATATTGATCCCAAAGTTGGCACAGGCATGTGAGAAAGCTGAAACATTATGTTGCATGTCCGCCTCTGAGTTGGCATATAGAGCGCAATCATCAGCAAACAGGAGCTCTCTGACGGTGTCGCTGTCAATTTTGGTTTTAGCTTTCAGCCTTCTGAGATTGAATAACTTTCCATCCATGCGGTAGTTGATGTCTATTCCAGGGTCGTTATTCTCGAAGGCATTCGTCAACATAGCTGAAAACATGAGGCTGAACAGTGTTGGTGCCAGGACACATCCTTGTTTCACTCCATTGGTGACAGGAAAGGGCTCAATATATGACGTTGGATGAAGAATGACTTGCGCGATGAATTGGATTAAAGTGAGGAAGAGTTGCGCAATTCGTCGACCTCACTCTCTCGCCTGAGTCCATCTGAATCCAGTGGCAGGACAAGTCGTCAGAATCCAATCGTCAGAAAACGACATCTAGACGCCTTCAAAACATCTAGATCTGGATGTAAAATATCTAGAATGGCAACCCTGATCTGGAGTTTGATCGCGGGTCCGGACATGTTAATGAATTCAGCATTTTGTAGCCACAAAGTTAGCATCCATCCATCATGTGCCATGCCGGTATGCGTGGGCGGTCATGTTCTGCCATCTCACTCGATCACCAGAGTCGTGGATCAGCTCCGTGTTCCTGTCTCGACCATGCCATGTTGCCAGTCCATCCAGGTATTTACTTCTAGGTCTTCCCCTTGGTCTCTTCCCTTCGATCTTGCCAGCTGTCACCAAGTTCTCCAAGTCATTTCTTAGCTTATTAGTTAGCATATTTCAGCTAATTTTAGCAATGTCTTTGGCAGTTTTAGCTAAAACAGTGAATATGTTATAGGGCTGGCAACTGCCGCTGTGGGGGAAAATGGAAGCTTGTTTATTGTGAAATCGTCTCACAGTGAGTTCTTCGGACTGCTGCATTCTCCCACAATTTGTTCATGGTAAATATTGGACTACAGCACTCTCTCACAAACTGTTCTTGGTTTCTATGAGTTGATATCATGAATCATTGATTCTGGGCAAGCAAACTCATCATACTTCATACTACATAGATAATAAACGATCCAACTAACCTCAGCAAATCATTCTGAGGTACTTTGATCATGTTTTTCAAATTGGGTATTTACTAATGGAACAACCACAGCTAAATAGGCATTGAAAAACCAAATCTAACTGTGCCTCAATGATGCCGGTATGTCAATTATAAGCGGAAATATTCAAATTTTGAGTGTCGTTACCTTTAACAAAGTCAAATACGCAGGAATCCACTCACTGGTCAGTAGCAGGTTCGATCATGATTTTAAATTTGAGTATTGAGATCACGACAGATAGATAGGCCTTGAAAAACAAAATCGAATGGTACCTGGACATCAATTCTGAGCGGAGATACTCACATCTGAGTGTCAGTATCTCTAAACCAGAGTTTCACATTCTATTCATATTTTTTAAGACTTGAATTGTGTCCATTTTATCTCCACTTCCGGTTCAAGCGACATTGTATCAAACTGGTCATTGACTGATTAAAAAAATATGCTTAGCAAGGTGGAGAAAGGAATGTTTCGTGTGGAATGGCTCTTGTTGCTTCAGAAGTCACAGATTGTGAGAATTGCATGGATATTTTGCCCTGGCCATTCGGGTGTACAGGGGAATGAACAGGCTGATAGGCTAGCAGGGAATGCACCTCTTGGTGGTATCTTGCCTATGGACAAGGGGGAGATGGTCGTGCACTTGTGGGACCAGGTGGAGAAGGCGGCGGAGGAACAGATTGAGAACCCATATGTGGAAAGAATGAGATTGCGGGGGATCGGCAGGGGTTCTGGAAGAATCTCAAAACTGAGAGTGAAGACCAGGAGAACTTTTAATCAGATAGCGGTGGGAACGATTAGTAGTATGACTCTTCGCTGGCTGTTGAGTGAGGGGACTGAGCATGTATGGGAATGTCCTGAGTGCAGTGATGTCGATTCTTAACTCAACTCAACTCAACTTATGAATGTAAAATCCGACTTATCCATATGTTCCGTCATGTTAAATGATATAAAAATAATACAAGTATACAAATAAATTATTAATAATCTTTAAACTTGTGTTCTCTATAACTTTAGTAGTTCAAATTGGCCATTTTGAGCCTGTCTGATCGATAATTTGCGTCGGCCGCCATCTTGGCTTTCCATTCACCAAGGCGAAACACGTGAGGAGAAATAATTGTTTTCTACCCCCATAATTGACCACAATTGACTTGGAGAACTTGGTGACGACTGGTAAGATCGAAGGGAAGAGACCAAGGGGAAGACCGAGAAGTAAATACCTTGATGGATTGGCCACAAGGCATGGTCGAGAGAAGAACACAGAGCTAATCCATGACTCTGGTGATCGAGTGAGATGGCAGAACATGACTACCCATGCTTATCGGCATGGCACATGATGGATGGATGGAATTGACCATAATCGATGAAACTTTCCACATGAATGTAAAAATGTGTGCAGAATTAGAATATACATCTAAAAATAGCATTCAATATAAATACACAAGCTCTAGAAAATAAAATTACTTACTTTACAGCAACTAATTAACTGTAGGTTCCGTCGCCCTGCTACTGAGTTGAGTGCATGGCGCGACGCTGTGAGCTGTGAATTTTGTGTGAAATGCTTTTAAATCTGCCTGAGTTTGTGGAGTGAGAACTGCATGTTCAGAGTAATGGCGGCTGGCGATGTCCCAGAATCGACCGGTTTTGTGCCTTATGCAGAAATGTGTGGCTGCTGGTCTTCTGGTTGACTGCCGCTTCCTTTGACGATGAACTGTGTTTCGTGGAGGACTGTTGTTTTAGCATTCTGGAGACGGCATTATGTTGTTTTGTTGCGTGAAGTACATTTCGGAGACAAAATGGCATGGCTGGCTAGAAAACATCTAGAAATGGAACAACATCTAGATATATCGAGACTTTGTAGGCTAACATCTGGTTGGGATAGTGACTGCCGCTTCCATCAAGGATGAACTGCATGTTTCGTAGAGGACTTTTGTGTTGACATTCTGGCGATGGCATTGTATACAGTGAAAGTGTTTTACATCTGTCCAAGGTTGTTTTGTTGCGTGATCTGCATTTCAGAGATAAAATGGCGTGGCTGGCTAGAAAACATCTAGAAACGGAACACCATCATCTAGAAACATCGAGACTTCGTAGGTGAACATCTGGTTGGGAAAGTAAACTGCCACTTCCATCAAGGATGAATGTTTCGTGGAGGACTTTTGTGGTGACATTCTGGTGGTGGCATTATGCACAGTGTGCCTGAATGGGCTGTTGTTTGTCGAGACTCCTGTCTTTTCCACTTTTCACATGGGGCAGTGAGGAACATTTTATGTGATATTCACTGGCACAGGAACGGATCATATGGGGACGACCCGTTGCTGTGATGTGTGTCACGGAACGGCTGAGAATTCACCTAGCAAACTCCCAAAAATCCAATTCCCCCTTTTCAGTACTAGTAGAACTGCCGATCTAGTCGAAGGGATACAACCAAGGTATTAATGTACCCCACGCAAAGGCGATTGGTGGCCCTTGACTTCTCGACTGTTCGGGTGACGAAAGCTCAACCCAACCATATCCGCTAACGCATGCGCAATAACCTTCTCAGAACAAAGAGAGGGACAGTTGCGATCCGGCCGTGGGCGCAAGACGTTGTGTGTGAACAACTGTGTTAATTCGTAAATGGGAGAGAGGAAGCCAGTGTCTTGCTGTTTATCAAAGAAAACCGACAGAACGTCCAGTGTTGGGACGGGAGCTCCTCAATTCTGAATGCACAGTTTGTCGTAAGGTACGTGAAACATATTTAGATAAATAATGTGTGTCGCTACCGCGGTGAATCGAAGCTGTTCGACCACATGTCCCGCCCGGCGCACAAAGGTCAGTCAGGGGTGAAACTGTGGGCTTGTGTTTTAACTTAACACTGCAGGCGAGTTGAACACGATGGATTGTAGGCCTGTTTTTGCGTTAACATTGTACAAGTACGGGAATGCGTGTTATTGCCGCTACAAGTAGTTATAAACATTTCGGACAGGCCCAATAGTGTTAGTAGTCCGAGTTCACTCCTGGGCGGCCTTAGAACTCTAACGTAGTCGACACAAACGGACGTGGGCGAAGGCGTTGTAGAACATAGGTCGAGTGAGGTATCAGGGAACTCGGCCGAACCAGACGAAACCCATGCGATGGTCGCCGGACATGTCGAAGGTCATTCGAAGGACATTGCGGGTGTCTAAGTTCGAATTCTTTGGTGTGGCGACCACTGGCTTTGCTGAGCTTTCTGCTTATTCTTTATGTTATTGGTTGCTGTAACAGAACACCATCTTGATAGGCAGTTGGTTCCCGAGAGGTTGACACTGGAGAAACTGGGGAATGCGACAGAGCTGGTCACAGCCAGCTGAACACCGTTCCAAATGCTCTGACCTTAACTAGGGGAGGAGGGAACGGGATGTGGACTTCCACTACAGGGGAATTTCCCTGTATAATCTATTACATTCCTGGATCAGAGCTAGAGCTCCGGGAAACCTGTTGTATAGTAGGTAATCATAAAATAGGACCAGGGAGAGGGGGCTACCTCCGAGGGAGGGGAATTCGGTGGTCACCGGCTCTCCTTCAGAGCCTTTCTGTCTCTAGGTACCTTTAACCTACTAACCTGGTATATTGTGTCCTTAGAAGTCTTTTTAGGACAGAAGGATTTCGCCGACACCATGACCAGATACACAGCCCTACCTTGGGCGGGTTCGAGACGGAGGACGGTTCAGCCAGCACTTGTTAGGACCCAGACCCAGTTCAGTTTTTGGCAGTGGATCCTGGTCTGTGAGGCTGCCGGCCGGGTCATGGCGACACCGGCCTATACTGAGTACACATAGGTAACGTGTACCGCTGGGGTAAGTCTGTGTCACGATATTCACACATGGTGTTATCTTTGGCAGGTTCTACTTTCTGAGAGACTTACGTGACGGGACCAGAGGAAGATGACTTGGTGAAGGCTGCTAATGGCTGGCTTACCTATGTGACGTGAAGTGAGGCTTCTACACCACACCACGTGCCGGGAAGTCACTGCGCCACAGTCCAGTCCCGTCTAAACCGCTAAATGATCTTCAGTCAGTCCACCAAGTATTATGATGGCTACACACGGGCGAGTATCGTGTCCTCTTGTCTGTGAGCAAATTTTGACAGTGTGACCCACTAGCCAAACGGGTAGAGAAGAACTACCTTACCCTTTATTTCATGATGGCCTGGTGTTCCGAGAACAGTCTACCATGTGGGAATAGGGACACTTGTTACATTCCTTACCTGGTCACGCGCTACCAGTACTGACTTTGAGGGACAGAGTCAACTTGAACTGTGCCAACTTTCTGTGCTTATAGGCCCAGTTATACCCATCCTGATCCCATTAGAGACCACCATCTGGGCCAGAACTTTGACATTGTTAAATGTGTGTTAAATGTTATGGTGGCTTCTTAGGAAGGTTGTCTAGCACAGGCCTTACCAGTGAAGCTTGAAGGACAGGCCTTCAGAACTTCTACAGGGAGGTTAGTCCAGAGTCATCACGTACCACCGCAACTTGGAGTCACCACATTGACGTGCTAGTCATTCCAGTTGAGACTACACCTCGGCAGAGACCTTCCACGCTACGTGTGCAGATGAGTGACCTCTTTAACCTTGTGGTATCTTACCGAGTGTACAGTGATGAGTGAGACGGCCTGAGGCTAATCCAGATAGCCATTTCTTCTATCGCCTGGCGGTAGCCAATATTCTCTCATGAACATTCCCCTTGTTGATACTCCTCTTGTACATTATATCATCTAGTCATTATGTGTAGACACCAGAGTCGTGTCATCTGTTCTGGATGAGAGGTGAAAAAGGTATTGTCCAGCGGTTGTTAGTGAGAGAGACAGGAATCCAAGGGCTGGTGGGGTCTGTAGACTGAGATTTATGGTATTCCCAGAGTGTATCTATCCCGTTATTAAGATGTAATAGTATGCTTCCCTCACCCCAGGAAATACCACGACATTATTTGGGGGCTCGTCCGGGATATTGATGAGACAGCTCTGGTGATTATGGTTAGGACATTTCATTCCTAGTATCTCTATTCAGGTCTACATAGGTCTTTGGTCCTGTTTCTTCTCTTGACAAAGACAGATTGACGTGTGGTGTGTTGGGACGTCATATATATTAGATTGGTGTATTGCATATCTATATATTGCGTTATTTACCTATCACTCACACTACTAACATATACTCTCTACGTATGGCATCCACCAAATTAAATATGGAGGAAGTGCGGGCAACCGGCGAAGGACTGGGCTTCACCGGCACTGCACTAACAGAGTATATCCAAGGGGTTGAGAGAGACTTCCGTCAGGAAGAGAGAGAGAGAAGACAACAAGAAGTGGAGGATCGAAGGATGGCCTTTGAGTTAAAGAAGTTCGAAATCGAACAAGCCGCTAAGAAGTTCGACGCCGAACAAGAGGCTCAGAAGCGAGAGCATGAGTACCGTATGCGGGAGCTCGAGCTCAGGGCACAATCAAGTAGAGAGACTGAGGGAGCAGTAGGAGGGTCTTCACTCCCTGGTTCACCTACCTTAGGTCGACATGGTTATCATGCCATGAAGTTTCCTCTACCGGTTTTTGAGGAAGATAAGGAAAAGATCGACCAGTTCTTACAAAAGTTCGAGGCTATGTCTGTCGCCATGGGTCTCGATCGAGACAAGTGGTGTCTGAAACTGTCCCAGGGATTGCGCGGAACCGCTTACGAGGTCTATTCGCGTTTACCGGCGGGTCACGAGAATAATTATGCCGAACTGAAGGCAGCGCTGTTGAAACGGTTCGAGATGACGTCGCATACTTACCGCAAGAAGTTTCGAGAAGCGAAACGAGAGCCGAGTGAGTTATTTGCTGCGTACGCCGAGCGTCTTAGATCCTACCTCCATAAATGGATGGACTTAGCTCAGTTCGCACACGATTACGACAGTCTCGAAGAACTGATGATCGTCGACCAGATGCGGAAGCATATGTCGAAACCGCTTAAAGAGTTCTTGGGAGAACAAGGGGCGGAAAGATTAGAGGTAGTAGCCAAAATGGCCGAACGATTCGTCGAGGTGCATGGTGAAAGGTGGGAAACCCATCCCTCATGGGTAAAAGTCAGGACAAGACTGACAGAAAGAAACTGAAAACCTCTCATGCCAAGAATGTAGAACCTTATGAAAAACACTCTGACCAGAGTCCAGAGAAGTCGAAAGATGGGAGCAGGAAGCCACATAAGTCTCCACCGAAACGGAAATGGAGTGAGAAGTGGTGTTCGATTTGCCAGTCACCCTCGCACAATACAAGGGACTGCAGATCGAAGGCTAAGAGCTCACACTTTGCGGCCTGCCTAGTGGCTCCAAAGGCTGTTGCCACCGAAAAGGTCGAGGTCGGCGAAGAGACTCTGGATCAAGAGAGGCCACCTGTGGTCGAACTGATCGAAGTCAAACGGGCCAGCAGGTTGAGTGTCTCTATGACACTGGCCTAGACGGGGAAGCCGTCATTGCCGCCAGTCTAGTGAGACAGGACCAACTCACTGGGGAAAGCATCGAGATACAGCCGGCTATGAAGAGTGCGGTAGCCATGACGTTACCAATCGCTAACGTAGAGATTAGGTCGAGATACGTCACGGGCATCATCCCCGCCGCGGTATTACTCGATCCCCTATATCCCGTGATTCTGGGGAGTAAATATGTATTTCTAGGGGTGCCGAAGAAGCCAATCCACCTAGGCGACATACATACCTGCGCCCACACGGGGAAAGACGAGGCAAACACAACCAGCTCGAAAACCCAGCTAGGGGGTTTGCGTACGGCCCAGAGCGAAGACGCGACACTACGTCCGTGCTACAAGAAGCTGCAGAAAAGTGCTGACCCACCGCAACGGGAACAGTACTATCTGAAGAATCGGCTGCTCTACCGGAGAGCCGGAAGGGGAGATGAACTGCACGGGCAGTTGGTGGTCCCGACGGACTACCGTCTCCCAATTCTTCAGAGGGGACACGCCATATCGGGTATTAACCTATCCGGGAATGGACATATGGGTGTCCGAGCGACGCTGCAGCGAATTTCCGGTCATTATTACTGGCCACGAATGACTGGCGATGTACGCCGGTTAGTAAAGTCATGCCCAGAATGCCAGAAGGCTACACCCACAAATCGGACTAAGACTAGATTAGGTCTTAAGGTGGGAGATAGAGTATTATTGTGGGGTCCAAGCAGGACCAATATGCTCGAGGTAGGATGGCAAGGACCTTATCCCGTGGTCAGGGTAGTGTCCAAGACCAACTACGAGATCCGGATCGGGGGAATTTTGAGAATTTTCCATACAAATCTCCTGCGGAAAACCGAGGAGAGGTCCGGTGACAAATCTCTGCACCTGTCGGCGATGTCAGTCACTAGTACCCAAGTTCGGAAGGGGTGGGTAACGTCGGATGCGGCGCGAGATACCATGGACTCCAACCGACGATCGACTGACTGGCCCCGCTATCAAAAGAGGTGGCCAGGGAACCCCGAGTCCAGAGGGTTCTGGGAAGACTATACCGTCCATCGAGGACGATACCGCCAATCCCGAGACATATATGTAGGGAGACATAGCGGTAGTGACGACACTGGTACCGCCGGGAAGGGAAGATCCGTCGGTATTGCACCCCGTTGCGTACGCGAGTCGGATGGTCGTCCGGCCGAACGTAATGACTCGACGGGCAAGCGCGGTTGTCGATCACTGATATGAGACGGGCTGTCCAAGTTACTGCCCAAATTGATGGGGAGGTTGTACCTTTGAGGGTACCATGCCAGACCATCAACCAAAGATGGGATTGGCACCTCCCGTAAGCTCCAAGCGCGCTTGATGCGTTGGTTGTTGATGCATCAGCCCTACAACTTTACGGTGGAATCATTCCCGGGAAGGAGAATGTTGGGGCTGACTTTCTGTCTAGGCATCCAGTCCCAGAGGCAGAGGATGAGTTTGCTAGGAGTGAATATCCAGCAGGAGACAGTCGACCGCGGTCAACTCTCTAAGAGGGGGCCTATGTCACGGAACGGCTGAGAATTCACCTAGCAACTCCCAAAAATCCAATTCCCCCTTTTCAGTACTAGTAGAACTGCCGATCTAGTCGAAGGGATACAACCAAGGTATTAATGTACCCCACGCAAGGCGATTGGTGGCCCTTGACTTCTCGACTGTTCGGTGACGAACGCTCAACCAACCATATCCGCTAACGCATGCGCAATAACCTTCTCAGAACAAAGAGAGGGACAGTTGCGATCCGGCCGTGGGCGCAAGACGTTGTGTGTGAACAACTGTGTTAATTCGTAAATGGGAGAGAGGAAGCCAGTGTCTTGCTGTTTATCAAAGAAAACCGACAGAACGTCCAGTGTTGGGACGGGACTCCTCAATTCTGAATGCACAGTTGTCGTAAGGTACGTGAAACATATTTAGATAAATAATGTGTGTCGCTACCGCGGTGAATCGAAGCTGTTCGACCACATGTCCCGCCCGGCGCACAAAGGTCAGTCAGGGAGTGAAACATGTGGTGCTGTGCGTTTTAACTACACGCAGGCGAGTTGAACACGATGGATTGTAGGCCTGTTTTTGCGTAACATTGATCAACACACACGCACACGGGAATGAGTGTTATGCCGCTACAAGTAGTTATAAACATTTCGGTCCAGGCCCAATAGTGTTAGTAGTCCGATTTCCTCCTGGGCGGCCTCTAGAACTCTAACGTAGTCGACACAAAGGACGTGGCGAAGGCGTAGTAGAACATAGGTCGAGTGAGGTGATCAGGGAACTCGGCCGAACAAGAACGAAACCATGCGATGGTCGTCGGACATGTCGAAGGTCATTCGAAGGACATTGCGAGGTGTCTAAGTTCGAAATCTTTGGTGTGGCGACCACGGCTTTGCTGAGCTTTCTGCTATTCTTTATGTTATGGTTGCTGTACAGAACACCATCGTGATAGGCAGTGGTTCCCTAGAGTTGACACTGTAGCGCGGGGGGAAAGGGGGATAAAACGGGGGAATGCCGACCCCAGAGCTGTCACAGAGCTGAACCCGTTCCAAATGCCTCTGACCTTAACTAGGGGAGGACCCCAGGGAACGGGATGGGCATTACACTACAGGGGAATTCCTGATAATCTCTACATACTGGATACGAGCTAAGAGCTCGGGAAACTGCTGTATAGTAGGGTAATCAAAAATAGTAAAGGCTAGATGGGGGTACTCCGAGGGAGGGGATTCGGTGTGTCACCGGCTCCTTCAGAAGCCTTACTTTCTTAGTCTACCTAACTAAAACTTGCCTATTTTTTGTTCCTTAGACGTCTATTTAGGACAGAAGAATTTCGGCCGACAATAAGATACACAGCCTACCCGTGTGGGAACCGCGACTGAACTGAACTGAACTAATTAACTGTATGTAAAAGCCATGATAATTTCAACCAATCGCTGTGCACAGAATATTAGACTAACCTTTCCTGGAAAACCCCAGATGACGTCTGTTATTGTCACGTGATATTTGAATAAATGAATGACGTAGGAAGCATGAATGGTCTTTACAGCAGCCATTTTTGGAGACGCAATGGATACGTTCGGGGTGGTGCGGTACATAACTTCCGGTTTCATTTCGGGTCACGGCACGATCGAAAACCCTACTCAGGTTTTCTTGCACCCCAGTTAAAGTGAGAGCTGAAATTATCAAAACTTTGTTTGTTATTACTGTAACTTTTTTTGTTTTTAAATGAAGATCTTAGCAACCATACATCATTGTGATTGGGGTAGCGGGGAGTAACTGTTCATGTCATCTAATTTAAGATAATTACTGGTCATTACATTTGCCAAATGTAATGTTTAGAATAAATATAATTAAATTGCTGGTGTTTCCACTAAGATTGGTTGGAAACAGTCAGATTTGTTATCTCACAGTGCTTTCTCTTTGGAACCACACCTAAATCCAAACTCAAGCATAGTTAAATACATTTTTTCAAATGTTATTGACCTTCAACTAGCAGTCGTTGAGGATGTCTCACTTGTCCATCTTGAGTGTTCCAACTTGATGACACTCTTGAAGCCAACAGATCAACTTGCTCATTACCTCACACTCCAGCATGACCTAAACAGTATATCCATGTAATCTTTGTGAAAGAGAAGTGTCTATGCTTGATACACACTCATGCCATATCTGTCAGTTTCATAAACCATGTCAGGGCTGAGAAATGTAGCTAAACTCTAGAAGTATGGCTTTAACGTAATCTTGATCAATGGTCATTCTGGTGACCCGAGTACCTGCTAGCCACCCCAAAGCTGCATTTTTAGAGGCTAAAGACATCTCTCTCTCTCTTCCCCCCCCCCCCCCCCCCCCCCCCCCCCCCCCCCCCCCACCCCCCCCCCCCCCCCCCCCCAAATAGCCCTGGAAGAATAACATCAGAATGTTTTGGTCCTTATAAATCAAGATTTTAACATTAAGCCAAACCTGTAGATGTTCCGTCTCCCACAGTTAATGTTGTGAGGTGTAGATGCTAAGATGTTCCGTCTCCCACAGTTAATGTTGTAAGGTGTAGATGCTGAGATGTTCCATCTTCCACAATTTCTGTTGTAAGGTGTAGATGCTGAGATGGAACATCTCCCACAGTTGAGTTGAGTTAAGAACCGACATCACTGCACTCAGGACATTCCCATATGTGCTCCGTCCCCTCATTCAACAGCCAGCGAAGAGTTATACTACTAATTGTTCCCACCGCTATCTGATTAAAAGTTCTCCTGGTCTTCCCTCTCAGTTTTGAGATTCTTCCATAACCCCTGCCAATCCCCTGCAGTCTCATTCTTTCCATATACGGGTTCTCAGTCTGTTCCTCCGCCTTCTCCAGCTGGTCCCACAAGTACATAACCACCTCTCCCTTGTCCATATATACCACCAAGAGGTGCATTCCCTGCCAGTCTATCAGCCTGTTCATTCCCCCAGCATGGCCAGGGCAAAATATCCATACAATTCTCACAAACTGAACTCTGAAGCGGCGATAGCCATTCTACGCGAAACATTCCTTTCTCCACGTTACTAAGCATACTCTTTGAATCTGTAATGAGTGCAGTCTGTGTTGCAATAGTCTCCTTTAACCAACGAATTGCCGCTGTTACTGCTTCCATCTCCATTCTCATGCTGGAGGTTGTTGTTTCATTTGCCGGACTCTCCTTTTTCAACACTTTTCCATTAGCCTTTGCAATAAAACTCCAACCACTACTTCTGTTTCTCACCACTGACCCATCGTCGTAGATGACTATGTCACCTTGATGTGTGTTACTCTGGATCAGTTGTTGCACTTCAAACTCAGTGTGACCCGCTGCCCATTCTCTGCGCTCACGACCCAGTATTACTATTACATTGTGCCAGTCAGTCATGTCTTGCGGAACTTAAACCCACTTTTTTTTTCATGATTGATGAACATCTGACGTATAGATAGTTCTGCCTGTGCCATCCAGGACCTGCCTCGTCTTAGTCAATGACTCTTGACCATATCCATGGCTTCATGCACAGGTTTATCCCTATCTACAGCAACTCTCAGGTACCATTTGGTCTGAAGAGCCCTATGCTATGCCTATCCATCATTGCTGGTATCGCCAGGATATGCCTCATGCTTGTGTGTCCTTTGTGCACCCCAGAATTACCCGCATGGCAGCATTCTGTATGCGCTCCAACCTTTCAAGCTGGCTCTTTGATACTGTCAGCAGCCCCAAACCATACTCAATAACAGAAATTATTAACTGCTGAAAGAGCCTATGAAGCATCCTCTGATCTACCCCGGTTGCTGCCATTGCCCTCAATGCATTAATTCCCCTGCCAGCCTTCACCACCAAAGCCTCCACATGATCCTTAAAAGACAAACACCTGTCAAAGGTGATACCCAAGTACTTCAATTTACTCTCTCTAATAAGAGGGCGCCAGTCTCCCTGGTGTAGGGGTTAACGTCTTTCTCCATAATCCCATATATTCTTGTGAGTAACGCAGCTGCGCGAGATTTGGTAGCAATACGCGCCGCGTTGGTTACTTATGGGAGTATGCGAACCGATCGCTCAGAAAGCAATGGTAATCTTGCCTAGTACATCAACAGCAGCTGAAAAATGTTGGTGCTGACTGCAACGTCCTGTAAGGGATATGCCAAAAAAAACAAAAAACTAAGAGGACATCCATTCAACATAATACCTGGGACACCTGCCTTGATGATCCGGTTATCCAGGGAGTACCACAAAACCTATGCCTTGTCTCGGTTTATTGTGTCCCTGCACCACTCTGTCACTGTGTTTACTGCCACCTGTAAGTCTTCCGCCAAACTAGCCCTGCCTCTGCCCTGTCTGTACACCAGCACATCATCTGCAAATGTCAAGATTCCACCCACACCTGATGTCTCAATAGCTGCGATTTTGCTGGTGTAGACATTAAAGAGCACTCACACATTTAATGTTGTAAGGTGTAGATGCTGAGAGTTCCAACCACACTGGTTGTAAGCATGTCAGAATTGTCCAGTCCTACTGTGTCCATGCTGGTGCATCCCAGAATAATATGCATAACTTTATTTTGCATCCTGTCCAGGCCTTTCCGTGTCTGTCACTGAGCATGATGACTGGTTCAAACATAGAAAAGTCTTGTTCCTGGTATAGCATAAAGAGGATTCATTCACAGCCTGCTGCTGCCGTAATCTCCATGGCAGAGTGTCTTGTATGGGTCTTAGCCACATGGATTGACACAGTTGCATCCTTTATGCTGCTGTTTTCAATTATCAGCTGTTGCACCTTAACTTCTGCTAGCTCATAATGTGCCTGTCTACTCTCTCTGCCAAATGGGTTGATTACTTTGTGGACACTGCTTTTCTTTCTGCTGCTGCCCATTAATATTTTCTCCTTGCGTATTTACTCAAATGTTGACATGTCTGTATAGATGTCATAATATATGAATACATCTGTAGTGTTTATAAATATTAGTATATATGTTACAATAACCATAAATGTCTCCCACATACCAAGTGATCACTGTTTATTCTCAGACTCCAGGAAGCATGGATTCATACAGCATTTTACCAAGTCACAATATAAAACTGGAACCAGCTTGTCAAGTGAGTAGTTTTTGTTTTGATCACGGGTAGGTAGTGGCATGTTACAGTAATTCACTCTGAAATGTGTAGGCTTGCTATATTTAGATTTTCACATCACATTCTAACCTTCCACATGAGGGGAATCTCACAACAAATCACACACTACACAGCACCAGTGAGAATCCAAATGTCTATGTACCAGAATCACACACACTACACAGCATCAGTGAGGATTCAAATGTCTGTATATACCAGAATCACACACACTACACAGCACCAGTGAGGATCCAAATGTCTGTATATACCAGAATCACACACACTACACAGCACCAGTGAGGATCCAAATGTCTGTTATTTACTAGAATCACATGCACTACACAGCACCAGTGAGGATCCAAATGTCTGTTATTTACTAGAATCACATGCACTACACAGCACCAGTGAGGATCCAAATGTCTGTTATTTACTAGAATCACATGCACTACACAGCACCAGTGAGGATCCAAATGTCTGTTATTTACTAGAATCACATGCACTACACAGCACCAGTGAGGATCCAAATGTCTGTTATTTACTAGAATCACACGCACTACACAGCACCAGTGAGGATCCAAATGTCTGTTATTTACTAGAATCACATGCACTACACAGCACCAGTGAGGATCCAAATGTCTGTTATTTACTAGAATCACACACTACACAGCACCATGAGGATCCAAATGTCTGTTATTTACTAGAATCACATGCACTACACAGCACCAGTGAGGATCCAAATGTCTGTTATTTACTAGAATCACATGCACTACACAGCACCAGTGAGGATCCAAATGTCTGTTATTTACTAGAATCACATGCACTACACAGCACCAGTGAGGATCCAAATGTCTGTTATTTACTAGAATCACATGCACTACACAGCACCAGTGAGGATCCAAATGTCTGTTATTTACTAGAATCACATGCACTACACAGCACCAGTGAGGATCCAAATGTCTGTTATTTACTAGAATCACACACTACACAGCACCATGAGGATCCAAATGTCTGTTATTTACTAGAATCACATGCACTACACAGCACCAGTGAGGATCCAAATGTCTGTTATTTACTAGAATCACACGCACTACACAGCACCAGTGAGGATCCAAATGTCTGTTATTTACTAGAATCACATGCACTACACAGCACCAGTGAGGATCCAAATGTCTGTTATTTACTAGAATCACACACACTACACAGCACCAGTGAGGATCCAAATGTCTGTTATTTACTAGAATCACACACACTACACAGCACCAGTGAGGATCCAAATGTCTGTTATTTACTAGAATCACATGCACTACACAGCACCAGTGAGGATCCAAATGTCTGTTATTTACTAGAATCACATGCACTACACAGCACCAGTGAGGATCCAAATGTCTGTATATACCAGAATCACACTCACTATAGATATCCTTTTGTGGGTAGGTATTTATTTCTAGACCTGCCCTCTACACTTTCTAACTATGAAGATTTAAAAAAAAATCATATTTATTGTGCATTGAAGTTCTCATAGTGTTTCACCCTTATCTGAAAAGTATAGACGCTGAATCCACTAACACAGGGTTGGGGAAAAAGGAGTCGGGTGAGGGGGGAGAGCATCTTTTCTTGTTTTGTGATTTGTATTTGCTTATTTATGTAACTCACCAATCCTTTCAGACTGACCACGTTCAGAGTTCAGCTAAAGAGATGGCCACTGAGATCCAAGTCTTTGACATGGAAGATAGTAAACTACCAGCAAGCATCAAGATAGAGCAACCTGATGTTGATGTGGAATATTTAGGACAAGATGAGAGTAAGTCCAATATTACAGAACTGTTGTCTGTTCAAATTGTTCCATGCATTCTTTGTGGCATCATTTTAGAATGTGTCTGTGTTAACACATTTCCAATGTTGGTTCTGTTGACCATGAACTTATTCTCTGTTCCCTAAGACATCTCTGCCAGTGTCACTTTGGCTCATACTTGTGAATATGTTCCCCTCAGCAAGAAAACATTTCTGTCTATTGTGAACAATGCAATGTCTGAAGAAGTCAGTTTTCCTTCAGTGGGAGGGGGTTTGTTACTTGTTGTGTATAGTGGAACCACCTGTGCCATAAGATCAAAAGATGAGGTAAGAAGACCATACTAATCTAACCGGTCTGTTGTCATGTAGGCAGCAACTCAAACACCAAAACTATTCCATGCTTACTTGGAAATCTCTCATAAACATCATATGCACACTTCCAGCATGGTCACATATTGCCTTCACAGACCTACTACTGCCAGTAAAGACTGGGAGCATGTGTAGACTATCCAGATGACACCACTTTCTAGGCCACTTGTATGTTTTCAGCAATGTACTGTGTACATTCTGCAGGTGATGGTTCTGTGTCTGCTAAGCTGTGAAGGTTCTCTTCCAGGATCCAAATATTACTGTGTTACCAGTCCTCTGGTACCTTGGAAGTCTGCATAGTGACACTGAAATCCTCACAACACAGTGTATTCTTGCATCACTCAGCTATTTGATGTGGCTATACTAAATCGTGGCCGAGAGGTTTAAAGAGCTCACACTTAAACTTCCTGTGCGCTGATAGTTTGATGGTTGGTTAATTCTAAACACTGGTCAGTTGGACTTCAACATTGACTTCTCGTTCAAAATGTAATGGCTAACTTTTTTTTCCTGCATACCCTTTACAGGACATTGCAGTCAACACCAGTATTTTTCAGCTGCTGTTGATGTCTTGGCAAGTTTTACGTTCAGTAGTTTGCCATTACTTTCTGAATGACCGACTCACATACCTCTGTAAGTAACCAATGCGACGCAATCCGGTGCCGAATCTCTTGCAGCTGTGTTTCGTACAAGAGTAAATGGGATTCAGAAGAAAGTCTACGCCAGGGAGTGGCTAACTACAGAATAAAATTACCTAGAGAATAAACTTAGAGTTGATCATGCAACATGTTGATACTATAAACCATCAGGTCCTGAGACATGCAACATTTGTTGATACTATAAACCATCAGGTCCTGGGACATTGTCCTTTCTGCCTTGTAATGCTTACTTTTATATCTCTTTCAGATACAAGATCTTCATATATTATGCCCTGTACAGCACTCTGATGGGCACTTTCTCTAGTGCTTTGGCATGCATTTGTATTGCTTTTATCTTTCTGAATGATATAATGCCTGAGGAATTCTTGCCCTTTCTCCTTATCAGTCTTTTGCATTGTGCTGTTTGAATTGGATGTTTCATATTTTAGCAATTTACACTCTTTCTGTCAGCGTGAATGCCAGAGTTTTTATGTTTATTTTGCAACCACATCAGCCACAAAGTTCTCCCATACTTATCTTCTCTGGCAACAGTGTTCAATGATACTGGTTCTTTGTGTTTCTTAATGCATTTTTTCCACCTCCTCATTTTATGGTTGGTTCTTTCATATTTCTGCAACTCCTTACAAACACAAGACATGAGAGGAAGTTTATAAATGGAAAGATTGGGTCACTTTGGTGTGGGTTCAGAAGTGCTGAGATGGGCCATATCTAACATGAATATTCTTTACAGAATTGTACAGGATGTCAAGAAACATTTTATACCTTCAGAGAGTTAAGGTCATAGGTCACTGGAAATGTTAAAGTAGAAGAACACGGTGTGACTTCAGTTGAACAAGCCACATATTCATCTCATCTCATCTCTCTTGTACCTTGTGGTGTTGAGTTGAAGCATAAACAGCAGGCGAGTGCCCATTTATGGACTTCATATATCGAGATTCCCATGGACTCTGTTATTCCCTCTGTCCATCGTTTACATGGTTGGCCTCTTCTTCTGGCTCCATTTGGTCTGTACATCATTGCTTGTTGTGTTTTTCTGTCATGTCAGTTGGTAGCCTAGTTATATGGCTGAACTATCTATCTTAGTGTTTTATAATGAAATCTTACGCTGCTATAACGCCCACTTTAGTCTTGATTTCTTGATTTCTGATTTTCTCTCTTGATACATTGAGCATTCTTCCCAGGAGTCTTATTTCCGTTGTTGTAATTTTTCTTTTCTCTTTAGGATCGGCTACTCTCTCCTCTCTCAGGATGGGTGAAAAGCAAAAATTAGTAGCCTGCCGATGACCCGCAGTCCGCAGTCTGCACAAGTCAACCCCACCTCCCCATGGTTTAGACTGGGAAACCATGACCCCAAGGGCATGAGCTAATGGGGCTCTGGCTCGGCATGTAAAACAGACTCCCATTGGTCGGATTGTTCTATCCTAAACTGTGACTGGCCTAGCAAGCCGGCCGGGTATTTTTTCTACTGCTCAAAGAAATAGACAGAAGCCACATATTGTGTTCATTAATTAGATTACATTTACACATTGGTTTATTGTCTGTTACCTGGCATATCCATGAAGTAATTAACCCATAGTTACTGTTTGTGTGTGTTTCAGAAAAACTAATCTGTTCTCAAAATGTCCCTTCCGTCCCCATGCAAGAACATTCACAGATGAAGAAGATGATATATGGTAGCAAGGATAGTAAGTTTGTGAAACAAGAACTTTCAGATGCATTGTGTGAGGACAAGCACCAGAGGTTTGGCAAAATTGTAGACATGGCAGATTGCAGCAGTGATCAGGAAATGACTGAATACAGAAACACAGAATCAAGATTAAGTCAGAATATTTATGAGGAATCACAGGAGCATGAGAAGTGTAGTAAAATTCCAGAAAATGTATCTCCTATATTTGGAGTGAAGACAGAACTATCTTTTACTGATAATAATTATCTATTTCAACATAAGGAAATGAAAATAGGAGACATACCACAGATGTCTGATGTGTGTGATCCAGCTATCAATGTAGACAGCTATTTAAACAGACAGAAGAGAAAATATACGGAAGGAAATCCTTTCAAATGTGGCTTTTGTGGTGCATCCTTTACTTCAGCTGGAAGCATGAAGACACACAAGAGAACACATACAGGAGGGAGACCTTACAAGTGTGATGATTGTGGTGCATCATTTACTGAAGCTTGCAAAATGAAGATACACATGAGAATACATACAGGAGAGAAACCTTACAAGTGTGATGATTGTGGTGCTACTTTTACACTAGCTGGCAATATGAACAAACACAAGAGAATACATACAGGAGAGAAACCTTACAAGTGTGATTATTGTGATGCATCTTTTACTCAAGGTGACAATTTGAAACTTCACAAGAGAACACATACAGGAGAGAGACCTTACAAGTGTGATGACTGTGGTGCATCTTTTACTCAAGGTGGCAGTTTGAAATGTCACAAGAGAACACATACAGGAGAGAGACCTTTCAAGTGTGATGATTGTGGTGTATCATTTGCTGAAGTAGGCAGTCTAAAGAAACACAAGAGAACACATACAGGAGAGAGACCTTACAAGTGTGATGATTGTGGTGCATTTTTTACTCAAGGTGACTATTTGAAACGTCACAAGAGAACACATACAGGAGAGAGACCTTACAAATGTGATGATTGCGGTGCATCTTTTACCCAAGGTGGGAGTTTGAATCGTCACAAGAGAACACATACTGGAGAGAGACCTTACAAGTGTGATGATTGTGGTGTATCATTCGCTGAAGTAGGCAATCTACAGAAACACAAGAGAACACATACAGGAGAGAGACCTTACAAATGTGATTATTGTGATGCTTCTTTTACACTAGTTGGCAATATGAAAAAACACAAGACAACACATACAGGAGAGAGACCTTACAAGTGTGATCATTGTGGAGCATCGTTTACTGAACCTGGCAAAATGAAGATACACATGAGAATACATACAGGAGAGAAACCTTACAAGTGTGATGATTGTGGTGCTACTTTTACACAAGCTTGTAATATGAAAAAACACAAGAGAATACATACAAGAGAAAACCTTACAAGTATGATGATTATGGTGCATCTTTTACTCAAGGTGACAAATTGAACTTCGCAAGAGAATACATACAGCTGAGAATCCTTACAAGTGTTATGATTGTGTTGCATCTTTCACTCAAGCTGACAGTCTGAAGCTCCACTAGAAATTACATACTGGTACATCTGAAAAACCACAAGAGAATACACAGAGAATACTTCCAGTTTCAAGATGGCGACGGGCGGTCGTGTTGTTTTGTGTTCGTTAACTTTTTCGCGTAGGGGATGGATTTATTCATCTCTTGCGTGTAATTGGTGTGCCACGATGTAAAACCAGGAGTTTCTACTCAAGATCTGCGCGGGTGCTACGGAGTTCGTGCATCGAGCGAAGCCATCCTTGAGTGAATTTTCAGCAGCGTTTGTGGTTTCTCAGTCTGTGTTTACGTTTTTCAACATGGCGGAACAACGTGTGTTCTCCGAGCAGTCAACATAACGAAGTGGCGTGGTAGCCGCGCAGGGAGAAAGAAGCAAGGTAAGCGTGGTGGTTTGAGACGTTTTAGACTCAAGTGTCACCGTATAGGACTCAGGAACATCCGTATTCTATATTGGAACTGTGCCAGTGTAAAACAACGGGGCTCTATTTTAGAAACCCTAGTTTACAGGAACGACATTGTAGCACTCCAGGAGACGAGACTGGGCGATCAGCTACTCCAAATTGCCGGCTTCAAATGTTTCTACAACAGACGACATCTGGGAACGGCGATTCTCGTTCGCGACAGCATGGTGGCATCAGAGCTAGACATGTCCAGTTGGGACAGTGACGATATACAAATACAGGCGTTGAGAGTTCATTCCAGTATACCATTCGTGTTGGTTAATGTTTATGCCCGCAATGCAAGTGTGGATGCCCAGAAGTGGCAGTGCTTAAGTGGCATATTAGGCCACGAGAGAAATGTTATTTTCTGTGGTGACTTCAACGCTAAAGGCAGATCATGGGGAAACACTTCCTCCAATACACAGGGGGAGGAGCTCGAGACTGCACTGGAAACCATCGACCTGGTTTGTATCAACAGTGGCTGTGTCACCAGGACAGCAAGCCGTCCAGGCGATGAGGACAGTGCTATTGATCTGGCGCTAGTTTCACCTTCACTCACTACAGTGTGTAGATGGGGTGTCCTAGGACACCATGGCAGCGACCACCACCCTTGCAGCATATTGGTGGAGAAAGGCAGAACCAGGCAGCACAAGCTAAAGGTAAAGACGTTCCAGTATGACAGTACAGGGCAAGATGTGGTGAGTAAAATAAGACGTGACAAGCGCAGAACGTTTCAGGGCAGGAAAAAAAGCTGGCAGCAGCCACCGTGGTGGAGTTTCGAGGTGGAGAAGGCTTGGGTGGATAAGCTGTAAGGAGATGGCAAAATGCCAAGAAGAACAGAGCTGGTCATCCTAGTCCCTGCTTGCACTTAGAAAGAGAGATGCACACAAAAGTAAGCTATTTTAAAAAAAACTGGTCAAGGTGGTTAAAAGCGAAAAATGGGCAGAGGTGTGTCAAAGAGTAAGCACAGACAAGTCACTGAAATTGTTCTGGCGACTACATAAAAGCATGAGTTGTGTAGTCAAGAATAAGAGCATTTCTGACTTCCAAGGTGCTTACCTCATCTGGCAGAGGACTGACGAGGACAAGGGCAAAGCCCTCTTTGAACGCTACCTTGAGCAGAGCAACCAGACAGACATGGAGGCCGAAATCTGGCCAAGGAGGTCACCTCAGACAGATGCAAGGCCCAGAACACTTTGGATGAAGACACAGTGACAGTGAAAGAAATCAAGGCTGTGCTTCGACGATCAAAAAACAGTGCTCCAGGTCCTGATGGCATAAGATACGACGACATAAATAGGTGTACCGACAATGAGCTAGAGAAACTAGCAGACATGTACAACAACAGTATAGGGAGTGCTAGCATCAAGGAGGAATGGTTACACAGCTATCTGATTCCCTTGCCGAAGCCTGACAAAGACCACAAAAAAAATTCAGGGATATCGAATTATAACCATGCAGAATACAATAGGCAAGCTGCTGGAGAAGGTAATTGCCAGGAAAATATCAAGCCAACTAGAGAGGCAAGGTGTTTTCCCACCTACCCTGGGTGGGTACCGTCCAAAAATAGAAACCTGGACCAATGCAGCAGTCTTTGCCCATGATGTCTATGAAGGTTTCCACTCAGGCACTGAAACCGTTGCTGCAGCGATTGATCTTGAGGACGCATACAACAGAGTACCACTGGATTTTTTAATGTTTCAGCTTCTTGAACTAAACGTAAGTCCATTCCACCTTAGTTGGATCGCTGCAGTCCTCTTCCAACGGAAAGTAGTTTTTAGATGTGGCAGTTGGACTTCGGAACCAACAACAATATATCCTCGCCTACCACAGGGATCACTATTATCTCCGGTACTGTTCAACGCCTACACAGTGAGAATCACCAGTGAGCAGATCACTGGACCTGGCAGGACATTGTCATATGCCGATGATGTTTTAGTGTATCGTCAGGGTAAGGATAGAGAGGAGGTTGCTGTGGAACTACAAACCGAACTCAATCGCATAAGTACTTGGTGTGATGAAGCTGGGGCAATGGTCAACCCAACAAAGGCAACAGTGACTTGGTTCTCGTTGAATAATCATATTGTCAACAATCCAACACCAACTGTAATGCTGTGTTCAGAGACGGTGGAAAGAACGCAGGCAATGAGGATACGGTTTGATCGAAGCCTTGCTTATAATGTGCACATAGACCAGGTGATAACAAAGGCCAAGCGAGGTTTGGCAGCGATGCGGGTGATGGCGGCAGCAAACTGTGAGCAGCACCATCTATGTCTTCTGTACGAGGGGCTGGTCATGTCTGTTTTGGAGTATGTAATGGCAATCCTGACTCTCAGCCATAAGCAGATAGAAAGGATGGAAAGGATACAGAATGAAGCTATGCGCATTATTCTTGGATGTACAAGAGATACAGCATGCAGGGCGATGCGCTACCTTCTTGATTTTCCAACCATTGAATACAAGTTTGCAGGGCACGCGCCTACCTCAGAATTAACGCAAACACACAACATCCACATAGTGATATTAGGAAGGTGAAGGGCAGCAGGTTTAAAAAAAGAGGACGGTCGTGGATGGGTCAAGCCGAAGACATTCTTCAACAGGTGAGTTCACTTGAGGACTTAGAACCTGGCGAGGAGTGGGTGCAAGTGCCAACAGACTTCTGCACATCCTTTTCAGTTTGCATCCAACTAGATAGAAAATGCAGACAAGAAAATCCGGCTGCTGTTGAGGCTGAAGTACAAGCGTTGATTTTCGAGAATTCGCTAGGCGGTGACGCGGTCATCTACACAGATGGGTCGGTCGTCCGACATGTGAGAAGCTCATGGGCCTTTACAGCTCGGGCCGGAGGGAGAATTGTGAAGGAGGACTCTGGTGCTTTCACTGAAACCACAAGTAGCCTGACCATGGAAGTCATGGCAGTAAGTAAAGCAATAACGTGGCTCGAGACACAGACATTCACTAGGGCTTGTTTCCTTAGCGACTCAATGAACATGATCAAGAGGATAGAGGAGGGGTCGATCCGAAGAGAATGGTTGCTGCCTCTGGAGCGTTCTCGGCTGGCAAAGATTAGTTTCATCTTCGTGCCAGGGCATGCGGGAGTACAAGGAAATGAGCGGGCTGACAAGCTCGCAGGTGAGGCTACTGTGGAGGGCGGACGCGCCATGGACCAGGCTGACATTCTGAATGCTCTACGAGAAGTGAGACTTTTGCGAGAACCAAGTGATGACTGTGAATCTACATCAATGGCCAGACTGCGAGAGCAGCAAATTAAAAGAGGGGTGGCCAAACAAGAACACTACGCAGGAAGCCAAAGAAGATTGATAAACCAACACAGAACTGGCATCGTTAGCTGCTACACGCTGCGGGATTTGCTGAGGAGGGGATCCGAGCACTTATGGACTGAATGGTTCGATGTGCAATGAGGATGATCTGTCGACTAACTAACTAACTAAGAGAATACATGCTGGAGAGATACTTAACAAGTGCCATGATTGTGATGCATCATTTGTGTAAGCTGGCAGGTTGAATCTCTACAAGATAATACTTGTGGATAAGAGAATGTGATGAATGTGCTACATCTTTTACTTTATATATATATATATATATATATATATATATATATATATATATATATATATATATATATATATATATATATAGAAAAAACTGCAAGAGATCATCTACAGAAGAGAGACATTGGAATTGTGCTGATTGTGGTGCACATTTTACCTACATATGGTTGAGAGAATAAGCTAAATTTAGTACATCTTTTACTTTATGTATAGAAAAAAATATCACAACAGGAGAGAGGCCTTAATTGATTCACTGATTCATTGCCAAACAAAAAGGGGGTTTGGACCAACAAAAATTGATGGCAGAAAATGACAAGTAGGCATGTGTCACAGTAATTATGTAAAAATGGTTAAAATAGTAACAGATATATTGTATTACATATCAATTTACAGAAGATTGCACAAGGAACATGTCAATATTGATGTCAGAAGTGGCGGTGCCGCTGCCAAGTTAAATGTATTACTGCTGGCGAGCAACCCCGGTTTGTCAGAAGTGACAATTGTTGATCTCTGTCCAAGACCACAATTTGTCAGAAATTGACTTGGGACAAAATCTATATGGCTGAACTACAGATTAAACCCCTTATTATCAAAAAGTACAGCTGAAAGTGGCTCGTTGAATAATGGCCGGTCTTGATATTCCCCAAGGAGAGGGAAGGGGAGAGTTAGATGACTTGGTTTATATCTGCGAATGGATTACTAGCCAGAGCAGATTTTTTTTCCCCTGACAAGTTTCCTCTCTCTGGTGTATAAGTAAGCCCCAACAAATGTACACACACACAAACACGTATGGACAATTGGAAAATAACAGATAACTCTGAGTTTAAAACAAACTACACTCACTTTAATTAATATCACTGTTATTGAACATATGATGTTTTTCACGATGATGATGATGATGATGATGATGATGATGATGATGATGATGATGATGAACTTTGCAATATAACAATGTAGTTATGACATGAGAAAAGCATTATATAACTTTGTTACTTGTATCCTGTCTGGATCTGTGTCCGGGTTACAAGTGAGATACGTGAATAGTCGGACAGTGTTTGGAACAGTAGGGTTCTGTCCTGTCCTGTCACCATCTGGTTCCTCTGTTGTCACAGCACGGGAAAACCTGGGCTCCTGTTGAGTGCTGTTTCACAAATTTTAGTAACTGATTGGAAATTTTCAAGCCCAGTTTACTTATAATGTTCTTTAATGACTCTTATCTCCTGGGGCGCTTCTTTCTATCTCATTCTGGGTTTATTTCAATTCACACAGTCCTGTGGTTTTAATTGCCTCTATTCAATCTGCGAGGCCAGCGTCTAACCGGTCCTGACACTTCACAGTTGACCGGTTTTCCTAGGGCCAGGAATCCTTTCATTACCAGCCTTCGCCGGTGAATGACTCCCTTCACATGGTCCATTTCACATCTGCCCTTCTCTGTGTTTTATTATCCGTTTGTCACTTAACACACTGAATCGCTGGACTTGGCTTGTTATCAGCCCCTGGTCGACTATTGTCTTTGCCTGAACCAGTATGTTCCCACATCGCATCCTGACTGTGTCCATTAGACTGTGAGCTTTACAACTCTGGGATAACACAGACTGCTTGCGTCATGCATTTGGCCATACCTGTGACCGTGGCAAGGTTTTAATGTCCAGCTGCGGGCCAGTTTCACATTCCATTTAGTCTGCGCAGTCTGTGTGGATGTATTATCATTCTGACATTCTGCACCTTGTGTTTGTTGAGAGTTCCCAGTCATGGGTCAGTCTCGCGTAGCCAACAGACCGTGGTCGCTTTGTTTACTTGCCATCCTTGTGAGCAATCTTACGTCAAAGCTAGGTATAGGTTGAAGAGCGTGATTAATTCTTTATTAATTTAATTGGCCTATCGGCCTTGTACACCGAGAAAGTATTCTGGGATGGTAACGCGGCATTCTGTGACAATTGATACGTTTGGAAGAGGTTAGAAATATCATTATAATAATGTTAGATTTTGTAACAAAAATTTAGAAGAAAGGGGTGACAATTATTAAAAATGTCCATTTACCAAGGCATTACTTCTCCCTCTTTGACGACCACTTAAATTTACTGAATAATGATAAAATACACCACATTTCTTAATTTATATCACAAGAACTGCTCATTAAAACCATCAGAATAGAATTATAACATCATATTTTGAAGTAGATCATTTTCACACAAAATTGACTGCGGGGGCTGCATGGTCTTGAGGTATGGTGTTTGCGTTGAGTGCTGGAGGTCCAGGGTTCAAGCCCCGGTGAAGACCGGGATTATTTCACGTGGTCTTCTGGTAATAAAATTTTCCCTGGCCTCTGGGTAGTGAGATCGGATACCCGTGTGTATTGTTGCACACGTAAACAATCCCTTGGCAGTTGGAAATCGAAAAAGAGTAGTCTAACAGCACTGCCCAGGCAAAATTTCGAGTTAAAAATCTACCAAAGTATTTAAGGATCCTTGCCGGTGCTACGGAATTCGTGCACTGAGCTGAGTTTCTCCAGATTCAGGTTTGAGTTAGGAGGAGAATGGAGCACTTATGGGTTGCACCTGTGTGCCGTAATGTTGATCCATCGACTAAACTAAACTAAACTTTCACACAAAATTGAAAAAGACAGGAAAACACGAAGCAGATTTGTACTCATTAGAATGAGAACCGGTATATATGCACTATTTTCTATTTAGGTATAAGGATTTAAATACTGCTCAGCTTATTTGTGATAGGCAAATCAAACATTGGGGCACAAGTGTTACCCATTAGAGTGAGCAGAATTTGACATGTACTATCATATGAGGATGAACTTTCATGGTTAATTTTCTTTTCCACATGACCACCTGCTAAATAATTTAACTGAATAACCACATTACTGCACGTGCTATCAGTTTCAGAATCTTTAACAAAGCCCTTTAAAACAGAATAACTATCAACTAAAATTGTTTTAAATGATAATCTGATGTACATCGATGAGGTTGAGAACTAGTGGGCGTTGCTATTTCTAAAATCAGAAAATTGACCACATTTAAACAAAGAATTGTTTTCAGTTTTGAGAGACTACACACTTTGTTTCCAATAATATGAAAATAAAGATAATTTACTGGGCACTAAAGTTGTGGAAAATACAGGGAAATAAAACAGATAACACTCTGTCAACATTCCGGCAATTAATGAACCCATGGCAGGTTAGGGTAGTTCAGTTTAGACGATATACTGTTCTACAGCAGTAAATCAGTGAAGTGCCAAGGTATTAATGGTCTTCAGTAGTTGCATGTATCTGCCTTGGGCGTATAAACAGTAGTTTTTCCTATGCAACGCCCCTGAATTCGATATATAATACAACTTGTCTGCTACCATGTTTCTCGTAATTATGTTCTAGTAAAGCTCACAATCTACTTCTCGTTTTTTGGTGATTCATTCATTGCTACCATAATAACAACTTTAAGTCATAACTGTGACACACCCTACATCCCATTTTCTGCCATCCATTTTTAGTTAGTCAAACCGACTTTCTGTCTGGCGCTGAATCACTGTACTTGAGCTGGCAGTCCCCTCTGCCGCGTGTCCACCTTGACGAGGTAGATCGGCTTGTGTGTTCCAATGACCCCAAGAGCTGTACCGACGGTAGCACAGCTACTGGTAGGGTCACTCATGTCGGACAGGTCAAGGGAGAGGGACCAGACCAAGTGACACACAAACCTGCTGCCTTGTAGGTAGACTGGGGACAGTCAAAGGCTAGGGAAAGCACCCCGAACAAATGCTTGTCGAAATCGGATGTACTGAGCCGCAGGCTTGACAAAGCAGTGCAACGTAACTTAATTCATGATGTCACAATTTAAAATTAATCGTTATGGTGCTAATCCCGCGAAGTCCCATCAGGCGTGGATAGTGCCGGGCCCCCTGCCTCGAGGGGGTCCACCCATGACTACTGGTGGTCACATTCCCCTGTGCTGTGGAGTCAAAGCACAGAGGAGTAGATTAAGAGCTATTGACCAAATACCCCGGACACTCAACATACTTCAGTGGAATGCCGAAAGAGTTTATAACAAGAAAGTCTCCCTAACACAGCGTCTTCATAAAGATAGAATAGATGTGGCATACATTCAAGAGACACACCTCAACACCAATCGCAAATTTTCAGTCAGAGGATATCAGGCCACACGTTTCAACCGCGAAGGACACAAAGGAGGAGTTCTAATACTTACACGAAATACAATACCTTGCTGCGAAGTATCCGTGATCTCTGACAACCAAACAGAAATTATAGGTGTTGATATAATGATAAAAGACGTGAAAATAAGAATTTACAATCTGTATAGCCGGGCATGATAATAATCTTACACTCCCAAACATGAAAATAACTGACACAAACTGGATTGTTGTCGGAGACTTTAATAGCCGTTCAGAAAGATGGGGATACCCAGATACTGACAAAAGAGGAGATGAAGTGGAGGACTGGGAAATAGACTCAAATCTCCATCTACTCAACAAAGCGGATGACACACCGAGCTTCTACTCCAGAAGATGGATTACCACTTCTACTCCAGACTTAGCTTTCTGCACAGGAGACATCCTCCACAAAATCGATCGCCATGTGCTGGACCAATTAGCAAGTAGTGACCACAGACCAATCAAGCTTGCAATGAATATGGAGTATGTTCCACAGGAGCAAAAGCCCTTGCCCCGCTGAAATTACAAATGAGCAGATTGGGACAGATTTGCCATACTAACAGACAAATATTGTGAAAACATAAATACACAATATGGCAACATGAAGCAAATGGTGGAAAGTCTAAACAGAGCAATAATACAGGCAGCCACTTAGTCTATTCCAAGAGGAGCGAGGAAAAATTACAAACCATACTGGACTGAAGAACTAAAAATTTTGGAGGACAAAGCTGAAGATGCTAGGAAGACCGCAGAGAGAGAACAAACAACTGAAGCGAACATCTCTCTCAAAGCCATCTCAGCAAAATATAAAAGAACAGTAAATCAAACAACAAGAGATTGTTGGAGGGAAAAAACAGAAAACCTGAATTGTGAACCTAAATTACAGCTGGAAGAGAGGAATAGTCCCACAGGCATGGAAGGAAGCTATACTAATACCAGTCCCAAAGAAAGGAAAAGATCTGGAAGAACAAAATGGCTATCAACCTATCAGTCTACTTAGGTGTGTAGGAAAATTAATGGAATGCATTATCAATGGCAGGCTAACATGGCATCTGGAAGAAAACCAACTCTTAACACCACACCAAGCAGGATTCAGAAAGTACAGATCCACTGAAGATCAAATAACCTATATAGCTCAGGAAATAGAGGATGCCTTCCAAGAGAAAAAGCACACACTAGCGGTCTGGATAGATTTTAAAAAAGCATTTGATAAAGTATGGAAGGAAGGACTGAAAGTAAAACTGCAAAAAATGCATGTTTGTGAGAAAATGTACAAATGGATCAGCCACTACCTTGAGAACAGAACTGCCAGGACAAAAGTACAAGGACAAACCAGCAAAATGATGCTGTTGGAGCAAGGTGTCCCCCAAGGAGGAGTTCTTTCACCAAAATTATTCCTAGCATGTATAAACGACATCACGGAAAAATTTCCAGCCAGAGTACACACATCATCCTTTGCAGATGACCTAGCCATATGGACATCTGAAGAATATATTAGTACAGCTAACAGCAGAATACAGCAAGCCCTATTAGCGCTAGAGGACTGGTCAAAATCATGGCTAGTGAAGATAAGTGAGGAGAAAACAACATGCACAGTGTTCTACCTCTCAAATAAAACTCGGCAACCTAAGCTGGTATTGAATGGAAAAATATTGCGCCATGAAGAAAATCCAAACTATCTAGGAGTCACCTTTGATCGTCGCCTGACATGGAAAACAGGTTGAGAAAAATCGAACAAGAGCAAGGCAAAGAATGGCAATCATGAAAAAGCTTGCTGGTACAACGGGGGGAGCAGATGAGAAAGTTCTCAAGAAGTTATATACTGGACGGGTGAGGCCAGTACTGGAATATGGCATTGCAGCTTGGGCAACAGCAGCTAAGTCAAACTTTAACAAAATAAGTAGAGTCCAAAATCAAGGAATGTGAATCATAACTGGAAGCCTGAAGACAACGCCTATTAATGAACTAGAAAAGATCACTTGTTTACAACCAATGCAGGATAGAAGAGATAGCATAGCCCAGCAACAAGTAGAAAAATTTAGAAGATTGACAGACCACCCTATGTATAAAAAGGTTTAGTGGTTTTGGAAAGGGAAGACTGAAGCGTAGCAACTTTGTAGAAACTGCAAAACGAAAGATTATGGCAGATCCTATACTTAACATATCAACAGTCAAACCCATTTACAATGCACACAAGTTCCCAGCTTGGAGACAGCAGCAACTTCCTGAGATGATAGAAAACATTCCTGGTATTGAGAAAAAGAACACTCAGCATGAAACCGAAAGAAGAGAAATAACCCTAAACTACATAAAAGAACATTACCCAAGCAGCAATTGGACCCATGCATATACAGATGGATCAGCCAAAAATTCAATAGAGAATGGAGGAGGAGGAATTCTCCTAAATTTAAAAAATGGAGTGAAAAAAACATATTCAGTGGCAACTGGAAAGTTGTCAAGTAACTTCAAAGCGGATGTAGAGGCTCTGAAAACTGCAGCAGAAATGCTCCTGATGGAGGAAAATAAAGAGAAGCAAATAGCTATCTTCACAGATGCAAAGTCAGTTGTCTCAATACTGAAGAGCAATAACAGCACAGAACTAGCTGACCTAAGAGCAGCACTCCATGGTCTATGCCAGAAATCCAAAGAAAGTTGTAATACAGTGGATCCCATCATATTGCAGTATACCTGGAAATGAAGAGGCTGACAGACTAGCAAAAGAGGGTGGACGATTACCACAGCCTGACATAAACATAACTTATAATGAGGCAAAAAGGTTTATAAAAAGCACTTATAGAACCAAATGGGAATCAGAGCATCCAGGCCACCAGAAGGATGATGCATATTACAAACTCGACCGAAGAGAACAAGTAGCAATCTTCAGACTCCGCACAGGACATAACAGGCTGTAATACCACTTGTTCAATAAACTAAAGATAGGAGATACCGATGAATGTAATTTTCGAACTGGTAAAATGACAGCTAAACATTTGCTGCAGGAGTGCCCAATATATGCAGAACAGAGAAAGATATTTTGGCCCACACCTGCTTCATTTGAGGACAAGCTCTATGGAGATATCAACAAGCTCAAGTTGACCACAGCTTACTTTAACTACATACAGGTTGACATCTAAAGGTGCATGAAGAAGTATTTAGACTGCCACACTTCATACCACAGGTATGTCGGTTACAAAAGCATCCCAGAGGCATGTATAGAATATTGCTTGGATAGCAAATCCATTATGTGGAAAGTCCAAATCGAAAGCTCGCTGTGTGGGCTTCATAAAAGGTGGAAAAGTGTCCTAGTGGCACGAAATGGAATATTGCTTGGATAGCAAATCCATTACGTGGAAAGTCCGAATCGAAAGCTCACTGTGTGGATGTCATCAGCAGACTGCATTCTTCTGGTTTCCGGAAGAACAGCCTATGGTGAACGGAAGGCCCAATATACGGAAGTGAGGCTAAGCAGCCATGTGCAGGACGTGACGATTCTTTGGGTGAGCCGAGTACCAGAGTGCTGTGTGTCGGCTCTGCAAGTATGGAAGCCTCCTTGGATGGCGGGGAATGCCCATGCCTTCCCTTGAGGGCTGACCAGGATGTCTTTGGCTGTTCTGTATGGGCCAGCTGGGATGGGGGATAACACCACAACAGTGAGAGTAAAACGTCCTAAGAAACCCTGGGGATGGTTAACCCGGTCAACAAATGCCCGCAGAAGTCGGATGTATCGACCTAACGGTGTAAGAACGCAGCTTTGCTGTAAACAGGCACAACGCAATCACATCCGGAAAAAAAAAACGCTGGATGAACGCAGAAGAAGAAGAAGAAGAGCTGGCAGTATGTAGACACAAAAGAACACTTAGAGAAGAGAAACGTTAATAGTGTGATGATTGTGTTGCATCTTCTATTATAGCTGTCAAGCTGAACACAGAAAATAAGGATACCATATAACAGTGACGATTGTGGGGCTTTGTTTGCTCAAACTGGCAATCTGGAAAAAAACATTAACACAAAGGAGATGTATATATTTGTTTGTTTTGTGCTCGCTTGCTATGAACTCAAGCTACTACTTCTGGGCTGATTCTTGCATGTGGGTTAGCTTTCCATATTACCTGTGTCCCTCACCATCAGGAAAACCCACTCTGACTTCAGGGATACTTGTAATTTATGTCCCCATGAGAAGTCAACATTTTAGTGAGCGAACAAATAACAATTTTATTGCCACTATTCAGCACAGGCACCAATTAGTGAATGTTTGTAGTATATTTGTAATTATTTTAGTTGATGTCCATATTTTTAACCACTACAGCAGTACTTATTTAACAATGGATTTAAAAATGCTACCTTTGGAGCTAAGTTTAACTTCTTTTGCCTTCAACAAATTTCCTAGTGCTGTGAAAATGTAAATGTTTCCTGCACTTTTGCCTGCACATTGGGTTTTATATAGACCTTCTGAGAATCAAGAATGTAGTGCATGTTTTACATTACTTGATAATCTGAGGCAGGGGTTAGTGTAGTCAATAGGGGGATATGCCAATGTTATCATGAGCGTGGTCAAACTAGGATTTGATTTCTGCATTCATTATCCACTAACAGGGGACAGATTGGCTGGCTATTTCTCCATGCATTCAGGCCTACAAAATGTGATGGCCCTAGCACATCAGTGAACCGTAGCAGCTTCCTGCTTTAGGACCAGTTTTTGTTGTTTTTGTAATCTGAAAAACCACAAAAGCATATATATATATATATGAGAAAGGCCTCGCAAATGTGATGACTAGTGGTGTGTGTGTGTGTGTGTTACCAAAGCTGGTAACATAAGATAACACATATGAGAGACAGAGAGCTTGCAAGTGTGATGACTGGTGTGTGTGCGTGCGTGCAAGTGTGTGTGTGTTTTTTTTTTTACTGAAACTGGTCACACAAGATAACACATATCTGAGAGTGTTTTGTGTTGATTTATTTTGGTTGTGTCAGTCTGTCGTCGAGTCAGTTTTCATGGAAACATCCTGCGAGCAAGTACATGTGAGACCAGAAAAGGCCAGGAACACTGGTGAGGCATGATCATTTTGAACATAACTCGAGAAGACAGCGAAAGAGGTGATGTGCATGAGTGACAGTAATTGCTGTATCTGTTGCAGGTTTAATCGTTCTGAAGGGCAAAGATTGGGAAATAGTCAGCAATTTTCATGTGTGAAGGGCAAATATGGGTAAACAGTCAGAAATTTTCATGTGTTATGATGTGTTATGTAATCATTGATTAATGTGTACAAGTATTTATTCTGTAAATTCATATAATCAGATGTATGGTATTTTGGTAGCAGGAATGGCCTCTGACTGTGGCTGTTGGGGAATTCCTGGGTTTTTGTCACCCTCATAATTGAGCACACAAGAATTTTGTACGTGTCCTTGTTGTTGATGTTGTAATTCCTTTTGTTAATCACATAGCTTCTTTTGTTGCATCACGGCTTGACTATTTTAGGGATATGGTGTCTTCTTTTTGTATCTGGCACACTCGGTGTACTTGGCTTGTTTGCAGGGGTCTGGATATGTGTGGGGCACATCCCACAATGATCCCTGGTGCTGAATCGTAGTCACATATACTATTGTACCCTGTACCTCAATGCTGTATATGGGTGTTCCTGTAATGTGGTTATGTTTATGTTTCTACTATTGTTTATGTTGGAGTCCTTTTATGGTTTTGTGTTCCGGTCAGACTGGGAATGTGATGTCTGACTGTGATATTTGGTGCACTTCATGTACCAGGCTTAGTTGCAGAGATCTGGTTGAATGTGGAGCCCAATACACTGTTGATCTCCAGTGTGAATTATGATAGTCTATGTTTTTGTGCTTTGCATTTCAGTGCTAGATGTTTCACCCTGAGACTGTGAGGCTTAACTAATAAAAGTTCAAATTTTGTTCCTAATTTGTTTGTTTAGTTTTCTTTATTTAGCTTATTGTTTGAGTTGTGTATATTCATTAATCTGGTCACAGTTCAACTCTAAATTCTACTGCCACCCATCCATCCATCATGTGTCATGCCCGTAAGCGTGGGCGGTCATGTTCTGCCATCTCACTCGATCACCAGAGTCGTGGATTCTACTGCCAGACATATACAATTATGTACGGACTCCAAAGGTTGTGGGTTTGATTATGGGCCGCATCCTTCGGTTCATGGGTGTATTTTTTTTAGATTCCTGTGGATCGTCACTGGAGATATGGAGTTTGTGCAACGCTTTCCATGCTACAGAAAGAGACCGGGCTATATGGGATAAAACTCGGTGCAATGAAGTCGACTTTTAAGCGACGTTTTAATATACAATTATGTATAGCTCCCTGTCTAAGAATCCCGATTCTTCTGATCCTTATTATTTTTTTTTTTTACTTTTCTTGTCATCCAAGGGGATGGGATAAGGTTGTCTTTGTCTTCTTTTTACTCTTGTCGCCTTCTTTGGCCTGTAGCAAAGCCTTTGTAAAGCCGGATCCTCTTGCTACTCCTCTGTAGTCTAATTTTTTTGTTACAAATATAATTAATAGTTGTGTACATTTATGTAGTATGTATATACATTTGATGTGGTAATTCACGTTTGGCTAAGAGATTTTGGTCGAGCAAGGACAACTTGACAACTTGCAATGATAGCGTCCTCTTGCTAAGCCGAGTTCCACTTCTGTCGCAATCATCCGCGAAAAATCGCAGCCAAATGTTAGGGGGCAAATTTTGTAGTTCAAAATGAACATTCTAAATTTATATTACTGAAATCAGTAATCGTTTAATGTGTGCCAGTGGTATTAAACTGATTAACCACCCTGACTGGACTGAGGATCGACTGGTTCTGGAACTAGAGTGTTGGTAAAAACCCCGAGAACCTGAACAGCATATCATCAGCATCAGCCACGTGTTGCAAAGCAGCAACACCACTATCTACAAGATTGCCAGTGTCCATAGTTCTTAGCCACTCGCTAGTGGTGACACATCAACAAGAAGTGAATCTGACTTTCCTGACTGCGTGTAACTAGAGTGAATGGAAGGGGAACGATGGGGAACCTGCCAGCTTCACCGTTGGAAACACAGATTGCAGCTGAGTAATCAACCACTCTCCTGGAGCTACACACCCCACCTTTCTATAGCTAAACCAATGTCTAAGGATTATAGACAAGTTAATATTAACAGGCGTGTGACACTGCTTGGACTCTTGAACACAAATTAATTGGTAGATTTTTCTTTCTCTTACAGAGTATATTTTATTTTCTCCCTGTGGGAGCCTTTCCTCATTCCTTTTTAAATATTAAATCAGTGATAAGCGGTGTTGTCGCTTATTGCTAAATAAGTAAATCTAGTTATTGTTTCCATAATCCAACATTTAAGTAGTATCCGAGTGTGAGAGCAGGACGAAAGTTGAATCCTTATCGACTTATTTGTGCTGCATAGCTCAAAATCATGTCTTGGGGTTAAATTATTTTCCACAGTACCATCGTCTCGCTGCTAAGTCTGCTGTCATCTTTGTGTGTATTTGTGTACAGCTTTATCTGCAGTTCCTGTGCCACTGTAAGAATAGCAGACTTCTTCTGGGACCAGTAGTCATACTCCCTAGTTTTACGAGCCACTTGTCGGCTATTTCTTCAGTGGGGAGACTTTCCTAACGGTTAGTCTCATTGTCTTCTATTGTACCTGTGAAACTTCTCTCTACAGTAGCTGATCATGCGACATGGCCCACTGGCAGTCACCGTTGTGTTATAGTTTGTCTCTGGTTATAGTGACATAGGTATGAAGTTCCTCTTTTCCTCCCCCCTTCCCCACCCCCCCCCCCCTTTTCCAGTTGCAGGTGCATCGGGCGCAGTGTTTTGTGTTGATTTCTTTTGTTTGTGTCAGTCTGTGATTGTGTCTGTTTTCAGTGTTTGTGTCAGTTTGAGTGGTTATTTCACTTCTTTAATTGTCTCAGTGCTTGTCACTGAGCGTGTGTAGGTTGGGGGATGTGTGGGTTGGCGGGGATATGTGGGTGGGTGGTGGTTGGGAGATGTGTGTTTGGTTGGGGGTGTGTAGGTGGGTGGTTGGGGATATGTTGGTGGGTGTGTGGAGGATGTGTGGGTGGGTGCATGTATGTGAGCCTGGGTGTGTATGTGTGTGGGTGGTGGGTAAGAGATGTGGGTGGGGAATGCATATGTGCCTGGGGGTGGGTGGATGGGGAATGTGTCTCATGACATGGTAACATGCATTGTTTATGTTCACAACATTCATTTGACAATGTTTCTTGAATGTATTATGCACTATTAATGAATGAAAGATGAGTGAGTGGAAGGGCCGAATGTAAGACGGGCCTGCGTGCCCAACGTTCGTTCCTTCACTTTCAGTGGTTGCCGATTTCTTTTTGTGTGTTTGTTAAATTCTTTACTGTTTTGCTTTCTTTTGGTTGTGTCAGTTATCAGTGGTCGTGTCGATGTCTTATTATCATACATGTGTGTTTGAGTGAGCAATTTGAGGACTTAGTGAGCGCCCATTTGTTGGCTGTGATTGGGTGGAATCTGACAACCAATGCTCTTTTAAGTCTTATATTCTCGAAGCTCAGGCAGTGTGTGTTACGCTATACCCGACGGATGAGCAAGACTCACACAATTTTGCGTGCCATTTCATCTTGTAACTGATACTCCATGCCACACCACTCACCTGTTGTGTCGTTGTTTGCTGTGACACTACCAGTCCTAATGGCCATGCACCCCTGACGCACTCACCGTCGGAAGGGGAGCTATCGATATCTGACACATCATTGAATTCGCTGGAAGATAATCAAAGGAGCCCTCTTGTGATGTCATCACCTCTTACAACTACAAAAGTCAGATGTTTCATTTTCACCAACACATTACACAGCATACAACATAAACTAGCTTGTACTACTACATAGCACGCAAGATACCACAAATTTGAACAATACATAACACTGTAACACCTTAAGATGGTATATTACCGAATGTATACAGCACATTCATGAACGCTGAACACGATACAAAAAACAATACCACCACAAATATTACGACTACTACTATTATTACTACTACTACCACTACTATTACTTCTACTACTATTGCTACTACAACTATTACTACTGCTAATACTACTAATACCATCACTACTACTATTAATATCACTATTGCTGTAACTATTACTTCTATTACTATTACTAGAAAACGTTTATTACACAAATATTAATAACACTCATACAATTAATACAGGCACACAAACAGATATTTACAGAGCAATCTTCCCAATCACAAAACTGTGTAGCATTAGCAGAATAACACATGAATGATGATGATGATGATTGTGTTAATCCTGTTTAAAACACCTTAGAAAACGACGAATGGGTCGATTGCTAACACTCACTAACCACAAGACGTGTGTTGTTCAAGTCAACCTTAGACAGTGTCAGTAAAACGCGGGAATAGCTACCCGCCTCACACCGCCTCAGTGACCCATTATCTATCCTGACCAATACACTTAATGTTATACTCCACCCACCACCCCACACTAATCTTTATTGATAACCTAATCGAATTTATACGTCACACCAATGAGCAGTTTTGAATTTGAGTGTAGTCCATACTGCTAAAACTGTCGTGCTTCAATATAACTCTTAAGAACAAAATATGATGATATTTATACACTAAAACATAAATTAATCACATGCATATAGCCTCTCTCTCTCTCTCTCTCTCTCTCTCTCTCTCTCTCTCTCTCTCTCTCTCTCTCTCTCTCTCTCTCTCTCTCTCTCTAACAGACATGACCCCTACGAGGTGTCATTTTGCGCCGTCACCACCTCTCACTCCCCCACACCATTGGCCACTACCAATTCTGCAGATACAACATTCAAGAAACATATTTACTATACAAACACAAGCAGGAAAACCGACAGCCAACGACAAGCTAACGGTCAAGACGTTCCAATATGACAGTACAGGGCAATATGTGGTGAGTAAAATAAGACGTGACAAGCGCAGAAAGCTTCAGGGCAGGAAAAAAAGCTGGGAGCAGCCACCTTGGTGGAATTTCGAGGTGGAGAAGGCTTGGGTGGATAAGCGTAGTGCTGTAAGGAGATGGCAAAATGCCAAGAAGAACAGAGCTGGTCATCCGAGTCTCTGCATGCACTTAGAAAGAGAGATGCACACAAAAGTAAGCTATTAAAAAAACTGGTCAAGTTGGTTAAAAGTGAAAAATGGGTAGAGGTCTGTGAAAGAGTAAGCACACACAAGTCACTGAAATTGTTCTGGCGACTACATAAAAGCATGAGTGGGGTAGTCAAGAATAAAAGCATATCTGACTTCCAAGGTGCTGACCTCATCTGGCAGAGGACTGACGAGGACAAAGGCAAAGCCCTCTTTGAACGCTATCTAGAGCAGAACAACCAGACAGACATGGGAGGCCGTAATCTTGCCAAGGAGGTCACCTCAGACAGGTGCAAGGCCCAGAACACTTTGGATGAAGACAGTGACAGTGAAAGAAATCAAGGCTGTGCTTCGATGATCAAAAAACAGCGATCCAGGGCCTGATGGCATAAGATACGACGACAGCAACAGGTGTACCGAGAACGAGCTAGAGAAACTAGTAGACATGTACAACAACAGTGTAGGGAGTGGTTACACAGCTATCTGATATCTGATTCCCTTGCCGAAGCCTGGCAAAGACCACACAAAAATTCAGAGATATCGAGTTATAACCATGCAGGATACAATAGGCAAGCTGCTGGAAAAGTTAATTGCCAGGAAAATATCAAGCCAGCTGGAGAGGCAGGGGGTTTTCCCCACCTACCCTGGGTGGGTACCGTCCAAAAAGAGAAACCTGGACCAATGCAGCAGTGTTTGCCCGTGATGTCTATAAAGGTTTCCGCTCAGGTATTGAAACCTTTGCTGCAGCGTTTGATCTTGAGGACGCGTACAACAGAGAATAATTGGATTTGTTAATGCTTCAGCTTCTTGAACTCAAAATAAGTCCATTCCTCCTTAGTTGGATCGATGCAGCCCTCATCCAACAGAAAGTAGTTTTTAGATGTGGCAGTTGGACTTTGGAATCAACAACAATATATCCTGGCCTACTACAGGGATCACCATTATCTCCGGTACTGTTCAACGCCTACACAGTGAGAATCACAAGTAAGCAGATCACTGGACCTGGTAGGACATTGTCATATGCCGACGATGTTTTAGTGTATCGTCAGAGTAAGGATAGAGATCAGGTTGCTGTGGAACTACAACCCGAACTCAATCGCAAAAGTACTTGGTGTGTTGAAGCTGGGGAAATGGTCAACCCAACAAAGGTGTAATATAATAAAAACGTCCCTACCCTTTCCTAAGCATTGACTCCCTTAAAAATAAACAAACCCTTACAATTACTGGTTAAGTAACTTGCTTAGGTAGGAATAGAAAATAAAACAGCGATAGACTGACCGTGGCACAGCTAAATTTATTTGGCTTTATTTCTTTCACGTACCTGGCAAGACCGGGACTGATAGAAAAACAAAGGCCAGTGTAGCCATTTTGGTCAGTACAACACAAAGAACAGACATGTACAAGTTTTCCCTTCGGGGAGAAAGCACTTTGCCTTAAAAATATATCACTCTCTGCAACTATTGGTATGTTATATCTACATTATTAAAATGTATTCATGTATTTTTATAAAGTACATATACCAGTGTGTTAATTAAGAATTAATTAGAATGATAATTCAACAGTTCTTGTAAGCTAGAGTCTGATTTTATTTTTACCAATGAAGCACATGTTCTACCACGCTGTAAATTTTCCTAAGTCTTACCATTTCAAATTCTTATGTTAAAATCTTTTATAGGCAGTATGAACTTACATCTAACTAATAGTGCCTAACCTATAAATATGTGTACTGTAGAGTATCAACTCTCATGTCAGAAACTCTTCTCAATTTAGGAACAAACTCCTGATTCATATTTCAAAGAAGAAAACTCGTTTCTGCCAATTTCATAGTCCTATGAAAAATAACTTCTATGCAATGGAACTATATATCCCTATCGATGCTTAGAAATCTGCAAATAATCTATGTACTGTAGAGATTGAACTCTAAAGTACAGTTTCAAAGGTGTTTTATCCATGCGGGGACATACAAATGATTACGCCTATTCCTGACTCTTAGTCAGGGGATAAAATGTTTGCCACATCATAATCTGTAACTTGGAAATATAGTGCTAAATTTTAGTACCATCCTTTTGCTAACAGATTAATAACCACTCCATAGTAGTGAAGAACATATAATCATTTCATAAAATAGTGTTAGGAGAATGCCATGTTTGAGAATATAAATTCATGAACAATTAAAGTAAACGCGTGATGTAAATGCATGTTCGGATAGGATTCAATCTCCATCGCCTCACCGTAGTAGAAACAGAAGCGAAGATTGATGTCAATAAATTGCTTGCAATATTCAGAATACTGGACCATGCGGCATAAGTTATTCTAATAAATACCCTCCGAATAATAGCAGTCATTGACAAAATATATCACAGCGGCTACTATCCTCATCTGCGGTACGCAGTGGGGAAAAACAATATATGTTTTAGTTATGGATTAACCCCTGAAGAAAATTCAAAACCATTGGCTCCGGCATTAAATTTTATGATTAAATTATTATGTATGATTATCATGTACTTAATATCAGAGAAATGTACATGTATGTTTTTTTTCTGGTATGAGAATTTTCTCTGTTCTGATTGTTACTTTTTCCTGTGGGAATATACATTTTAATGTTGCACCTTGGGATTAGAGGATGTTGATGTAAGAATCCATGTGTATTCAGTACTTAAGAAGCCAATGTTGAATAGTCTTGACCCAGTGATGATTATAGTGCCGAAAGGAAGTCGCGGCATTAGAAACCACAGGGATTCTGTATAGGCTATTCTCTTCAAGTAATGAGAGAGACAATATCAACATGTTGGATGGACAGAATGATTTCACCCATCCAATAGTCCCAGTAACAACAGAACAAAATATAAGTGAGAAAATACCTTACTCACTATGAAGAGTCAGAATGGCTCTACTCAGCAATGAGGGACAGTGGAACGTGGACACCCACTCCTTTCCCCTTCTCTCCTTGTTGTTTTGTATTTGTGTTTGTAATTGTGTTGTAAACTTTTACCATAACCATCCATCCATCCATCATGTGCCATGCCGGTAAGCGTGGGCGGTCATGTTCTGCCATCTCACTCGATCACCAGAGTCGTGGATCAGCTCCGTGTTTCTGTCTCGACCATGCCACAAGGCCAAGCCATCCAGGTACTTGCTTCTAGGTCTTCCCCTTGGTCTGTTCCCCTCGATCTTACCAGTTGTCACCAAATTCTCCAATCCATTTCTTCTCATAACATGCCCAAAAAATTTTGACTGTCTACGTCTAATTTCTCTAATCAATTTACGATCTTCATTTGTTTCTTACCATAACACAGTAGGTTAATGCTCGTGGTGTATTCTTGTCATCCCTTTTCTATAGAAGAGAAGCAGGTGGTGGTTGAATGTGGTGGGACTATATCACTAAACCTGGATCCTGGGTCAACAGCCAGAAAGTGAATGTCCTAACCATAGTCTGCATCTAGAAATACCCATGGACTGCTGCGCTCAATAGCTCCATAGCGAGCAACAGATAAATTCGAAGACAACTGACTGGGTGAGTGATTAAGTCCTATTTTAGCAGGAATATCCAGGATGGACTTCAAGATCTAATAATCTACAAAGATGAAGATCATCAGAGTACTGACAACAGTGTATCGTCTGCGTTACTTCTGAGAAGTATCACCTATGGCCTCATCATTCAACCAAGTCAGTGAAACTGGGACAATCCTTCTAGCAAGTTACTAAAACTAACAACAGTGAGTAACCTTCAACTGTTGGTTGGATTGCCAAGTTAATATCCACAATGGATAAGTCTTTGAAAGAACATCTCACAGCTGCAACAGTCAAACATAAGGTTCCAGCCATGCAACACCAAGTTTTAGCTATGAACACCCACTCAAACAAATGGGAAGAGACACTGAAACAACTTTATAAGCCAATACAAGCAACTTCAGAACCTCTGAACCAGATTACACCAGTGAACTACACCAGATTACCTCAAGGTTCCAAAACCTGAACACATAAAAAAGACCATATGAAAGCAGTTAGCGGAGTAAATGCCTCTACGCCTGCAACCACAGGAATCACCTGATGGCCTGCAACCCTGGATATGTGGTGGAATAATATTCTTCAGTCTCAGGCCTGCAGCAGAATCCTGGAATTAATTCCAGATGAACCACATGAATAACAAGCAGACTTGTATGTCTACACTGAAAGTAAATAATGAATCAGAACTCTGTGCTGGTCCCATGTCAGCCTAAATGCCATCAACTGTGGAATAGGTTATAGACTGATGACTAGGTGGGTGGAAAATCTGTGGGAACAAAATTGAGATTCGGATATTATAAGCCGAGAAGCTGAAAGGTCGGCATCCTTTTCATCGGATATGGTGATATAGGGAAGAACCTTAGTCCAAGACTCAAGATGCATCTCCTGAAGGTATGATCAACCCAGGCCTCAATTTCACTCTGACACCGAGCCGTTCGCAACAGAAGATTCTTGAATTCAGCTCCACGGAGGAGATATGTATATGTGGTGAATTTATTTCCTAATAGGGATTATAAGTCGTTCCGCAACAAACTTCAGTGGACATTAATACATGACTGTGAGTATTTATTGCTGTCCCGGATAATTATGGGCATTAACAGCTTAGCACAAGAGAGGAATATCCACCCACAATGTCAAAATGAACACTATAATTAATTAATTTAATTATTAGTATCAACTGCTTTTATGTGGGTGTGTTTTATGCCATGTATAAAGAGTGTTTTATTTGGTAATGGTGTACAACTAAAGGGTTATGTAATGGTATATATATGGTATAGTATTTTGACACCAACTCATTATTTTTAAAATGAGAGAATGGTGAAAGGTGTCAGAAATAAATGTTATGTTGGGTTCTATTTAATCTTTATTTGCCTTAATTATGAGGGTAAATGAAAGTAGACCCAATTTGTGGTTGTTGTGTTGTTTGTAATAACATTGTGGGTTTTTTGGGGTCACTGGGTACTATATTGTAATAATGCAATGAATCCCATGCCCGTCTGAAAATGCATAGTGTTTATTACACACACACACACATATATATATATATATATATATATATATATATATATATATATATATATATATATATATATATATATATATATATATATATATATATATGTAACTGCAGATCTTGAGTTAATACCTGAACTGTTTGTCCAAAAGTGTTGTGTACATCAAGTAAATGTGGTGTCCAACAAGTGGTTGTTTATATGTTGTGAGCAATCAATATCCTTCTAACACTATAGAAAATTTAAAGGGTGATGAAGTGGGAAGGGAAACCTACACACAGATGCCATTGTTTCAAGGATTGAACTCTTTTCTCCTGGGATTTGTGGTAAATATCCCTGATCACCCTGCATTCTAACCAGTGACCAGAGAATCAATAATACCCCTAGACATTGTAACGAAATATTCTTAGGAACTAAAATCCACATCCCACATGTGTGGGCATCGTCCGTGAATTAAAACTCATGGTAAACATCACAATTGGTGTATTATTGTGAGTATATGAATTCAGGGAAAACCTCTCGCAGGTAAACCAAGTCACTTCAGAATGTTATAGTGTTAGTAACAGACCTAATCACTCATTAGTATGAGCTGAGTCAGTTATGTGAACCCATAATGGCTCAGATAAATATGTTTTTTTTTGGGGTACAAAACTGTTCACAGGTAATATCTTGATTCTGGTAGATGCATCATGTAGTTGGTTGTTGGGTGTGAGATTTTTTTAAAAACTCATATTTTATATCTTATTGATGGGAAACTAAGTCCAGTAATGAACGTCCTGTAGTAAGGTCTCTGGGATGGTAAACTCACATAAGATAGGTAATTCAGTGAATGTTTAGAATTCATTGTCATTCCCATTTGATGTTTGAGGTATGGTTCTGCTACTCTGATATTCTCTTTAAATGGTTTAAAAGTGGTGTAGTCATGAACACACTACTATATTATGTATCCATAAGGTTTATGTTTCTAATTATGAATCATGTGGTAATTAACTATTTTGTCATTGATTATCATTGTATTTTCATGTATGATCTGCTTGTATAATTCAGGTAATATTGAAAAATTACCAAGGCAGCAGAGAGTGATAGACAATTTTATAGATAATTAGGACAGATAAGTTGAAAATCCAATAAATTTTTTTTAAGGGAAAAATTTAATCAACAAATGATGATTCAGTAGGACAGTAAATAATACCTGAGAGATGAATTAAACCAGGGGAAAATAGCAGTAACTAAAGTAAATGAACTAAGGTTAAGGCCTAAACCACCACTTGCAAAAATGTAGACATAGTTAATGGAAGGGAAGGAATATTGTAAGAATATGCAGTATTTAGGGGCACCCTAAATTAATCCTCTCTCATATAACATAACATGTTCTACAACACCGGTAGTCAAGTAAAGTGAATAAATGATGGATACTTAGGAAGAAAAGCCATACAGACACTTATGCTATCCCACCGGTGATATGAGTAGTATTATTAACTAACTCAGATGGCCCATATGTTAAATAGGGTCAACCAAAATATTCATCTGGTGATTTAAGGGAGCCTGATCAACTCACTTAAAGATCCAACAGAATATAAGGTATTTCTTTAAATTATCCACCCCGATTCCATTATTAATGGTAGCGGAAACAGACCGTATAGGTATGTAGGAGGTAGAATTAAAGAATTAACTAATAAATTGGAATTTCAAATGAACTTCAGGAGATACCGGAAAAAATCTGTGCTAGTCTCTAGTAAGAGACTAAACATTTCAGAAATTGGCTCCTTAACTTTGAAATTTACAGTTTAACCTCACTAAGTGAAATGTTCACTATGAGAAGTCTTCATTAAAGAGGAGAGAAACAACTTTTTAGTTAGCGATTAGCTTACATAAAGTTATTTCAATAATTGCCTAACTAACATTAATCTTCTCATAAGGGAGGAATTACATAGGGCAAAATAAGGAGTACAAAAGAGGCGCGTGACTCAATTGTATTTTCTTTAAAACTAACCGAGTAACTAAATTCTAGATAATGCTCGAAGCCTACTAATAGGTAGATGAATCAGAAATCAATCGCAAGACGAAACAGATTTCTACATCTCAGTTCTGACTTGGATGATATGCCAGCATTAAATATGTGAAAGCAGATCCAGACTAACAGAGATTAGCTTAAATAACTGATACGAATCAGTAAAAGCAACAATTAAATAAACAACTCTTGAAATAGATGATGTTTATAAATAGGACGAACCCCTTGACGTAAAGACAGAGGAAACGCCTAAAACTTATACAGTGGACCCATGCTAGAAAAATGGAATGGAATATAGCTGTGTAAAAACCAAGCAAATTGGAGCATACAGCTGAAGAATTGCTTGATGTTTACTAGATTAGGAATTTCAATCAGGAATCCAGCTAGTAAATTATATAACAGTTCAAAGATAGACCTTAGTCAATCTAAATAAATCCAGAGTTTCCATGTATTAAACGGATGAAAACAAAACTGGAGAGAAACATTAAGAGTACCTTACCTGTTATCTTGAGGACACAACTCAGGAGACGCCAGTATGAGAGGGATATACAGATGTAGGCTATAGGTTGAAGAGGTTTGGGGACAGTACACATCCCTGCCGTACTCCTTTTTTTTATCTCTATAGGCGACGAATAGTTATTTCCGCATCTAATAGACGCCACTTGTTCCCAGTACAAGTTACAAATAAGTCTGATGTCCTTTCCGTCTACTCCTATATCTTGAAGGCACGTAATTAGTCGTTCATGTTGTACTCTATCAAAAGCTTTCTTGCAGTCTATAAAACAAACATATATACGTTTCTGAACTTCTATATATTTTTCAATTAACATCCTTAAACAGATAATTGCTTCTCTGGTGCCGTTGTTTTTTTTTTTTGCGGAACCCACATTGTTCTTCAGCTACTTTCTCATCTATTTTATGGTGAATTCTTTCTTGTATGACCTTGAGTAGTATCTTAGTTATGGCTCATTAAGCTAATAGTTCTGTAATCCTCACAATCAACAGCTCTTGGCTTCTTCGGTAGTGTGATGAAAATGGATGTTTTCACATCCTTGGGGATGTACCCAGTATTATACATATCATTACATAATCCTGTGATAGTTTCAATGTCAAAGCTGGATAAGGATTTTATTATCTCTGTTGTTATCTTGTCCTTACCCTGGTGCGAGGAAATGCAAGCTAAAGACAAAATGTCATGGCAGGGCAGACCAGGCCCTAAGCCTTGGTTGGCGGCTGGTCTAGGATCGAAGCTCCGACAGGCGGACAGTTAGAGCATTGCTTTGCTGATCCGGCAGCTTCTGCAGCTTGTCTTGTTCCAGATGTAGGGGTGTTACCTTTCCTCTGGAGTGAACTAGGCAGGCCAAGAGAGGGATCATGCTGCATGGGCAACACATGATCTCTATATTTTAGCCCAGGCTTTGTGCTATGGAGAGGCAATAACTCCATCCCTGGTCTTAACTGGTCTCGGAATCAAAGCGAGAGGCAACTGTTACGGGTTATAAGTCCCTGTCAATTGGCGTAGACATGGGGCGCCACGCGTTGCCTCTGACGGTGGGAGACACCTACAGGTGTCACTGATCAGCTACCGCCCGCCTCAAGCTGGGCATCCCCCGGCCAATTGGGTGCTGATCCGCCACAGCCTGCCTGCTTCAATTGGTGCTTGGGTCTAGGACAAAATCTGAATCGCAGGCTGTAAAACCAATGCACCAGATACAAACAAAAATAAAAATAGAAACCTCAAGCTACGGCTTGCAACATGGAACGTGAGAACCATGTGTCCAGGATTTCCCACTGACTTGACCAATATTGACGATGTGAGAAACTAGATCGAATTTCCTCATGGTGTGCTGATGCCGTTGCCCTTGTCAACCCTGCAAAGGCAACGGTTACATGGTTCTCTTTAAATAACCATATTGTGAAAACAGACCTGCCGGCAGTAAGAATGGATGGGAGCAGTTTGAGTAGAACCCAGTCAATGACATATCTTGGCGTGAGGCTTGATCGTAGCCTGTCCTTCAGAGATCATGTCGATTATGTCATAACGAAGGCTCGAAAAGGTTTGTCAGCAATGAGAGTCATGGCGACTGCCAATATCGAGCAAAGACTGCTAATACTTCTGTTCCAAGGACTTGGAACTACACAGATTGGAAGACTTGAAAAGGTACAAAACGAAGCCATGCGCATCATTTTGGGCTGCACGACAGACACCAGCTGTGTAGCAATGAGATACCTCCTTGACTTCCCGACAATGGAACACAGGATCAAGATCTGGAGAGCTCGTGCATACTTAAAAATAAGTGCAGATGAGCAGCACCCTCTGCATGACGCTATATTCAGAGAAAAGGGTGACAGGCTAAAGAGGTGCAAATCATGGATGGGTCGGGCGGAAGATGTCGTGAGACAGGTTTGCAGTCTTACCAGTATCAACCCCGGCAAGGAATGGGTGCCGGTGCCTCCAGCTTTTAAGTGCACTTTCTCCTGCATTATCACACTCGACAGACGGTGCAGAGAGCAGAACCCTGCCACTGTCAATGCAGAGGTTAACGCGCTCATCTATGAACACTCAGATAGCCCCGAAGTGCTCATATATACAGATGGATCTGTTGTAAAGCAGCAGAGAAGTGCTTGGGCATTTACAGCCCGTTCAGCGGGCCGAACCTTTCAAGAATCCAGTGGTGCCCACTCTATGACCACGAGCAGCATGTCGATGGAGGTGATGGCAGTTACACAGGCTTTCATATGGCTGGAATCACAGCATTATACCAACGTGTGTATACTAAGTGATTCAATGAGCATGATTCAGAAGGTCGAAGCTGGATCTGTACGTAGACAGTGGACTGAATCGCTGCGGAAGTCTGTTGTCCGTAAAGTCACCTTCATCTTCGTCCCGGGACATGCGGGAGTTGAGGGAAATGAACGAGCTGACAAACTGGCTGGCTCTGCACCCCCTGTAGATGGCCAGCCCATGGATCGTGCCGATGTTATTAACGTCCTTAAAGATATGGCGAGAACAGAGGACTTTGACGTCAGTGATTCCACATCGCTGTCCAGGATGAAAGACCTGGGAGTAAGAATCGGCACAGCCAGATGCGAGAGGTACATCGGGAAAACAAAGCGCCTCGTCAACCAACACAGAACTGGCACTATTAGCCACCGGACGCTGATGCATATGCTGGGGGGAGGATCTGAGCACCTATGGACATGTCCGGAGTGCAATAAAGATGCCCCAACTGATAACTGATAACTGACGATGTGAGAAAAACGGCTGTGATTGATGCCGAACTCAATCGTCTTAACATTGATATTGCTGGCCTGCAGTAGACTCGCCTCGCTGAGGAAGGACCACTCAGGGAAAACAATTACACCTTTTTTGGAAGAGTAGAGGGCAGGCAGAAAAAAGGCAACACGGTGTGGGCTTTGCAGTGAAGAATTCGCTACTGGGAATGATTGAAATTCCAGCAGGAGGAAATGAAAGAAAATTGCCACCATTACTACTGCATATGCACCGACACTCGATTCCTCTGATGATGTGAAGGATTCGTTCTATGAGGAGTTAGACACCGTGATCAAGGCAGTTCCAAAATCTGACTACATTTATATGCTCGGTGATTTCAATGCTCGTGTGGGCAAGGACGCGAGTTCATGGCCAGTGTGCCTTGGAAAATACAACATCAGTCGCATGAATGAAAATGGACAAAGGCTGCTGGACCATTGCACCAGTAATGACCTATGTATTACAAACTCCTTTTTTAAAACAAAAGAGATGCATAAGGTCACATGGAAACATCCAAGATCCGGCCATTGGCACCAGCTGGACTTCATCATCACACGGAGACAACATCTGAACCATATATCATTGACTCGAAGTTACCACAGTGCTGACTGTGATACGGATCATTCTTTGGTTAGACTGAGACCAAAGAGAATGTACACAGCTAAATACAAATCTAGCCCCAGGATTAATATTATTAACACTCACGATCCTGAAAAGTGCTTTCAGTTTCAACAGCAACTTGAAGACGCTTTCACTGATACACCAGAAAATTGTACAGTAAATGAAAAGTGGGGTCAAATTAAGGAAACTCTTTATAAAACTGCCGTAGAGGTTTACGGCACTGTGGATCATAAGAGGCAGGACTGGTTTGCGGCAAACAGCGAGTCTCTGCAGCCCTTGATTGATAAGAAGAAGAAAGCTCTCTTAAGAAACAAGGAAAGACCAACGCGTAACACTCTGAGTGAGCTAAGGCAAGCTAGGAAGGATGTGCAAAAGGCTGTCAGGCAATGTGCAAATGATTATAGGATCAAGTTATGTGAGTCAATTCAAATCGCAAGTGATAAGGGAAACATAAGAAGCATGTATGAAGGAATAAAGAAAGCCTGTGGTCCAGTGATCAAAAGAAGTGCACCATTGAAAACCTTGACTGGAGAAATCATAACTGATAAGAAACAGCAGAAACTGCAGACCTGCAGCCCTTGATTGATAAGAAGAAAGCTCTCTTAAGAAACAAGGAAAGACCAACGCGTAACACTCTGAGTGAGCTAAGGCAAGCTAGGAAGGATGTGCAAAAGGCTGCCAGGCAATGTGCAAATGATTATAGGATCAAGTTATGTGAGTCAATTCAAATCGCAAGTGATAAGGGAAACATAAGAAGCATGTATGAAGGAATAAAGAAAGCCTGTGGTCCAGTGATCAAAAGAAGTGCACCATTGAAAACCTTGACTGGAGAAATCATAACTGATAAGAAACAGCAGATGGACAGATGGGTAGAGCACTATTTGGAGCTTTACTCAAGTGAGACCAAACTAGCGGATGATGCCCTCAACACCATAGAGGCTCTACCAACTCTTGACCACCTGGACACACTTCCCACCATAACAGAAGTTAAGTGTGCTATAAATTAACTTGCATCTGGCAAGGCTCCAGGTAAGGATGGGATTCCAATAGAGGTTATCAGGAGTGGCCAAGACACACTCACTCTACAGATCCACCAGCTAATAGAGCTATGCTGGCGAGAAGGACAAGTCCCATAGGATTTCAAAGCTTCAAGCATCATAACACTGTACAAGAACAAGGGCGAACGGAGCGACTGCAACAACTATAGGGGTATCTCACTTCTGTGTATTGCTGGAAAAGTATTTGCCAGAATTGTTCTGCGCAGACTTCAAGTCCTAGGAGATCAAGTCTACCCCGAATCACAGTGTGGCTTTCGACAGAACCGGTCTACCATTGATATGATATTCTCATTGCGACAAATGCAAGAAAAATGTCATGAACAGAATCAACCACTGTTTATTGCCTTCATCGACCTCACAAAGGCATTTGATTTGGTCAGTCGTGCGGGTCTGTTCAAGGCACTAAAGAAGATTGGCTGCCCACCAACTCTTCTGTCCATTGTGGAATCGTTCCACACAGGCATGAAGGGTATAATCAAGTTTGATGGTGCAACTTCTGAAGAATTTGAAATCAAGAGTGGAGTTAAGCAAGGTTGTGTACTAGCTCCCACCCTCTTTGGAATATACTTTTCACTTCTACTGAAATATGCCTTTCGTGATCAGGATGGTGGTATATACATTCACTCACGCTCAGATGGCGGCCTTTACAATGCTCAGAGGTTGAAGGCCAAGACCAAAATTAGGAGGGTACTGATCAGAGAGTTGCTTTTTGCAGATGATGCTGCAGTTACGACCCACTCTGAGAAAGAATTGCAATGTCTACTATCTGCATTCTCCAATGCTTGTTCTGAATTTGGTTTAACAATTAGCAAAAAGAAGACACAGATTATGTCACAAGGTGCACATGGGGTACCACCAATCTTTATTGACGAAGCCGAACTAGAGATGGTAGACCATTTTACATATCTAGGATCAGTGGTAAATAGCAAATTATCCCTAGATCAGGAGATCAACATCCGGATTGGTAAGGCAGCAACAACAATGAACAGGTTAAGAAAAAGAGTCTGGGAGAACAGGAAGCATACTTCCAAAAACAAAAGTCCTTGTCTATCAAGCCTGTGTCCTTAGTACTCTTCTTTATGGCAGTGAAACCTGGACAACTTACTCACGCCAAGAGAAACGTTTAAACAGCTTTCATATGCGGTGTCTGCGAAGAAATCTTGGTATTAAGTGGCAAGACAAAATCACAAATACAGAAGTATTGGAAAGATCAGGTTGTGAGACAGTTTCTTCCATGCTCAGTCTTCGTAGACTTAGATGGATAGGACATCTTAGGAGGATGGATGATGGTAGAATACTAAAGGACATCTTTTTTGGTGAATTACAGATGGGTAAGAGATCTCAGGGTCGGCCTCTACTACGATACAAAGATGTGTGTAAGCGGGATACAGGCATTGATAATGCACACTGGGAGCAAGTCGCCGCTGAACGTGTTGCATGGAGGGCAAACATCAGAAATGGAATAAAGACAAAGGAGAAAATTATTGCAAATAAGTCACACACCGAGCGTTTGAGACATAAGATGGTGCATGATGGTGGAAATGACCATGTGTTCACGGACATTTACAGCGCAAATTGGCCTTATCAGTCACATTCGCTACCGCCATAGGTAAAAGTTATTATGCCTTTTTAAAGCATAAACTTTCGTCTGTCAAGACGGCAAGGTGCCAATGAAATTTTATATTGTCAGGACCTGCAGCCTTTCCTTCTTTCATCTTTTTAATAGCCTTTTCTAATTCAGCCTTTTAATATTTTTGGTCCATCTTGAGTATTATACAATGTTGGTCTATTGACCATGTATGCCATGATACTGTCACTGTCATTTACTGCCAACATAGTACCTTGCGGTGTATGGCAGAGAGGTCTTTGAGCCCGAGGAATTAAGGCCGCCTGGCTAGTGCAGTCGCCGCGAACTGTGCAGGTTAGAATTTTCCTTTTGCCCCCGACAGAAGAAAATCCCACACCTTACCGAGGGATCGAACCTGGGTCTCCCGAATGGGAGTCCGGCGTCCTAGCCACTCGGCCAGCCGCTCCCCTGCCATGATACTACCCCATTCAAATGCTGATGTAGAAAGAGTTTTCAGAGCTATGAATTAATATAAAATCTAAACTAAGAAATAGGATGAAATTTGACCTTTTAAATGCTATCTTGACAATAACATTCATTAGGCCTGATGAGAGTAGGAAAATAATGTTCAACTTTTCTATCAGCTTCCTGTGATCGTGTATTAAACAAATTGGAACAGCTAAAGCATACCAGAGACATTTTCTTCTTCTTTCTTTCGCTTGAAATATATGTCTTCTTCTTTCGTTCGCTTGAAATATATCTATAACTGCAATTTTGTCTCTTGTATGAATCTAACAGATCTAACAGTTCACTCAGCGGTCCATAGAGTTTATCTTCCACTGTTGTCTCTCTAGGCCAGAAGGTATGCCGACTGTGCCTGGGTAGTCATTTTGTATCTTAAGGTTCAACTTCATTCTTCGTCATCCAAGCTAAGTTTATTCTGTGGATCTTGTGAGACAGACATCGGTGAAGATGAGGACATGATTCTACAGTGTACGTTACATTGATATCTATGTAATTTCTTACTTCTCTTTTTTTCATCTGGGTGTTTTTCTATATGTTTCACTATACAATCTAGATGTCTATACATCCGTTTTTAGATGTTTTCTGTCAAAGAGGAGTGGCAACCAGGGTTGCCATTCTAGATATTTTATATCCAGATCTCGAGGTTTTTGCCGGTGTCTAGATACCGTTTTCTAACGTTTGGATGCTGGATGAAATTCTAGTTCTAGATACTTTTCATTTGGAGTTGGATATTTTGAATACTTTCTAGATTTTACTTTTCTTTTGGTGACATTTACCCATTTTTTGTTTGATCTGGACGCGCGTAAATTATGGTAACTGCCATTAATTAAACTTTGAACTGACTTCGGTCAACGCCCAACAATCTGGCAACCCCCCGGTAATGAGTGAAAGGGTGCATAAATTATAATAACATTAATTTGAACTGTAAACTCACTGTGCTGCGACTTATTGCTCTGATGCCGACTTTGTGATTCTTTTCATGTGAATTTGACTGCAGCTGGTACAGATAATGCCTCGATAATGGTTGGTATCAACCATGTCGTTTATGCAAAATTGAAGGAAGATATCCCATCTTTAATCCTCATAAAATGTGCGTGTCATTCCTTGCAGCTAGCAATAAGCATTATCACATATCTCATTAGAATGTTTACCAAGGAATTTGGAATTCCTTAGTGCTGAAACACATAACTGGTTCTCCAAATCATCTGTCAGACACCAGCAATATAATAATTTATATAAAGCATTAAATGATAGTTCCTAACCACTGAAAATTCTGTCATATTGCAAAACTAGATGGTGAAACATTGTGAACCAATGGTTGGAGTTGAAGACACACTTCGAAATAACAAGACAAAGTGAAAAGTGCTACACAGCTGAAATACTGTATGGAATGTACAGTGGTGAAAAATATTTGGCATTCCTTCTCTTTTTACAACCCATTTTAAGTGAAGTACAAAAAGTTAATAAACAGTTTGAATCTCAAAATGTTGATAAAGTTAAAATGCTTGACGATCTCACTTTGCTATTTCTTTCAATTGGTAAAAGACTTATATTGCCAACTTCTAAAGCTGACTTGTTCACTTGCACTATAGAGAGCTATTTGGCTCCTAAGCCATACCTGGGATACCAAATCGAATCAAAAATTGATCGTTTAAAAACAAAAGGACTGTTAACAGAAAATGAAGAGAACAACTTAAGAAAGCGCTGTCAAGATTTTCTTGTCTCATTATTCAAGCAATTCAAGCAGAGTCTTCCTGAAAATTTAGATGTATTGGAAAATATTTCACTCTTTTCTGTTAACAACATATTTCTAGGGATAATAGTGTGGCGGAAGCAGAATATCAGTTAACCAAAATTAATTTGGTTGACTGGAGAAACTAAACAGAAACTGAAGCTTTTTGGAGTGAAGTAAGACAATTTTAAAGATGCCTCACGTAACAGTCCACTCTGTGAGCTCTTTGAATGTGCGATGTCTGCCATGATACTACCCCATTCAAATGCTGATGTGGAAAGAGTTTTCAGTAGGCCTACTATGAATTATACGAAATGTAAACTAAGAAACAGGATGAAACTTGACCTCATAAATGCTATCTTGACAATGAGATTTGGCCTAACGAGAGCAGGAAAATGCTGCAACTTATCAGCTCCCTGATCGTGTATTAAAAGAAATTGGAACAGCTAAAGCATGCCAGAGTCATTTTGAATCTGAAGCTTCAACTTCATCATCCAAGCTAAGTGCATCTTGTGAGACAGACATCAATGAAAATGAGGACATGATTCTATAGGGTAAGACATCATTTTTTAAAAAATGTTGCATATCCCTTACAGGACGTTGCAGTCAACATCAGCATTTTCCAGCTGCTGTTGATGTACTAGGCAAGATTACGCTCAGTAAATTGGCATTGCTTTCTGAGCGACCGGCTCACATACCCCCGTAAGTTACCAGCGCGGCTCGAACCGTTGCCCGTTCGGGCGCAGCTGCGTTACTCACGAGAATATACGGGGTTACGGCGAAAGCCGTAAACCTCTTCGCCAGGGAGACCGGCAGTCACACCAATCCATCCAGCCATCATGTGCCATGCCGATAAGCGTGGGCGGTCATGTTCTGCCATCTCACTCGATCACCAGAGTCGTGGATCAGCTCCGTGTTCCTGTCTCGACCGTGCCATACGGCCAAGCCATCCAGGTATTTACTTATCGATCTTCCCCTTGGTCTCTTCCCTTCGATCTTGCCAGTTGTCACCAAGTTCCCAAAGTCATTTCTTCTCATAACATGTCCAAAAAATTTTGACTGTCTACGTCTAATGATTCTAATCACTTTACGATCTTCATTTGTTTCTTGAAGAACTTGTTCATTTGTTTTTCTGTCTATTCATGGTATTCTTTGCATTTTCCTCAGAAACCACATTTCGACAGCCATCAGATGTTTTTCAGCTTGGCTGCTCATTGTCCACGCTTCACATCCATACAAAAGTATAGGTTCTATGTAGCACTTCAACACCCTTTTTCTCGTTTCAATTGATATCACATCAATACATATGTAATTTCATACTTTCTCAATCTGGATATTTTTCCTAGATACTTTCCAACGAAATCTAGATATTTATGGATGTTGTTTGGGCCGTTTCTAGATATTTTTTTGGTCAAAGAAAAGTGGCAACTCTGGTGGCAACTGGCAACTGGCAACCCTTCTTTGCCGCTATGGGGGAAAATATGGAAGCTTGTGATATTTTCTCACATTGAGTTCGTAATAAATAATGGACTGCAACACTCTCCCACAATTTATGCATGGTAAATATTGGACTACAGCATTCTCTCACAAATTGTTCTTGTTTTCTATGAATTTATATCTTTGTATTTCGGGCAAACTTATAGTATGAATCTATGATAAGTTTGCCCGAAAAACAATATACAAAGATAATAAATTAATATTAATAATATTATTATTATAATTAATATTTATAATAATTAATATTATTAAATTAATTTATAATTTAATTATTATATCAATTGACATACCATTCATCTTAAAAGCTTTGTTAAGCAACATGACATGTGTATCATCATTGGTAAGTTCTTAACAATGATACCTAAATTTAGTAAATACAAATTTTATTACCATGCATTCTTTCCACGTCATTCATTCATTCATTTCATCACATGGCAACAACATACGTCATCTGGGGTTTTCCAGGAAAGGTTAGCCTAGTATTCCGTGCACGGCGATTGGTTTAAATTATCATGACCTTTTAAATAAACATAAGCTTATGGAGCGCTTATGGGAATGTCCTGAATGCTGTGATGTCGGTTCCTAAATCAATCAATCAATCAAATAAACATAATTATTTGACAAAAAGTAAGTACTTTTATATTTTAAAGCTTGTTTTCTTAATTTTTAAATACTTTTAGATGGATATTTGAATTATGCACCCATTTTTACATATATTTAGAGAGTTTCATTGCTTAAATAGCTTGAAATGTCGTGAAAAAAAAATAATCTTTGTCAGTGAAACTCCAAGATGGCGCCTGCCGGTCTGGACACTGTTTAACGCTCAAACATGCAATTAAAACTACTAAAGTTAAAAATAATACAAGTTTAAAGATTATTAATAATTTATTTGTATACTTGTACTATTTTTTATCATTTAACATGACGGATCATATGGATGAAGTCGGATTTAATATCCGTCAGCGGCCAGTCTAAGACAACCATATTGGCCGGAAGTGGCAATAAGAATGGACGCGACTCTCCAGTCTCAAAGTATGAATATAGTAATGGCGAAATCTGTATCGAGATTTTGATACTCAGATGTAAATATCTCCGCTCATAATTGACATCCAAGCATAATTGAGGTACCATTAGATTTTGAATTTCAAGGCCTATCTATCTGTCGTGGTCTCATTAGTAAATACTCAAATTATTAATAATCAGAATGGTTACCCATTAATTACTATACATTTTATATAAATAAAACTAGATAATGTTATGTTATATTATGTTGCCTTTTTAATTAAAAAACCAAAGTGCCCAGGAAACCTTAATATTTTAATTTAGAGATGAATGAGTGGAACATAAAGGATTAAAGAAGATGATATTAATTATTGCTGATGTAATCTTAAAATTAATCGTTCAGAAAGCAATGGCAAACTACTGAACGTAGCACTTGCCTAGTACATCAACAGCAGCTGATAAATGCTGGTGTTGACTGCAACGTCCCGTAAGGGATATGCAAAAAAAAAAATATTTTAAAAAGTCGACTTTTTATAAAGAGGTTCAAAATGGCCGACAATTAATGTTTCAAGCCATTAATCCCTTGTGTGTTATCTCTGTGGCTAAGGGCTTGCGAACGCGGTTTGTGAGCCCGTATACCCGGGTTCAAAACACAGAGGTGCTGGTTTTTTTCGAAAAAAGTTATAGGAGCTGGTCGTTCAGAAAGCAATGACAAACTACTGAACGTAAAATTTGCCCAGGAATCACGAACAGCGAAAATGCTGGGGTTGACTGCTACATCCTGTGAAGGACATGCAACTTAATTAGGTACTTTTGCTTTCTTTCACCCCAAACAAACTTTGCCAGTTATATTTAGAGTCACCAGCTATATTTAGCGCTGACGGTGATCTCCTCTGTGTTCGGCTGGAGTGCGTGTCAGTGCGTTTCAATTGCCCCACACCACAGTGTTGCTTCTTTGGGCTGTGGCAACCGTTTCTGTCTCCCTTCGATCCTCATTTGCATCGGTCCTGCAATCACTTTCCGGTTAGGGTTAGGGGTAGGGTACACACTAACCCTAATCCTAATCCTAACCCTACCCCCTAACCCTAACCCTAACCGGAAAGTGAAAGAATAGCGCACCACCGCCGCCGCATAGAATTGCGCACCGAGCTACGGCGCAACACACGGAAACCCCCTGAATGTTCGGCGCAACACAGGGAACCCCTGGATGTGACGTCATACCCTGGGATTCCCTTTTGTTTGGGGTGAAAGAAAGCAAAAGTACCCTTAATTAATGTTATCTAATAATTGAGCAAACCATACAAACCATATATTTGATTTGCACAGTCTGATAAATGGTTAGTGGGGTACCCCCTATCAAAGGAGATGTAAGACACCTCCTTTCCTCCGTTAATTTATGGGACGCTCTTGGGCAAGATGGAGTACCAGTGTAGCCACCGGTGTCAGACTAAGAAGCAGAGTGAGACGAAGAATGTGGAACGTAGAACTATGTATGAGGGAAAGCTTAAGGTAGTATGTGATGAGATTGAGAAGTTAAATATTCAAATTTTAGGAATTAGTGAACATCGCTGGAGAGGCAAGGGACATTTAAAACATGAAAATGGAAGTCTTTTCATATATTTTGGTAGAGACGTTGGAGGCCAGAGCAGAGCGCCATTTTGTGTAGACAAAACAACAGTAAAAGTTTAGTGATGCAGGTGACAAATTAATTGAATTTTGCACAGAAAATTGGTTAATGATAGGCAACACACTTTTTAAGTGTCCACAGACAGTATTACCGAAAACCACATAGATTATATTATAATACAAAGAATATGGAGATCAAACATAACATCAGCAAACCTTGTGAAGTGTGACTTATACAGATCATCAGTAGAAACAGATGTTAAAGTAAAACTCAGAAAGCTTGCCCGATAACCAAGGCCACTTCGTTTTGATCTCACAAAAATATCAGATGCATACAACGTAGAAGTGAAGATCATTTTGGAGTCTTGATGTCTATACAGAAAGAAATGGCACCTGATAAATTGGCAGTACAAGCTAGAATCTTGATAACAGCAACCAAAGATCTAATTTTCACCAAGAATAAGCCCTGGATTACATCAGACATGTTAGAATGAATAAAACAATGAAGGGAACAAACAGAAAGGAGGAACCGATAACTGCAGGATGAAGTATAAATATTTAACATGAGAATTAAAAAATAACACAAGAAAGGACAAAAACCAGTATATACAAGATTGCTGCACTAGAATAGAGCAATATCATAAGAATGGAGGAGATTACAAAATCAAAATGTTCAAAGAAATGAAGTTAATGACAAGAAATGTTCAACCTCAGTTAAATGTCATCTGTGACAAGTTGGGAAATACCCTAACAGAATCTATAAAAATTCTAGAAAGATGGAAGGAATACTGCAGTAGAATTATGCTACGAATGACTGTGAGGATATGAATGAGATACATGAACCAATGACAGCAGAGATAGAACATGAACCCTCATTAGATTAAATTGCATGGGCACTACAGAACCTGAAGAATGGTAAATCACCTGGATGTGATGAGATACCAGCTGAACTAATTAAAGTGGGAGGAGAAGAAAGCATACAAATCTATCACACATTCTATAACAAGATTTGGAAATATGGAATATGGCCAAAAGTTTGGAAGAGAACTATCTTCATTCCAATACCAAAAAAAGGCAACCTGAAATTATGCACTAACCATAGAATTGTTACCCTGATCAGTCATGCAAGTAAAATTCTACTAAAAATCATAATGGGAAGACTTAGTAAGAAAATGGAAGAAGAGATTAACATGGTTCAAGCTGGATTTAGACAAGGAAGAGGAACAAGAGATCACATAATCAACATGTGTTTAATAATAGAGAAGTGTAGAGAATTTAATGTAAATCTATTCTTATGCTTTGTGGATTATTCAAAGGGATTTGACTGTGCAACATCAGAAACTTTGGGAAATCATGAGGAAAATGGGCTTTATATCACATGTAGTACAACTCATAGAATGCTCTATATAAAACAAGCAGTGGTAAGAATACACGGCAAGACATCGGATTGGTTTGACATCAAGCAAGGAGTCCGTCAGGGCTATGTGCATGCCCCTATTTGTTTAACCGTACGCTGAAAATATAATGAGAAATGTCAGAGATGATATACGAGGGCGAGTCAATAAGTAAGTCACACAGTTCTGTGGGGTGGCAGGTAAATGTAGTTGGTGTTTTCTACAGGTGTCATTAGGTGACAGCAACATCGAACTTTATATTCCCGTTCGTCAGGTGGCGCTAGGTGTCTCATGCGCATGCGCAGCGCATAAACAAAATGGCGACTGTACTTGCGGAGTGTACAACCAAAGAGCAATGTGCTGTTGTGCGTTTTTTGTGGGCAAAAGGACTGCCTGCAAAGGACACTCATAAGGAAATGCTTCCTGTTTATGCTGACATATGTTTGTCCCGTAAAGTGGTGCATAGCTGGGTAGAAAAATTTTCTCAAGGACGCTCTAAAATTGTTGATGAAATCCGATCTGGTCGTCCTGTTGAGATTGCAACAGAAGCATCCGTGCAGCGGGTGGAGGAGATGATTAGAGGTGACAGGCGAGTAATGATAGACTCTGTAGCATCTGCAATAGTGTGCTCACATGGTTCAGCATACAGCATAATGCATGATCGATTGAAATTTAAGAAAGTATGTTCAAGGTGGGTACCCAGATAATTGAAGGAGGAACACAAAATGAACCGATTTGGCCTGTCCTTGCATCATCTCTGTCGATACGAAGATGAAGGAGAAGACATGCTAAACAGGACTGTTACTGGGGACGAATCATGGGTGCATCACTACCAGCCAGAATCAAAGCATGTTTCATTGCAATGGAAACATTCTTCCCCGCCTTGTGTCCAAAAATTCAATGTTACGCCATCAGCAGGGAAGGTTATGCTGACAGTGTTCTGGGATTGTCAAGGAGTGCTTTAAACCAATTTCAAGAAGAAAGGTGACAATGTGAATTCTGAATCGTACTATGAAGTTCTATCAATGCTTCATGATGCAATTCGAAGAAAATGTCCAGGGCTGCTGACTAGAGGAGTGTTGCTTCTTCGCGACAATGCCAGACCACATCATTGGCACCTTTTCAGCATGGCACATGATCAGTGATGGTGTTTCCACCTTGTCGTACACCCTGGTCCTCCAGGTTGGGGGTTGAAGCGTGGGGTTAACATCCCCACCTTAGTAAACACCATTTTGTTACGAAACAGATACATGAGCCTCGAATTCGGACTGACTTATTTGGACATCGACCTTGGAACGTTAAAGGACTTTTGAGATTTGGAACATGGAATGTACGGACACTATATCGAGCTGGAGCGGCCGAAGAATTAACCCGGGAGCTGGTTGAGTATAAAATGGATATAACAGCAATTCAAGAAATTAGGTGGCCAGGAGAGGGTACTTTAGAGCAAAATGGAATGGTTATAATATATGGAGGAAACACCCAAAATAAACATGATTTAGGAACAGGATTTGTCATCAAAAAAGAGTTATGTGGGGAACGTTCTAAACTTTAAAGTCATTTGCTTGCAAATCAATGAGCTCCAACTGTAGTTCACTGGCACATTATCAAGGTTACAATCAAATGGATTCTGGAACAGAAGAATGTCACTCTCAGTTCTCAAGATCTGAAAATCTCTCCAAACTCTTTGAAACTGTGAACATGAGAAAGGTTTTCTCCTTCCAGTTGTGCTTCCAACAATGACAGCTTTCTCAGAAATCAATTGATGGTTCTGTAGAGATCACAGACAAGGTAATCCTTTCCCTGAAATTTCAAGTTCAGTTCATTCATGTTGTCGTAAGTCTTCCTTACTTACTTTCGTGTTGTCCCTGGAGTGTGGGGAATCAACACTACATTTTTATTACCCCAATATTATTGTCCTAGGGAAACCACCAGACTCCGTCCACAAAACTCCGTCGGTCTGCAAACACCTCTTTCTTACTCTCACTCACCCTTGTATCATGCCCCCTCTCACTTTTCCCCAACATAACATACTCCACAACTCAAGCTTTAACAAATAAATACAAAATAATTTATTAAACCAAGAGTATAGGTGTGAGAAGTGTGTGTGTGTTAAGTGTAGAATGTGTGTCGAATATTTCTATTGGGTGCGGACATAGACCAGGTAGCTGAAGAGCCCAGCCCTATCATCCCAGAAAGGATCACACCATATCCTCATTCATTCCACGATGACCTCACCCAGGTATGTGTCCATCCTGCTAGATGTAGATTTCCACCGGTGGCTGTTTGATCACTCAAAAGAACTAGTCACAGTCCGACCCTAAATCCTGTCTGGATCACACAGTTAGTATATGTCTAATTTGTTCTTATACTTATAACACCCTTGTCTAGTGAGGACACGAACATACTGTTCTTTGAAATAAATGTACTTCCTGTCTCAAGTGTCTACTGTTCACAAGACCATTGTTATACTAACTTCCTAATCAGTTTATACTGATTTATTCCCATGTGATGGGGAATAACTGTATCTCTTTGTTTGTTCACCTGTCGTGTAAAACATACTGCCCACTGGTCTTTTCCCAGGTGGTGTAAAAGAAATTCACTTTCTACTATTCTGTTCCCAAGTGATGTTTGAAACATTAATTTGACGATTGGTCTTCCTCCAAAATGGTGCAGAGAAACCAATTTCTTGTATTCTGTTAATGTGTGACGTTTGATAATCCCTCTTATGCTTGTTCCCGTAAACCCTTTTTATCATGGGCTAAGTGCAAAAGATGTTGACCAACTGCCTGCACTAAGGTCTCCATTCTCAGTGACTTGAGTGACCTAAAGGAACCTGTCAACGGGAGAACAACACATTTGGTGATAGCAACTGTCCCTGACCTCCATTGGGGAGGGGGGGGGGGGGTCCGCCTCACTCAGATACATGACAGTGAACCAACTCTGTCATGGGCATAGGAGTTCTTCACTCCGGTCTGCAGTGGGTTAAGATCAGGACAGAGCAAAATGTAAAGTGTAGACCCCCAGCAGACCTCACTGGAGATCCCATCATTGTACATTCTCCCCATCCCCAATCTTCCCCAATATCACCCCACTACACAATTCTCACTAGTAGAGCTAATTCTATTCATTACTCTAGCTAGTTTTACCGAGGCTACTGCTTATATTAACTAGGCTTAAATATACTCTCTACAATACCTTAAGCACAACTGCATCACTCCTGGATGACATCTATAACTTCTTTCTAAACTATATTTCTAAGCTTCTCCACATTATTTATAGCTAGCACAATCTTTAAAATACCTTATGCCATTCTGACTCAAATCCTGAATTGAATACGCCATTCGCCATAAAGACATGGGTTACCTAAACCAACACAGGCGATTCTATTCACACGGATCAAGCCAATTTTCACTTCTGCACACATCAGCTGTCAAAGTTACATTAGTTGTCCTCAAATCGTGTTTTTTGGCAAAGGCCTGGAATTGGTCATGTGACTTCTTTTTTTTGATGTTAACAAAAGTGGTTCAAGGGCAGATTATCCATTTCTGAATAAATTCTCTCCCTTGGGTTTAATCAATGTCACAAGAGTAGATTATCTCCCCCTTTTTTCAACATATGCCTACAATTTTCCCTCTTGTGGGGACTGTCAAAGACGATTTTCCTGTTTGATGTTGGAGACTTCTCAAGGTTAGCGGTGTCCTTGATCTAACTGGTAAACAACTGCAGCTGTGCATTCCGACTTTATTGTTTTTCTGTCCCGGTTAAAAAACAAATGTAGCTTTGCACACAGGCCATGAATATGACCGTCTGTATTGTCATTATCTGGTTGATACACAGTGAAATCATGACACATGTCGATCAAAAATGACAACTTTGACAGCCAGGTAGGATCTGACAGCTGTGAATCAGCTATATCTTTTTCAGTGAGGAAAACATCAATTGTGTTTCGGAGCTTGTAAAAACGAAGCAGGACTTTACCGCAGATGAGCCACCTCACTGATGTGTGATAAGGCAAGTCACAGAATTCAGAATCAATTTCTTCAAGAAAAGCCTAGAACTGACAGTGAATGAGTGGTGTTCCCGAATGAAGTTCACAGCAGAAACGACTGGTTTCAGTACACAATAAATATCTAAGTCTTTCCCACAGAGTATTTGCTGATGTACGATGCTGTGTATGAACAGAGCGCCCGGAATTTGCAAATCTTCCAACTGAATCCTGATCTGCCCCACCAGACCCTTCCTCACGCCAGCCATATTTTTTTCCCTCCATCAACTAACACCTAGAAGCTGATTCCACTGAAGGTTATAGTCTTGCAAAATTGTTTGCTCTTCCACGAAAATGACTTTCCCAGTTGTTCTATGCATGCTGCAAACGGATGCCAACTCTTCCGTTATCTGAAAGTCCAAATTGACACCATGAATGAACACGAGAAGTTGTGACATACTTGAGAGATCAGCAGACTCATCCAGCGCCAAAGAATACCACAAGTTCCTAGCTTTCTCGCGTATCTGTATCACTATGTTCTCTCCAAGTTCTTCTGTTTTCTGCACAACTGAACTTGCCGAAAGGCTGATAGTTCCAAACAAATCGGTTTTCTCAGGACACAAGTCGTTTGATGCTTCGATCATACACTCTTTGATGAAATTGCCTTCAGTAAACGGTTTTCCTCGTTCTCCATCTTATGCACTGTTTTGTAACTTGTACAAGTGACAGATTTATTTTCAGCAAATTTTCTCGTGCAAGATTTCTTTGTGTTTCAAAACCACGTTTAATGGTCTCATATTTCCCAGAGCGTAACTTTCCAGAAAACTTTTAATATGTTGATCGATATTTTGTTTCGCAGTGACGCCGAAGATTGTACTCTTTCTAAACAGCAACAATTTTGCTGCATATTGCGCAACTGGTTTTCGGGTCCTTTGTTTCCACAAAGAAGTACTTTACTCCCCATTCTTCTTTGAAAAATTGACACTCGGCCTCCACTTTTCTTTTCCTAGTAGCCATAATTGAGAGTGAAGTACACAGGATCTGAAAATGAAAAAAAAAGACATTAAATTAGAAACATAATTAAAATCCTATTGAAACAGAAGAAAAGCAGAGGACTAAGGGTCACTGGTGAAGCAACGGCTCATCAAAGGTACATATACAGTTTATAAGTACCTTTGTGTAACCGCACAGAGATGATAGAGATAATAGCACAACGCCGACTACTCATGGGCCGTAGAAGGAGACAGGAATAAGAAAACAAAGATAATCTCATTCTATCTCTACGGCTAACAAGAAAACAACGATTTAGAGATATCAGAAGAAATTCAGGTCCGTGTACAGGAAATCAGAATAATGTAATTGAAAAGATACAACATCTGATTAATAATGCCAATGCCCTAATAAATAAAATTCATGATTAGATGCAATGACAAAATAGGCATCCCCATGAATAAACATACACATGATCATCCATCACAGCATTGGTAGTCATCCAACACAGTACCAGTGATCCTCATTGAAAAGATACAACATCTGATTAATAATACCAATGCCCTAATAAATAAAATTCATGATTAGATGCAATCACAAAATAGGCATCCCCATGAATAAACATACACATGATCATCCTTCACAGTACCATTGATTTTCCATCACAGCATGGGTAGTCATCCAACTACCAATGATCCTCATCACAGCATGGATAATCATCCAACACTGTAACTGTAGTCTGATACACAACACCAGCAATTATCAGACAACAAGATGGTACAAAGGTCATTCATTCAGTAGCATGTCCTTTGAAGAACCTCGCTCCCATAACAACCTTCTGGAAAACCTCTCGATCATAAGCAAGATGTCCCACTTCAGATACACCCATCTGGAGATCATCCGCCACATCCTGCACCCATCTTCTCTTTGGCCTTCCTCTTCCTCTCTTCCCAGGCATATACCCCTCCATTGTTGTTCTCAGGCACAGACATAGCTATTATATTCCTATATTCCTATTTAAACTATGAAGGTTCATTCAAAACTCACCCCACAGCAGATAATCGTCAGTCCACAATCACGATCCTCTTGGATCTTCACAGGGCCTGTCTGCCCTCTCAACTGCGGTCTGGAAAAACAGTGGCCACGCTCGGACATGCCTGGTGCATATTCGCCCATCTGCTTGGTAGTGGCTCAAAGGGATGAGTTCAAACCCTCTGCTGAAAATTAGACATCAGCATCTCTTCGGCCTCAGATGTTCTCAAGACCAAAGAGGCGGGAACATGGCGTGACTGGGCTTTTATAGGCAAGCCAGCACAGCATCCCAGCATCCTATGCATTTTTTACCAGGGTATCATGGGATATGCTACTCCATACTCTTGTAGAGCCGCGGGAGGCGGCTTCATTTGGTAATAGAATATATCTCAAAATAAGGTTTGCAAAATGTATAAATAAGGCCGCCTAAATAAACAGCCTAGTCCAGCCAGGAGGTCTCCGCACATGTAAAGAGCTCATATTATTCTAAGCATAATACTTACATTTAAATTGTATCACAACATCTCGTGTTTCATATGTTATATCAAGCAAGTTCGAGTACTGACGGTGGGCCGGATGAAATGACATCGCGGGCTGGATCCGGCCCGCGGGCCGTAGTTTGGTGACCCCTGGTGTAGAGTGACAAAAGATTACACATAAATACAGTGGGTATTGAATGCAAACATGCATTCATTGGCTTGGCACCAACTGTGAATGTGCCTTAAGAATATTAAATGGTCATCGCTGGGTTATGACAAGGAAAACAGCTATTCCCCGCCATTGAAATATCACATTGCAGCATGCGATTTTCATAATTTTATTTTGGGATGGAATAACTATTGTTATTAGTTAAAACTTACTAAATAGTTAATTAGTTAGTGAGTCGACAGATCATCCTCATTGCACATCGAAACATTTCAGTCCATAAGTGCTCGGATCCCTTCCTCAGTAAGTCCTGCAGTGTGTAGCGGCTAACGACACCAGTTCTGTGTTGGTTTATTAATCTTCTTTGGCTTCCTGCTTAGTGTTCTTGTTTGGCCACCCCTCTTTTAACTTGCTGTTCTCGCAGCCTGACCATGGTTGTAGATTCACAGTCATCACTTGGTTCTCGCAAATGATTTGCTTCTTGTTGCGCATTCAGAATGTCAGCCTGGTCCATGGCTCTACCGCTTTCCACAGTAGCCTTACCTGCAAGCCTGTCAGCCTGCTTATTTCCTTGTACACCTGCATGCCCTGGCATGAAAATGAAACTAATCTTTGCCAGCCGAGACCGCTCCAGAGACAGCACCCACTCTCTCAGGACCCACCCCATCTCTATCTTCCTGAGCATACTCATTAAGTCACTAAGGAAACACGCCCGAGTGAATGTCTGTGTCTCAAGCCATGTTATTGCTTTACTTACTGCCAAAGTAAGGAAGCTGTTATTGAAGCTCCTCAAGATCAATCGCTGCAGCAAATAAATGTTTAAAAGCCTGAGTGGAAACCCTCATAGACATTGTGGGCAAAAACTGCTGCATTGGTCCAGGTTTCTCTGTTTGGACTGTACCCTCCCAGGGTAGGTGGGAAAATACCTTGCCTCTCTAGCTGGCTTGATATTTTTCTGTAAATGAACTTCTCCAGCAGCTTGCTTATTGTATTCTGCATAACTGTTACCTGATATCCCTGAATTTGTTTGTGGTCTTTGCCATTCTTCGGCAGGGAATCAGATAGCTGTGTAACCACTCCTCCTTGATGCTAGCACTACCTATACTGTTGTTGTACATGTCTGCTAGTTCCATTAACTCATTGTCAGTACACTTACTAATATCATCATGCCTTATGCCATCTGGCCCTGGAGTGCTGTTTTTTTTAAATCATTGAAGCACAGCCCTGATACTTACTAGATACATGTAAAAATGGATGCTAAATTGAATAATACATAGTGAAACATTGCTATAAAAAGTTGCATTTACAGACCTACTTACGTCTTACAAAGACAGCCTTGATCTATGGGTAGAAAATGAATTTAACCCTTTACAGGGCAGACGCTTGTCCGTTTTGTAGCCCTGAATGGGCAAGATTTTTTCAGGTTCTGTAAAATTTCGGGTTGCGTTAGTAAAAACATCACAAATAAGGTGTTAGTCAACCGATTTTAGTTAAATAAACAATACAATGAAAGGAAGAGCATGCAGAATATGTTACTCATGTGATTGTTGCTGGTAATCTATATATGAACACAAATATTTATGAAATACGGCATGTTGTTTGTGATTTTCCATTACCTATACGGCAATTTACAAACATATTTTCAGAATCATAATCAATTTCTTTAAAGTCCGACTCACGACCGCTAATGCAAAGTAACGCTTTGCGCTGATATCTAGCTCCGATTAATAATCAACTTCGTGCCCTTTAATGTCATTTAAATTGAACAGAGCGAAATCTCGGCTATCACTTGAAGAATCGCTGAAATCCATTTTGAAAACAGCGTAAAAATCCCGAAAACTATCAAAACAAAGTCTGTTCAAATTCATTGTAGCACGTTTACAAATGGCGGCCACGTTGTCAAGCTATCGGGGAAAGTGAAAGTAGCTGTTGGAAGTGTCGGAAAGCCGAGAGATCACGTTTTTACAATGCATAATAGTATCGGCCGCTACGCTCGTTTTAAGCGATCGGGCGGTAATGGCCGCTATGCCCTGTAAAGGGTTAAGATGCTGAGAAGTATAGTTTCGTCCAGCATGGAGTGAAACACAATGCCCAGTAATCTGTTTCTGTTTTATCAGGATCTTAAAATAAATTTAACATCATTAGTAAGCTTAATCTCATATCAGTGTCTGAATGAAAATGAATTTAACGTCATTAGTATGCTTAATCTCATATCAGAGTAATGTTTCTGTGTTATCAGGATCTTAAAATGAATTTAACATCATTAGTATGCTTAATCTCATATCAGTCGCAAAAAGAGGTAGTCAAATAGTGTCACACGCCTTTTCAGCTCCAATGATGTCATTGGATACCCACAAGTAACTGGCTAAACATTACTGGTCATTACATTTGCCATATGTAATGTTTACAATAATTAAATTGCTGGTGATTCTGATAAGATTGGTTGGAAACAGCCGGATTTAATATCTCATAGTGCTTTCTTGCTGGCACCATACCTAAATCCAAACTGAAACAGTAAAATATATTTGTTCATATGTTATTGAACCTCAACTAGCAGTCGTTCGTGAGGATGTCTCACTTGTCCATCTTGAGTGTTCCAACTTGATGACTCTCTTGAAGCCAACAGATCAACTTGCTCATTACCTCACACTCCAGCATGACCCGAACAGTATATTCATATAAATCTTTGTGAAAGAGAAGTGTCTATGCTTGATACACACTCATGCCATATATTATCTGTCAGTTTCATAAAAGTCGGGGTTGAGAAATGTAGATAAACCCAAAAAGTATGGCTTTAAGGTAGTAATTGTGATAAATTAAATTATCGTACTTGTGATTTGAGGGCGCCCCCCCCCCCCCCCCCCCACACCACACACACACACACACACACACACACGCGCGCGCGCGCACAAGAGAAAGAGAGAGAGAAATACCAGAATGCTGCAGATGTTCTGTCTCCCACAGTTAGTGTTGTAAGGTATAGATGCTGAGATGCTCCATCTCCCACGGTTAAAATTGTAAGGTGTAGATGCTGATGTGTTCTTTCTCCCACAGTTAATGTTGTAAGGTGTAGATGCTGAGATGTTCCATCTCCCACAGTTAATGTTGTAAGGTGTAAATGCTGAGATGTTCTGTCTCCCACAGTTAATGTAAGGTGTAGATGCTGAGATGTTCTGTCTCCCACAGTTAACGTTGAAAGGTGTAGATATTGAGATGTTCTGTCTCCCACAGTTAATGTTGTAAGTTGTAGATGCTGAGATGTTCCCTCTTCATCACTTAATGTAAGTTGTAAATGCTGAGATGTTCCATCTCCCACAGTTAATGTTGTACGGTGTAGATGCTAAGCATTCCATCAACACCAGTTGTAAACATGTCAGATTTGTCCATTCCATTTTGAGATAGGTTGGATGTGCATGACATAAATCAATCCTGTTGGAGGTCAAGTAAAAATCTCATTGCTTTGCACAGAATGTCTCTGGTGCATCCCATAATAATATGCATGACTTCATTTTGCATATTCTGTGTGTGTATCGCTGAGCATAATGACTGGTTCTTCTTCTTCTTCTTTGCGTTCATCCGGAGTGTTTTTTCAGATGTGATTGCGGTGTGTCTAAGTTATGCGCCCTTGCGCTGAAACCCGTAGGCCAACACATCCGACATTTAGCGTGCTTTTTTGACCAGGTAGCATTCCTGGGAGACTCACTTTTGCGGTACCGTCCACAACCCAGCTGGCCAAGTTGGAACGGTTGAAGACTTAACGGTCATCCCTCAAAGGAAGGCAGGGACAGTCCATGGCATTTTCTGCCATCCAGGGTGGCTTCCATAATTGCAGGGCCGACACATAGCGCACTGGTGCTGGGCTCACCGAGGAAATCGTCACGTCCTGCTCATGGCTGCTTTAATTCCTCACTTCAGTATATTGGGCATTTCGTTCGCCCCGGGCCGTTCCCGCACAAACCAGAAAGGTCTGCAGGCGGTATCCACTCAGTGAGTTTTCGGTTCGGACATGTGCTTGTTGTTGTGCCCATCAGAGCTGTTCCAGGCATGATGGACATTCGGGAACTACCTAGTTAGAGCAGTTCCGAACAAGAGTGGCATTCGGAAACTAGGTAGTCAGAGATGTTCCTAGCATGAAAGACATTTCACTCGGACGTTTTTTGCTTTGTGCCTGATTTATTTGCACCCATAGGCCAGCACATCCGACTTCAACAGGCATTTTTACGGGTTAGCCTTCCCGGGGTTTCGAGGGACGTTAGACTGTTAGTGCTGTGGTGTCACCCACATCTCAGCTGGTAAAAGTAGAACAGTCATCGACATCACAGGAGACCCTCATGGGAAGGCAGGGGCAGACCATGGGCATTCCCCCGCTATCCAAGGAGGCTTCCATAATTGCAGAGCCGGCACATATTGCTCTGAGACTGGGCTCACCCGAGGATTTGCCAAATTCTGCTCATGGCTGCTTTAATTCCTCACTTCCATGTGTTGGGTATTTCACTTGCCTCTGGTCGCTCAAGTACACACCAGGAACGGTCAGTATGCGGGCGACATCCACTAGGTAAGCTTTTGCTATGGACTTCGGGCCACGCAATGGATTCGCTAGCCATGCGTTCCATTTCGTGTTACTGAGACGTTTTTCCACCTTTGTCTAGACTCTCGGAGTTAGATACAGAGTTATAAACATATTTTAGGCGAACGAAAGAAGAAGAAGAAGAAGATACAGAGTAATGACTGGTTCAAACACAGAGAGGACTATTTTCTGGTAAAGCATAAAGAGGAGTCGTCAATCACAGCCTGCTGCTGCCATGATCTCCATGGCAGAGAGTCTTATATGGCCACATGGATTTACACTACTGCATGCTTTATGCTGCTGTTTTCAGTTATCAGCTGTTGCACCTTCACTTCTGCTAACACATTATGCACATTTCTACTCCCTCTGTCCAATGTGGTGATGGCTTTGTTGATGCTGCTTTTCTTTTCGCTGCTGCCTGTTAGTATTTTCTCCCTGCGTTTTTACTCATATGTTGATATGTCTGTATAAATATCGTAATACATGAATACATATGTCACATACCTTAATGTATTTGTGAATGTATAAGTAAATATGTTTATAAATGTATGACATACAGCTGTCTAGGTTAGGAGTTAAAACAAAATAAGATTAAAGTTAATAAACAACTAGATCAGAAGAATAGTTAACAAAGACAGACAACATGAAAAGTTAAAAGTTCAGGTCAGGGCAATGGTGCAGCAGACGGCAAGCCGTTAGGGAAACGTGGGGAAATGGCTAGCGCTACAAGGGAATTCAGTAAAGACAACACTTCAGAAATAGTTGTAGTGAAATCTAGTTGTGAACAATTAAGTGATAAACATATTTGTAATGTTAATGTTTAAAAAGGAGACAGCCAACAAGATCAGTTTATTCTTCATGAACAGCTTTACACGAGTATAAAGAGTGCTCTCTTCTGCCATTTGTTTTAGACAAGGAAAATTATGACAGTGCCATCTCTGCATTATAAGGAGAATATTTAGTTTAATTAAAATTGAGTGGGAAATGTACAGGAATGTCGTGTTATAGGAAGATACTGTCTCTGATGTAACATATGTGTAATAGTTGAAGTAGTGTCCCAGAGGAGCATCAAATTCCACCAAGGTCTGAGCTGTATGGTAGATGGTGTGGCCAGCTCCAGTAATTAAAGATACCACTCAGCAGGGCAGTCTCTGCCAGACTGGTTGGTGGGCAGCTTGACTATGATTTGATATTATTCTACATTAAACTATTACATTATGTTACCACTGGTGTTGAGTTATTCCTAAAGTTCTGCCATGACACCTCACATCCACTTATTGTTCCTGTTAGATGACTTCAATGAGCCATTGAGGTTCATGACAACATCTATACTGTTTATAAATATTAGTGTGTATGTGTATATATATATATATATATATATATATATATATATATATATATATATATATATATATATATATATATATATATAATAGTAACCACGAATATCCCCAACATACCAAGTGATCATTGTTTATTCTGACTCCAGGAAGCACAGATTCATACAGTCTTTTACTAAGTCACAATATAAAAACTGGATCCAGCTTGTCAAGTGAGTAGTTTTTATTTTGATCATTGGTAGGTAGTGGCATGTTCCAGTAATTCACTCTGAAATGTGTAGTCTTGCTATATTTAGATTTCCATATTACACTTCTAAACTTACACATGAGGGAAATCTCACAACAATCACACACTACACAGTACTAGTGCGGATCTTAATGTCTGTATGTACCAGAATCACACACTACATAGCACTAGTGAGGATCCAAATGTGTGTATGTACCAGAATCACACACACTATGGATATTATTGTGTGGGTAGGTATTTCTGATTTTTAATTTGTAATCTAGACAGTGGTGTCCAGTCTGCCCTTTACACTTTCTAACTGTCAAGGTTTTTTAAAATCATATGCATCATGCATATGAGTTCTCATGGTGTTTCACCCTTGTCTGAAAAGTATATATGCTGAATCCACTAACTCAGCATTGATTTGGGGGGGGGGGGGGAAGAGAGAGAGAGGAGAGAGATAATACCATCCTTTCCTGTTTTGTGATTTGTATTTGCTTATATATGTAACTTCCCAAACCTTTCAGACTGATCACATTCAGAGTTCAGCTAAGAGATTACCACTGAGGCTGCCACTGGATAAGCCATACATTGAGAAAACCCGAGAATAGTATATTAGAAAAGCCTTAGTCTAGAACCAACAGGGCAAACGAAATAGAGAAAGACCTAAAAACTTTATACACAGAAATGAACAATTTGGGAAGGAGTCAGTTGGTTGAAGGGCCTATGCTCCAGTGGGGGATAGAGAGCAAAAGAAGACTGAGCATACAAACATACCATGCACAGAGACAGACACAAGACATGAGAGGAAGTTTATAAATGGAGAGATTGGGTCACGTTGGTGTGGGATCACAAGTGCTGACATGGGCCATATCTAACATGAATATTCTTTACAGAATTGTACAGGATGTAAAGAAACATTTTTACCCTAAGAGACTTAAGGTCATAGGTCATTGGAAATGTTAAAGTAGAAGAAAGCAGGGTGTGACTTCAGTTGAAAAAGCCACGTATTCATCATCTTATCTCATGCCACTTGCACATTGTGGTGTTGAGTTGAAGCATAAACAGCGAGCGAGTGCCCATTTATAAGCTTCATGTATTGAGATTCCTCCCATGGACTCCCATGTTATTCTCTCTGTCCATCGTTTACATGGTTTGCCTCTTCTGGTTCCATTTTGTCTGTGGATCATCACTTGTTGTGATTTTGTGTCAATTGGTAGCCTAGTTATATGGCGGAACCATTTAACTTGCTGTTTTTTAATGAAATATATCGCTGCTATAACCCCCACTTTAGTCCTGATTTCTTCCTTTCTGATTTTCTCTCTTCTTTATACATTGAGCATTCTTCTCAGGAATCTCATTTCCATTGTAATTTTTCTGTTCTCTTCAGAATCGGTTGGTCTCTGTCAGGGTGGGTGAAAAGTAAAAATTAGTAGTCAGCAGAAGGGCCTATGCCCCAGTCAACCCCACAACTTGCACAAGTCAACCCCACCTCCCCATGGTTAAGACTGGGAAATCATGACCCCAAGGTCATGGGCCAATGGGGCTCTGGCTAGCCGGGGGAATGGACTTCCCTTGTTCAGATTTTTCTGTCCTAAACTTTGACTGGCCTAGCAAGCCAGCAGGGCATTTTTTCTTACTGCTCAAAGAAAAAGAAAGAAGACACATATTGTGTTATTTACACATCGGTTTATTGTGTGGTACCTGGCATATCTATGAAGTAATTAACCCATAGTTACTGTTTGTGTGTGTTTCAGGAAAAACTAATCTGATCTCAAAATGTCCTTCTGTCCCCATGCAAGAACATTCACAGATGAAGAAGATGATGCATGGTAGCATGGTCAGTAAATTTGTGAAACAAGAACTTTCAGATGTATTGTATGTGGACAAGTACCAGAGATTTGGCAAAATGGTAGACATGATAGATTGCAGCAGTGATCAGGAAATGACTGAATACAGAAACACAGAATCAAGATTTACTCAGAATAGTTATGAGGCATCACAGGAGCATGAAAAGTGTAGTAATATTTCAGAGAGTGTATCTCCTATGTTTGGAGTCAAGACAGAACTATCTTTTACTGATAAGAATTATCTATTTTAACATAACATGAAAGTTAAAACAGGAGACAAATCACAGATGTCTGATGTGTCTGTTTAAACAGACAGAAGAGAAACATAGAAGAAAACTCTTTCAAGTGTGGCTTTTGTGGTGCATCCTTTACTTCAGCTGGCAGCATGAAGATCCACAAGAGAACACATACAAGGGAGAGACCTTACATGTGTGATGATTGTGGTAGGTCACTTACTGAAGCTGGCAGCATGAAGATACACATGAGAATACATACAGGAGAGAGACCTTACATGTGTGATGATTGTGGTGCATTGTTTACTTCAGCTGGCAGCATGAAGATACACAAGAGAACACATACAGGAGAGAGACCTTACAAGTGTGATGATTGTGGTGCATCGTTTACTGAAGCTAGCAGCATGAAGAAACACGTGAGAATACATACAGGAGAGAAACCTTACAGATGTGATGATTGTGGTGCTACTTTTACACATGCTGGCAATATGAAAAAACACAAAAGAACACATACAGGAGAGAAACCTTACAAGTGTGATGTTTGTGCTGCATCGTTTACTGAAGCTGGCAGCATGAAGATACACAAGAGAATACATACAGGAGAGAGACCTTACAAGTGTGATTATTGTGGTGCTACTTTTACACAAGCTGGCAGCATGAAGATACACAAGAGAACACATACAGGAGAGAGACCTTACCAATGTGATGATTGTGATGCATCATTTACTGAAGCTGGCTGCATGAAGAAACACAAGAGAACACATACAGGAGAGAGACCTTACAAGTGTGATTATTGTGGTGCATCGTTTACTGAAGCTAGCAGCATGAAGAATCACATGAGAATACATACAGGAGAGAAACCGTACAAGTGTGATGATTGTGGTGCTTCTTTTACACAAGCTGGCAGTATGAAAAACCACAAGAGAACACATACAGGAGAGAGACCTTACAAGTGTGATGATTGTGGTGCATCATTTACTCTAGCCAGCAGCATGAAGAAACATATGAGAATACATACAGGAGACAAACCTTACAAGTGTGATGATTGTGGTACATCCTTAACGTCAGCCGCCAGCATGAAGATACACAAGAGAACACATACAGGTGAGAGACCTTACAAGTGTAATGATTGTGGTGCATCATTTACTGAAGCTAGCAGCATGACGAAACACATGAGAATACATACAGGAGAGAAACCTTACAAGTGTGATGATTGTGGTGCTTCTTTTATACAAGCTGGCAGAATGAAGATACACAAGAGAACACATACAGGAGAGAGACCTTACAAGTGTGATGATTGTGGTGCATCGTTTACTGAAGCTAGCAGCATGAAGATACACAAGAGAATACATACAGGAGAGAAACCTTACAAGTGTGATGATTGTTGTGCATCTTTTACTCAAGCTTGGAATTTGAATTGTCACAAGAGAACACATACAGGAGAGAGACCTTACAAGTGTGATGATTGTGGTTCATCTTTTACTCAAGGTAGTAGTTTGAAACTTCACAAGAGAAGACATACAGGAGAGAGACCTTTCAAGTGTGATGATTGTGGTGCATCATTTATTGAAGCTGGCAACATTAAGATACACATGAGAATACATACAGGAGAGAAACCTTACAAGTGTGATGATTGTGGTGCGGCTTTTACACAAGCTGGCAATATGAAAAAACACAAGAGAACACATACAGGAGAGAGACCTTACAAGTGTGATGACTGTGGTGCATCATTTACTGAAGCCGGCAGCGTGAAGAAACATATGAGAATACATACAGGAGACAAACCTTACAAGTGTGATGATTGTGGTGCATTGTTTAATGAAGCTGGAAAAATGAAGATACACATGAGAACTCATACAATCGAGAAACCTTACAAATGAGATTACTGTGGTGCCTCTTTCACTCAATCTGACAGTCTGAAACTCCACAAGAAATTACATAGAGAGACCTTATGAATGTGGTACATGTTTTACTTTACCTACTTTTCTGAAAAACCACAAGAGAACACTTGCTGGAGAGATACTTAACAAGTGCCATGATTGTGATGCATCATTTGCATAAGCTGGCAGGTTGAATCTCCACAAGAGAATACGTGTGGGTAAGAGAATGTGACAAATGTGTTACATCGTTTGCTTTATCTGTATATAGAAAAAACCTCAAGAGACCACATACAGAAGAGAGACATTGGAAGTGTGCTGATTGTGGTGCATATTTTACCTACATATGGTTGAGAGAATGAGTTAAATTTGGTGCATCTTTTACTTTACATGTAGAAATAAAACCGCAAGAGAACATGTATAGGAGAGAGGTCTTAATTGATTGATTAACTGATGCACTACTAAACAAAAAGTGGGTTTGGACCAAACAAAAATTATGTTGTAAAAATTGTTAAAATAGTAGCATATATATTGTATTATATATCAATTTAAAGAAGATTGCACAAGAAACACGTCAGTACTTATACTTTTGGAAGAGGTTAGAAATAACATAATAATATTTTGTAACAAAATAGAAGAAAGGGGTGACAATTATAAAAAATCTCCACTTACCAAGGCACTATTACTCCCTCTTTGATGATAATCCAATTAAATTTACTGAATGATGATAAAGACACCACTTTTCTTCACCAATATCACAAGAACTGCTCATTAAAACCATCAAAACACAATTATAACATCATATTTTGAAGCACATCATTTTCACACAAAACTGACAGTCAGGAAAACACGAGGCAGATTTGTACTCATTAGATTGAGAACTGATATACATACACTATTTTCTATTTAGTTATAATTATTTAAATACTGCTCAACTTATTTATGATATGCAAAGCAAACGTATGGGCACAAGTGTGGCCAATTAGAGCAAGCATAATTCAACATGTGGCATCATATGATGATGAACTTTCACTGTTAGTTTTGTTCTCCATATGACCACCTGCTAAATAATGTAACTGAACAACCACATTACTGCACATGCTATCAGTTTCATAATCTTTCACAAAGTCCTTTAAAACAGAATAACTATAATCTAAAATTGTTTATAACGATAATCTGGTGTAATTTGACAAGGTCGAGAACTAGTGTGCATTGACATTTCTAACATCAGAAAATTACCCACATTTAAATGAAGAATTCTTTTCCGTTTTGAGAAACTAACTTCGTTTCCAATAAAATTTAAATAAAGATCTTCTAGTGGAAATTTTCACTTACTGGGCACTAACATTGTGGAAGATATGGGAAGTGAAACAGATAACACATTCAGACGATTAATGATCCCATGGCAGGATAGGGTAGTTCAATTCAGACAATATACTGCCCCCTGGAGTGAATCAGTGAAGTGCCATGAGATGATTAATTGTCTTAAGTAGTCACCCTTTTCTACCATAGGCATATGAACAGTAGTTTTTCCTGTACAATTCCCTTGAATGTGATACACAATGCAACATGTCTGCTACCATATTAACAACTTTAAATCATAACTGTGACACACCCCTACATCCCATTTTCCGCCATCCATTTTTATTTGGTCCAAACCTGCTTTTTGTTTGGTGCTGAATATGTACTTGAGCTTGCTGTATGTAGACACAGAAGAGAAACCTGAACAGTGTGATGATGTGTTGCATCTTCTATTATAGCTGTTAAGCTGAACACAGGAAGCAGAGAAATCATATAACAGTGATGATTGTGGGGCTTTCTTTGCTCAAACTGGCAATCTGGAAGAAAACAAAACCATATTAACACAAAGGAGATGTATATATTTGTTTTGTACTCGCTCGCATTGAACTCAAGCTTAGTCTACACACATGCTACTACTAGTGCACTGGACTGATTTTTGCATGTGTTTCCCTATTACCAGTGTCCCTCACTTTCAGGCAAACCCACTCTGACTTCTGAGTTTGATATGTGTATATGAGAATGAGTCAACATCATTGCACTCTAGACATTTCCAGAGATGCTCCGTTCCCTTGCTGATGGTGATTGTAATAGCCTGGTTCAGTTCCCCCTTGCTGATGGTGATTGTAATAGCCTGGTTCAGTGGCCCCTTGCTGATGGTGATTGTAATAGCCTGGTTCAGTGGCCCCTTGCTGAAGTTGATTGTAATAGCCTGGTTCAGTGGCCCCTTGATGATGGTGATTGTAATAGCCTGGTTCAGTGGCCCCTTGCTGATGGTGATTGTAATAGCCTGGTTCAGTGGCCCCTTGCTGATGGTGATTGTAATAGCCTGGTTCAGTGGCCCCTTGCTGAAGTTGATTGTAATAGCCTGGCTCAGTGGCCCCTTGATGATGGTGATTGTAATAGCCTGGTTCAGTGGCCCCTTGCTGATGGTGATTGTAATAGCCTGGTTCAGTGGCCCCTTGCTGATGGTGATTGTAATAGCCTGGTTCAGTGGCCCCTTGCTGAAGTTGATTGTAATAGCCTGGTTCAGTGGCCCCTTGCTGATGGTGATTGTAATAGCCTGGTTCAGTGGCCCCTTGATGATGGTGATTGTAATAGCCTGGTTCAGTGGCCCCTTGCTGATGGTGATTGTAATAGCCTGGTTCAGTGGCCCCTTGCTGATGGTGATTGTAATAGCCTGGTTCAGTGGCCCCTTGCTGATGGTGATTGTAATAGCCTGGTTCAGTGGCCCCTTGCTGATGGTGATTGTAATAGCCTGGTTCAGTGGCCCCTTGCTGATGGTGATTGTAATAGCCTGGTTCAGTGGCCCCTTGCTGATGGTGATTGTAATAGCCTGGTTCAGTGGCCCCTGCTTCTGCCCTATATCCCCCATAGGTCCCCAACCAACCCACACTAAGTGGTTTCATCTGTTGCTATCTCCTGCAGCTCCCTCCATGTACTCCCAATATTATTCATCTTTACCTGTAATTATCTTCTCCACGTGATTTAGGTCTCTCACGATTTCATTTGCCTTGTGGATTCTAGACAAGAGAGTGTCTAGTTATATTATCCTCAGGTTTGCTCAGTGTGTGTCCTATCCAGTGTCAGCATCTTTTCTTCATCTCTTTGTTTTCATTAGTCGCACTGGCCATATTTACTTTTCAGAATATTTGAGGTTTGCTATATCACTCTGTTATTACCACAATTATCAGAAATACAGACAAAATATAACTCAGCAAATGTTCTGCTTGTTTGTTTATTTTTATATATCAGTCTTTATGGGTTTTACATTTTTGTTTACATCTCCTTTGCACACATTCCCAATCACTGGACATATATCACCCCAACCACTATACCTATCCACATACCCCCGTCACAAAAATCCATACCCCTAACACTGTATGATGATAGTGATTAAGCCATAGCCACTACAACCATTACTAACCACCATCTTTAATTATTTTAAAAACACTTTTTTACAGTTTTAATTTGAAGATCTGTAACCCGTGACCCTAACCTGTACCCCTAACATGCATATGATGATAGTGTTTAAACCCTGCCCAATAAAACCAATAATAACCACCATATTTAAAACTAGCAATCACTTTTTAAAAAAATATCCCGAAGACCCCCACCCCTCTTACTTCATTGAGTCGCGCCCAAATACATCTGTGTATAATGAGGATTTTTCTATAGCTGTTAAGACACTAAACCATACCCTGCCCTTTTTAACAATCAGCGGTCAGTTTTATCCCTACCCACAAAAGTAATATGGGTTTTAAAAAAAAAAAAAACAGCCCAGATATCTATACATACGAGCAACAAAGGGCTTCCCTCTCTTACTTCTACATCAAATGTCAAGTCCAATGTGATAATGTATTCACAACCCCTCTCACTGTTTAATTTATTGAATTTTAAGTTTACATATCTTTGAATGTTCAATGTATACTGTCTATTCTCTCCCCATTATTAAAGAATGTTGTATGTCTCTTTTATCGTTCGATTGTTATTTAGTTATTTTCCACTGACTTGACAAATATTGACGATGTTAGAAAAACGGCTGTGATTGATGCCGAACTCAGTCATCTTAACATTGATATTGCTGGCCTGCAGAAGACTCGCCTCGCTGAGGAAGGCTCACTCATAGAAAAAACAATTACACCTTTTTTTGGAAGGGTAGAGGGCAGGCAATAAAAAGGCAACATGGGCATTGCAATGAAGAATTCGCTACTGGGAATGATTGATATCCCAGCTGGAGGTATTGAAAGACTATTATTCCTGCCCTTGGCAACCTCTTGTGGTTTTGCCACCATTATCACTGCAAATGCACCGACACTCGCTTCCTCTGATGATGTGAAGGATTCGTTCTATGAGGAGTTAGACTCCGTGATCAAGGCAGTTCCAAATCCCGACTACATTTACATGCTCGGTGATTTCAATGCTCGTGTGGGCAAGGACTGAGTTCAAGGCCAGTGTGCCTTGGAAAATACAACATCGGTCGCATGAATGAAAATGGGCAAAGACTGCTGGAGCATTGCACCAGAAATGACCTATGTATTACAAACTCCTTTTTTAAAACAAAAGAGCTGCATAAGGTCACAAGGAAACATCCAAGATCCGGCCAGTGGCACCAGCTAGACTTCATCATCACACGGAGACAATATCTGAACCATATATCATGGACTCGAAGTTACTACAGTGCTGACTGTGATACGGATAATTCTTTGCTTGTTGCAAGGGTTAGACTGAGACCAAAGAGAATCTACACAGCTAAACACAAATCTAGCCTCAGGATTAATATTATTAACACTCACGATCCTGGAAAGTGCTTTAAGTTTCAACAGCAACTTGAAGACGTCTTCACTGATTCATTAGAAAATTGTACATTAAGTGGAAGGAAACTTTATAAAACAGCGGTAGGGGTTTACGGCACCGTGGATCATAAGAGGCAGGACTGGTTTGCGGCAAACAGCCAGACACTGCAGCCCTTGATTGATAAAAAGAAGATAGCTCTCTTAAACAAGGAAAGACCAACGCGTAACACTCTGCGTGAGCTGAAGCAAGCTAGGAAGGATGTGCAAAAGGCTGCCAGGTAGTGTGCGAATGACTATTGGATTAAGTTATGTGAATCTATTTAAATCGCAAGTGATAAGGGAAACATCAGAAGCATGTATGAAGGGATAAAGAAAGCCTGTGGTCCAATGATCAAAAGGAGTGCACCGCTGAAAACCTTGACGGGAGACATCATCACTGATAAGAAACAGCAGATGGGTAGAGCACTATTTGGAGCTTTACTCAAGTGAGACCAAACTAGCGGATGATGCCCTCAACGCCATAGAGGCTCTACCAACTCTTGACCACCTGGACACACTTCCCACCATAACAGATGTTAAGTGTGCTATAAATGAACTTGCATCTGGCAAGGCTCCAGGTAAGGATGGGATTCCAATAGAGGTGATCAGGAGGTTGCAAGACACACTCACTCTACAGATCCACCAGCTAATAGAGCTATGCTGGCGAGAAGGACATGTCGCACAGGATTTCAAAGATTCAAGCATTATAACACTGTACAAGAACAAGGGCGACCGGAGCGACTGTAACAACTATAGGGGTATTTCACTTCTATGTATTGTTGGGGCGGCCTTGTGGGAGCACGTGTACACCTCGGAGGAGCAAATGGATCACCATAGTCTGGTTAGAATGAGGCAGCGAGGAGTGACGAGGAAAGGCGAGACGGACATATAATCAGATTGCTACTAGAACTATTAGTGTTGGAACTCTTAATTGGTTGCTGAGGATGGAGACGGAGCGCTTATGGGAATGTCCCGAATGCTGTGATGTCGGTTCCTAAATCAATCAATCAATCAATCATATGTATTGTTGGGGAAGCCCGAGCGGGCTTGGTAGGATCAGCGGGGAAAGAAGACCCTGTTGAGCTTGACTCTAGTCCGACTTTGTGAAGACACATGAAGGGTGTAGCATAGGTGGGAGGGCAAGCGCAATTGAAATACCTACTTTTATCGTTTCTTTACTTATTCATTCCCATTCTCGTCGGTCGCAAGATCCGCACAGTGGAAGGATGGGAGATTTGCTCGCAATAGACGAGCAATATCTCCTGCGGTATCTCCGGCGGCGGGCCTATTCCCGCTGGTTGCGGGATCCGCTAAAGCCAGGCGGGGAATCTGACGATAGTGCACGCTTTACACAGGTCCGGACACTTGTGATTGACAGAAGTACGCGTCCTTATGGTCCAGGCGCGTACGAGGCCCTCACCTGTGGGACTTAGCTGAACGCCTCTAAGCCGGGTCCCTTGGGTTCCAGGGTCTGGCCATCACTCGCCACCTGCTCGTGGTGGCGAGGTCTCGGAGGATTGACGCTGAGCCGCCAGCGTCTGCAGCCTACCTTGTGCCAGACGTATTCGTTACCCATTCCTCTGGAAAACACAAGACTAGGCCGAGAGAGGGAACATGTTGTTTGGGCACCACATATTTCTCTGAAGCTCTGCCCAGGCATTGTGATGGAATATTGGCCACATTACAACTCACATACTTTGGTCTGTCAAGACTGCAAGGTCCCAACATTGTTGGGAAAGTATTTGCCAGAATTGTTCTGTGCAGACTTCAAGTCCTGGGAGATCAAGTTTACCCCGAATCACAGTGTGGCTTCCGACAGAACCGGTCTACCATTGATATGATATTCTTATTGCCACAAATGCAAGAAAAATGCAGGGGACAAAATCAACCATTGTTTATTGCCTTCATCGACCTCACAAAGGCATTTGATTTGGTCCGTCGTGAGGGTCTGTTCTGGCACTAAAGAAGATTAGCTGCCCACCAACTCTTCTGTCCATTGTGGAATTGTTCCACACAGTCATGAAGGGTATAATCAAGTTTGATGGCTCAACTTCAGAAGAGTTTGAAATCAAGAGTGGAGTTAAGCAAGGTTGTGTACTATCCCCCACCCTCTTTGGGATATAATTTTCACTTCTACTGAAATATATGCCTTTCGTGATCAGGATGACGGTATATAGATTCACTCACGCTCAGATGGTGGCCTCTATAATGCTCAGAGATTGAAGGCCAAGACCAAAATTAGGAGGGTACTAATCAGAGAGTTGCTTTTTGCGGATGATGCTGTAATTACGACCCAGTCTGAGGAAGATTTACAACATCTACTATCTGCATTCTCCAATGCTTGTTCTGAATTTGGTTTAACAATTAGCAAATAGAAGACACAGATTATGTCACAAGGTGCACATCGGGTACCATCAATTTTTATCGACGACGCCGAACTAGAGATGGTAGACCATTTTACATATCTAGGATCTAGGATATAGAGGTAAATAGCAAATTATCCCTAGATCAGGAAATCAACATCAGGTGGTAAGGCAGCAACAACAATGAACATGTTAGCAAAAAGAGTCTGGGAGAACAGGAAGCTTACTGCCAAAACAAAAGTCCTCGTCTACCAAGCCTGTGTCCCTAGTACTCTTCTTTATGGCAGTGAAACCTGTACAACTTACTCGCATCAAGAGAAACGTTTAAACAGCTTTCATATGCGGTGTCTGCGAAGATTACTTAGTATTAAGTGGTAAGACAAACTCACAAAACTGAAGTATTCGAAAGATCAGGTTGTGTGACGATGTGTTCCATGCTCAGTCTTCGTAGACTTAGATGGATAGAACATGTTAGGAGGATGGATGATGGTAGAATACCAAAGGACATCACTTTCTGTGAATTACAGATGGGTAGGAGATCTCAGGGTCGACCTCTACTACAATACAAAGATGTGTGTAAGCGGGACATGATTGATACAGGCATAGATAATGCACATTGGGAGCAAGTCACTGCTGAACGTGTTGCATGGAGAGCAACTATCCGAAATGGAATAAAGACTAAAGAGAAAATAATTGCAGATAAAGCACACACAGAGCGTGATAGACGTAAGATGGTGCATTATGGTGGAAATGACCATGTTTTCACACGCATCCACTGTGGACAAACATTTACAGCACGAACTGGCCATAGCCACACTCGCCACCGCCATGGGTCGTAGTTATTAAGCCTTTTTGAAGCACAATGTACCAAACTATCGTCTGTCAAGACGGAAAGGTGCCAATATAATATAATATATATGCTGAGATGGCAACAGAATTACACATTTTGGACATTGTAGTAATAGAAATGCAACAAAGAAATAAATGAATTTCCTTAAATAGCAAGAAAACAGAAACAATGGTTATATCAAAGAAAACATTATTACACGATATGATACAACACTATACAGGAACACGCTTAACCAAGTTGATACATTTAAATACCTAGGGGCAATTATAACAGATGGAAGATGCATGGCATAGATATAGAGTATATTTTTTTTTGGGGGGGGGGGGGGGGGGCATATCCTTTACAGGACATCGCTGTCAACACCAGCATCTTTCAGCTGTATGTTGATTTCTTGGCAAGATTATGCTCAGTAGTTTGCCATTGCTTTCTGAGCGGCCGGCTCACATGCCCCGTAAGTTACCGATGCTATTCGAACCACTGCTGATTCTCACCGTCATCACGTTACCTGGTTCCAAATGTTGCTGTATGTAGCCGGGTCGCAGTGTTGGGGTGAGCGCCCAACATTGCTTAAATACCCCAATGGCTCATGAATACATAACCTATGCAGCAAAAGTCCAACTCTTGGCCTTCACGTGGCGGAACTGTTTCTACTAACAGGAGAAGGGGCGACGGCGAGTTTCTGGAGCCGAAAATTAACCAGTGTGCTCTAGATGTGTATATACATGCATGTGCAGACACGTGTGTGCGTGTGTACACATCTAAACTCGAGTGAGACCACAGTCGGCTCTAGCAAAGGAAAGGTGCTGAAGACGGAGGCAACCAGCCAGGAGGCGCACCACAGTAATCAGGATGCCACGCAATTACGCAAAATGGAATATGTCGACTGCTGCTAAACGTTATGGTGCTCGCCCTGCTTTGGACCCCCCAGGCAGGTGCAGTGCCGGGCCCTATGTCTCGAAAGGGTCCAACCCCAACTACTGGAGGTCCTTCTCAGATGTCCTGTGGAGCCAGGGGACATGAGAATAGAACAGCTGGCCATACTAAACTAAGACTTAAAATAATGCACTGGAATGCGGAGGGAGTCAGCAACAACAAAAAATAGAATTAGAAAACACCCTGGACCAAGAAAAAGTAAGCATATGATGCTTGCAAGAAACTCACCTCAACGAAAATGTAGCCTTCAAAATCAGAGGCTACCAGTGTTACCGATCTGACCGAAAGGACAGGCGAAAAGGTGGAATACTTACCCTTGTAAAAAATAACATCACTGCTTCCCAAATCGAAGTCTACATGGAAGGGGTTGAGTATCAGACACTTAAACTTAAAACAGGCTATACAGACCTACATCTGATCCATTACTATTATCCAAGTGACCGCCCACAGGCACTGGACACGCTACCATTAACAGAAAAAATGATTGTGTGTGACGATTTCAACAGCCACTCGCAGAGTTGGGACTATGATCACATGGACCAGAGAGGAGAGAGACTGGAAGACTGGCAGGATGAGAATATATTCATCTTGGTTAACAAGCCGTCAGACCAACATACTTTCTACTCGAGATCATGGCACACTACAACTACACCTAACCTGGCTTTTCATTCACCAGACCTGGAGTGGAACATTACACGAATTGTTGGGAAACAACTTGGTGGCAGTGACCATCGGCCAGTCTTTCTAACTGTAGAAAATGAGCTTGTAAGTGAAAGCAGCACCCTCTCGAGGTGGAACTACAAGAAAGCAGACTGGGCAATGTACAAGAATCGCACCAGCATACTGGTTAGAAACCTGAACACTGAGAAAGACATAAATAAAGTAGTTGAAGAGTTTGGGAAATGCATACTACAGGCAGCGCGAGAAACAGTACCAAGAGGAGCCCGTAAACAATATAAACCATACTGGAGTAGTGAACTGGAACAGTTGCATAATGATGTGGAAGTGTGTAGAAATCAAGCAGAGGCCACGCCCAGCCAAGAGCGCCACAATAAATTCCAACACGCCAAAGCCAAATTTCAAAGGGCCAAGCTGCAGGCTAGACGGAACGGCTGGCAGGAAAAAACAGAGTCACTGAACTTTGAAAGAGACACAAGGAAATTGTGGAAGCTAATAAAACAACTTAACGATGAGGGCACAGGGAGAAACTCAAAAATTGCACTACATAAAGATGGAAACATCTTAACAAGAAAGCAAGCAGCTGACCATTTTGCGGACTCATTCGCACAAAATAACAATATCAAAATTAGTCCAGAGAAACAACAAGAGATTCGAGAGAAATTGCAACATACAGGACAGAAGGAAATAATACATGAGGTCCTGGAGGCACCCATCACAATCAGCGAACTGGAGCTAGCCATATCAAAACTGAAAATGAGAAAGTCACCAGGAGCTGATGGTATCTCCAATGAAATGATCAGGAACCTAGGAACAGAGGCCAAAGCAAAGCTGTTGCAGATCTTCAACAACAGTTGGACATTAGGCAGTGTTCCACAAGCCTGGAGAGAAGCAATCATGATACCCCTCCTCAAATCAGGGAAAGATAGTTCCATTGCCTCTAGCTACAGACCAATTAGCCTCACCAGCTGTCTCTGCAAAACACTGGAGCGCATCATCAATCACAGACTGCAGTGGTACATTGAAAGTAAAAACATCCTTGTGCCACAGCAGGCTGGCTTTAGGCAGTGCTACTCTACGGAAGATCAGACAACCTACCTCTCTCAAGAAATTGAGGATGCATTCCAAGAGAAGAAGCTGGTGCTTGCGGCATAGATAGATTTGAAGAAAGCCTTTGACAAAGTCTGGAAAGAAGGTCTGATGAATAAACTGAGAAACTGCAAAGTCAATGGAAGAATGTACAAATGGGTGAAAGCATACTTGCACAACAGAAGAGCCCGAGTACAGATAGACGGACTAAAGAGCAAGAAAGTACTGCTGCGTCACAGTGTTCCCCAGGGTGGAGTCTTGTCCCCCACGCTTTTTCTAATCTTCATCAATGATCTCGTTGCTAATCTACCGCATGGAATTAAAGCGGCAATGTACGCCGATGACCTGGTTCTATGGAACACAAATGAGCATGCATCAGTGGCCACCAGATTGCCACAAAGAGCTGAAGATACATTTGTTTCATGGGCAAATAGATGGTGTGTCAGCATAAACACTGACAAGTGCAGCACCACCGTATTTACCCTCTCTCCAAAACAAAAGGCAGGGACCATCCAGATAAATTGAACACCCCTAAGAGAAGATAAAGAACCAACATACCTTGGAGTAACATTTGATGGCAGGCTGACATGGAGAAAGCACATCAACAAAGCAGTAGCAAAAGCCAGAAGGAAAATAGCCATCCTGAGAAAGCTAAGTGGAACCACATGGGGAGCCAGTGGGAAAATACTTAGAAAGTTTATCAACAGAGCATACGACCACACCTGGAATACGGGTCAACTGCGTGGTGTTCGGCATCAAAAACCACACTACAAGAGCTGGACAAAGTGCGAAATCAAGCACTTAGAGTCACCACAGGAGGGATGAGATCAACCCCTATAGTGGAAATGGAGAAGATGGGGAGGACACAAGCACTGAGTGAGCGCAGAGATACGAAAACGGTAATACAGGCAGAAAAGTTCCTCAGCTTGCCAGGCCACCCTATGAAGAACAGATTTGAAAACCTATCTATGGGGCGGTTGAAAAGAAGTAGTTTTGTCCACCAGGCCAAACGACTCTGCAGAGAAACCACCAATCTGCTCACAGTTGGTATCCCCCTAACAACTATTCCAGAGCGAACTCCATGGAAAGATGAGCATAGACATTATATATATATACATTATATCATTACAAATCCAGAAAAAAAGTGAGATGAATATTTGACAAGGAAGAACAGAACAGTGTGCAGCGCAGAACAGCCACTCTCAGCTTCCTTGATGAAGAATACCCACAGGACCTCTGGATCCGAGTCTACACAGATGGGTCAGCACAAAATGCTGTTCGAAATGGAGGAGCGGGAGTGTACATAGAATACCCAAATAATACTAGGGACACAGCTAGAGTACCGGCAGGAAAGTACTGCCATAACTATGATGCTGAAATTGAGGCAATCAAGATAGCAACAGATAAATTACTAAATACCAGCAATGGTACACAACTTGTGATGCTATTGACAGATGCAAAATCAGTACTCGAGGCGCTCCTGTCTGGGAAATAGCCAGTACTAAGGACACTACTTTCTGAACTTAGCAGTCAGCATAAGGTCACCATACAGTGGATACCATCCCACTGTGGAGTACCCGGAAACGACAGAGCTGATCAATTGGCTAAGGAAGGAGCCAAAGAAGAACAGCCTGATGTGCCCGTTACATACCACCAAAAGAAAAGAATGATCAAATCAGTCAGAAAGCCACAAAAACCTGCTCAAGATGACTACCACGTTATGGACAGACCAGAACAAGTCATTATTCTGCGCCTCAGAACAGGGCACAATAGATTACGCAACCACATGTATACAAAATTCAAGATTGGTTAATCAGCAATGTGCACATGTGGATTGGCGTCGCAGACAGCAGAGCACATACTCTAAGAATGCCCAAAATATAACATATCTAGGCAAACCTTCTGGCCTAGAGAGACGACAGTGGAAGATACTATGGACCGCTGTGTGAACTGAAAAAGACAGTTCAATTCATTCAAGAGACAACATTGCAGATATAGACATATTTCAAGCGAACGAAAGAAGAAGAAGAAGAAGAAGAAGAAGAAGAAGAAGAAGAAGAAGAAGAAGAAGAAGAAGAAGAAGAAGATGAAGAAGAAGAAGAATAAGAAGAATCACGTTACCTACGAGAGTATACGAGATTACGGAGAAAAGTCGCTAACCTCTAAGCCAGGAAGCCGGCAAAGAGCAGAATAGGTCAAGCATAAGCTGCATTTCAGAAAATGATGAGTATCTTATGCAGTAAGTCACTATCACTGAATGTAAGAGAATACTGACTATTATATAGAATATGTTTTGCTGTATGACAGTGAATCATGGACAGATTAGAAATAGCTTGGGAGCAACGGAGACATGGGCTGCCAGAGTAACTAATAACGATTGCATAAAAGAAGCTAATCAGAAAGTACAATTCTATACAACTATCATCATGTGGCATGTCGATAAGCATCGGCAGTCATTTTTCGCCATCTCACACGATCACCAGAGTCACTGTTCTTGTCTCGACCATGCCACATGATCAAGCCATCCAGGTATTTACTTCTCTGCCTTCCCCTTGTTCTCTTCCCCTCGATCTTGCCAGTTGTCATCAAGTTCTCCAATTTATTTCTTTTCATGACGTGACCAAAAATTGTGATTGTCTACGTCTAAATTCTCTAATCATTTTACGATTTTCGTTTGTTTCTTGTAGCACTTGGTCATTGGTTTTTCTGTCTGTCAATCTTTGCATTTTCCTCAGAAACCACATCTCCTCAGCTATTAGATGTTTTTTCAGCCTATCTGCTCACTGTCCAAGCTTCACATCCATACTTCTTCTTCATTGATCCGTGGTGTTTTTTCAGACGTAATTGCCTTGTGGCTGGTTAGGCACCCTTGGACTAAAACCTTTAGGCCAACACACCCGACTTTAGCGTATGTTTTTTAACCAGGTTAGCATTCCTGGGGGACTCTCACTTTTGTGGTGCTGTCCACATCCCAGCTGGTCAAGTTAGAACGGTCGAAGACTTCACGGTCAGCCCTCAAGGAAAGGCAGGGACAGTCCATGGGCATTTTCCGCCATTCAAGGAGGCTTCCATAATTGCAGAGCCGACACATAGCGTACTGGTACTGGGCTCACCCAAGGAATCGCCACGTCCTGCACATGGCTGCTTTAATTCCTCACTTCCACGTACTGGGCATTTCGTTCGCCACAGGCCGCTCTCCGCACAAACCAGGAATGGTTAGTCTGCAGACGACATCCACTCAACGAGCTTTCATGTGTGCTGGACGCTGTGCCCAGAAGACAAGATAGACAGAGCTGTTCCGGACACGAAGAACATTTCACTCGGACGTTTTTGCTTTGTGCCATTTTATTTGCAACCCTTAGGCCGGCACATCCGACTTCTGCGGGCGTTTTTTAAAACCAGGTTAGCCTTCCTGGGGGTTTCGATGGACATTCTGTTGTGGTGTCGCCAACATCTCAGCTGGTCAAGATAGAATGGCCAAAGACATCACGGTCAACCCTCAAGAGAAGTGAGGGGCAGACCATGGGCATTCCTCACCATCCAATGAGGCTTCCATAATTGCAGAGCTGGCATATTGCGCTCTGGTACTGGACTCACCCCAGGAATCGACACGTCCTGCTCATTTTCTTCTTCTTCTTCTTCAGCATTCCGAGCCATTGAGGTTCTTTGCTGCAGATACAAGCCGTCTCCATTCGTCTCTCTGGTTGACCTTCTCTTGCCAGTCGTTGATTCCAAGTGCTTGTAGGTCTGTTTATATATTATCTCTCCACAGTCTTCTTGGTCTACCTCGGGATCTACGGTCATTTATTTCTTGAGTGTAAGCGAGTTTTATTTCCCTATTATCTTCCATTCTTTCTATATGCCCCAGCCATTGCAGTTTATTAGCCTTCATGATACCAGTGATTAGCGGGGACTTAAGCAGATCATAAATACGTCCTGCTCATGGCTGCTTTAATTCCTAACTTCCATGTATTGGGTATTTCGTTCGCCACTGGCTGCTCCCCACGCAAACCAGGAACGGTCAGTCTGTAGATAACATCCACTTAGCAAGCTTTCGCTTCGGGCTTCCACATAATGGATTTGCTAGCCAAGCGTTCCATTTCATGTTAATGAGACGTTTTTCCACCTTAATCTGCAGACGACTTCCACTCTGCGGCTTTCAATATGGACTTCTACGTAATTGATTCGCTAACCAAGGTGTCCATTTCGTGTTAATAAGACGAAATCCACTCGGCAAGCTTCCACTTCAGACTTCCATGTAATGGATTCGCGAGCCAAGTGTTCCATTTTGTGTTAATTAGACGTTTCTCCACCTTTGATTACGCTCACTCAATGAGTTTTTTAAATAGAGACTTGCATTGTAACCATTGCGTGCGGCTGGGACGCTTTTTCACATTTAGTAATGCTCACGAGGTAGGCTGCATGAGCTGCGGTCTCAGCACCTTACCGCCATGCAGCATGGAGCGAGTAACGGCCAATCTCTCTCATTCGGGGGATCCCTCATTCCCTCGGCTGAGAGCCGTAGAACAGGTATCTGGACCAAGCATTAGCAGGCTCAGCATCTCACCTCCATTTTGCAGTGGGTGAGTGTCGGACCGGACCTCATATCCGGGGGATATTGACCTATATGGCATTCAGCCATACCCCTCAGCTGAGAGCCGTAGGATATGTGTCTGGACCAAGAATGCAGTGTCATCTTGCGCCTGATTCGGATTTTATGGATAATTAGCTTTGACTGCCTGTCCCCAGTCTACCTGCAGGGCAGCAGGTGTGTGTCTCTCTTGGCCTGGTTCCTATTCCTTGACCTGTCTGACATGTAACTGTGCTACCGTCGGCATAGCTCATGGGGTCATTGGAACATGCAAGCAACGACAAGATGGAGACATGTCAGAGGGGACATCCATACAAAAGCATAGGCTCTATGTAGCCCTCAACACTCTTTTTCTCTTTGCAGTTGATACCTTTTTATTGGTCGTTATGTTTTCCATCTTGCAAAAGGCTACTTTCGCCATCGCGATTCTTGTTCTAATCTCTTCAAGGCATCTCCCATCAGATGTTATGACTGTTGCGAGATAATTGTAACGATTCACTTGTTTAAGAATATTCCTATCTACTTGTATATTACATTGTGGTATTTCCTTCTTCCTAGTGACTACAATAATCTGTCTACTTGCAATTTCCGGTTATTTACTGGTTTCCGTGGCAAAAGCGCTTGCGAACGTGGTTCGTGAACCGCTTACCGGGAGTTCGAAAAGCAGCCACTACCGATTTGTTCAGTAGACCGTGTCGCGTTGTGCTATAACGTGTTGGTTTGGAAGCCGGTCGTTCAGAAAGCAATGGCAAACTACTGAACGTAAAGTTTGCCTAGTACATCAACAGCAGCTGAAAAATGGTGTTGACTGCAGCATCCTGCAAGGGATATGGAACATAAAAATAAAACTTACAATTTAATTCTAACGCTAGTTGTTCACTGTGCACAACAACCGCATCAACTAAATGTTGCAGATCCTGCCCATTGCCTGCAATCAATACTCCATCATCCGCATATCTAATGTTATTGATGTTTCATGCCCCAATTATGATTCCTGTTATATCTTCTGTCTCGAATTGGCAGCCTTTACTTCCCAGAACAATTTTCGGTTCACTTTTGATGGGCCATGTAGAGGATCAACAGACGAACAAAACTGTTTTCTCTATATTCAAGGCTATACTGTCTTGACGTAAGCTTGCAAAACCTGCAAGTAAACAAACCACCAGGAATGGCTTTCTATTTGGGAAGTTAATTTGACACCAGTACCGGTCACCCCCAGAGGTTATCAATCCAGCCAGACGGGAGGGCAGACTCAGGGGACTGAATGGTAATTAAAACCAACCAGGCATGACGCAAGCAAACCTGGTTCACCAACAGAGTTGTAAACTGGCAGCTGACCATGAGAACCTAATTGCTACTTTGACATGACACCTGATAAGCAGAGGTGCAAGGTGTGAAATCACTGATAAGACTCGGGCTAATAATGGTCAGACCCACAGGTGTGAAGGCTAGTGTGCATGCAGAAAGAATTTTTATGACTGGACAGACTTGGAGTTAATTGCAATTAACGTCAGGAGGAGATAAGAAGAATTTAAGAATGGAATTCCTGGGAGATAAGTGTCTACTGCTAGGCTAGGTATAAAAACCCCACTAGACCTGTTCCCTTTAGATTAAATCTGACTTCAGAACAGCTCTCACAAGGAGCACCTATGTTATAGATCTCAAGACTAGAGACTACTGACTAGGAGTGTCAGGACTGGCAGTCGTCAGAATACCGGCAAGCTGTTCTCTTTTGTGTGTGTCTACTGGAGAGTGGGGATCTGGACCACAGATCCAGATAGATCGAGTAACAAGTAAAGTTACGTAATGTTTGTCATCAATATCAATATGTATATGATTTCACCATCCTCATATTGACAATCATCCTATGTCTATTGTTATGATTAGTAAATAAATGTTGTAGTATTGTAACTCATAGTTCTGTCGTTATATTTTAATTCCAATTGTGCATACGTGTTGTGTGTGTACATTGGTGGGGGTTCACTTACACACCAAGGAAGGGAGCAGTCAGGGAGAAAAACCTGTACTGGAATAGTTGTCTTTACACTTTAATTCAGACGTAAAAATCTATTCTAGCTAACCTTCTTCTTCCCATCCTTGGCGAATATTCAGCATAGTTCATTTTAATTTTGTAACGAGCCACTTGGAGCTGTACGTTGGATATTCAGGGGCCTAATCTATAGTTCAGCCATATAGATTTTGTCCCTAGTCAGTTTCTGACTATTAGGGGTTGCTCGCCAGTGAAAAATACTTTCATCTAGCCGGTGGGGCACCCCGACTTCTGACAACTGTGCACAACAACCGCATCAACTAAATGTTGCAGATCCTGCCCATTGCCTGCAATCAATACTCCATCATCCGCATATCTAATGTTATTGATGTTTCATGCCCCAATTATGATTCCTGTTATAACTTCTATAACTTCTTTCCCATCAATTTTTAAATCTGCAAGCTTTTTTATCATGTTGACATGTTTTACTTTATCGAAAGCCTTTGTTTAGTCAATACACTACTGATGTAGGTCTTTGTTTACTTCTAAAGAATGTTAAACTAATGTTCTCAGCACATCTACAGCATTTACTGTAACCTTGCCTTCTACAAACCTGCAATGTTCTTTCCCTATTTCGGTTTGTATTTTCATCTTAACTCTTTGCAATATAATTAATAAAAAATTCTTAGTGATGTGACTGATTATACTAATTGTTCGATGTTGATCACATACCAAGGCTCCTGATTTCTTCGGGATTGCAGTAACTATAGAATTATATAATGCAGGAGGTATATCTCTAGTATCATATATTATGTTCAGCAGTCTGGTGACCTGGTCTATTCTCTTTATTGTTTCCAAATTGAATGTCTCATGTAGAAATTTAATTAATTTTTGTATAATTTTATTGTTGAAATTTTATTTTTCATTCAACGATAGTGACTTATTACATAAGATACTTATAATTTTCTTAAATACAGCTGTTGTTTGCATAGGGGACATACGATTATCTCTAGTAGGTTTGGGATGTAAAATGACAACGTGAGATATTTCCCCCCATTTGGTTATGGGATTTTCCTCCTTTTTAAAAGTTTGACTAAAATTTTGCCAAAAAATGTTCATATTTTGTTAACAAAATTTCCTACTTTTCATAAGTTTGGATGAAATATTTCTTTCTTGACAAAAAATTTTCACATTTGGTTAACAAATTTTCTTACCTTTTTTTAAAAATAAGTTTGGTTGAAATTTGGTAAAACTTTTCACATTTGTTTACCAAAGTTTCCTACTTTTAATGAGTTTGGTTGAAATTTGGCCAAACTTTTCACACTTGGCCAACAAAATCTCCCTACTTTTCATAAGTTTGGTTGAAATGTGACCAAAATGTTTTGTTTTGGTTACCAAAATTTCCTACTTTTTATGAGTTTGCTTGAAATTTGGCCAAACTTTTCACATTTGGCCAACAAAATTTCCCTACTTTTCATAAGTTTAGATGAAATGTGGCCAAAATTTTTCCTTTTGGGTAACAGCTATTAATACTTTTTACAAAGTTTCCTACTTTTCATAAGTTTGGTTGAGATACTTCAGACTTTGGTCAACAGTATTCCTACTTTTGGTTACCCCGTTTCCTTAGTTTTGTTGAAATATTTCTTGAATTTCTCGTCAATATGTATCATTCCCTCATCAATATGACAACTATATATACCGTTAATACTAAAAATAAAATCAACAACCAAGACGTGTTATAACATGTACCTGTTTACAGTATTTCAGTACATTTTACAAGAATAAAAATGCATAATGTCATGTCACGAAATGGATGATGCAATATGAGCTGGTATACGTAATATGATCACAACATTTTATTTTCACATGCAGAGCTATACACATTGTATGTTGTTTCTGGGTTTCTTCACACCATTGTCTGAGTAGGTTGGTTCTTCCAGCTGGTAGCCTGGTATGTATCTGTCACTTGGCATGTAGTCGTAAGACTGGTCTCATGCTTGATGGGCTGACATCTGAGTATTGTAGACAACCGCGGCATCAATCATCTGAGTGTCGGGAACATCAAACAGCTGGCTATTGGGTTCATCACACATCTGGTTGCTGGGGTCATCACACATCTGACTGTAGCTGGGTTGAAAACTGACGGTTTAGTATGCGTCTACTTGGTGGCTTCGTTTAGTACCCTGTTTGACTTCAGCACTGCCTTGAGTGTGTTGGACTTGATTGCCTCGGTTGATGTCTTGTTGCACATCCAACATCTGGCTATTGGGCTCATCACATATCTGTTTGCTGGGGTCATCACACATCTGACTGTAGCTGGGTATAGTATGCGTCTACTTGGTGACTTCGGCTAGTCCCTTGTTTGACTTGAGCTAGTCCCTTGTTTGACTTGAGCACTGCCTTGCGTGTTTTGGACTTGATTGCTTCTGTTAGTACCCTGTTTGACATGAGCACTGACTTGAATGTTTTGGTTACTGACTTGCTTGCTTCTGTTAATGGTTTGTTTGACTTCGTTATTGACTTGGTTAACTTTGTTGAGTCTGTCAAAGTCAGCCAGGATCTCGCATTGCATAGCTATCATCTGTTCATATTCTTGCCGAGTAAATGTCATTCCTATTTTAGTATGGAACTTCTTGTTGGAATCACCGAAGAATCTCCTGATGTGTAACGTGCTCGTTCCTCTGTAGGATGAGACAAACACGGCCTTATCACCAGCGCCCACTGGCCTAACAGTCTCACCACTATGAGTCATGTAGACCCAGTTAGCAGGCACAGTCTTGAGGTCTGTAGTCATCTTCGGATCACAACTGGTACCAGCCTCGGGTTTATATACTAGTTTTTGAGCCACTCATAAAACCGGTTTCAGCCAGTTCCTTGGGTCACGCTGCTAAGATTACGCCGACTCGGCTGTCCGTATGGCGCGATTAAGCGGTCTACTACCCGCTCGGTGACCCGTTATATGTTTGATTTCGGTTGGTGAATGCGGGTCATGCTCGCCCCATGACCACACAACATGATGAAATAGATAGCATAGAGAGCGCAGTCTTTACTTGCGTTGTAGTCACTGTGAGCTACAGTCTGTGAAGCCAGAATAACAACGATATACATATACTGTCTCCTCACACCCACCGCAGTTTTCTTTGTATTCAGGACTGGTTAGCTATTGAAGACATGACTGTAAGTATATTACAACCATCTTGTTTTTATGTAGGTGTTTTAATACTCGTCCGCTTAGTGTGGATTGACTAAAGGTTAAGGATGTCGGTGACGATGTTCGCTCGACGTTGAATGGGGATAGTTATGGAGTATCCTGTTGGCGATTATAGTCGATGATGCACTCCTCAATTCTACTGAGGCCTAAAAGGATTATCTCCTCTTTGGAGAAGTTTAGTTGTAGTATATTCCGCAGTTGTACCGTTACTAGGTCCGCAAAACTACCACCATCACAATTATCACAAGAATGAACGAATGGATTATCGGCTTCTTGATTTTGTGGGATAATAAGACACGCCATGCAATAGATGTATGGCTCTGCTCTTAGTATGATCCTCAGTTTCCTAATTAGTTTCTCGTGGGCATACGTATCTGTAAAACAGATAAGAATAAGGTACTTTAACAACGTTATAGAAGTACATATTATAAATAATAGCTATGTATTTGACATGCACCCTCTGTTACACAGTCATATATTACTATCGAAAATGGGTATGTAGATCCCGCAAGACACTTTCACCTTCCCCTACGACTACACACTACTACCTATATTATTACGTTACCACCATAGCGCTGTGTTCAAAAATTCTAATGCCAGCTGTATTCCATGTCGTCCCAGCCTACCATAAAATACGAAGAAATGTCTTGTCTCTTCAGTTATATGCGTCTAGCACCATATATCCCTGTATTATACTAGTATTGTTAGGTTAACCGTATGCCTACTTGGAGAATCACTACGAAAATGTGAAAGATTTATCAAAAAGCCAACTTACCATTAGCGACTTGCCACATTGTGATCTGGTTGGTGTTCACTGAGAACGGTACTTCTACACGGCGAATGGTGGACGTTATATACACGATATCTGCTGACGTAGACTCCTGACTCAGCGGAATATTGTCTGCACATGTCTTACCTTGATACAATCATGTGCTAAGGTCGTGGCCTATCACCGCGACATAGTCGCTTGTGGAATTATTCATCCCGAGTTAGGTCCCTTGGTTCGATACTCGACAGTTTGTGTAGTATCCTTCTTATCCACGTGTTCTAGCTGTATCATTACACATATACCCGGATGCGACGCCATTTTACCGGTTTTAGCTAGTGAGCACGTGGTCTGGTTGTATTTTTATGGATGCGACCGGAAGTGCCACCATCTTTGACCCACTGAGTCATTAACCGGCTGTATGCCATATACACAGGATCGGAAGCACCGCCATCTTTAATCGGCTTTAGCCAGTGAGCCCGTGGTCTGTGTGTAGCCCTTACGCATGTGTGATCGGATGCACCGCCATCTTTAACCGGTTTTAGCCAGTTAGCACGTGATATGGTTGTATTTTTATGGATGCGACGGAAACATCTTTGACCCGCTTAGTCATTACACTCGTGTCTCGGCTGTACCATTTGGTGCTGTTGACAAATGCAAAATCAGTGCTCGAGGCGCTCCTGTCTGGAAAATTGTCAGTACTATAACATATCTAGGCAAACCTTCTGGCCTAGATAGAAGACAGTGGAAGAGACACTCTATGGACCGGTGAGTGAACTATACAGGAAGAAAGAAATAAATACCGACAGTTACGTTCATACAAGGGACATCACGCGCTCCCGTACACACACACGTGCCCACAGATTCATGCGTTATTAGTTTTCGGTTACAGTGATACTCGTTGGAAAGGAAACAAGGTGAGGGAAAGAGAGAGAGAGAGAGAGAGAGAGAGAGAGAGAGAGAGAGAGAGAGAGAGAGAGAGAGAGAGAGAAAGAGATATAGAGAGAAAGAGATAGGGAAAGAGGGAGAGATAGAGAGAGAAAGAGAGATGAGAGAGAAAGAGAGACAGATAGAAAGAGAGAGAGGAAGAGAGAGGGGTAGGGAGAGATAGAGGGAGAGAGAGATAGAGGGAAAGACGGAATGAGAGAGAAAGCGAGAGAAAGAGAGATAGAGAGAGAGAAGGAGAGAGAGAAAGAGAGAGAAAGAGAGAGAAGGAGAGAGAAAGAGAGAGAGAGAAAGAGAGAAAGGGAAAGATAAAGAGAGGGAGGGGGAGATAGAGAGAGAAGGAGAGAGAGAAAGAGAGAGAAGGAGAGAGAAAGAGAGGGAAAGAGAGAGAAAGTGAAAAAGAGAGAGGGAGAGAGATAGAGAGAGAAGGAGAGAGAGAAAGAGAGAGAAGGAGAGAGAGAAAGAGAGAGAATGAGAGAGAGAGGGAGTGTGGAAGAGAGGGGGAGCGAGGGGTAGAGACAGGGAAAGACAGGGAGAGACAGAGAGAAGGAGAGAGAGAAGGAGAGAGAAATTGAGGGAAGGAGAGAGAGAGAAGAAGAAGAGATAGAAGGAGAGAGGAAGAGAAAGAAGAGAGAAGAGAGGAGAGAGAGAGAGAGAGAGAGAGAGAGAGAGAGAGAGAGAGAGAGAGAGAGAGAGAGAGAGAGAGAGAGAGAGAAGTATTTACAGTTTTCTACGCACACACATTTACATCCTCTATATTCCACATTTCACTATCCCGCATTACTCACCAGACCGCGGCTAGCCTTCAGGTTTAATTAACGTCACATTTATCAACCTGTGGCTAAGCCGTGACCGGTTGCCAGTGGATATCATATTTCTCACGTGTGCGTGATGGGCTGAGCTGTTAATGCTTGCCCGCCTCGGTGTTGTATTTATCGCGCAGGTAAGCTACCAAAGACAGTTCAGGGGAGACTATTGAGGAAAGAAGCAAAGGGAGACTATTAGTATTTTGTTTAGTCAAGGGGCGTAACTGGCGCTATTTATTATTTTCTTATTTTTCAAAGATATTTTAATAAGATATTAATTATATTATTTGAAATTATTATATTTATTTTCAGATGAATATTCTAGATTAATCATACAAGATATATAGCTATTTATTATGTTGTTAGGATTATTGTATTACTGTTAATGTTTGCGTCGTTAGTATTTATTAGGCAGATTTTCGCCTATCGCTTAGAGTTTAAATATGGATACCCACTATGGACAATATTACTTTTGGTCACTATCATTCTGAGCCGTGAAAATTTATTCATACGTCCAACTCTGGATACTCGGTTCATCCGAGTGATGGCCCAAATCATTTTCCAATCTGTCATATTGACTTCGGTCTCCTCATTGAGGGGTTCGATATCTGTATGGATGGGGTTTGATACCTATACACCACGTGCTCTGTCCGGTTCGCGTCGCCGCCCACGTGACGACGTCCGGTCCAGTTCGCGCCGACCGCGTGCCCCAAGAGACTCTACCACCCATGGATCGGAAGTAGTCAACCGGAAGTACCAATGGCAACCGGAAGTAACAAAAGATGCCCGCCAATTTTTCAAAAAAATTGATCCGGTTTGTGACGTCACCTATCTGGATCCGTACTCTTCGTATAGTAAAATATGACGTCATCACGATGGATTTGATCTATTTTGGGGGGTTAGTTACCACGTTCCGTACTACTACAGACCATTTGTGGAAAGAATGAGATTGTGGGAATCAGTAGGGGTTCTGGAAGAATCTCAAAACTGAGAGGGAAGACCAGGCGAACTTTTATTCAGATTGCGGTGGGAACTATTAGTAGTATGACTCTTCGCTGGCTGTTGAACGAGAGGACTGAGCACGTATGGGAATGTCCTGAGAGCAGTTATGTCGGTTCTTAACTCAACTCAACTCAACCCTCTGTTTATCGTCGTGAAGTTGGAGACTATAACCTACAACTATCTATTGGCTGCTCTTCAACTTCATCCACCACCTGCACCCATGGCTTCACGCAACCCTGGTCGGATGGGGGTTCTCCACCTATACAACTATCATAAAGAGACACATAGCTTTCTTTGGTCATGTGATGAGAAGAAAGGCACTGTAGAAAATCGTGACGACTGGAAAGAACAATGGACAGAGGCGGAAAAAGGCCGAGAGAATTTATGCTGGATGGACTGAGACGGCGGTAAGGAGGAAATTATTATTCGAGATATGTGGAGAGTCATGAACGCCTGCGCCAGTTGACAGCGGCAGTGCGCATGATGATGATAATGATGATGATGATGATGATGATGATGATGATGATGATGATGATGATGATGATGATGTGGGTATATTTTTAATGACTGTGGAGTTTTTGAAAATATTGCCGATCCAAGGTTTGTGTTAACCTTTGTGTGTCGCATGAACTCCGCAGAGGGTGAATACAAACATTCATTCATTCATCCATTCATGCATTCATTCATTCATTCAGTAGCATGTCCTTTGCAGAACCTCGCTCCCATAACAACTTTCCGGAAAACCTCTCGATCATAAGCAAGATGTGCCGCGTCCGATACACCCATCTGGAGATCATCCGCCACATCCTGCAGCCATCTTCTCTTTGGCCTTCCTCTTCCTCTCTTCCCAGGCATATACCCCTCCATTATTGTTCTCTCCAAACTTTCGTGACGTTTCCAGTGACCAAAATATTTCAATTTTCTTTGTTTTATCGTTTTTAGTAGCCAGCCTTCTTCAATATTCAGCTCTTGAAGTATTGATGCATTTGTTATTTTCTTTACCCAAGATATTCTTAGAACTCCTCTCATCATCATCATCAAGTGCCGTGCCGGCTGGCGTAGGCGTTCATGGCTCTCCATAGATCTCGGTCTTTGGTTTTCTGGATCAACTCTGGTGCTGATATTCCTCCATGCCACCGTCTCAATCCATCCAGCATCACTTCTCTTGGTCTACCTCTGCCTCTCTTCCCCTCGATCTTTCCAGTTGTTACGATGTTCTCCAATGCCTCTCTTCTCATCACGTGACCGAAGAAAGATGTTTGTCTCTGTCTTATTGTTGTATATAATGTTCTAGTTTCATTAGCCTGTTTCAGGCAGTCGTCGTTAGTTACTCTGGCAGTCCAAGGAATTCGCAACATTCGTCTCAGGAACCACATCTCTGTTGCTTCTAATTTCTTCTTAATTTGTTCATTTACGTTCCAAGATTCACTGCCATACAGCAAAACTGGTTCTACATAGCATTTCAGCACTCTCTTTCTTACATTCAGTGATAGACTTATTGCATAAGATACTCTTCATTTTCTGAAAAGCGGCTTTTGCCTGCCCTATTCTACTCCTAATCTCTGTTGTACATCTTCCATCTGATGTTATAAATGCCCCTAGGTATCTAAAATTATCAACTTGGTTAAGGATTTTCCCTTCTATTTCTATGTCACATTTTGGTGTCACCATTTTCTTTGATATTACCGTTGTTACTGTTTTCTTGATATTAAAGGAGAGTCCTTTCCTTGTACTCTCTGTAACTACAACGTCTAATAATTGTTGTAGGTCTGTTGAATTATCCGCCACCAATACTGTGTCATCTGCATAGCGTATATTATTTATATTATAACCTCCAACTAGTATTCCTGGCATCTCTTTGATCTCTCTCATTATTACTTCGCTATACAGGGAGAAAAGATCTGGTGACAAGACACACCCTTGTCGTACTCCTAGCTTTATCTGTTCGTAACTACCCTCTTTATTTCCCATTTTAATTGCTGCTACTTGGTTCCAGTAAACATTCTTTATTATTCTTAAATCTTTTCCATCAATGTTGATGTCTTCCAACATTTTAATCAGTTCATCATGTTTTACTTTATTAAATGCCTTAGTATAATCTATGAAGCACAAATATATGTCTCTCTGTTTCTCTATTGACCTTTCTATTAGTGTCCGTAATGTATAAATTGCATTGTTTGTGCCCTTTCCTTCCACAAATCCATACTGTTCTTCACTAGTTTCCATTTTTATTTTATTTTTGATTCTTCTCATTATGATTCTGAGTAGAAGCTTAGTGATATGGTTTATAAGGTTAATTGTACGAAAATCTTCACAATCAATTGCTCCTGGTCTTTTTGGTATAGCTATAAATAAAGATTTCAGCATATCACTGGGTAAATATCCACTGCTGTAAATATCATTCAACATTTTGGTTAATATATCTACTCCAAATTCTCCAATACTTCTAATTCTTCTATTGTGATTTCATCTGGCCCAGCTGTTTTTCCTTTCTTCATACGTTTCATAGCGTCAGCGACTTCTTCTTTCAGAATAGGTGGACCTTCTAAGTTACTATCTTCTGTTAATTCTCCCCTTTCTCCTTCATATAATTCTCTTATATACTCATTCCACCTCTTCATTATAGCATCTTCCTCTAATATTATCTTTCCTGTTTTTGATTTCAAACACCCTGTATTTATTCTTATTTTTCTTCCTGTAAGCTCACTGATTTGTCTGTGCATATTTTTTGTATCTTTAATGGAATTTAATTCAATTTTTTTTGCATTGCTCGTTTAACCAACTTTCTTTAGCCTTCCCACATTTATCTTTTATTTCTTTATTTATCTTAGCGTATTCTTGTTTGTCATTTTTACTCTGTTTTCTTTTGTCCATCAGTTTTAAGATATCTTCATTCATCCATTTTTTTCTTAGCTATTTTGCCTCTCTCCGGTAATACTTCTTTGCTAGTTTGATGAATGGAGTCCCTTAACATTTCCCATTGTTCATCTATACTCTGTATTTTAGTTATTGCATTGTACCTATTTTTCACAGTCACTCTGTATTGTTCTTGCATTTCTTTATCTATTTTCAGAACCTCTTTATTAAGTCTCATGTTCTTAACCATTTTTTCCCCCCTCTCTTTAATCTTACTTTTATTTGTCCACATAGTGGTTGTCGTAAGTCTCCCTTACTTACTTTCGTGTTGTCCCTGGAGTGGGGGGAATCAACACTACATTTTTATTACCCCAATATTATTGTCCTAGAGAAACCACTAGACTCCGTCCACAAAACTCCGTCGGTCTGCAAACACCTTTTTCTTACTCTCACTCACCCTTGTATCATGCCCCCTCTCACTTTTCCCCAACATAACATACTCCACAACTCAAGCTTTAACAAATAAATACAAAATAATTTATTAAACCAAGAGTATAGGTGTGAGAAGTGTGTGTGTGTAAAGTGTAGAATGTGTGTCGAATATTTCTATTGGGTGCGGACATAGACCAGGTAGCTGAAGAGCCCAGCCCTATCATCCCAGAAAGGATCACACCATATCCTCATTCATTCCACGATGACCTCACCCAGGTATGTGTCCATCCTGCTAGATGTAGATTTCCACCGGTGGCTGTTTGATCACTCAAAAGAACTAGTCACAGTCCGACCCTAAATCCTGTCTGGATCACACAGTTAATATATGTCTAATTTGTTCTTATACTTATAACACCCTTGTCTAGTGAGGACACGAACATACTGTTCTTTGAAATAAATGTACTTCCTGTCTCAAGTGTCTACTGTTCACAAGACCATTGTTATACTAACTTCCTAATCAGTTTATACTGATTTATTCCCATGTGATGGGGAATAACTGTATCTCTTTGTTTGTTCACCTGTCGTGTAAAACATACTGCCCACTGGTCTTTTCCCAGGTGGTGTAAAAGAAATTCACTTTCTACTATTCTGTTCCCAAGTGATGTTTGAAACATTAATTTGACGATTGGTCTTCCTCCAAAATGGTGCAGAGAAAACAATTTCTTGTATTCTGTTAATGTGTGACGTTTGATAATCCCTCTTATGCTTGTTCCCGTAAACCCTTTTTATCATGGGCTAAGTGCAAAAGATGTTGACCAACTGCCTGCACCAAGGTCTCCATTCTCAGTGACTTGAGTGACCTAAAGGAACCTTAAGCACAACACAGCAGTGTCTTCGAAATCACATCCACATTTTGCCATAACAGGCACGTGTACAATTAAATCTAATTAATTTCCGCACACGGTAGATATTTTTTAAATCCACTGCAGTGACAAACACGTCCGTGCAAGTCAATCCTCAGAGTTACACTACTTGTAAACAAAGCATGTTTTTACCCAACAGCCTTGAGTGGCCACGTGACGTTCTTTTGATGTTAACAAAAGTGGTTCAAGGGCAGATTATCCATTTCTGAATAAATTCTCTTCCTTGGGTTTAATCAATGTCACAAGAGTAGATTATCTCCCCTTTTGGACAATCCATGCACAAGTCGCCTCCCCCTTTTTTCAACATATGCCTACAATTTCCCGTCTTGTGGGGACTGTCAAAGACGATTTTCCTGTTTGATGCTGGAGACTTCCCCAGGTTAGCGGTGTCTTTGATCTAACTGGTAAACAACTGCAGCTGTGCATTCCGACTTTATTGTTTTTCTGTCCCGGTTAAAAAACAAATGTAGCTTTGCACACAGGCCATAAATATGACCGTCTGTATTGTCATTATCTGGTTGATACACAGTGAAATCATGACATAGGCCCCCTCTTAAGAGAGTAGTCCATCTCACTCTTCTCCACTGTGAATTCAATCCAGATGATTCATTCCTCTTCTTCAGGAGCTGGGTGTCTTGATAAGAAGTCCGCTCCAACATTTTCCTTCCCAGGGATATATTCCACTGTGAAATTGTAGGGTTGAAGTAACAACGACCACCGCATCAAACGGGCGTTGAGCTTCTGAGAAGTAGCCAGGAACATCAGGGGCTGATGATCTGACTGGACCCGAAACTTAACTCCATACAAATAGGGCTGGAATTTTTGCACGGCCCATACGAGAGACAAGCACTCTCTCTCGACGGTCGAATAATTCCTCTCAGCCTGGAGTAGCTTCTTGCTTGCGTATGCCACAGGTTTCAAAACCGAAGCATCGTCTTTCCCTTCCTGTAACAAAGCTGCCCCAATCCCAATCCCACTTGCATCAGTTCTCAACACAAATGGTTTGGAAAGGTTCGGGAGCTGTAATACAGGTTTGCTGACCAAGGCCTCCTTTAACTGACTATAGGCAGTCTCACATTCTGGTGTCCAAATGATTTGGTCCGGGAATCCCTTTTTCAAGGTTTCCGTCAATGGAGCTCCCAGTTCAGTGAAATGTGGGATAAATTTCTGGTAGAATCCACACAACGAGAGAAAAGATCGCACGTCCTTCTTCGTTTTTGGCCTTGGGGCATTTCTGATTTTCTCCAGGTTCTTCTCTTCTGGGACAATGTGTCCTGGAGTGATGGTGTGACCTAGAAATTCCAGAGTCTGGTAACCAATCATGCACTTGGTTGGACGAGCGGTAAGCCCTGCTTCCTTGAGTCTATTAAACACTCTCTCCAAGGATTGCAAATGGTCCTCCAAGCTGTCACTGGAAATCAGAATATCATCCATGAATGAGATGATGGCCGGATCCTGTAAAGGATCTAGTAAAGTCCTCATCATACGTGTAAACACACTAGGTGCGTTGCTGAGACCAAAGGGCATGACCTTGAATTCGTAGTGTCCACTGGGTGTACTGAAGGCCAGCAGTGGTCGAATCTCCGGTTTGACTGGTATTTGATAGTACCCCCGACTCAGATCCACCTTTGAAAAGTACCGAGCCTTATGGAGCCTAGCGAATAACTGCGTTGGATTCGGCAAAGGTTCCACCTGAAATTGTGTATGACTGTTCAGAAGTCGGTAGTCTATACACAACCGGTGTTCTCCACTTGGTTTCCGTAACAAAACTACCCCCGCATTGTATGGGGATGTGGATGGTGCAATCACGTCATCCTCCAGCAGTTTTTGTATTTCCTCCTCCAGGGCCTTTTCTTTAGAGAAGGGCACTGGGTAAACCTTTTGGCGAACAGGCTCCTGTGTGGTCAACGTCATCTCGAACTCCACCAACCTCGTTCGTCCTGGTTTATCAGTCAGTATCTCCTTATGAGACTCGAGAACCTGGGTTATCTTTTCCCTCTCCTGGGAGGTCAGATCAGGGTTCACCTGCACATCCTTGTAGGTTTCCTGGTGTACCAGGGGATATTCCCTGCCCTCGCTGGTTCCCACTTCTGTCTCCACTGCAACTGCCATTGCCATGAGGTGAGCTGCTTTTTCTCCGGGTCTCTCTTCGTATTTCCGCAAGAGATTGATATGGAAAATCTTCGACTTTCCCCGGAATCCGGATCTGGTAGTTGGTTCTGGATATCACCCTTTCCACGGGAAATGGTCCTTGCCAACCTATCTCCAGTTTGTTGTTTCCCGTTGGGAGTAGCAACAAAACTTTGTCTCCCACCTCTAGAGATCTGTCTTTAGACCTACGGTTGTAGTAAGCCGCATGTCTTTTCCTGGCCTTTTTCAAGTTTTGATTTGCCAGAGTCCATCCTTTGTGGAGTTTTTCTTTTAGTTCCTCCACGTATTTATAGGAAGAGATCACTTCTTCTGACGTTCCCTCTTCAGTCCAACTCCTCAACATGGCTTCCAACGGTCCTTTAATTGGACGACCAAACAGCAACGTAGCGGGTGGTAGTCCTGTTGAGCCATGAGGAACTTCCCGATAGGCAAAGAGTGCTGCTGGGATATATTCATCCCACCTATCAGGTTTTTCCTGCGCCAGTTTCCTGAGCATTGTCATCAACGTGCCGTTGAAACGCTCTACTTGTCCATTGGCTTGAGGATGGTAAGGGCTGGTATGTATGTGGTTAGAGTGAAACACTCTAAATACCTCCTCCATGAGTTTTCCACACAACTGGGACCCATCGTCCGTCAGAATTTGATCTGGAAAGCCTAATCTTGTAAAGGCCTCCATCAGTGCATCCGCCACTCGTTTCGAGTCAATCGTGGTCAACGGTATGGCTTCACCCCACATTGTACAGCAATCCACCATTGTGAGTATATACATGTTCCTCTTCCTAGTCCTGGGAAGTGGACCCACGATATCGATGGCTACCCTCTCGAAAGGAGAGTTAATAATGGGCATCTCACCCAAGACCACCGGTGCTGTCCAGTGTTTCGGTCCCACCCTCTGGCACTCAGGGCATGACTTCACATACCGACGCACATCCTCTGTCATTCCCGGCCAATAGTAGTGGCAGGAAATCCGCTGCATGGTGGCGGCAATACCCATGTGTCCACTAAAGGAGATGGTATGCCCCATATGAAGAATCTGGAACCGGTGAGCTTTCGGAACGACCAACTGACCGTATAGGTTGTTTCCCCTTCCTGCTCTCCTGTAGAGTATCCTGTTCTTCATGTAGTACTGACCCCGTCCTGGGGGATCAGCACTTTTCTGCAGCTTTTTGTAGCAAGGACGTAAAGTATCATCCTCACTCTGGGCAGTTCGTAGCTCCCCCGGCAGTGGGTTAGTCACAATTGCTTCTGCCTCTTCCGTTCTCGTCTGAGAGCGAGTCTGTATTGCTCCCATATGGATTGGCTCCCTGGGCATTCCCAAAATGACATACCGGCAACCAAGGATTACTGGGAAAATGGGATCGGTCAATACAGCGGCCTTGATGGTGCCGATGACATACCTTGACCGAATCTCCACATTAGCAATGGGCAACTTCATGGCCACAGCACTCTTCTGTGCAGGCTGTATTTCCATGGTCTCACCTGTGAATTGTTCTGGGTGTACCAGATCCGCAGAAATCACGGCCTCCCCGTCCAGTCCTGTGTCGTACAAACACTCCACTTGACGACCGTTAACCTCTACCAATTCCACTACAGGTGGTTTTTCCTGGTCTGGAGTCTCTTCGTCGGCCTCGACCTGTTCAGTGGGCTCCACCTTACGTCTCCCGGGGCACATAACGAATTGAGAATCTCCTGACTCTTCCCTGCAGTCAATAGCATTGTGCGTGTTTGACTTGCATTGGTTGCACCATTTCCCTGTCCTAGATTTTCTAGTACCGGACTTGAGTGAGCTCTCCTGATGGCGAGCCTTCTTGCTGACTTTGACATTTTCCGTGACAACCTCCTTGGAAGTCACTTGACATGCTGCAAAGTGAGGGCTCTTAGCCTTCGATTTGCAGTCCCTCGTATTGTGAGTGGGTGACTTACAAATTGAACACCACTTCTCCGACCACTGTCGTTTTGGTGTAGAGCTCGAAGAGCTCTTTCTTCCCTCCTTCGTCTTCTCTGAACTATCCTCTGATTTTTGCACATAAGGTTCCCCCTTTTTTGTTCCAGAGCTTTTGGCTTTCTTCTTGTCATGTTTCTCCTGACTTTTGGTGTTGGTGGGAAGGTTTTCCCCGGCCTCCCCATGTACCTCTACGAACCGTTCTACTAATTTTGTCACGAGGTCAATACGTTCCGCTCCTTGTTCTCCCAGGAATGTCCTTAGAGGTTTTGACATTTGCTTCTTCAGCTGGTCGACCACCATGAGTTCTTCCAGACTCTCATAGTCATGTGCGAACCCAGCCAAATCCATCCACTTGTGAAGATAGGATTTTAGACGCAAACCGTAGGCGGCAAACAACTCTCCCGGTTCTCGTTTCGATACTCGAAATTTTTTCCGGTAGGTATGTGACGTAACCTCGAATCGTTTCAGCAGAGCCGTTTTCAATTCGTCATAGTTGTTCTCATGTCCTGGTGGCAGGCGAGAATAAACCTCGTAGCCGGTCCCGCGTAATCCCTGGGATAGCTTGAGATTCCATTTTTCACGGTCCAGACCCATAGCCACGGACATGGCCTCGAAGCGTTGAAGGTACTGGTCAATCTTTTCCTTGTCCTCCTCGTAGATTGCTAGAGGAAACTTCATAGCATGGTAACTATGTCCACCTGCTGAAGTTGAGCCTGGGACTGAGGAACCTCCAACTGCACCCTCAGTTTCCCCATTAGATTGTCTCTTCAACTCAAGTTCCTTCATCCTGTACTCGTGCTCCCTTTTCTGAGCCTCCTGCTCTGCTTCCAATTTGTTTGCTTCTATTTCCAGCCTTCTCATGGCTTGCTCAGCCTCAAGTTGCCTAGCAGCTTGTTCTGCTTCCAATTTCTTAGCTGCTTGCTCTGCCTCCATCCTTCTCAATTCCAATTCGGCCTTCCGATCGTCTCTGTCTGCTTGACGATACTCTCTCTCCACTTCCTGTATGTAATCCGTTAAAGCAGAACCCGACAATCCTATGTCTTCACCCTTTGCCCTAATGTGTCTTGCAGTGTGTTGTAAAAATATTTAATTTCGTCCTCCTCTGCTGTTGAAGTAGGTGCATATATCTGTACGAGTGTTGTGTTTTTTGGACGGCCTTTAAGTCTAATAGTGAGGATTCTATCACTAAGAAGTGGGTTATATCCCAGTAAAGCTTGTGCAGTTGTTTTATCTAAACAAAATGCCACTCCACTCTGGCCTCCGACGTCTCTACCAGAATAAATGAAAAGACTTCCATTTTCAGTTGTAAAATGTCCCTTGCCTTTCCAGCGATGTTCACTAATTCCTAAAATTTGAATATTTAACCTTTCAATCTCATCATAAAAACTTGAAACGGCAATATTTTCAAAAACCTCACAGTCACTGCCAGCAAGCTGTTGCTTCCTCAAATATGACGGAAAATAATATGCAACGAACATGCTGGTAAAAAACGAATGTCGGCTCAATTTGGAGCAACAGGAACAATGATCAACCTTTGTGAACCGTGATAGATTGAATCCGGACTAATGGCTGACAAGTTCAATGTCGTTTAATGAGTTACAAAGTCAACTATATCTGCCGGTGATTCTGAGGGAAGTGCCTGTTCTTACCAGGTCAGCATCCGAGCTATATGATCACAAAATACTGAGATACGTATATTACTGACCTGCCTAATTAAACCCCATTGTCGTGATTCAGATCACACCAAGTATCACCTTGAGGATGACTATTCTGTCCTTTCGTTGTTTCTCCTCTCGTCTAGCTCGTGTCTTCATTTCCTTCACACGTAGGATACATATCCATGTTCTTTCTTGGTCCCTCACTAGATTCATACTAGATACTAGCTCCAAGCTACTCCAATTTATGCCACAGCCTTCAACATATCACTTCTCCTTTCATGTCCATTTCCCCGTCTGTGTTGTCAAACAACATCACTCCCTTGTTTACGTTGGCGCGCACTCGTGCCTATGCGTGCTTTTACTTCTCGGGTTTTCCTGATCTTGTCTAACCATCATCATCATGTGTAAATACTATGTGGCATTATGCCCCCCCCCCTTCTCTTTAAAAAAAAATGATAGAATCATTTTTATTTCTCATTTAGAATTGCAACTGACAGATAGTATTGCAGAAGTGGTGATATACTAGTACAAAGCCATGGTTCCCCATAATCCATCCACAAAACAAAAAAAAAATTATATGATGGGCATGCCCCACTATCTACACACCGCGGTAGATGTCGTGTAGCCAGCCCCTGGGAAGGCTGGCTAACTAATTCAACAAATTAGTCCCTTATATGTCCGAAGACAAGCATCCTCTCTAGGTCAATACCTGGAGTAGGAGACGTGGTTGAATCAAAAGGCACCGATGAATCCAGACTAGTTACCGCACTATCCACCATCTTTCACTGTCACGTTTCTCTATCAATTGTGAGGAGCTGATTATTGCTGATGAGATGTAGGCGTAGTAATCGTTTCCATTTATCACACATAGCGACTTATCCCAACTTCGTTGACAATCTATGCAGGAATGTTTATAGTGGCCTGGACTTATTCTGTCCATGATAATCTCATATTATTCTATATGTATTTTTCGATCATAACTCTATAATTATTATGTATACAATATTTAACGGCAATATCGTAATGCAAAATGTAACACTTTTAACTAATTACCATAATCAAGAATAACTATAATTATCTACTGTTCATGCATTATCAGTTCATCACAAAGTAGATTCAATATTTTTCACCTCGTGTTCTAATCACTGTTAGTAATAAAATATGTCTTTCGCGTGAAATATATTGTATAGTTCTAATAATGTTCATCCACACAATACCAATTAAACACGATACTGTTCTTGAACCTTCACACAACTGCTACGGTACTCCAACAACTGTTGGTCCCAACGCACAAACAAGGATCTGTATCCCGTCCAAATCAATGTCATCATCATGCCGGAAAAACTGACTCTGGCAATGAACAATATTAACAAAATATGTACCAATCGCAATTACAATATGAACAATATCAAATTTGTTGATTGTCGGAATAATTGTGTACTAATTATAGTGTACATGTACCATATTAAATCGGCCTAACTAACCAATAACGAATACCGATAAACATTAAGAAACAAAAGAACAACTGTGTACAAGACCTACAGACCTACAGTCGACTAAGAAGATCTGCCAAATTGTTATCCTTTCCAGGAATATGACAGATATCAAACTGGTAAGCCCGAGACGATCCACCATGTGCCAGAAAGCTGTTGCTTCCTCAAATATGACGGAAAATAATATGCAACGAACATGCTGGTAAAAACGAATGTCGGCTCAATATGGAGCAACAGGAACAATGATCAACCTTTGTGAACCGTGATAGATTGAATCCGGACCAATTGCTGACAAGTTCAATGTCATTTAATGAGTTACAAAGTCAACTATATCTGCCGGTGATTTTGTCGGAAGTGCCTGTTCTTACCAGGTCAGCATCCGAGCTATATGATCACAGAATACTGAGATACGTATATTATTATTACTGACCTGCCTAATTAAACCCCATTGTCGTGATTCAGATCACACTAAGTATCACCTTGAGGAAGACCATTCTGTCCTTTCGTTGTTTCTCCTCTCGTCTAGCTCGTGTCTTCATTTCCTTCACACATAGGATACATATCCATGTTCTTTCTTGGTCCCTCACTGGATTCTTACTAGATACTAGCTCCAAGCCACTCCAATTTATGCCACAGCCGTCAACATATGACTTCTCCTTTCATGTCCATTTCCCCGTCTGTGTTGTCAAACAACGTCACTCGCTTGTTTACGTTGGCGCGCACTCGTGTCTATGTGTGCTTTTACTTCTCGGGTTTTCCCAATCTTGTCTAACCATCATCATCATGTGTAAATACTATGTGGCAGTCACATTAAATCCACTGGACAACAATCCCTGTCAAATACATTTTTCTAAATGTTGTTAATTTGTTCATTTGTCCCAAGTTTATTAATCTGACAATTGGATGGGCCAAATTTATAATTTCTTTTTTGAGGTTGAACTGGGTAGAGGTAATGGAAAAATCATCATCAGCATCATCATCATCATCATCATCATCTTCCACTTCTGCCGTCAAGCGACGTGGGGGAGGAATCATTTGCGCTCCAGCGCCCGATGGGCGTCACTGGATAGTGTCATTCCGTGTGATCGTACAATGTCTTTGATGTCGTCAATCCATTTTCTTCTTGGACATGCTCTTGGTCTCGTCGCAGATGATCTTTGATCTAAGGCTAGTGATGGTAGTTGCTGGTGTTGCATTCTAACGACATGGCCAAATCACTTGATCTTCTGTCTTTCAATAAATGTGGCACAAGGTGTTGATCCCACTGTCTGTCTGATAACAGCATTTCTTACTCGGTCTCGGATTGTTAAGTCGGCAGCTCTCATCAGGCATATTCTTCTTCTTCTTCTTTCGTTCCCCTAAATTATGTTTATAACTGCAATGTTGTCTCTTGTATGAATCTAACAGTCTTTTTTAGTTCATTCAGCGGTCCATAGAGTTTATCTTCCACTGTTGTCTCTCTAGGCCAGAAGGTTCGCCTGGATATGTTGTAGTTTGGGCAATCCTGGAGTATGTGCTCTGCTGTCTGCGACGCCAAACCACATGTGCACATGGCTGAGTCACTAATCTTGAATTTTGTATACATGTGGTTGCGTAATCTATTGTGTCCTGTTCTGAGGCGCAGAAGAATGACCTGTTCTGGTCTGTCCATAACGTGGTAGTCGTCTTGAGTAAGGTTTGGTGGCCTTCTGACTGATTTGATCATTCTTTTCTTTTGGTGGTATGTAATAGGCACATCTGGTTGTTCTTCTTGTGCTCCTTCCTTAGCCAATCGATCAGCTCTGTCGTTTCCGGGGATTCCACAGTGGGATGGTATCCACTGTATGGTGATCTTACGATGACTGCTAAGTTCAGAAAGTAGTGTCCTCAGAACTGGCAATTTCCCAGACAGGAGTGCCTCTATTACGGATTTTGCATCTGTCAATATCACCACAGGTTGTGTACCTTGGCTGGTATTTTGTAATTTCTCTGTGGCTATCTTGATTGCCTCAATTTCAGCATCATAATTATGGCAGTACTTTCCTGTTGGAATTCTGGCCGTGTCTCTAGTATTATTTGGGTATTCTATATACACTCCCGCTCCTCCATTTCGAACAGCATTTTGTGCTGACCCATCTGTGTAGACTCGGATCCAGAGGTCCTGTGGGTATTCGTCATCAAGGAAGCTGAGAGTGGCTGTTCTGCGCTGTACACTGTTCTGTTCTTCCTTGTCACATATTCCTCTCACTTTTGACTGGATTTGTAGTGATATTCTATGTTCATCTTTCCACGGGGTTCGCTCTGGAATAGTTGTCAGGGGGATATCAACTGTGGGAAGATCGATGGTTTCTCTGCAGAGTTGTTTGGCATAACTCTATTAGCTGGTGGATCTATAAAGTGAGTGTGTCTTGCCCACTCCTGATTACCTCTATTGGAATCCCATCCTTACCTGGAGCCTTGTCAGACGCAAGTTCATTTATAGCACACTTAACTTCTGTTATAGTAGGAAGTGTGTCCAGGTTGTCAAGAGTTGATAGGGCCTCTATGGCGTTGAAGGTATCATCCGATAGTTTGGTCTCACTTGAGTAAAGCTCCATATAGTGCTCTACCCATCTGTCCATCTGCTGTTTCTTAACAGTGATGATTTCTCCAGTCAAGGTTTTCAATGGTGCACTTCTTTTATCATTGGACCACAGGCTTTCTTTATCCCTTCATACATGCTTCTGATGTTTCCCTTATCACTTGCGATTTGAATGGACTCACATAACTTGATCCAATAGTCATTCGCACACTGCCTGGCAGCCTTTTGCACATCCTTCATTGCTTGCTTCAGCTCACTCAGAGTGTTACGCGTTGGTCTATCCTTGTTTCTTAAGAGAGCTATCTTCTTTTTATCAATCAAGGTCTGCAGTATCTGGCTGTTTGCCGCAAACCAGTCCTGCCTCTTATGATCCACAGTGCCGTAAACCCCTACCGCTGTTTTATAAATAGTTTCCTTAAGTTTACTCCATTTATCATTTACTATACAATTTTCTGATGTATCAGTGAAAGCGTCTTCAAGTTGCTGTTGAAATTCAAAGCACTTTCCAGGATCGTGAGTGTTAATAATATTAATCCTGGGGCTAGATTTGTGTTTAGCTGTGTAGATTCTCTTTGGTCTCAGTCTAACCCTTGCAACAACCAAAGAATGATCTGTATCACAGTCAGCACTGTGGTAACTACGAGTTAATGATGTATGGTTCAGATGTTGTCTCCGTGTGATAATGAAGTCCAGCTGATGCCAATGGCCGGATCTTGGATGTTTCCATGTGACCTTATGCATCTCTTTTGTTTTAAAAAAGGAGTTTGTAATACATAGGTCATTTCTAGTGCAATGCTCCAGCAGCCTTTGCCCATTATCATTCATGCGACCGATGTTGTATTTTCCAAGGCACACTGGCCATGAACTCGAGTCCTTGCCCACACGGGCATTGAAATCACCGAGCATATAAATGTAGTCGGATTTTGGAACTGCTTTGATCACAGAGTCTAGCTGCTCATAGAACGTATCCTTCACATCATCAGAGGAAGCGAGTGTCGGTGCATATGCAGTGATAATGGTGGCAAATCCACAAGAGGTTGCCAATCGCAGGGATAATAATCTTTCATTACCTCCAGCTGGGATATCAATCATTCCCAGTAGCGAATTCTTTACTGCAAAGCCCACACCATGTTGCCTTTTTTCTGCCTGCCCTCTACCCTTCCAAAAAAAAGGTGTAATTGTTTTCCCTGAGTTACCCATCCTCAGCGAGGCGAGTCTCCTGCAGGCCAGCAATACCAATGTTAAGACGATTGAGTTCAGCATCAATCATAGCCGTTTTTCTCACATCGTCAATATTTGTCAAGTCAGTGGAAAATCCTGGACACATGGTTCTTACGTTCCAGGTTACAAGCCGTAGCTTGAGGTTTCTATTATTCATTTTATTTGTACCTGGTGCATTGGTTTTACAGCCTGCAATTCAGATTGTGTCCTAGCCCCAAGCACCCATTGAAGCAGGCAGGCTGTGGCGGATCAGCACCCAATTGACCGGGGGATGCCAAGCTTGAGGCGGGCGGTAGCTGATCAGTGACACCTGTAGGTGTCTCCCACTGTTAGAGGCAACGCGTGGCGCCCCATGTCTACGCCAACTAACAAGGACTTATAACCCGTAACAGTTGCCTCTCGCTTTGATTCCGAGACTGGTTAAGACCAGGGATGGAGTTATTGCCTCTCCATAGCACAAAGCCTGGGCTAAAATAAAGAAACCATGTGTTGCCCATGAAGCATGATCCCTCTCTCGGCCTGCTTAGTTCACTCCAGAGGAAAGTTGACACCTATACATCTGGAACAAGACAAGCTGCAGAAGCTGCCGGATCAGCAAAGCAATGCTCTAACTATCCGCCTGTCGGAGCTTCGATCCTAGACCAGCTACCAACCAAGGCTTAGGGCCTGGTCTGCCCTGCCATGACTATTTTGTCTTTGGGTTCCATTTCCTCGCACCAGGATAAGGCTTGTACCCTCCCAATTGCGCTCTTCCGCCCGAAGCCGTTGGCACAATGTGGGGTGTTGGGTTTGGTAAGCGCCGCCCAACATTCGGCGCTGACAGAAAGCAGGTAGTACCGTCTACTGTCATACGGTAGCTCAGTCATATCTGTTCTAGTATGTGTTATTAAATTTAGCTACCATTTTTAGTTTTTTTTCTGCCCCACATGGCATCGGAGTAGTTGTGGTTTTTTTTTCTTCTTTTTTTGCTGTATTTCGTTGTGTTAGCTATCTGTGGTGTCCTGTCCTTGACAAAGATTCTGAGAATCGAAACGTCGGCCGTCCTGTGTATCGTATTGTACGCGTTTGTGTGTATTTTATTTTATTTTATTATTCATTTTATATATTTATTGAGTGCTTCTGATTTCGGATTTTCACCTGTATTTCGCGATACGATGGATCTCCTTGTAAGGTATGTGCGACGTGTTGATGTTTAGTACGTTTCTTCTCGCAGGAGCTTAATATACCTATTTGTTTCCATTTTTATGTATACTGTGTAAGGGTGGGGGGGGGGAATTAATAGGGAGGAACTTCGAAAGGGGGGGGGGGATGACGTTCTGAACATATGGTAAAGGGCGGCATGGGCCAAAAAAGGTTGAGAACCACTGCTCTAGTTGTTCGTTTGGCATTTCGTCGTGCTTTTCTATAAGTAACAAAGTCTTGTTCAGATTTAATTGTGATCAATTTTTTCGACGCTACCTTCTTTCTGACTATGCTATCTTTAAGTTCATTGTTCCACCAAACTGTTCTTAATCTTTTGTCCTGCCCTACTTTCTTTGTTCCACATTTATTTTCCAGTGCGTCGAACATGGCAGCCTTGAATGGAAAAATGACACACCAATTTTAAATATTGATCACAACCCTCTACTGGCAACGCTGATCGTATTCAGGGTTGCCACTTTTTTTTTAACCAAAAGTATCTAGAAATGGCCCAAACAACATCCATAAATATCTCGATTTCGTTGGAAAGTATCTAGGAAAAATATCCAGATTGAGAAAGTAAGAAATTACATATGTATTGATGTGACTGCCGGTCTCCCTGGCGAAGAGTTTACGGCTGTCGCCGTAATCCCGTATATTCTCGTGAGTAACGCAGCTGAACCCGAACCGGCAGCGGTTCGAGCCGCGCTGGTAATTTAAGGGGTATGTGAACCGGTCGCTCAGAAAACAATCGCAAACTACTGAGCATAATCTTGCCTAGTAAATCAACAGCAGCTGAAAAATTCTGATGTTGACTGCAACGTCTTGTAACGGATATGCAACATTAAAAAAAATTGATGTGACTTACCTATAGAATCATGTCCTCAACTTAACTGATGATGCACTCTCACAAGATGCACTTAGTTTGGATGATGAAGTTGAAGCTTCAGATGCAAAATGACTCTGGTATGCTTTAGCTGTTCCAATTTCGTTTAATACATGATCAGGGAGCTGATAAGTTGAACAGCATTTTCCTGCTCTCATCAGGCCAAATCTTATTGCCAATATAGCATTTAGGAGGTCAAGTTTGGATCCTGTTTCTTAGTTTACATTTTGTATAATTCACAGTACTGAAAACTCTTTCCACGTCAGCATTTGAATGGGATAGTATCATGGCAGACATCGCACATTCAAAGAGCTCACAGAATGGACTGTTTCCTGAGGCATCTTTAAATTGTCTTACTTCACTCCAAAAAGCTTCAGTTTCGGTTTTGTTTCTCCAGTCAACCAAATTTATTTTGGTTAACTAATATTCTGCTTCCGCCACACTATTATCAGTAGCCCTTAAAAATTTAATAACTTGACAATATGTAGATATGTCCTTTACTGGCTTAGATATGTTGTTAATAGAAAAGAATGAAATATTTTTCAATACATCTAAATTTTCAAGAAGTCTCTGCTTCAGTTGATTGAATAATGAGACAAGAAAATCTTGACAGCGCTTTCTTAAGTTGTTCTCTTCATTTTCTGTTAACAGTCCTTTTGTTTTTAAACCATCAATTTTTGATTCGATTTGGTATCCTATGTGTGGCTTAGGAGCCAAATAGCTCTCTATAGTGCAAGTGAACAAGTCAGCTTTACAAGTTGGCAATATAAGTCTTTTACCAATTGAGTGAAGTAGCAAAGTGAGATCGTCAAGTAATTTAACTTTGTCAACATTTTTAGATTCAAATAGTTTATTAACTTTTTGCACTTCACTTAAAATGGGTTGTAAAAAGAGAAGGAATGCCAATTTTTTTTCATCACTGTACATTCCATATAGTATTTCAGCTGTGTAGCATTTTTCACTTTGTCTTGTTATTTCGAAGTGCGTCTTCAACTCCAACCATTGGTTCACAATTACTTCAACAGCTGGTTGAATTGATAACCATCTAGTTTTGCAATATGACAGAATTTTCAGTGGTGGGGAACTATCATTTAATGCTTTATATAAATTGTTATTGCTATTGTCTGACAGATGATTTGGAGAACCAGTTATGTGTTTCAGCAATAAGGAATTGCAAATTCCTTAGTAAACATTCTGATGAGGCATGTGATAATGCTAGCTGCAAGGAATGACACGCACATTTTATGAGGATTAAAGATGGGATATCTTCCTTAAATTTGATATAAACGCTATGGTTGATACCAACCATTATCGAGGCATTATCTGTACCAGTTGCAGCCAAATTCACGTGAAAAGAATCACAAAGTCGGCATTACAGCAGTAAGTCGCAGCACAGTGTAATAATGTTATTATAATTTATGCGCCGTTTTACTCATTACCAGGGGGTTGCCAGATTGTTGAGCGTTGACCCAAGTCAGTTCAAAGTTTAAATAATGGCAGTTACCATAATTTACGCGCATCCAGACCAAACATAAAATGGGTAAATGACACCGAAAGAAAAGTAAAATCTAGAAAGTATTCAAAATATCCGACTCCAAATGAAAAGTATCTAGATTTGCATCCAGCATCCAAACGTCAGAAAACGGTATCCAGATGCCGGCAAAAACCTCTAGATCTGGATATAAAATATCTAGAATGGCAACTATGATCGTATTCTGGTATATCACCAATTTTAGCCATTTTCTTAGCAGTTTTAGCTGACAATCTCAAATGTATGTGTAGCATCTTTGTCGCTGTCGTCAGAGGAATATTGCAGTGAGTTAATGTTGAATATTATCCTATATTATTATTATTCCATCATTTTGTGCTCAAATAAAAATAAAGAACTACGGCATTATTCCACTGTGTGTTCTTGGTAACTATTGGACTACATCACTCGCTATTTTCTTCTTCTGCTGCGTTCATCCGTTTTTTTTTTTTTTTTGATTTGATTGCGCTGTGGCTGTTTAGTTTACAGCAGAGCTGCGTTCTTGCGCCGTTAGGCCGACACATCCGACTTCTGCGGGCATTTGTTGACCGGGTTAACCTTCCCGGGGACTCGCTATTTTTATTACTCTACTACAATTTGTTCTTGGTTTCTAAGAATCGATATTGATAAGATATCATTATCAATATTTAGTAAGAACTATCACGTTTTTAAATTTGAGAATTTACTAATAGTAATGACTAATGAGACCACCACAGAAGATAGGCCTTGAAATTCAAAATCTAATGGTACCTCAATGATGCCTGTATGTCACTTCTAAGTGAAGATATTCACATTTTTGTGAAGGTGAGACGAGTTCGATTTCTCATGCTAATCACCCGTAATGAGAACTCTCCAATGTGTCTATTCCTCCTCGAACGGGTGTGCGTGTGTGTGCTTGCGAGATTGTCTCAAACGGTCATATGAAAACTGACTTCAAAAATATGTTCCGTCATGTTAAATGACTACAAAATAGTACAAGTATACAAATAAATTATTAATAATCTTTAAACTTCTGTTCTCTTTAACTTTAGTAGGTCAAATCACACGTTTTGTGTGTTGAAAAGGTAGCGCAATCCAATCGATATGCGGTGGCCGACATGACCGTGGGTTTCCAATTCACAAAGTCACATCTTCGCAGAAAATCTTTTTTCAACCACAATTCGAGCAAGTTTAGCGATGAAACTTTGCTGATTCAGGGGCGATATGTTATATGGCAATTAAAATTTACATTAAACAAAGAAATCTATTGTATCCATCGATTCCGATACGCGATAATTCTGCTGCCTCTGTGGGATGCGCTCATCGGCAGCTCGCATAGATCCATAGAGCACACTTTATTCACAAACTTCCAGTTTCTTAGTTCTATATAATATTTTAGTTCGTAATGTTTAATAGTTCCTATTTTATCACCTAATAATTTTGTGACAAATTAAAAAAAAAAAATATGCCCAGCCGGGAACAGAACCCCGGTCTCCCGCGTGACAGGTGGACTGCTTACGACTACGCTAGCGAGAAGACAACGTTTATTCTACAAAGATATTTATATAGTGAAGCCGCCGTTTTGGGTTTCTTGATGGTAACATGTTTGCCTGTTTTTCAACCATAATTAAAGCAAGTTTAGCGTGAAACTTTCAAAATTTCCGAAAAATTTTGATGCAGAATTCGAAGATCCATCTACAATTGATGGTTTTCTATTGCATGCGCCAGAAAAAATTATTTACGGTTCAGTGCGCCGTTTTCATTTCTCTCTGCATGCGCGGTTGGTCTCAACCAACATGTGTCATAAGCGGATTATGAAAACTGACTTCAAAAATATGTTCCGTCATGTTAAATGATTAAAAGATAGTACAAGTATACAAATAAATTATTAATAATCTTTAAACTTGTGTTCTCTTTAAATTTTGTAGGTCAAATTGCACGTTTTGAGTGTTGAAAAGTGAATGTGTAACATGCCACTTCAATCGACATGCGCAGTCGCCATGGCGCATGCCATGCGTTTACCCATTCACAAAAACACGCTTCGCCGAAAATGTTGTTTTTTTATACACATGGGGGACAATTACAGCGATGAAACTTTCCAGATAAATTAAAAATTTTATGCAGAATTCAAAAATACATATATAATTGAGATAGTTCTATTGAAAGCGCCAGAATAGTGTTACAAAGTGCACATGCCAATCCGATCAATATGAAAACACATCTCCGCAGAAAATGTTGTTTTCATACACAACGGGGGCAATTACAGCGATGAAACTTACCAGATGTATTTAAAATTGGTTGCAGAATTCAAAAATACATATATAATTGAGGTAGTTCTAATTAAAGCGCGAAAAAAAAAATTAATTACGGTAAGTATGAAATATATTCTTATTTATATAAAAGGTCACGATGATTTCAACCAATCACTGTGCACGGAATATTAAGCATACCTTTCCTGGAAAACCCTGGATGACGTGTATTTTTGTCACGTGATTGATTGATTGATTGATTGATTTAGGAACCGACATCACAGCATTCAGGACATTCCCATAAGCGCTCCGTCCCCATCCTCAGCAGCCAGCGAAGAGTTCCAACACTAATAGTTCCAGTAGCAATCTGATTATATGTCCGTCTCGCCTTTCCTCTGAGCGTCGAGCATCGGCCAGATCCCCTCGTCACACCTCGCTGTCTCATTCTTACCAGACTATGGTGATCCATTTGCTCCTCCGAGGTGTACACGTGCTCCCACAAGGCCGCAACCACATCTGTTTTGTCATACATCAATACTCCACCAAGTTTTGCCGAGCCAGCCAATCTGTCCGCCTGTTCATTCCCCAGCACACCTGCATGCCCAGGAGAAAAGATCCAGGTGATGCCTGCTACACGTGACCTCCGAAGCGAAGCAAGCCACTCTGCACGAAGCTTGCCTGTTCTCACCCTCCTCAGCATGCTTTCTGAGTCAGTAACAATCACAATGTGTGTATGTATCGTGTTCTCTATCCAGCGGAAAGCTGCACTGACCGCCTCCACCTCCATTCTTAAGCTAGATGTAGTATCATCATACGCCAGGCTCTCCTGCACCAAACGCCGACCATTAGTCTTTGCCAAGAACCCCCAGGCACTTCTCCTACCTCTCAACACCGACCCATCCGTGTAGATAATCACATCACCCGGGCGAGAATTTTCCTGAATTATTTGCTGAATTTCCACTTCCGTGGCCCCTGCTGGCCATTCCCTGCACTCCCGGCTCAATGTGATTATAACCCTGTAAAAGTCTGACTGCTCGGCTGGCACTCTGACCCACTCCTCTCCTCGCCTGATGTTCTCCAAGGGGCACACACATCTGATCGTATCCTCCGCCTGAGCCATCCATGATTTCCCTCTTATCAGTCTCTGACCCTTAACTACGTCCAGCGCCTCATGCAACGGGTGATCTGTGTCTGCAGCTACTCTGAGGTATGCCTTCGCTTGCATCACCTTGTGCCTACCAGCAACAGTAGGCAGACCAAGGATGTAACGCATACACACTACTGGAGTGTCTCTGGTGCATCCCAGAATGACCCGCATAGCTTCATTCTGTATGCGCTCTAATTTCACCAGCTGACTCTTTGATACAGTGAGCAGTCCTAGTCCATAATCAATCACTGAGAGGATCAAGTGCTGGTATAGTGTGAAGAGCATTCTCTGCTCTGTGTCCATTGCAGCCATAGTCACGTGAGATTTGAATGAATGAATGACGTCGAAAGAATGCATGGTCTGAACTAGCGCGAACTAGGAGACACAGTGAATCATGGCTATATGATTCCGTATATGATTTCTGTTTTCATTTCCGGTCGCGGCACGATGGAACTCGCCAAAATATTCATATCATGGTATTCATTCATTCAGGGCAAACCCGTGTATTAATTATTATAAATTATAATGATATATATTTATATTTTTTTAAATTGTAATATCATATGATTCATAATTATGATTATTTATGTATATTTATATCGGCTTCTAAAATGCCATGCTGAGCATAGCTGATCGTTTCAGTAACAAAACCATACAGGCTGCAAACACGATGAATTATAATAATCTAAGAATTCAGTTAGTATCCCCAGAGCCTCTCCTTGTTGAAACCACAAAATTAAATCCAAGGATCCTTTAAATTACCAAAAGAGGGTAACTTGAAATTATGCACCAACAGTAGAACTGTTGCCCTGACCAGTCAAGCAAGTAAAATTCTACTAAACTCATAATGGGAAGACTTCTTTAGAAAATGGAAGAAGATTTTAACATGGTTCAAGCTGGATTTAGATAAGGAAGAGGAACAAGAGATCACATACTCAACATGCGTTTAATAATAGAGAAGTATAGAGAATTTGATGTAAACCTATTATCATGTTTTGCAGGTTATTCAATGGCATTTGACAGTGTACAACATCAGAAACTTTGGGAAATCATGAGGAAAATGGGCTTTCCATCACATGTAGTACAACTCATAAAAGTGCTCTATCTAGACCAACAAGCAGCGGTTAGAATAGATGGCGAGGCATCTGACTGGTTTGACATCAAGCAATGAGTCCACCAGGGCTATGTGCTGTTCTCTCTTCCCCCCCCCCCCCCCCCCACCCTCTCCATTTGTTTAACCTGTACACCAAAATAATAATGACTATTATTATTCTCGCAAGGAGCAGCATGATGCCCTAAATATCGGTGGTCATGAAACACCAGAGATTCAATATGCTGATGATGCAGTATTACTATCCACATCACAGAATGGTATAGAAAAACTAATAACCTCAACCCAAAAGAATAGTGAAAATCGCAACTTATATCTTAACATAGCAAACAAAGATAATGCATACAGCTGAAACTAATATGGAGAAAAAGAAATATATGTTAATGAGGAAATATTGGAGGTGGTGGAAAATTGTGAATATCTTGGGTCATTAATTACCAACAATGGTGACACAATGAAAGAAATTAAAAGACGAATCTCTATTCTATTGCACTTCAAAAACTAAAACAATTGAATAAATTGTGGCATGAGACAGACATATACAAATTAGATTTTTAAGAGCATGCATTTTTCTCATTGCAACATATGCCTGTGAGACTTACTAAACATGCTGAACAGTGCATACATGCCTTTGAATATAAATATTATAGACGAGTTCTAAGAATATCTTGGATGCAGAAAAGAACAAATGCATTCATACAACAAGAGTTGAATATTGAAGAAGGATGGTTACTAAAGACGATAAAACAAAGAAACTTAAAATAATTTGGTTACTTGAAACATCATGAAAGTTTGGAGAGAACTATAATGGAGGGGTATATGCCCAGAAAGAGAGGAAGCAGAAGGCCAAAGAGAAGATTGGTACAGGATGTGGCAGATGATCTCCAGATGGGTGTATCAGACGCGGAACATTTTGCTTATGACCGAGAAGTTTTCCGGAAGGTTGTTATGGAAGCGAGGTTCTGCATAGGACATGCTACTGAATGAATGAATGAATTCTTTAAAATATTATTTCATCTGGTTTGTTTTTCTTCTTCACCTGGCAGTCATTCTTTAGAAGTAGAATGCTGCTTTTTTTGGAGCTGAACTCTAGCAAGGTTCATACATCATTACATGTGCTACTACTACTTCTAGTGCACTGGAATGATTTGTGCATGTGGATTAGCTTTCAACTATTAACAGCATCCCACGCCATCAGGCGAACCCACTCCAACTTCAGAGGTACTTGTAACTTACGTCCCCAAGTCAAGGACAAGAAGTCATTATTTTAGTCCATCTGACTGCCAAAAGGGTTGAACCCACTAGCTCAGCATTAGCACACCAGAAGTTTAAGAGCGAGTGCTCTTATCTATTTGGCCTTTTTGGGAAGTGCCATACTTCTTTTGGGCTCACTTCAAGACAAGAATCCATAATGGCAGTTAATCATGACACATCAGACAAAATGAATGTTCAATGCCTGCTACGGAATCCACTTTTATTTACAGCTCAACCAAGCTATCAAGTTTCAGGCACCACCAGCATATTAACTGTTTTCGTGTTCCGCACATGATCACTTGCATCCAAAAATCATATCAACATATATAGTGGCCTTCCTGTCAGGGCGAACAATATCATTCTCTCAATTGTCTGTATAATGTCAATGAACTACAGTAGTCGTTACTTACAGGTTGTGAACACTACACACTGAAATACACACTTGCTGTATGAATGTCTTCTGTTGATCGATAACAGGTTATACACTGCACTGACTCTGTTGACTGGTTGCCAAGTTTTTCAGTCCCAGTCTGGATCAAAACATTGTTAGTAGACTTGGACGATCCATCTTACTTTGTGCTTTAATCGTTAGTTTGTAGTTTGCACATACATTTATCTTTGTATGAATAGTTGCTGGAGCGAGGTATTGTTGCTAGCTAATCTTCTCGGCAGAAAAAGCTCTCTAGCTGTGTTCATCTCAACGTCGGCTTAGTCACATGATCATCTTTAACGTTTGACTGATTAATATTCAAGCTACTTTTTATTATCTTCTATACCAAGTTGTCTTTCCAGTTACTACTCTTCATTCTTTTCTTGTTTGTTCTGTGTGGTTTTGTGAATATTTCTTATCACCGTCTGTTAACTCTATTCAGTACTTTTTCGGAACATGGCAGGTAGGTATTTATAATGTTCAAAATTGTAACCTCAACTGTGACCCATTCAGCCTGTTTTCAATTTCCAACCGCCAAGGGCTTCTTAACATTTGCAACATGCACATGAGCCTTCCTAGTTTTTCACCCTTACCTGAGGATAGATTCTGGGTCAAGAACCCTAGGATTGGAAAAAGGGGGCAGGCTTGTGAGTATACCATCCTTGTCTTATTTTGTGATTTGTATTTGTTAAAATATATAATATTCCAATCCTTTCAGACTGATCATGTTCACAGTTCTGCTTAAGAGATGACCTCGGAGATTCAAGACTTTGACGTGGTAGGTAGTTAACTGCCAGCGTGTATCAAGGTGGAACAACCTGAAGTAGATGTGGAGCATCCAGGTCTGGATAAGAGTAAGTCAGATATAACAGAAAAGAAGTCTTAAAATTGCAATATATATTTTTAATTACAATTGTTATTGTATTTTATGTGCCACTTTATGCAAACCAAATATTGAAAATACATAGATACCATACACAGAGACAAACAGAATCTGTATAAATGGAAAGATTAGGTCAGTTTAATGTGGATTCAAAAAGTACTGTATTGGGATATATTTAAAATAAGTCTATTCTTTAAACACTTTGGCAGGAAGTAAGCAATAGAGGAGACATTTTTTCAATGATTGAAGATTATAAATCACTGGAAATGTTAAAGTAAAGGCAAACATGGAGTGACTTTAGATGAACAAGCCACATGTTGCATTCGTATGTTAGATTACATTTACATATCTGTTTATTGTCTGTTACTTGGCATATCTGTGAAGTGGTTAACCCATATTTACTATTTGTTTAGTTTCAGAAAGACTAACCTGTTCTCAGGATGTCCCAATCCTTGCCATGCAAGAACATTCACAAATGGATAGGATGATGTATGGCAACATGAACTTTAATATTGTGAAACAAGAACCTTCAAATGTATTGTGTGAGGACAGACAACAACTGTTTGGCAAAATGGTAGATATGACAGACTGTAGCAGTGATGAAAAAATGACTGAATACAGTGACATAGAATCAAAAATGAATGTCCTGAGTTGTGAGGCATCACAAGGACATGAGAATTGTAATCACATTTCAGAGAATGTATCCTCTATGTACATTGAATTATCTTTAACTAATAAGAATTGTCAGTTACAAAATAACATGGAAGCGAAAACAGGAAACAAGCCTTTTGATGTTTGTGATTTAGATGTCCGTGTAGTCAGCTCTTTAAGCAGACACAAGAGGAAATACATAGAAGATAAACTTTACAAGTGTGACTTTTGTGGTGCTTCGTTTTCTTCAACTGACAGTCTTAAAATCCACAAAAGAATACATACCGGAGAGAGACCTTTCAAGTGTGATGAATGTGATGCATCTTTTGCCCAAGCTAGTCATTTGAAATCACACAAGAGAACACATACAGGAGAGAGACCTTTTAAGTGTGATGATTGTGGTGCATCATTTTTTTCATCTGACAGTCTCAAAATCCACAAGAGAACACATACAGGAGAGAGACCTTTCAAATGTGATGATTGTGGTGCATCTTTTGTTCAAGCTAGCCATTTGAAAGCACACAAGAGAACACATACAAGAGAGAGACCTTTCAAGTGTGGTGATTGTGGTGCATTATTTTCTTCAACTGACGGTCTTAAAATCCACAAAAGAACACATACCGGAGAGAGACCTTTCAAATGTCATGATTGTTGTGCATCTTTTGCTCAAGCTAGCAATTTGAAATCACACAAGAGAACACACACAGGAGAGAGACCTTACATGTGTGATGATTGTGGTGCTTCTTTTGCTAAGGCTGAAAATCTGAAGAAACACAAGAGAACACACACGGGAGAGAGACCTTACAAATGTGATATGTGTGGCACATCGTTTGCTGAGACAGGCAACCTGAAGACACATAAGAGAACACATACAGGAGAGAAATCTTTCAAATGTGATGATTGTGGTGCATCTTTTGCCCAAGCTAGCCATTTGAAATCACACACGAGAACACACACAGGAGAGAGACCTTACAAGTGTGATAATTGTGGTGCTTCCTTTGCTAAAGCTGAAAATCTGAAGAAACACAAGAGAACACATACGGGAGAGAGACCTTACAAATGTGATGTGTGTGGTACATCGTTTCCTGAGACAGGCAGCCTGAAGACACATAAGCGAACACATACAGGAGAGAGACCTTTCAAATGTGATTGTGGTGCATCTTTTTCTCAAGTTGGCAATCTGAAGAGACATAAAAGAACACATGCAGGAGAGTGAATGTGAACATACTTTTCCTAGTAATCTGAAAACATATATTAGAAAAACCTAACTAATGTGTGACAATAGTGCCGTGTTTTGCTAAAGCTAGTTATCTGCAGTAACATAAGACAACCCATATGTTAGATCTAACAAATCAGGTCCATCTTTTAAGCTGCAGTCTGAAGACATAACAGAATATTTACAGGAGTCAAGTTGTCAGAATCTTGCATTCAGCAATACCACAGGCTCGTAATCACCAACAGATGTGATACAAACACTGTCACAGAATGACTTGACGTGACACACTGCAAATACAGTTCAAACACTTTATTCACACATCTCACTCATCACAACCATTACATGCATTGCGCAATTACAATATCGATGCCATAATACAATCAATAGATATATCAATGCAATGTATACAACTCACAAGCGCACAGTCTCCTATACTCACACAGGCTTTCTATCTATTATCATTCATCTACACAAGTACTGTCTCTTATACACATCTGTACAACTCCACCGGGCCGTCTGGCTGCTAACCGCTGTGAGTTGTCGCTAGTCGGGGTTGTGTCCCTGCGTGGACTCCATGTCCCACGCATGCACCGACTGACCATTCCTGTCACAGCATGGTTAGTTTCGCTCACAGGTGGACCTGGCCGTAATTGCCAGGCGCCGTTGACGACGACGCGTTAGAACAGGTGGGGAGATTATGACATTCTCCCGCCCTCCTTTTCATGAAAGGAGAATCCTTTCATGTAAGCTATATACAATTGGATTTATTTATTAAACCTGTCAGAATCGACCCATTGTTTGTCATCTGACGTGACACTTTGGTTTATATTGAAATATGTAGATAATTGTAAGATATATACACACACTCTCTAATGATGCCATTAAGCAACACTCCTCAAGTACAATCCACTAGATGGATTCTTACGTTAGTTGCAATTTGACACAGCCAGTCCGGTAGCTATCAGCGACTTATTCTATCTTCCAAGCCACGCAACCATCTCTCGACAAATAAACAAAAATTACAAATACGACATGTCAGGCTGCAAGTCCCTCCCTATAAGATGACTCCAACATTTGACCCCAACCTCATCTGGTCAGAAAGTCTCATGTAGGTCTACAGCTTCGGTAATTACTTCCATGCATAGTTGATGTCACCTTGTTGTGTCGCCAATCTGGCAACATAAGGATCATTTCTATACCTGTTACACATTACCACTAATTTCAATTGTTTCCCTTGGTTGTAATCAGTGAAACAATACAAAATCTATGGGCGATAATTTTAACATGCTTTCAAAGAAAATAAATTACATTGGTAAATCAATTTCTAAGCGTCATAGTTTGATGCTTATTGACAATAGTGAACCAAATGTCACTATTGCGAACAAGTTAATCAACTTATGATTCTCAGATTACATCTATCAAAATCCTTACATACAATTTGTATATGCAAACTTTCAGCTCACAAAGTTTATATCAAGCGTCAATTCTTTGTGAGAATTACACTATAGTCTGCTAGTTTTTGACTTAATTACACAAATACCGGAAGTACACAGCTGGTGTGTTGAGATGTAGCTAACACAATGTTCTTCCGTCGGAATGTTATATACACAAACGGAGTACACAGTTCATAAGAACAGCTGCTGGATTAACTCTTTCTTTCAAAATATGGATTAAAGTTTCTCTGTAGAATTCAGATGTCACTGTCCCTTTCACACAGAGTAGAATACGTCGGAACACTCTGCTTAGCAGGTACTACGGATACTGGAACAGTTCAAGCAAAGTAAGTCTTGAAATCGCGTAGCACTGTTCGTTACAATGTTAATACATATTTAAAATAATGTTACCTTTCGATCACATACAACACAAGTATTCATCACAATTATCACAATAATTATAAGATATATGTACTCTATTTACATTGGGACGTTGTCCCTATCACAATTTCTACACAGCGTTACTGAAATAATTTCACTCTTCGCTGTGATGCTGAGCGCTATACTAATCTGCAGATTACTTATTGGTCTTCTGTGTGCGCTCAGGCACAGTTAGGCTATCGGATTTGTCGTAAGGACATCTGGAAAGAAGGTCGGCCATCGCATTCTGTGTGCCAGAGATATGCCTGACTTCAAAACTGAAATCTTGCAGTAATAGTGACCATAGTGCTACCTTGTGGTTGGTAGGAGTTCCAGTCGTGATGATTGTTAACGGACTGTTGTCTGTCTCGACTGTGAAATGTTTTCCAATAAGAACTCTGGATAATTTTCTCACTGAGTACACTGGGTGGAGAATTTGGTCGTGCTGTTGCAAAAGTACTGCCCCAATCGCTACGGAGCTCGCGTCAGTTCTTAATCTGAAAATAATGTCCAAATTTGGTAATTTAAGAATGGGGTTACTAGAAAAGTAAGATAACACTTTTGTAAATGCAGGTCTTAGGCATTCGCTGTTTACAATTTTGTTAGGTTTGTCTTTTGTTAGTAGGTTAGTGAAACATTCCGTCAATGTGGCAAAATTTGGTATAAACTGTCTGTAATAATTTAACAGACCTAGGACACTTCTCAATTCTTTCTTTGTCATCGGAAGCGACAATTTGAGAATTCTTGACACGGTGTTATCGTCAGTCATGACAAAGCCATTACAAATTTTATAACTCAAAAATGAAATTTCTTGGTAGGCTATGTCAACTTTCGATGGTTTGACTGTCAGTCCGTGTTGTCTGATATGGTCAAATGTCTGCTGTAATGTTATTACATGGTCTGTCAGAAGAAGTCTTGTCATCCGTACAAATGTCGCAGTCTTGTAACAGTTGTCTGCAATTGTCTGTCTCTGTCTGAGTCAGATTAGGATTTATTTTGATGTCATGCAGATTGTTTGTCATGTCAAGTGATGGGGTCGGTATTTCATCGGTCTCGTCATCGTCTGTGTGGTCCACTATCATTGTGCTTGCTGCTGTCTCGTCTTGGTCTTCGTCTCTGTTGTAGTATGGTTTTAACATGTTGATGTGAAATATTTTGTGTTTGTCTTTTATTGCGATCTCATAGTCCACTGTCGAGATTTGTCTCAGTACTTTAAACGGTCCTTGCCATGAGTCTGTCAAAAGATGTCTGTCGCTTGGCAAAAGAAGTAGTACGTCTTGTCCAGGTGTCAGTGTTATTGTCCTATTTCCTCTGTTTGCATACTGTCTGTAAATAGCACCAGATTGTTTCAGTGCTTCTTTAGCTAATACACAAGATTTCATTATCCTATCACGCAATGATGTTACATGTTCATATGATGATACTGGTTTATGTACAGTTATACTTTCAGTTAACATAGAATGGTACATAGATAATGGGCCGCGTGGTTTGGCTCCATATAGAAGTTCAAATGGTGAGAAACCTGTACTGGAATGAGGTACTTCGCGATATGCAAATAGTATGGCAGGTAAATAAGTATCTCAGTCTTCAGGGTGTTCCTGGGTAACTTTTGATAGCATATGCTTGAGATCACCGTTCATCTTTTCTACAATCCCCGTAGAATGAGGGTGGTATGGGCTATTAAAGCACTGCTTTACCCCTAACATTCTAGTAAAGGCTTGAGTGGCTGCAGCTATGAACTGACTCCCACGATCTGAGAGAATGGTATCAGGAAACCCTACTCTAGAAAAAATGTGGAAGAAAACTTCCATTACATCCTTGGCAGTTATGTTCTTAAGTGGAATCGCCTCAGGCCATCTGCTACAGAGATAAATTATCGTTACAATAAACTTATTTCCTCTTGGTGTTACATGGTTTAGAGGACCTACAATGTCAACAGAGATCTTTTCGAAAGGTCTACTTGCTAGATCTGTTATTTGTAGTTCAGCTTGCGGGTGTTTACCCTTTTTAACAAGCTTCTGGCAGATGTCACAAGTTCTGCAATATTGCTTAGTGTTACTGCAGAATTTAGGCCAGTAGAACTGGGTAAGTAATCGAGACCTAGTTTTTGAATAAGCCATATGCCCTGCAAAGGGTATGTCATGTGCTAGATGTAATGTTTGTTTGCGGTGTTCGGTTGGTAACACCGTGTGCTCAGTGGTGCTGGTACCTTTGGTGTAGTACCGTGTAAGGATACCACCTTTGAGAGCAAAATGCCATCTAGCATTCTTTGTAATTCTTGGCTTTTGGCCTATTAAATTAAAATATTTGTGCAAAGATAAATCGGCCTTTTGGGCTGTTATGAAATTTTCCCTCATGGTATTAGGAGGTAATATAACTGGGCTTAACATTTCCAAAGCCTCAGTCTGGTTAATTTCATCTTGCACTTTTGCAGCAGATCTAGTTACTGCATTTGAAATATCAACAACATGGCAAGGTGATGTTACATTTAGATCAATACAATCATGTGATGAAGTTAATGAATTTGCAAACATACATTCATTCAAAGGTGATAATACATTGTCAACAGTATGTTCAGTTGAAGATGATATTGCATTATCTACAATAAAATCGACAGAAGATGTTATACTGTCGTGTGGCATATCATTTACTTCAGAAAGGTTACCCACGATTATGTCACAACATGGGTTGGATAATGCTGCACATTTAACCTTTCCTGTGAGAAATAGGGTGTCAATATATGCCCATGCAAGTGGGTATTTCTCGATGTTACCTGAGAAAGTTCTGCATGTAACATGTTTGCCTGTATAATCTGAAGGTAAAATAAAGTCTCTCTTTAAACCAATAAGAGTACATCCACTATCCAGTAAAACAGTGGCAGATTTGCCATTTACAAACCCTTGGTGGATGTACCTTTGGAGTTTATTACCAAATTAGCTTCTTCATTGGCAATAGGTATTGAGTGGCCACATGTTAATAAGCCATCCTCATGAAAACGATCACAGATGGTACATTTTTCAAGATGAAATACATCAATGGCCTGTGCTGCATTAACAGGGTGATTGTCTACTTGTTCCTCATCTGGGGAAGAGCTATCAAACATGGCTGCATTAGCCTTTCTGGTCATTTGTTTACCTTTACAAGCATGATGCCAGTGGCCATATGCCTTGCAAAGGAAGCATTTGGTTAGTCGTTTATAGCTCTTTCTCTCCTTATCTTGCTTATCTATATAGTTTTGCAAGTATGTGAGGTACCCTGGGTGTTTGTCACACATATCACTTTCATTGTGTGGAAGATGGCAATATCTGCATTGGTAATACTTATCAGCAGATTGCTTAAAGGGTTTCTGTTTAGTATAGGGACCTGACTTCGTTCTGTCATAGGTAGCGGCTGCTACAAAGTGTGTGTCAGTCAATCCACTAGTAAAACACTGTTTGTTGGCTGTGAAATAAGCCGAACCTCGTTTCTCTATATGTTGCACACTCTCGCACTCACATTCTTGCAGAAATTTAGAAAATGGTGGTGGTAGAGATGAAATGAATTTTATCTCTAAGAATTAGATCTTTCAACTTATCAAAGTTGTTATTTACTTTGGCTGCTGACAGCCATTTACTAAATATATCCTGTACTACTGAGATGTAGTCAGAGAACGTTTGTGTAGGTTTTGGAAGCTAATTTACTAAACTGTTCTCTGTAGCCTGCTTCATCTAACAGGAAGTGTGACATAATTTTGGACTTAATATATTGATAATCTTTCCTAAGATCTTTGGGAATGGTCTCTATCACTTTGAGAGGTTCCCCTGAAAGACTTCTCATATATATAATGTTCCATTCAGTCTCTGGGATCTGATAATGCTCCATTATCGTTTCAAAATTTTGGGTGAAGGCTGCAATGCAGTCGCCCGTGGTGAAATTTTTGACGATCCCTTGGTACTTTTTGTACTGATTCTCTTTTTCTAGTCTTTCTGACTTTCTAGAATCTTTATCTGCTGATGTTTCAGCTTCCAGCTGTTTAATTTTCAGCTGCATTTCAAGTTCTTCCCTCTTACTTTGGGCTAAGATCTCAGCTTTTCTTATCTCAGCATCTGTTTCTGCCTGTTTAATTTTGGCCTCTCTCTCAGCAGCTCTATCTTCACGTTGAACATACTCGGCATATTTTGCTTCACTCCATTTTGTCAACTCATCACCAGTTAACTTTAATTTCAAACCAGATTCGATGAAATCATTCAATGTAGACATGATGAAATATTTCAGATACAATGAATGTACAAACAAGTTAATTATAAGGTGTTAGTAAATAGAACAATGTGTACCGTATTTATCGAATACAGCTTGTGCCTAGACTTACACACAAAAGTATATGTGAAAAAAGATAATACTTAAGTGACTTTGGAGCTCTGGAGTATGATGAAAAACTGTACCAGAGAATGGCTGCCCGATCGTTACTGCCCGAAAAAATGAACTTTACTTCCTAACGGTTTCGGATGACACAAAAATCTGTTGCTTTTGGAAGAAGAAAATATTAGGACATGTATGTTTATGTGGTGTATGCGTTGTCAACTAAGTTTTATAGGTTTGTGTGCTGTCGAGTATGTTTGTTAGTCGTACTGTCGTCCGTTCAACACATTCAACAACTCACTTTCCATGTTGCTTTCTTTCCAAAACTTTCTGCTTACACACACGTTCAATCCTATTTTACACCTAATTCAAAGATGGACGATACATTCTCATTCGCATCTTTATTTAAATGGTTCTAAGCTGACGATGCACCCACGTTCACACCTATGTTATAGTCGGTCCAAGCTAGACGATGCACCCACGTTCACACCTGTCAGAATCTTGCATTCAGCAATAACACAGGCTCGTAATCACCAACAGATGTGATACAAACACTGTCACAGAATGACTTGACGTGACACACTGCAAATACAGTTCAAACACTTTATTCACACATCACAACCATTACATGCATCGCGCAATTACAATATCGATGCCATAATACAATCAGTAGATATATCAATGCAATGTATACAACTCACAAGCGCACAGTCTCCTATACTCACACAGGCTTTCTATCTATTATCATTCATCTACACAAGTATACGAGCACCATTCATTCCGTCTGTCCTGTACAACTCCACCAGGCTGTCTGGCCGCTAACCGCTATGAGTTGTCGCTAGTCGGGGTTGTGTCCCTGCGTGGACTCCATGTCCCACGCATGCACCGACTGACCATTCCTGTCACAGCGTGGTTAGTGTCGCTCACAGGTGGACCTGGCCGTAATTGCCAGGCGCCGTTGGTGACGACGCGTTAGAACAGGTGGGGAGATTATGACAGAAGTCTGATGAACGTGATTGTGGTGCTTCTTTCCTCAAGCTGACAGTCTGAGGTTCCACATGCAAACACATACAGGAGACATTTCTGATGAATTTATGTTAGTTCCAGTCAAGATGATTATCTGGTAAAAAGATGAGAATATGTACAGGAGAGGAATTATGATGATGCTATGTTAGTTAGTTAGTTAGTCGACAGATCATCCTCATTGCACATCGAACCATTAAGTCCATAAGTGCTCGGATCCCCTTCGTAAATCCCGCAGCGTGTAGCGGCTCACGGCACCAGTTCTGTGTTTATTACTTTTCTTTGGCTTCCTGCATAGTGTTCTTGTTTGGCCACACCTCTTTTAACTTGCTGTTCTCGCAGCCTGACCATGGTTGTAGATTCCCAGTCATCGCTTGGTTCTCGTAAACAACTTACTTCTCGTAGAGCATTCAGAATGTCTGCCTGGTCCATGGCTCGTCCGCCTTCCACAGTAGCCCAACCTGCAAACCTGTCAGCCTGCTCATTCCCTTGTACACCCGCATTTCCTAGCATGAAGATGAAACTAATCTTTGCCAGCCGAGACTGCACCAAAGACGGCAGCCACTCTCTTTGGACCCACCCCATCTCTATCATGCTGAGCATACTCATTGAGTCAGTAAGGACACATGCCTGATTGAATGTCTGTGTCTAGAGCCATGTTATTGCTTTACTTACTGCCATGACTTCCATAATTAGGCTACTTGTAGTTAAAGCAAAAGCACCACTTTCTTCCTTCACACTTCTCCCACCGGCCTGAGCCGTAAAGACCATGAACTTCTCACTCCTCGGACAACTGAACCATCCGTGTAAATTACAGCATCTTCCTCTAACAAATTCTTGAAGATCACAGCCTGCATTTCCGCCTCCACAGCAGCTGGATTTTCTTGTCTGCATTTCCTGTCTAGTTGGATGCACACTGAAAAGGATGTACAGAACTCTGTTGGCACTTGTACCCACTCCTCGCAAGGTTCTAAGTAGTCAAGTAACACACCTGCTGAAGAATGTCTTCAGCTTGACCCATACACGAATTTCCTCTTTTTAACCTGCTGCCTTTACTTTCTTAATCTCGCTGTGCAGTGGATGGTGTGTGTTTGTGTTGACTCTGAGATAGACACGTGCTTGGCAAAATTGTATTCTGTTCCTCATGGTTGGAAAATCAAGAAGGTAGCACTTCGCCCTGCATGCTGTATCTCTTGTACATCCAAGAATAATGCACATAGCTTTGTTCTATATCCTTTCCATCCTTTCTATCTGCTTATCGCTGAGAGTCTGGATCTCCATCGCATACTATAAAACAGAAGGGACCAGACCCTCGTAAAGAAGACATAGATGACGCTGCTCACAGTTTGCCGCTGCCATCACCCGCATCGCAGCCAAACCCCGCTTGGCCTTTGTTATCACCTGGTCTACATGCTCAGTATAAGCTAGGCTCTGGTAAAATCGTATCCCCAGGTAATTCATTGCCTGCGCTCATTCCACCGTCTCTGAACCCAAATTTACAGTTGGCGTTGATGTGTTGACAATATGGTTATTCAAAGAGAACCATGTCACTGTTGCCATTGTTGGGTTGACCATTGCCCCAGCTTCAACACAGCAACCTGATCTCTATCCTTGTCCTGACGATACACTAAAACATCGTCTGCATATGACAATGTCCTCCCCGGTCCTATGATTTGCTCGCTGGTGATTCTCACAGTGTAGGCGTTGAACAGCACCGGAGATAATTGTGATCCCTGTGGTAGGCCAGGATATATTGTTGTTGGTTCTGAAGTCCAACTGCCACATCTAAAGACTACTTTCCATTAGAAGAGGGCTGAAGCGATCTGACTAAGGAGGAAAGGACTTATCTTGAGTTCAAGAAGCTGAAAAATTAAAAGATCCAATGGTACTCTGTTGTACGCGTCCTCAAGATCAATCGCTGCAGCAAATGTTTCAATGCCTGAGTGGAAACCTTCATAGACATCATGGGTAAAAACTGCTGCATTGGTCCAGGTTTCTCTGTTTGGACGGTACCCTTCCAGGGTAGGTGGGAAAACACCTTGCCTCTCTAGCTGGCTTGATATTTTTCTGGCAATTACTTCTCCAGCAGCTTGCCTATTGTATTCTGCGTGGTTATTACTCGATATCCCTCAATGTTTGTATGGTCTTTGCCAGGCTTCGGCAAGGGAATCAGATAGCTGTGTAGCCACTCCTCCTTGATGCTAGCACTCCCTATACTGTTGTTGTACATGTCTGCTAGTTTCTCTAAGAAGACAGATATATACTCACACAGGCTTTCTATCTATTATCATTCATCTACACAAGTATACGAGCACCATTCATTCCGTCTGTCCTGTACAACTCCACCAGGCTGTCTGGCCGCTAACCGCTATGAGTTGTCGCTAGTCGGGGTTGTGTCCCTGCGTGGACTCCATGTCCCACGCATGCACCGACTGACCATTCCTGTCACAGCATGGTTAGTGTCGCTCACAGGTGGACCTGGCCGTAATTGCCAGGCGCCGTTGGTGACGACGCCTTTAGGCCGACACATCTGCTAGTTTCTCTTCATAGACATCATGGGTAAAAACTGCTGCATTGGTCCAGGTTTCTCTGTTTGGACGGTACCCTTCCAGGGTAGGTGGGAAAACACCTTGCCTCTCTAGCTGGCTTGATATTTTTCTGGCAATTAACTTCTCCAGCAGCTTGCCTATTGTATTCTGCGTGGTTATTACTCGATATCCTTCAATGTTTGTATGGTCTTTGCCAGGCTTCGGCAAGGGAATCAGATAGCTGTGTAACCACTCCTCCTTGATGCTAGCACTCCCTATACTGTTGTTGTACATGTCTGCTAGTTTCTCTAGCTCGTTGTCGGTACACATGTTGATGTCGTCATATCTTATATCATCTGGCCCTGGAAGACTGTTTTTATCGTCGAAGCACAGCCTTGATTTCTTTCACTGTCACTGTGTCTTCATCCAAAGTGTTCTGGGCATTGCAACTATCTGAGGTGACCTCCTTGACGAGATTTTGGCCTCTCATGTCTGCCTGGTTGCTCTGCTCTAGATAGCGTTCGAAGAGGGTTTTGCCCTTGTTCTTGTCAGTCTTCTGCCAGATGAGGTCAGCACCTTGGAAGTCAGGAATACTGTTATTCTTGACTACCCCACTCATGCTTTTATCTAGTCGCCAGAACAATTTCAGTGACTTGTCTGTGCTTACTCTGTGATATACCGCTGCCCAGTTTTCACTTTTAACCACCTTAACCAGTTTTTTAAAATAGGTTTTGTGTGCATCTCTCTTTCAAAGTGCATGCAGGGACTAGGATGGGCAACTCTGTTCTTTTTGGTGTTTTGCCATTTCGTTACAGTATTACACTTATCCACCCAGGTCTTTTCCACCTCAAAATTCCACCAAGGTGGCTGCTGCCAGCTTTTTTTCCTGCCCTGAAGCTTTCTGCGCTTATCGCACCTTATTTTACTCACATCTTGCCCTGTACTGCTATGTTTGTGTATATGTAGATGCTGTGTTTATATACTAAATCAGAAACAGAAACTAAAAACACAAGCAGAAACATGGATGTACAAAGAGAGACAAAAAACAGAACTAGTCACAACTGTTATGGACTAAACTGATGAATGTACATTGAGAGAAGTCCATAAAATTATGTACCAAAAACGTGGAGATCATGAAATGAAGACTAGATTGTACAGCTGAGATAGACAGCTTTCAGGGGAAATACAAATATCAAATGTTGGAAATGAAGTGCTCTATGTTAGAAAAGATAATGATGAAGGCTGAAATAGCAACACTATATAGAATAGGTTGAGGTTAGCAGAGACATAGACAACAAACTCTGCATCCTGTATCTAACAATTGTCTTTATGAAGTATAGATTGAAATTTTATACTCATTGTTTCTCACATTGTTTCTCACACATGCCTTTATGAGGTAAAGATTGTTGAGTTTGAACTCATTGTTTCTCACAGGCCTGGCCACAAAATAATAGTCATCCTTTGGTTTAATAGATGAACTTTCTGGTAGTTTTTATTCGGTTTTTCTTCTGGTAATGTAAAACTGGAATGTCTAGTGGTTGTGCACTAGCAACATCTTTGCTCAATTTGTCTGCCCTCTTTCATCTTATTCTTGAGTAGGATAGCTGATTCCTCCGAAGCCGAAGAGTATCTGCCTGAATGGCGAGGAACCACCAGTCTGCACACCAATAAGCCAGACATGGGACAAAGGATACTCACGCAAACCTCAGTCCGGTATGACATCATACTGATGTTGGACAACAGGATGTCACCATCTGACATACAGGACTTCACGCTGGAGTTCATAGCCAGCAGACGCAAGCAAGCAATCTTATTATTCTTCTCTCTTTTCACTTCCGGTCCCCAACATGGAGGATAGGTGGTTGAGCTATTAAGGCCTCTTTAGTGTTTATGCTTGTGGCTATGGTTTGCTTACGCATTTTCCTCATGTTGGACTAGTAGTGCATGGTTCCGTTGCCCTACTACTGAGTTGAGTGCGTGGAGCGACACTGTGAGCTGTGAATTTCGTGTGGAGTGCTTTTACATCTGTCCACTGTTGTTTGTATCATGAACTGCATGTTCAGAAAAATGGCGAGCGGCCAGTCTCTGAACTAACTGGGTTGCCTTATGCAGTAATGCGTCTGGTTTTCTAGTGACTGCTGCTTCCATCAACGATGAACTATATTTTTCGTGGTGGCCTTTTGTGTTGGCATTATGGTAGTGGCGTTATGCATAGTATCTTCTCCTTCTTCTGCGTTCATCCAGAGTCTTTTCTCTGATGTGATTGCCTTGTGCCTGTTTACATCGGAGCTGCAATACCACGCCTTTAGGCCGACACATCTGACTTTTGCGGGCATTTTTTGACCGGGTTAATCTTCCCTGGGTGTATAGTATACCTGTGCGGACTTGGTTTGTTGAGACTCCTGCTGTTTCACTTTTCACATGGGGCAGTGAGGAGCATTTTGTGTGATATTCACTGGCACAGGAACCGAGCATAATGGGGTGACCCTTTGCTGTGAAGTTGGAACCGCGATAACTAACTACAAATCTGATTCTTCTTGGGATTGTCTCATTTATGTATTGTCAGTTCATGGTATTCTTTGCATTTTTCTCAAACTACATTTCTGCTGCCAGTAGATGCTTCTTGGCTTACCTATGCATTTTTAAAGTCAGTTATGTTCCATCCTTTGGCTAAGAGAGATGATTTGACTCTATTGGTCAAGAGTGTGGCAGTCATTGTTAGTTGATTCTGCACTTTAATAATAGCCTTGGTAGCTGTCTTTTTTCTCACAACATGAGCCTTCGTTATATTTGTGTTCACACTATTTGTATGTTTATGTTATTTTCATTCCATGGTACACCACAATGGCACTATATACATTGTAATATGGTTTGCTTTCTGGCAGAAACCTTGTGTAATGCACTTCTCATGTGTGGAAGCTTGTAGTTCAGATAGTGCATCAGTAAAGTGACAGTCAGAGAGGTGTTATAAATCTTATACATAGCTTGTATTACGGGTTTTCTTATGCCAAAACAATTTCCTGTTTGCCTTATCAGTTATTACTGTCTTGTAGTGGTTTGTTTTCTCTCTGGCCTGGCACCTTGCCATCTTGACAGGTGATAGTTGTTACATTATGCTTCAAAAAGGCATAATAACTACAACCCATGGTGGGGACCAGGGATTGATGTATACCTCTCTATAGCATAAAACCTGGGCAGAATTGTGGAGACCATGAGTTGCCCATTCAGCATAACCCCTCTCTCTGCCTGACTAGTGTACTCCAGAGGAAAGGTAACACCAATACATCTGGATCGTGACAAGCTGCAGAAGCTGCAGGATCAGCAAAGCAATATTGTAAAGATAACTGGTTATCATCACTGCCTCCCAATTGTTTTCCCACTACTTGTGTAGTGCTTGATTATAAATCGTGTAGGTGAAAGGTCACATATGGTTTGGAGATAGTGTGCCATGACCTTCAGTACAATGAAGGTCGTCATGAGGGTGGCTTATTGTGAGACATTGGTTTTTGTCATACCAGTCCTCAAGTTCTTCTGCTCATTTGTCCACATGCAAACACCTCCAGCTCTATGAATGACCTCTCTGTCCTGCCTGTCAGATTAAAAACCCTAGTCTTCTAATTGTTAAACTACATCATGAGCTGGCACTGTGGCAAAGAGATCACAAACGTGATTCGCAATCCAACATACTGCGTTCGAAACACAGCTGTCGGCAATTTGGAAGTACACTACCTTGCTCTGGTTTTCATTCAAAGGTATGGCTGCTGGTCCTTCAGAAATCAGCAAGATCCCTGAACATAGACTTGCCAAGAAATCACAAACAGCCAAAACAAATCTTGAGGTTGACTGCAACATCCTGTAAAGAATATGCACCTAACTAGCATCATGAAAGATATGTTTTCTGAATACAGCATGTGTTTAGTTGTGCTTTGTGCCAGGTATGTTCTAGTTTAAATATGCTGCTGCATTCATTCCATGGACTGTTGATGCTGTTAGCATTCCAATGCATTACCCACAGTAGTTTTCTAGTTGACTGACAGGGGTGTCAAACTCAATCGCACAGTGGGTCAAAACTCAAACCACACGTAAAGTTATGGGCCGGACAGGATAAACATTCAATAAGCCGAAAATTAAACCTGTTTTAAACATTAATATACATTAAAACAGAAAAAAAAGATTTAATAATAAAACTCATTTTCACTCTTACGTCAGTTTGTCAGAGCACGATGTTTGGCATAATTTCTTGGCTACAAGTTCGTTTATGTTGGGAGTAATGTTTTGTGTCACTGAGATTCTCATGATGGACTGCAAGTGTTCATCAGTGAGACGACTCCTGTGTGATGTTTTGTTAATCTTCATCACAGAAAACAGCTGCTCACACAGATATGTGCTACCAAACATGCTCAAGGTTCGAGCCGCATGTAGACGAAGCCGGGGCATCTCTTCAGGAATGAAACGAGTGAACTGTGCAGGCCCCACAGTGTCGTACTTTGCCTTTAGTGTCCCATTACACTGCAGCTCTATTAACTCCATCTGCAAATTTACAGGTGCAGTTTCCACATCTATGGCAAATGGATTACGAAACAGCTCGAAATTACTTTTCTGTGCTTCAAAGTCACTAAAGCGCCGTGCGAACTCGGCGCGAAGTAAGCTAAGTTTTTCAGCAAAGTGTGCATTGGGAAACACCATAGCGTTGACTTGGTTTAACATTGCCTGGCAACAAGAAAAGTGAGACAGGTTGCATTGGTGCATTTGTGTCTCCCATAAGTGCAGCTTCACTTGAAATGCCTTCACTGCATCATGCATATCAGTGATAATGTGATCCTGTCCCTGGAGCTGCAGGTTCAAGTCATTGATATGAGTGGTTATATCAGACAGAAATGCCAGTGGAATCTTTTCCTTGACTGTCCATGAATTGACGGATTTCCTCGATCAGCTGGGAAAATCTACTGAGAATTGTTCCCCAACTTAGCCACCGCACCTCTGTATGATAAGGCATGTCACTGAAAGCTGACTCTATTTCCTGCAAAAAAGACTGAAATTGGCGGTGATTTAAACCTTTGACTCTGAAAAAATTGACAGTTTGTGTTACAATGCACATTACATCTTCCATGTTGAGGACTTCACCACACAGCGACCCTTGGTGTATGATGCAGTGATATGCTATCAATTCACCAGTACAGTTCTCCTGCATCTTTAACCGCATCCTTCCAACTAGTGAACTTTTTTTCACCACACATCGCCGGTGCTCCATCTGTTGTCAATCCAACTAGTTTGTCCCAAGGCAGGTTCATGTTGGTTAAACTTTGACATACGTTGTCAAAAATGTTTTTTTTCTGTCCTTGTCCCATGCATGGATTTCATGTCCAATATTTCTTCTGTAACATTCAAACTGGAGTTCACTCCACTGATGAAGATGGCGAGCTGTGCAGTATCATTTGTGTCATTACTTTCATCGACAGCAAGGGAGAATGCAAAAAATTCTTTGCCTTTTTCGATAGCTGTTTTTTCACATCAGTGGCCATCTCACAAACCCGATCAACAACCGTATTTCTGCTAAGGCTTACCTTTGCAAACATCGGCTTTTTGTCTGAACATAAGACGTTACACACTTTCATCATGCAGCACTTCAGAAATTCTCCTTCTGTAAATGATCGGCCTGATTTTGCAATCTCCTCTGACACAGTAAAACTTGCTTTGACTGCAGCATCAGTTTGTGATTTTGCTTTGGTGAAAAACATCTGCTGTGATGTCAGATGCCTCTTCAATTCTTCTACATTCTCTAGCTTCTGCTCTGCATTCAGGCTGTTTAACTTGTCTTGATGTTTAGTCTCGTAGTGCCGTCTCAGATTATATTCTTTGATCACAGCCACATTATCTCCACAAATTAAACACACATGTTTACCGCCAATATCAGTAGACATATATTCAGCCTACCAGTGGCTTTGAAAGGCTCTATTTTCAGAATAAACTTTTCTCTTGGCCATTTTAAAAGCTAGCTTTGATTTTAAAAGATTGTGCATCTACCAACAGATGCTTGACTGATATCAGGTTAGCCGTAGCGGGAAAAGGGATGTAATATCCTATCATTACACTACTTTCATTTTTCATAAGCCAATCCAAAACGAGCATCTGAACGTTGCTTGGTAACTATAACGACGAACACTCACTACACAACTATTATTTTCGCTTATTCTGATTGAAGCGAGACGCTCTCAGGTAGCCTATCATTCGGAAGGCTGCTAATTAGGGAATTTGATTTGCACTTTATATCATGACCATTAAAATAATATTTTTGCCTAAAATTCTCTGTTGGGCCGAATATATTTGTACGTCATATATTTGTACGTCGGTTGAGACCTCTCGGACCTGATATGATTGTACGGCGAGCAGGATGTAGCCCGCGGGCCTTGAGTTTAACACATGTGCTTTAGTAACTCTGTGGAGATGACAAAAACCTAAAATTGACTGCTGCTTTTTACAAATATATTCAAGTTGATGTCTCAAGATGTGTGAAGAAAAAAAGAAGATTCTTTAATAGTTGGCCAGGTCAATCAATCAATCATGTACCATGCCGGAGAGGGTGGGCGATCACCAGAGTCGTGGATCAGCTCACATTTCACTCGATCACCAGAGTCATGGATCAGTTCAGTGTTCCTGTCTCGTCCATGCCATGTGGCCAAGCCATCCAGATGTTTTCCTCTCGGTCTTCCTCTTGGTCTATTCCCTTCGATCTTGCCAGTTGTCACTAAGTCCTCTAATCCATTTCTTCTCATAACATGTCCACAAAATTGTGACTGTCTACGTCTAATTTCTCTAATCAATTTACGATTTTCATTTGTCTCCTGTAGTACTTGGTCATTGGTTTTTCTGTCTGTCCATGGTATTCTTTGCATTTTCCTCAGAAACCACATTTCTGCAGCCATCAGATGTTTTTCAGCTTGACTGCTCATTGTCTAAGTTTCACATCCATACAAAAGAACAGGCTCTATGTATCCCCTCAACACTCTTTTTCTCGTTTCAATTGACATTTTTTTATTGGTCAGAACGTTTTTCATCTTGCTAAAGGCTACTTTCGCCATGAATTTTTATGCACTCTGGCTCTATGAAGCATCTGTGAAGAATCTCCAGAAGCATTGTTTGGCCCCGTTTGAAATTTCAGAGCTTAACACTATACATGTCTAAGCTTTCATCACAGGGTGAGCACCATAACAAATAGTTGCAGATAATAGCATACTTTATTTGGGATAGAGCATGACAATCTGATTATGGCAGGGCATCTTCTGGCCATTAGCCACCATCTTCAGTACATTAATTGCTCAAACATAGATTGAGGTATAACCTAATCATGTAACCTATGAATTAGAAATGGATTGACGAATGCTGGAGCATATGCCAATGGGTTCTGCACACAGTATCTCTTAAGCATTTAATCATTTGTGTTTGCATTATTTGTTCATCTGGCATTTGGATGAGAAATGTGTAGGAGTTAACCTTTGAAAATGAGACTTATTGGTGTAGTACTATTTCATTCAAAGTCCATGGAAGACGTTATGTGTATAATCACTTTGAAATACTTTGGTACTTTTATCTATTCTCATGTATGCTAAACAAACCTGTTGTATGCATGCAACGTATATTTGCTCTGTAAATATTAAGCACAAGGTGCTGCCGGCAAAAATATACCTTAAGGTCACAGCAGACATGGAAATCTCACTGCGTGGGCCATTGAATGACACAAGAGTACACAGGTCTATATGAGGCAGTTCTTGGATGGCGTAGGCTGAAGACATGTTTAGACATTCATAAGATAATGTGGGAAAAAGAATGGGCCATAGTGCTATCCAACATAAGAGTGAAAGTCACGTTAGACCATGGTTTTTGAAAATAGACAGCAAGAGAGAAATAAATGTCTGTACAATAGCTGATGCGTGAGAACTCACACTCAAGTGATGTGATAATCTACATGGATGGCAAGAGGTAAACAGAGTGGGTTGGACTACATTGCAAAAGATTAGAGACTGTAAAAACAGGAGAGTCTGGCATAAAATATCATGACTTCCAGCATGAGAATGGAGGTGGAGAATATAACAGCGGCATTCCAGTGGCTATAGAACAGTACAGAATGACATGTTGTGTTTGTGACAGACACATGAAGCATGCTAAGTAAAACAGAAACAGGTATGTTGTGCGTGGAGGGGTTTGCATATCATGAAAGGATGAATATCAAGATCATATAATTGATTTTCTGCCCAGGGCATGCAGGTGTGCGAGGACAGGAACAGACTTGTAGACTTTTTTTTTTTTAAATGTTGCATATCCCTTGCACCGGTCTCTGTGGCTAAGGGCTTGCGAACGCAGTTTGTGAGCCCGTATACCCGGGTTCGAAACACAGCGGTGCTGGTTTTTTTCAAAAAAAAGTATAGGAGCCGGTCGTTCAGAAAGAAATGGCAAACTACTGAACGTAAAATTTGCCCAGGAATCACGAACAGCGAAAATGCAGGGGTTGACTGCTACATCCTGCGAAGGACATGCAACTTAATTTTTTTTTAAATACCTTGCAGAACGTTGCAGTCAACATAAGCATTTTTCAGCTGCTGTTGATGTACTAGGCAAGTTTTTACGTTCAGTAATGTGCCATTGCTTTCTGAACGACCAGCTCCCATACCAACACATTATAATGCAACGCGCCACGGTCTGCTGCACAAATTGGCCACGGCTGCGTTTTGAACGCCTGGTAAGTGTTCGCAAGCCTTTTGCCATGGAGACCGGCATGGCTAGTTTGTTAGTTGACAGATAATCTTCATTGCACATCATATCATTCAGTCCATAAGTGCTCGGATCCCCTCCTTAGTAAATCCTGCAGTGTGTGGCAGCTCACGACACCAGTTCTGTGTTGGTTTATTAATTTTCTTTGTCTTTCTGCATGGTGCTTTTGTCTGGCCACACCACTTTTATCTTGCTGTTCTCGCAGTCTGACCATGGTTGTAGATTCACGGTCATCACGCAAACATCTTACTTCTTGTAGAGCATTCAGTATATCAGCCTTGCCCTTGGACTCGTCCGCCCTTCACAGTAGCCTTACCTGCAAACTTTTCAGCCTGCTCATTTCCTTGTACACCCGCATGCTCTGGCACGAAAATGAAACTAATCGTTGCCAGCTGTGACCACCTCAGAGACACCAACTACTGTCTTTGGACTCACCCCACCTCAGAGACACCAACTACTGTCTTTGGACTCACCCCATCTCTGTCTTCCTGAGCATACTCATTGAGTCACTAAGGAAGCTTGCCCGAGTGAAGGTCTGTGTCTGGTAGACTGGCTGCTGCTGATCCTTAGGGCTATTGGCTATATTATGTCAAGCTTGAGGCGATGAAGACATCTGGGATCAAGTGGAAAGTGTAGGGACCTGTCTACCATACACGTATTATACCCATGTCCTATGTCTGTCCTCTGTCCTCTCCGTCATGTCCTTTGAAGACCTTGACATGCTTCTCTTCCTCCCCTCCTTGTGGCACTTGTAAGTGACACAATGTCGTGTTAATATAATTAGTTTGGACTAATTTGTCAAGGACCCAAAGGGAATTAATTCGTCATGGTATCTGTGGGTAAAGGGTGGTAACCGTAGGTAGTGAACTGTCTGATATACTTCGAGGCACAAGCCAGCTGATGCTATTGTGTGGTTACATCTTGGCTAGTTGACAAAGAGTCTCATACTCTCACTAATCTTACTAGTTAGGGACTAATCCAGACCGAAGTAACTGATGACTCATATTGTAGGAATTACCCTTCAAATGCATCCTTCTCAGACATCCAAAGTGATGCCACGGACAATGGGCTCTTATTACAGAAGCTCATCAAGGGAAATCTTCCCCTGGTCCCATTAAGATTGCCTTCAACCCATTGTCCAAGATATGTACATTCACCACTATAACACTTTAACTCTCGTTCCTTGGCAGTGTATCTAGGAAATATCACTTGTTTCTATCTAGGAGTTACTTGTGTCCCTTGTTATTCTGTTCGTGTTGACTAATCTCCCGTTGCCCTTCTATAATAGTGACTGTATTTTATTTGTTTTTGTGGTGTATCTGAGTAATCTATTTACACTAAAGTGTATAATAATTACACTATCTGCGTGTGTTTATCATGTGTGTTGTATTATTCCTCTAAGTGTCATTAGCTTGAATCTCACACATTACGAATTATTGTATATTTATAATTCATGAGATGGATTTTCGAGCTCTGATTCTTAGATTCATACCTAATGGCTAATGGTGTTGTGTGATGGTTACATTCAAACATTTAAAATGTCACAAATCACATATGTTGCAAAAGACGCATACAATATACAAGATTAAAAGTTTAACAAAGACGGCTTGCACTTTAAGCTATAGCCATAGTTTGGATTTTTAACTTATTAAATATTATTATATTTATACATTACCTTTTACGTCACAATAATAGTTCAAAAATGTACAACAGTATTAAGGTAAATACGAAATTCCCTGTAATGATGAATTAGGCACAATGTTTTGTCATGTATTATCTGTAGAAAAATTTATGTCTTAAATATTTGTAGGTATAGAAGAAAATAATTAACACTGTTCTCCTGGTTTAGAAGTGTCACTGTAGATCTTTGTGCAACTAGTATAAAATATTATCACAATTTATAAAATGTGGCTGAGAGGTCTGTTGGTCAGTTGACTGATGATTCAGGCATCCTCGTCAGGAGATCGGCAAGAATGTTATTTGCTCCTTTTATATGTTCTATAGCAGGGGTCACCAAACTATGGGGCCTGTTCTGGCCCGCGACGTCAGTTCATCCGGCCCGCCAATGGTACTCGAACTTGCTTGATATAACGTATGGAGCACGAGAGGCTGTGATACAATTTAAATATAAATATTATGTTTAGAATAATAGTAGATATTCACACGTGCGGAGACCTCCTTGCTGCTATGTGTCTTAAATTTACTTTTTTCAATTATAAATTATTGTATCTAGATGTTCTTGTTTTGTAATGTTTGCTTATTTTGCGCCATCCCAAATCCTTCCCAGGCTCTTGGTAGCGCCGCCTATGCTCTGGTGTTACCATGGTTTTCATGCCCCCCCCACACACACACGCGCGCGCGCACGCACGCGTGCACACACACACACATGTACGTTTCCCTCCTACAGATGCATCCTACTGTCAACACAGGTCTGATGCTCCAGAACTATTTACTTCTTTGTGCCAGTCATTCATTTTATAGGTATGTAACAAGGATTTTTTTTTTTTTTTGACAGTGATAAGTAAGTGAACTACAAGTGTGAATAGAGACAATAAAGTAGCAAACATAGCATAAAAATACAATAGAAGCTTCGTGTTATTACGAAAATATCCCCAGCTCAGAAGATTTTCCCGGTCAGGGTGTTGATCGAGCTGGTCTCTAGGCCAGTGATTTTAAACCTTTCTGCTGGAGCAGATCCTTACGCAAATGTTTACGTTGCTCATTGAACTATGTGCGATGATCCAAGTGTCTGTGCTACTTTATGTAATAAACCAGATGGGCAAAAATGTTGCCACTGGCAGAACCCCGGTTGAAAAACTCTGCTCTAGGCTGCTTATTTAGGCCGGCCCTATTTATATAATATAGTTTGCAAACCTTATTATGTGATATATTCTATTACCAAAGGTACCATAAACGTTATAAATACCTTTAGTGAGCCGTAGCTTCACCAGTGACCCCTAGTCCTCTGCTTTTCCTGTGTTTCAATAGGATTTTAATTATGTTTCTAATTCAATGTCTTTTTCATTTTCAGATCCCGTGTACTTCACCCTTCGTTATGGCTAGCAAGAAAAGAAAAGTGGACGCCGACTGTCGCGTTTTCAATTAAGAATGGGGAGTAAAATACTTCTTCGTAGAAACAAAGGACCAGAAAACCAGTTATGTCATTTGAAAGCGAAAGTATTGCCGTTTTGAAAGAGTACAATCTTCGGCGTAACTATGAAACTAAACATCTGTCAACATATTCAAAGTTTTCTGGAAAATTACGCTCTGAGAAATATGAGTCCATGAAACGTGGGTTAGAAACTCAAAGAGATCTCTTCACGAGAAAGTTTGCTGAAAATTAATCTGTCACTCGCACAAGTTACAAAATAGTGCATAAGGTGGCAGAACGAGGAAAACTATCTACTGATGGCAACTTCATCAAAGAGTGTATGATGGAAGCAACAAATGACTTGTGTCCTGAGAAAGCTGATTTGTTTGGAACTATCAGTCTTTCGGCAAGTTCAGTTGTGCGAAGAACAGAAGAACTTGGAGAGAACATAGTGCTACAGATAAGCGAGAAAACTAGGACATTTTTGTGGTAGTCTCTGGCGCTGAATAAGTCTACTAATTTTTCGAGTATGTCACAGCTTCTCATGTTCATTCGTGGTGTCAATTTGGACTTTCGGATAATGAAAGAGTTGGCATCCGTTTGCAGAATGCATGGAACAACAACTGGAAAAGACATTTTTATGGAAGTGCAAAAAGTTTTGAAAGACTATCATCTACAGTGGAATTCATTGGATTCCATTGGCACCTTTCCGTCTTGACAGACGATAGTTTGGTACATTGTGCTTCAAAAAGGCTTAATAACTACGACCCATGGCGGTGGCGAGTGTGGCTGGTAAAGCCAATTCTTGCTGCAAATGTTTGCCCACAGTAGATGCATGTGAAAACATGGTCATTTCCACCATTGTACACCATCTTACGTCTCTCACGCTCTGTGTGAGCTTTATCTGCAATCATTTTCTCCTTTGTCTTTATTCCATTTCTGATAGTTGCCCTCCATGCAACACGTTCATCGGCGACTTGCTCCCAATGTGCATTATCAATGCCTGTATCAATTATGTCCCGCTTACACACATCTTTGTATCGTAGTAGAGGCCGGCCCTGAGATCTCCTACCAGTCTGTAATTCACCAAAAAAGATGTCCTTTGGTATTCTACCATCATCCATCCTCCTAACATGTCCTATCCATCTAAGTCTACGAAGACTGAGCATGGAATACACCGTCACACAACCTAATCTTTCCAATACTTCAGTATTTGTGATTTTGTCTTGCCACTTAATACCAAGTATTCTTCGCAGACACCGCATATGAAAGCTGTTTAAACGTTTCTCTTGGCGTGAGTAAGTTGTCCAGGTTTCACTGCCATAAAGAAGAGTACTAAGGACACAGGCTTGGTAGACGAGGACTTTTGTTTTGGCAGTAAGCTTCCTGTTCTCCCAGACTCTTTTTGCTAACATGTTCATTGTTGTTGCTGCCTTGCCAATCCTGATGTTGATTTCCTGATCGAGGGATAATTTGCTATTTACCTCTGATCCTAGATATGTAAAATGGTCTTCTATCTCCAGTTCGGCGTCGTCAATAAAGATTGATGGTACACCATGTGCACCTTGTGACATAATCTATGTCTTCTTTTTGTTAATTGTTAAACCAAATTCAGAACAAGCATTGGAGAATGCAGATAGTAGATGTTGTAATTCTTCCTCAGAGTGGGTCGTAATCGCAGCATCATCCGCAAAAAGCAACTCTCTGATTAGTACCCTCCTAATTTTGGTCTTGGCCTTCAATCTCTGAGCATTATAGAGGCCACCATCTGAGCGTGAGTGAATGTATATACCGTCATCCTGATCACGAAAGGCATATTTCAGTAGAAGTGAAAAGTATATCCCAAACAGGGTGGGGGATAGTACACAACCTTGCTTAACTCCACTCTTGATTTCAAACTCTTCAGAAGTTGAGCCATCAAACTTGATTATACCCTTCATGCCTGTGTGGAACGATTCCACAATGGACAGAAGAGTTGGTGGGCAGCCAATCTTCTTTAGTGCTTTGAACAGACCCTCACGACTGACCAAATCGAATGCCTTTGTGAGGTCGATGAAGGCAATAAACAGTGGCTGATTTTGTTCCCGGCATTTTTCTTGCATCTGTCGCAATGAGAATATCATATCAATGGTAGACCGGTTCTGACGGAAGCCGCACTGTGATTCGGGGTAGACTTGATCTCCCAGGACTTGAAGTCTGCGCAGAACAATTCTGGCAAATACTTTCCCAACAATACACAGAAGTGAGATACCCCTATAGTTGTTACAGTCGCTCCGATCGCCCTTGTTCTTGTACAGCGTTATGATGTTTGAATCTTTGAAATCCTGTGGGACTTGTCCTTCTCGCCAGCATAGCTCTATTAGCTGGTGGATCTGTAGAGCGAGTGTGTCTTGCCCACTCCTGATTACCTCTATTGGAATCGCATCCTTACCTGGAGCCTTGCCAGACTGCAAGCTCATTTATAGCACACTTAACTTCTGTTATGGTGGGAAGTGTGTCCAGGTGGTCAAGAGTTGGTAGGGCCTCTATGGCGTTGAGGGCATCATCCGCTAGCTTGGTCTCACTTGAGTAAAGCTCTAAATAGTGCTCGACCCATCTATCCATCTGCTGTTTCTTATCAGTGATGATTTCTCCAGTCAAGGTTTTCAGCGGTGCACTTCTTTTGATCATTGGACCACAGGCTTTCTTTATCCCTTCATACATGCTTCTGATGTTTCCCTTATCACTTGCGATTTGAATGGACTCACATAACTTGATCCAATAGTCATTTGCACACTGCCTGGCAGCCTTTTGTAAATCCTTCCTAGCTTGCCTTAGCTCACTCAGAGTGTTACGCGTTGGTCTTTCCTTGTTTCTTAAGAGAGCTATCTTCTTTTTATCAATCAAGGGCTGCAGTATCTAACTGTTTGCCGCAAACCAGTCCTGCCTCTTATGATCCACAGTGCCGTAAACCCCTACCGCTGTTTTATAAATAGTTTCCTTAAGTTTACTCCATTTATCATTTACTATACAATTTTCTGATGTATCATTGAAAGCGTCTTCAAGTTGCTGTTGAAATTCAAAGCACTTTCCAGGATCGTGAGTGTTAATAATATTAATCCTGGGGCTAGATTTGTGTTTAGCTGTGTAGATTCTCTTTGGTCTCAGTCTAACCCTTGCAACAACCAAAGAATGATCTGTATCACAGTCAGCACTGTGGTAACTTCGAGTTAATGATGTATGGTTCAGATGTTGTCTCCGTGTGATAATGAAGTCCAGCTGATGCCAATGGCCGGATCTTGGATGTTTCCATGTGACCTTATGCAGCTCTTTTGTTTTAAAAAAGGAGTTTGTAATACATAGGTCATTTCTAGTGCAATGCTCCAGCAGCCTTTGCCCATTATCATTCATGCGACCGATGTTGTATTTTCCAAGGCACACTGGCCATGAACTCGAGTCCTTGCCCACACGAGCATTGAAATCACCGAGCATATAAATGTAGTCGGATTTTGGAACTGCCTTGATCACAGAGTCTAGCTGCTCATAGAACGTATCCTTCACATCATCAGAGGAAGCAAGTGTCGGTGCATATGCAGTGATAATGGTGGCAAATCCACAAGAGGTTGCCAAGCGCAGGGATAATAATCTTTCATTACCTCCAGCTGGGATATCAATCATTCCCAGTAGCGAATTCTTCACTGCAAAGCCCACACCATGTTGCCTTTTTTCTGCCTGCCCTCTTCCCTTCCAAAAAAAGGTGTAATTGTTTTCCCTGAGTGACCCTTCCTCAGCGAGGCGAGTCTCCTGCAGGCCAGCAATATCAATGTTAAGACGACTGAGTTCAGCATCAATCACAGCCGTTTTTCTCACATCGTCAATATTTGTCAAGTCAGTGGAAAATCCTGGACACATGGTTCTTACGTTCCAGGTTGCAAGCCGTAGCTTGAGGTTTCTATTATTCTTTTTATTAGTACCTGGTGCATTGGTTTTACAGCCTGCGATTCAGATTTTGTCCTAGCCCCAAGCACCCATTGAAGCAGGCAGGCTGTGGCGGATCAGCACCCAATTGGCCGGGGGCTGCCCAGCTTGAGGCGGGCGGTAGCTGATCAGTGACACCTGTAGGTGTCTCCCACCGTCAGAGGCAATGCGTGGCGCCCCATGTCTACGCCAACTGACAAGGTCTTATAACCCGTAACAGTTGCCTCTCGCTTTGATTCCGAGACCGGTTAAGACCAGGGATGGAGTTATTGCCTCTCCATAGCACAAAGCCTGGGCTAAAATAAAGAAACCATGCGTTGCCCATGCAGCATGATCCCTCTCTCGGCCTGCCTAGTTCACTCCAGAGGAAAGTTAACATCTATACATCTGGAACAAGACCAGCTGCAGAAGCTGCCAGATCAGCAAAGCAATGCTCTAACTGTCCGCCTGTTGGAGCTTCGATCCTAGACCAGCTGCCAACCAATGCTTAGGGCCTGGTCTGCCCTGCCATGACTATTATTTTGTCTTTGGGTTGCATTTCCTCGCACCAGGATAAGGCTTGTACCCTCCCAATTGCGCTCTTCCGCCCGAAGCCGTTGGCACAATGTGGGGTGTCGGGTTTGGTAAGCGCCGCCCAACATTCGGCGCTGACAGAAAGCAGGTAGTACCGTCTACTGTCATACGGTAGCTCAGTCATATCTGACTAAGACCTGACCTGTGGAATCAGCTTCCAGGTATTACAGTGGATGGAGAAAAAGACATGGCTAGAGTAAGGAAAGGTCTGATAGGGCAAATCAGGTTTCAGTTGGAAGATCTGCAAATTCCGAGCGCTCTGTTCATACACTGCATCATACTGCAAGCACTCTTTTGGAATGACTTTGATATTTCTTATGTACTGAAACCAGTCGTTTCTGCTATGTACTTCATTCGGGGACATGCACTCAATCACAGTCAGTTCCAGACTTTTCTTGAAGAAATTGATTCTGAATTCTGTGACTTGTCTTATCACACATCAGTGAGGTGGTTCAGCTGCGGTAAAGTCCTGTTTCGTTTTTACAAGCTCTGAAACGAAATATATGTTTTTCTCACTGAAAAAGGTAGAGCTGATTCACAGCTGTCAGATAATACCTGGCTGTCAACGTTGTCATTTTTGGTCGACATCACATCCCACATGAATAAACTGAATTTGAAACTTTGGGGAAAAGATAACCTCGTCTGTGATCTCTACAGAATCATCAAAGGACGTTGGAGAAAGCTTTCTTTGTTTGAAGCACAACTGGAAGGAGAAAACTTTTCTCATTTTCACAGTTTCAAAGAGTTTTGCGCTACAATCGCCGAATATGTCAACCTCAATTTTCCGCCGGGGGGGGGGGGGGGGGGGGGGGGGGGGGGGGGGAATATATTCGTAACTTGAAAAGGCATTTTTTTAAAGAGATTTTCAGATCTTGACAGAACCGAGAATGACATTCTCCTGTTCCAGAATCCGTTCGATTGTAACCTTGATCATGTGCCAATTGAACTACAGCACAGCTGGAGCTCATTGATTTGCAAGCAAATGACTTGTTGAAAGAGAAGCACAGAGAGGCTTGTTGAAGTTTACCGCTGCTTAACTGATGTTGATTTTCCGAAACTGAAGAAATTTGCTGCTGGTATGGCACCAGTGTTTGGAACAACTTATGTCTGTGTGCAAACATTTTCAAAAATGAAGTATGTGAAGTCAACACATCGAACGAGATAGACTGATGAACATTTGAAAGCAATTCTCTTGATTGGATGCAGCAATTCCAAACCAAACATTGATGATGTCTTGAAAGACAAATATCAGTTGTACAAATCTCATTAACCTTTTTGGCTGCTTAGTTTGTGAGATTCGAATAGGTGCACACTAGGTCTGATGTAACTATTTTTTTTTTTTTTTTTGCTAACGATTTAATAACTTTTTTAAAGTAAATAAATATGTTGGTTGTTTTGTGTGCATTGCACGCCACTCACCCATGATAACTTAGTTTTTCGTCTTTTTTTACCAGAGCTTTCGTTCTGGCTTGCAAGTATTGTTAAAGTTAGTTGCATATCCTGTACAGGACGTTTGCAGTCAATACATGCAGTCTTTCGTATTGTTGATGTCTTGGTAAGTTTACGTTCAGTAGTTTGCCATTGCTTTCTGAACGACCGACACTCATACCATTGCGTAAAATACAAGTGCAATGTGGTCTGCTACCAAATCGCGCGCAGCTGTGTTTCGAACGCGGGTATACGGGATTATGAACCGCGTCTGTAAGACCTATGCCACAGAGACCGGTGCAAGTATTGTATAAAATGAGTATCTGGCCCATGCTCGTCATTTTGTCAGTTATCCGGCCCACCATGAAAAAGATTTGGTGACCCCTGTTCTTCTTCTTCTTCTTCTTCTTCTTCTTCTTCTTCTTCTTCTTCTTCTTCTTCTTCGTTCATCCGTTTTGTTTTTTTTTTCGGATGTGATTGCGTTGTGCCTGTTTACAGCAGAGCTGCGTTCTTGCGCCGTTAGGCCGACACATCCGACTTCTGCGGGCATTTGTTGACCGGGTTAACCTTCCCGGGGGTTTCTTCGGACGTTTGACTCTCACTGTTTTGGTGTTATCCCCCATCCCAGCTGGTCCATATAGAACAGCCACAGATCCTGGTTAGCCCTCAAGGGAAAGCAGGGGCAGACCATGGGCATTCCCCGCCATCCAAGGAGGCTTCCATACTTGCAGAGCCGATACATAGAGCTCTGGTACTGGGCTCACCCAAGGAATCGTCACGTCCTGCACATGGCTGCTTAGCCTCACTTCCGTATATTGGGCCTTCCGTTCACCATAGGCTGTTCTTCCGGAAACCAGAAGTATGCAGTCTGCAGATGATATCCACACAGTGAGCTTTCGATTCGGACTTTCCACGTAATGGATTTGCTATCCAAGCAATATTCCATTTTGTGCCACTAGTACACTTTTCCACCTTTTATGAAGCCCACACAGTGGGCTTTTGATTCGGACTTTCCACGTAATGGATTTGCTATCCAAGCAATATTCCATTTTGTGCCACTAGGACACTTTTCCACCTTTTATGAAGCCCACACAATGGGCTTTTGATTAGGACTTTCCACGTAATGGATTTGCTATCCAAGCAATATTCCATTTTGTGCCACTAAGACACTTTTCCACCTCTTATGAAGCCCACACAGCGAGCTTTCGATTTGGACTTTCCACATAATGGATTTGCTATCCAAGCAATATTCCATTTCATGCCTCTGGGTCTTCATGCACCTTTAAATGTCAACCTGTATGTAGTTAAAGTAAGCTGTGGTCAACTTTAGCTTGTTGATATCTCCATAGAGCTTGTCCTCAAATGAAGCAGGTGTGGGCCAAAATATCTTTCTCTGTTCTGCATACGTTGGGCAATCCTGCAGCAAATGTTTTGCTGTCATTTTTCCAGTTCTACAATTACATTCATCGGTATCTCCTATCTTTAGTTTATTGAACAAGTGGTATTTCAGCCTGTTATGTCCTGTGCAGAGTCTGAAGATTGCTACTTGTTCTCTTCGGTCGAGTTTGTAATATGCATCATCCTTCTGATGGCCTGGATGCTCTGATTCCCATTTGGTTCTATAAGTGCTTTTTATCAACCTCTTTGCCTCATTATAGGTTATGTCTATGTCAGGCTGTGGTAGTCGTCCCCCCTCTTTTGCCAGTCTGTCAGCCTCTTCGTTTCCAGGTATACTGCAATGTGATGGGATCCACTGTATTACAACTTTTTTGGATTTCTGGCATAGACCATGGAGTGCTGCTCTTAGGTCAGTTAGTTCTGTGCTGTTATTGCTCTTCAGTATTGAGACAGCTGACTTTGCATCTGTGAAGATAGCTATTTGCTTCTCTTTATTTTCCTCCATCAGGAGCATTTCTGCTGCAGTTTTCAAAGCCTCTACCTCCGCTTTGAAGTTACTTGAAAATTTTCCAGTTGCCATTGAGTGTGTTTTTTTCACTCCATTTTTTAAATTTAGGAGAATTCCTCCTCCTCCTTTCTCTATTGAATTTTTGGCTGATCCATCTGTATATGCATGGGTCCAATTCCTGCTTGGGTAATGTTCTTTTATGTAGTTTAGGGTTATTTCTCTTCTTTCGGTTTCATGCTGAGTGTTCTTTTTCTCAATACCAGGAATGTTTTCTATCATCTCAGGCAGTTGCTGCTGTCTCCAAGCTGGGAACTTGTGTGCATTGTGTATGGGCTTGACTGTTGATATGTTAAGTATAGGATCTGCCCTAATCCTTCGTTTTGCAGTTTCTACAAAGTTGCTACGCTTCAGTCTTCCCTTTCCAAAACCATTAAATCTGTTGTACATAGGGTGGTCTGTCAATCTTCTAAATTTTTCTGCTTGTTGCTGGGCTCTGCTATCTCTTCTATCCTGCATTGGTTGTAAACAAGTGATCTTTTCTATTTCATTAATATGCGTTGTCTTCAGGCTTCAAGTTATGATTCGCATTCCTTGGTTTTGGACTCTACTTATTTTGTTAAAGTTTGACTTAGCTGCTGTTGCCCAAGCTGCAATGCCATATTCCAGTACTGGCCTCACCCGTCCAGTATATAACTTCTTGAGAACTTTCTCATCTGCTCCCCACGTTGTACCAGCAAGCTTTTTCATGATTGCCATTCTCTGCCTTGCTCTTGTTCGATTTTTCTCAACCTGTGTCTTCCATGTCAGGCGACGATCAAAGGTGACTCCTAGATAGTTTGGATTTTCTTTATGGCGCAATATTTTTCCATTCAATACCAGCTTAGGTTGCTGAGTTTTATTTGAGAGGCAGAACACTGTGCATGTTGTTTTCTCCTCACTTATCTTCACTAGCCATGATTTTGACCAGTCCTCTAGTGCTAATAGGGCTTGATGTATTCTGCTGTTAGCTGTACTAATATATTCTTCAGATGTCCATATGGCTAGGTCATCTGCAAAGGAGGATGTGTGTACTCTGGCTGGAAAATTTTCTGTGATGTCATTTATATATGCTAGGAATAATGTTGGTGAAAGAACTCCTCCTTGGGGGACACCTTGCTCCAGCAGCATCATTTTGCTTGTTTGTCCTTGTACTTTTGTCCTGGCAGTTCTGTTCTCAAGGTAGTGGCTGATCCATTTATACATTTTTCCACAAACATGCATGTTTTGCAGTTTTACTTTCAGTCCTTCCTGCCATACTTTATCAAATGCTTTTTCTAAATCTATCCAGACTGCTAGTGTGTGCTTTTTCTCTTGGAAGGCATCCTCTATTTCCTGAGCTATATAGGTTATTTGATCTTCAGTGGATCTGTACTTTCTGAATCCTGCTTGGTGTGGTGTTAAGAGTTTGTTTTCTTCCAGATGCCATGTTAGCCTGCCATTGATAATGCGTTCCATTAATTTTCCTACACAACTAAGTAGACTGATAGGTCGATAGCCATTTGGTTCTTCCAGGTCTTTTCCTTTCTTTGGGACTGGTATTAGTATAGCTTCCTTCCATACCTGTGGGACTATTCCTCTCTTCCAGCTGTTATTTAGGACTGCTAGTAGTTTCTTCTTTGCCTTGTTGCCTAGTCCTATTAGCATTTCATTTGTGATTCCATCCTTTCCTGGTGATTTCTTCTTTTTTAGGGTATTCATTGCCTGTTCCATTTCTTCCATTGTTAGATTTGCCATCATATATTCTGCTGCTGTCTCTGTATTTCTATGATGTATCTGTTTGTCTTTGATTGCTTTCTTCTGTTCGGTTGTAATATCAATGTGGTTTGCATTTGCATAGTGTTCCATTAGTGCATTTGCAGCCTTTTTTCCTGTAAGCAAGGCATTTCCTTGTTTAATTGTTATTTGTTTGTTTCTAGGTCCTTCATTGTTCATGGCTTTCACGAGTTTCCATAGTTTGTTTCCATCCCTGTCAAAATTCAGGTTTTCTGTTTTTTCCCTCCAACAATCTCTTGTTGTTTGATTTACTGTTCTTTTATATTTTGCTGAGATGGCTTTGAGAGATATATTCGCTTCAATTGTTTGTTCTCTCTCTGCTGTCTTCCTGGCATCTTCAACTTTGTCCTCCAAACTTTGTAGTTCTTCAGTCCAGTATGGTTTGTAATTATTCCTCGCCCCTCTAGGAATGGACTCAGTGGCTGCCTGTATTATCGCTCTGTTTAGACTTTCCACCATTTGCTTTATGTTGCCATATCGTGTATTTATGTTTTCACAATATTTGTCTGTTAGTATGGCAAATCTGTCCCAATCTGCTCGTTTGTAATTCCAGCGGGGCAAGGGCTTTTGCTCCTGTGGAACATACTCCATATTCATTACAAGCTTGATTGGTCTGTGGTCACTGCCTGCTAATTGGTCCAGCACATGGCGATCGATTTTGTGGAGGATGTCTCCTGTGCAGAAAGCTAAGTCTGGAGTAGAAGTGGTAAGCCATTTTCTGGAGTAGAAGCTCGGTGTGTCATCCGCTTTGTTGAGTAGATGGAGATTTGAGTCTATTTCCCAGTCCTCCAATTCATCTCCTCTTTTGTCAGTATCTGGGTATCCCCATCTTTCTGAACGGCTATTAAAGTCTCCGACAATAATGCAGTTTGTGTCAGTTATTTTCATGTTTGAGAGTGTAAGGTCCTTATCTGCTGGGCTATACAGATTGTAGATTCTTATTTTCACGTCCTTTATCATTATATCAACACCTATAATTTCTGTTCGGTTGTCAGAGATCACAGATACTTCGCTGCAAGGTATTGTATTTCGTGTAAGTATTAGAACTCCTCCTTTATGTCCTTCGCGGTCGAAACGTGTGGCCTGATATCCTCTGACTGAAAATTTGCGATTGGCATTGAGGTGTGTCTCTTGAATGCATGCCACATCTATTCTATCTTTATGAAGACGCTGTGTGAGAGATTCTTTCTTGTTATAAACTCCTTCGGCATTCCACTGTAGTATGTTGAGTGTCCTTGGTATTTGGTCAATAGCTCTTAACCTACTCCTCTGTGCCTTGACTCCACAGCACAGGGGAAGGTGACCACCAGTAGTCATGGGTGGACCCCCTCGAGGCAGGGGGCCCGGCACTATCACCGCCTGATGGGACTTCACGGGATTAGCACCATAACGATTAATTTTCATCTGTGGCATCATGAAATGATAAAGTTACGTTGCACTTCTTTGTCAAGCTTGTGGCTCAGTACATCCGATTTCGACAAGCACTTTTCGGGATGCTTTCCCTAGCCTTTGACTGTCCCCAGTCTACCTACAAGGCAGCAGGTTTGTGCGTCACTTCGTCTGGTCCCTCTCCCTTGACCTGTCCGACATGGGTGACCCTACCAGTAGCAGTGCTACCGTCGGCATAGCTCTTGGGGTCATTGGAACGCGCAAGCCCCTCTACCTCGTCAAGGTGGACGCACGGCAGAGGGGGACCCCTGTTCTATAGTGTAGGAGTAGTTCAGCAGCAATAGGGCACAATGGGCAATTCTGTTGTTTTTGGGTGTCCCTTTTCTGGATAACCAGTAGAGGTGAATTATCAGTCTGTATGAGGAAATGAGTGCCTGTGAGGTACTTTGAAAGTTTCGAAACACAATAAACCATGCTTATGCACTGTAGCTCCGCTATACTGTACCGTTGTTCTGCCGATGTTAGTTTCCTGCTAATGTAGTTTACTGGATGTTCTACTCCATCATAACGCTGAAGAAGTACGTCGGCAATTGTAGTGGTGCTGGCATCTGTGTTTAAGATAAAGGGAACATTTGTATCTGGCAGGCGAAGGATTAGTGGATTTGAAAAAAGTAATTTTAACCTTTTGATTGCTTCATCTAAATAGACACTCTTACAAATAACAGTGGGTAGTGATTTTACAAGTAAAATGGGGGGGGGGGGGGGGGAATATATTAATGAACTCAGTAAGAGTGAGTATGAATTCAACACAGAAATCTATTAAGATGAAAATACATATATTTCTTTCGTGTGATGTGTAGCTTTGAGATCCGACCAAGCCGACGGCAGCCTTTTTGAATAGCTGAGAGGCCAGTCTTGTTAGCTGAACCTCTTTGCTAAGGTGGTTCAACTTTGTAAATGACTTTTCACACATTGTACACAAGTGGCAATATTTTCTTATGTCAGCATAGAATTTAGGCCAGTAATATTGGGTCAAGACTCTGGCTGTATTTAAGATCTCAGTATGAAGTGGTGTTGCCTGATTTATCAGTAATGTTGTCGGTATTACAGATAGTTGATTTGTCAGCAGCAATATGGCTAATGTTAACTGCTTTTGATGTGTAAGCAGTCCTGTCGTCAGTGAAATTACTAACAGCAGTAGTGGAAGTAACATAAGGAACTCGATTTTATACAATGGTAACTTAAAGTGTTTAATTATGTCTGTTGCATTGTGTCTTTTGGAGAAAGTGTTATTGTCGTTTTTCCCTGAGTAGGTGAGTTTTATATCACTCTTAATGTCGTTAATTGTCCCTCTGTTGTTGAATGTTGGGGAATGTCGTTTTCTATTCATGTCTTTCAGAAAGTCTTGTTTGTCTGTAAGTGGCAGTAGGGCATATGATCCAAGTCCTAAATGTACCATTTCAGTTCTTTTGATTGCATACTGTTTGTCTGCGTGATTGCTATCTTGCAATGTTACTTTGGTGATGGTACCAACTTTCGTAGGTTTGTCAGTACTGTTGATGACAATTTTATTTGCTATATTGACCTGATTAACTTGAGAAGAATAAGCGTACTGCGCTTCACTTGTTTGTTTTATAGTTTTGTCAATGGTAGTCTCCCCTGACATTCAGAATTTTGTTTGCTTGCATTAGTGTTCAAATGACTTTGTTCCCAAACTTTAATGTCTTTATTGGAACCATTTTTAACGTTTGGCAGATTTCCCACTATCAAATCGGTGCAGGGGTTATCTAAAACTGCACAAATAACTTTCCCTGACAAAAAAGGTTTGTCAATTTGCGCAACTGCTACAGTGTATTTTTCTACGTTGCCTGCAAACGTACGACAGATGATAAATTTTCCTGTATAGTCAGTCTTATTTACAAATATTTTTCTTAGACCAATAAGAGTCGAACCGCTATCGCGCAGGATTTGGCAGGGCTGGTTGTTAACAAGCCCATTTTGGAATTCAAGTCTGCCTTTAGAAGACACAACAGCATTGAAATTTTCATGCGCAACAGGAATGGTAAGAACGACCCCCCCCACCCCCCCCAAAAAAAAAAAACATTTAACTGCTCTCTTGTATTGGATACGTTTAGCCTTTTGCTTTCTAATCATCATTTCAAGATGAGATTGATAATTCGGATTTTTATCACACATATCATATTGATCATATGACAGTTTGCTATATGTGCATGGTGTAAACTTTGCTTTTGGTCTACTCTTGTAGTTGAATTGTTTTTTTTTTTATTGTTTTACGTTTAAAGCAGCTGCTACTTCATTCTGACTAGAACTTAGTGCAAAGATATCTTTGTTAGCTGTAAAAAAAAACGCAGCCCCTTTCCGTTCCATTTGCTCAATATTTTGACAATCACTTTGTTGTAAAAACTTTGCAAAGGAGATAGGTACTGATGTTATGATCTTATCACCATTAGATCTGTTAGTTGATCAAAACTCTTATCGACTTTGGCTGCATGTATCCATTTACTGAAGATATCTTGGACAACTGATACATAATAAAGGTTTGGTTGGATTTTGGGCATAATTTTGAGAATTGCACCTGAAACTCAGTGGCGTCAAGAAGGAAATGTTGCATTACCCTATGTTTGATATAGTCGTAGTCTGTTCTTAATTCCTGGGGTATAGTTTCTATACTTTTAATGGCTCAAGTGCTAAGTTGTGCATGTATATAATGGCCCAGTTTTCTTTAGAAATTTCATAGTACTCATTAAAGTCTCAAAGTTTTCTGTCCAAGCGGAGATGCTGTCTACGGAGCAAAAGGGTTTAACAATTCCCTAAAACTTTTTGAACTTTTGTTCTTCTTCTTTACTTTTTAACTTATTAGTTGAAATCTGTATCTGAAAGTCCATTTCTAACTGCTTTACCTTCATTTGGGCTTCAGCCTCAATTTTCTTAGCTTCTAATTCTAATTCTTTCTGTCTGGTAGCTGCTTCTATTTCTAACTTTTTGTTAGCTGCTTCCATTTCTAACTTTTTGTTAGCTGCTTCCGTTTCTAACCTTTTGTTAGCTTCCTCCGTTTCTAACTTTTTGTTAGCTGCTTCTAATTCCATTTCTAACTTTCTGTTCGCGTTCTTGCGCTCTTTCCTCTCTGCAAATTTTCTGTATGTTTCTTTTCACTCCATTCCATTCCACAAGTTTATCACCCGAGTAACTTAGCTGTTTCCCTAGCTCAATGCACTTTTCCAAAGTTGACATTTTTTTAAAAATTTCCAATAACAATACAATTTATACACACAAATAATTATCTCCCTTTTCAATAATGTTTGTATGCACAAGTTGATTATGTTCTCTTTCATCGTGTTGACATAATAGTTATCAAATTTACATATAGTGAAAAATGAGTTACTGTTTAGCGAGAATCAAAAGAAATATTGTACTACTTAGCTTGTTTCAGGGGAGTTGCTCCAGCACCACTGTTTACTTCTGTACTTGATTACTTCTACGCTCTTTGTTCTATACAAACTTGGATGTTAAGGTTTACATTCTCTGTGTTGGAAAAAGAAAAACAGTATCCTTGAACAGTTATGTCGGTCATATGTTGGAGGAGAGAATGATGATTAGAACAGTTGAATGCAGAGAGTTAATTGAAATTTATTTGTCAATTGTGTTTGCAAATGATTGTCGGAATTCTTAGATTGTCGTAGTTGTGTGGTATGCAAGCTTGTTATGCTCGTAACTCGTGTTTTTACTTGGTTAACCCAATAACAGTCAAACAATATTTTTATATCTTAACTGTCTGAGGGTATCACCAAAACGGAGCGATCCCCCATGAAAATATCTGTCAACGTCTCTAGGGGTTTATGTAGTGGGTTCAGACAGGCAGATGATGCGAGTACAGATGAGGCATGAAAACGTGAGTACATCGTTAACGAACTTTAATGTTCATACATCATTACGATAATATTTACATAATTCAATTAATAAACTCGCACAGCTCTCGCAATCTCGCTTAGCTCTCGCAATCTCGCTTTTTCTCTCTTTTTCTCTCGCAATACTCTTGCTCTTTCACAGAGAATACCATAATCGTGCTTCAGCACCCACACTAACACACGGCTATTAGCGGCCACATTCACTCATAAGCGAACACTGATGTCTAAGTAAATGGTTTATTATCCCTCTCAAACACACAGGCATCCTCTCTCATCCACAGTCAGGCATCCTCTCTCATCCACAGTCCTATTCCCGTCTGAGGCTTTCTACTCAGTTAGGTGGTCACGAGGTTCTTGACCCTAGTGGGGTACGTAGAGGACATGCTAGTCGGGTCTGTCGCCCTGTCCTTCACTCGTCTGTTGATGCAGGCGTACTGCGTCATCCCGTCCAAGATTAACCTGTCCTGTAATTCAAGGGCACCCTCCCGTCTGTAACCCCCTGTCATGGGCGTAGGGACCTGTCTACTATAACCGTACTATTCCCATGTCCTATGTCTGTCCTCTGCCCTCTCCGTCATGTCCTTTGGAGACCTTGACACTCTGTGTAGGTCGAAAATGAGTACCCTGGCAGGAGTTAATTAATGACCATCCTCTCTGGTTCATGTTTCAGTAACAGAAACCTTCCAAATCTCTTATCATGCCATGTGTACTTTTCTTTGTTTTATTTATTTATTTATTTATTTTTTTTGCACAAGAGTAATAACATTTTGCAACTGAAGACAATGTTGCAATCACAATTACAAAATTTTACGGTAAAAAAAAAATTGCCTTTAAACAACTGCAACGTGATGCAATACTGTACTATATAAATTGTCTAGAATACCACAAACAGCCAAAACGTGCTATTAATAAATTACATTTACACTTGGGATAACAACCATGTTGTTGCCTGTTTTGAAATAGAATGCCGTATACTGCTTGAAATGGCTACTTATTAAATACCATGTTCATTTCTGCTAATCTGTCTCGCTAACTTGTCTGTGTTCAAGTTGTTTCAAGCTATAATCTGATGTAAATCGACGAGGTTGAGAATTAGATGATATTGTCATGTCTGAAATCATATATTTGATTACAAAATGTCTGATATTTCTGCAAAATGTTGAGCAGTATGAGCACTGTAACTGAATTGTTCAATAAATAGAAATAAATTAATTCTTCAGTGTAAATTTCCTTTTACTGAACATTAAAATATACTGATAAATAGTATAACCCCGAAACAAGTTAAAGAGTTTAAATATCTAGTATGATCACAGAAGATGGCAGAATAGACAGGCAAATCGAAACCAAAAGTCAAAAAGCAAGTGCGCTTATATATCAACTATTACCCATACTGAACCATCCATATATACCTTTCTGCAAACAAACAAAAACAAGCTAATAAATCATCATCATCAAGTGATGTGCCAGCTGGCGTAGGCGTTCATGTCCCTCCACATAGCTCGGTCTTTAGTGTTCTGAATCAACTCTGCTGCTGATATTCCTCCATGTCACTGTCTCAATCCATCCAGCATAATTTTTCTTGATTGGCCTCTGCCTCTCTTCCCCTAGATCTTTCGGGTCGTCACGATGTTCTCCAATGCCTCTCTTCTCATCACATGACCAAAGAAAGCTGTTTGTCTCTTTCTTATTGTGAAGAACAGTATGGATTTGTGGAAGGAACGTGTACAAACAATGCAATATATACGTTATGAACAAAAATAGAAAGGTCAATAAGCGCACTATTTGCGAATTATTTTGGGGGCGGGGTGGGGAGGGGTGACAGTGTTAGTAAAGAATAACCCCAGTCTCCAGAAGAGTAGACGGCGGTAGCAAATGGTGGAGGCAATGGCTCAGAAGAGGGCTGCTGGAAATACTTTCAGACTACCAACGAGAATAAAAAGGAGAGTCTGTGTGAGGTGTGACAGCACGTCATAAATGAACATTATGTACTACGTCGAGCAGAACGGTTCTGTAGAAATAGAACGGGAATTCGGAAGGTATGAGAGAAGCTATTCAATTAATCATTCCAACGTGTAAACATTTGACGATCTTGGAAGTAGCCTCAAGTCTAAAGGTCTACTCTTTGCGATTTCTAACTGCCGTGTGACTTTTAACTTGTGCAGCTAGAAACGGAGATTCCTGTTTTTCGCCATTTTATATGATAGGGCTAAGTGCCTGATCTCACTGCCGATGAGATCAATGGGATTTGTAGTATCACTGTATATATGCATGCAATTCTTGGAAAATACAATAATAGAATTGAAAAAAAGCTGACAAGTTGGCAAAGGAAGAGGGGAGACTACCTCAGCATGATATAGACATAACCTATGCGAGGCCAAGAAGTTTATAAAAAGCTATTTTGGAACCAAGTGGAAACAGGGTACAACCAGGCAGATGATGCGCACTATTCAACCGAAAAGAACAACTAATAACCTTCAGACTTCACACGGAACACAACATAGTGAAGTAACACATATTTAATAAACTAAAGAGAGGAGATACTGATAAATGTAACTGTGGAACTGGTAAAATGACATCTCAACATTTGTTGCAGGATTGTCCAACATAAAGCAGAGCAGAGAAACCTATTTTGGCTACACCTGCCCCATTTGAGGACAAACTCTATGTAGATGTCAAGTTAAGTGCTGCTTTCTTTGAATTAAATCACATTGACGTCTGGAGGCGAACGAAGAAGAAGACAAGCACGTATTCAAGTTTCTGAACACATGGACAACATTATGGAATTATCACGGAGATAAAAGTAGAACAGGACCAGCACTACCATAACCTTACGTTAAATGTTTTTAGCCACAATGTTAGCACAAACATAAAATGGGTTGAGTTGTGTTGAATTGAGTTATGAACCAACATCACTGCACTCAGGACATTCCGATATGTGTGCTCCGTCACCTCGTTCAACAGCCAGCGAAGAGTCATATTATTAATCATTCCCACCGTTATCTGATTTAAGGTTCTCCTGGTCTTCTCTCTCAGTTTTGAGATTCTTCCAGAACCCCTACCGATCCCCCGCAATCTCATTCTTTCCACATACAGGTTCTCAATATGCTCCCCCGCCTTCTCCAACTGGTTAAAATGGGTATTTCGACTTATTTTAACGATTTCCTTGGCAATTTTAGCTAATAATGAAACATGGTGTCAAAAGCGTTGGCAACTTTGCTGGTGTAATTGGAATGTGGCAGCTTGTGAATGTTGGATGCCTCACTTTCACTTAGCTTGGTCATATTACACATCACTGAGACTACACGATTCTCTCACAGTCTGTGTTGGTAATTATAGAAATATATCATGTTTTCACAGGTTATAAGCAAGGTTATTCATGGTTTCTACATTAATAGCAATTAATCAGATGCCCCGCCTCCCTCGACTTGGCAAACCAAATGTAATTATTAAAGGTAATGGTATATACTATTAGTTATGAAATAATATTACTAGATACCAACAAACTAGAAAGATGCAAAGTCGTTCCAGTATTACACTAGTTGTAAACACGTCGAATTCGTACCGTCTAATGTGCCTACTAGCTGGAACCAAACAAAACTCAGACATCCTGGAATATGTTGTTTAATCTATTATTATTTTTTTTATCCTCAAATACAGGAGTATCCATTATATGAAGAACAGAGACAAGGATTTTGGCCTACACTTGCTCCATTTGAAGTGTGTGAACAAGCTTAAATTATTGCTGCTTTCTTTTCATTTATTGATACTGACGTCTAAACGTGAACGAAGATGAAAGTGTCTTTGATTAGAAGTATACTTCACCATCATAAGTGCCCTTCTTCTTTTCCACTCTCCACTTTGTGTATCATAAGTGCCCTTGTGTTTCTAAAATCACATTTTGTCTCAAGTGTAGTGATAATTGTAACTGTGAAATGTGTTCATTATATATTAAATTTTTCTTGCTTCTGCTAGTACATTTTCATTAAAAACAAATAAGTAAAGGTGCCTTTTACACACCTAAAGTGCATTGGACCTCTCACCTGTCAAAATCTGTCATGTTTTCTTCTTCTGCGTTCATCCGGAGAGTTTTTTTTTTTTTTTTTCGGGCGTGATTGCGTTGTTCCTGATTACAGCAGAGCTGCGTTCTTGCGCCGTTAGGCCGACACATCCGACTTCTGCGGGCATTTGTTGACCGGGTTAACCGTCCCGGTGCATTGAGCATATGAAGCTAAAGCCATATTTATAGACCTAGCGGCACTCAATGGCTGATGTGGTCTGTACCACGTGGCTGCCTTTAATTCCCAAGACATTTCCTGGTACCCATTTTAGGCTGGTGTGATATGGGAGCCCAGGTCGATTAAATAAATTCGAAACCACTCTAAATCGGATCAAACCTAAGGGCACTGATACAGCAGGCGTGCCTCTGGCCACTTTACTGCATGGCTCCCCGTAAAATGTCTTATTTTGTGCTCTTCGTAGTTTTTCTAATTGATCGAGTCATTTCTGTTTCTTCTTGATCGCTGTCTTATTAGGGTGTAATGAATTTGTGATCCTTGATCAATATTTGACCATCTATGTCACATCTTAATCTGGCTTGAGAGTATTTTTGGAACTGTCTGTTTGTGATTATATGTTGAGGTTTGGCAATTGTTTTCCATTCCATTAGTGTTCAGTTCTGCAGTGTAGCCACTGTAAAAATAAAACTATCATCTACTGTCTATAGTATCTTGCGGTGTAGGGGAGGGCCTTGAGTCTGAGTAATTAAGGCCGCCTGGCTAGAGCAGTAGTCGCGATCTCTGCATGTTGGGGTTTTCTTTTAGTGTTGCCAGTAGATGGTTCAAAACACTTCTCCCATGGTTTTTCTTTGCCACTCGCCTGTCAAAATCTGTCATGATTATTAATTGATATTATTCAAGTCTCTACATAAAATGATCAAAATGGACGTTCACCATCACACACATTCGCACCTTGCCGTCTTGACAGATGATAGTTTATGCTTCAAAGAGGCATAATAACTGTTACCCATGGCGGTAGCGAATGTGACTGATAAGACCAATTCGCTCTGTAAATGTTCGTTCACAGTGGGTGCATGTGAACACGTGGTCATTTCCACCATCATGCACCATCTTACGTCTCACACGCTCGGTGTGTGACTTATCTGCAATAATTTTCTCCTTTGCCTTTATTCCATTTCTGACGTTTGCCCTCCATGCAACACGTTCAGCGGCGACTTGCTCCCAATGTGCATTATCAACGCCTGTATCAATCATGTCCCGCTTAGGCCTACACCCTGAGATCTCTTACCCATCTGTAATTCACCAAAAACGATGTCCTTTGGTATTCTACTATCATCCATCCTCCTAAGATGTCCTATCCATCTAAGTCTACGAAGACTGAGCATGGAATAAACCGTCACACAACCTGATCTTTCCAATACTTCGGTATTTGTGATTTTGTCTTGCCACTTAATACCAAGATTTCTTCGCAGACACCGCATAAGAAAGCTGTTTAAACGTTTCTCTTGGTGTGAGTAAGTTGTCCAGGTTTCACTGCCATAAAGAAGAGTATTTAGGACACATGCTTGATAGACAAGGACTTTTGTTTTGGCAGTAAGCTTCCTGTTCTCCCAGACTCTTTTTCTTAACCTGTTCATTGTTGTTGCTGCCTTACCAATCCGGATGTTGATTTCCTGATCTAGAGATAATTTGCTATTTACCACTGATCCTAGATATGTAAAATGGTCTACCATCTCTAGTTCGGCGTCGTCAATAAAGATTGATGGTATCCCATGTGCACCTTGTGATATAATCTATGTATTCTTTTTGCTAATTGTTAAACCAAATTCAGAACAAGCATTGGAGAATGCAGATAGTAGACAGCAGTTAATGCGAGGCCATCTACATAGGTAGAACATAGCGACAGTTACATAACAGAGTGTTGGAACACATTCCGAACTGGGTGGACAAGATACTACACACAGAAGATGGTAGCCTAGGCAGGCCGACACACCGGAGCAGTCCTGCTTCATCGGTCGCGAGACACGTGCTCGAGAGTGGTCATGTGGTTGAAAGAGACAGTGCCTTCCGTGTGTTGTTCAACACACAGAGTAGTCGGTTATTAAGGTTTGCTGAAGCCATAGTGATCAGCCTGCGTAAGCCGACCTTGTGCAAGCAGAAAGACATGTTAGTCAGTTTACAATTATCGTGGTAGACAATCGACATTACTGTGCGAATATGTGTTTATTTCAGATTGAAGGATTTATCTAGTTATTTCACTTTACGTTGTGTGATTTCTGCAATATGTACCTGACGAGATGCAGCGAAATATGCCAGGCAATAAATCGTGCAATCTATTGTTTGTGTCTTCGTTATTCAAATTTATAATTGTATCTGTGTACCTTGGTTGCTTAACGTGTCTCTGCTTGAGATATATCAGACTCATCTCACCACTGCATATGTGTCATACATTATACGCACAACTGAAAACTATGCCATTGTTTAAGTCAACAAAGTTAAAACATATATATCTCTAGCAGGGTTGCCAGATTGCCCTTTTTAACGCCAAATTTGACTTTTTAAAAACAGGTTTGGCGTCAGAAAATCAGTTTGGCGTTTTGGCTTTTGTCTTGGCTTTTTAACAATTTGCAATGGCATGTGCCTCTTTTTTTGAATTTGTCAAGTTAATTGTTGTCTTATTTTAATAGTTTTTAGCTAAAGCAAATGCAAAACAATACGCTTAGCTTATACTGCTTTAGGTTCATTAACAACTAACAAATATTAAACACGTATGGTTTACGTACTGTACTTGTACCTGATCCTGTTCTATGCGCTCTCACGCATTGCGCAGCCACCTTACTGTTCAGTTCAGTTTTCAAATTCATGATTTATACCACCTTCATCGCAAGTCGCAAGAATTTCTAGTACTTTTCTGTTAATTCACCCCAAACAAACGTCACCAGCTATATTTAGGGTCACCAGCTATATTTAGCACTGACGATTATCTCCTCTGTGTTCGGGTACAGTGCGTGTCAGTGCGTTTCAATTGCCCCACAGTGTAAGTGTTCATTTGGTTTTGGCAACCGTTTCTGTGTGCGTGACTGGAGTAATATTACCTGCGAGAGGTTTGTGCCAACAAACCTGTTAGTCAATCCCGTAGTAATCGGAGGACCCAAATACACACTGTCGGGATAGATGAGAACCTATTTACAAGGCGCAAACATCTCATGTGGGACTAGTGTTGCCACAACAGTGGGGGTAGTTGGTGGCATCTGCCCGTGAAACCAGCCGGCTGCTTCATGTTCTGTGTTCCAGACAGAACAGCAGCAACGCTTCTGCTGCCGCTGATCAGGACACCACATTCGGCCTGGCACAACTGTAGTCTCCGACCTCTGGGCGTGCGTACGGCGGAATTGGAAGTATTCCCGATTTGACGCATCTCACAGTCAACCACTCCCACCACAACTTGGTGGGGACCCTACAACCGGTGCACATACTCAATGCATCGAGCGCATGTGGAGAACGGCCAAGGAGAGAAACAAGAGGCAGAATGGAACACATAGGCATCTACTAGAGTCCTACATGTGCGAATTCATGGTGGCGTCGACAGACTAAATGCGCTGGTACCACCACCGCATAGAACATTGCACACCGATAGAATTGCACACCGAGCTACGGCGCAACACAGGGAAACCCTGGATGTGACGTCATACACTGGGATTCGTTTGTTTGGGGTGAATTAACAGAAAAGTACCGAATTTCTTATTATTGAGCCCATTATCATGCCAAAGTGGAAACCATCTTATACTAATCGGAAAATCGTAAATATAATGATCAATGGGAAAAGACATTTATGTAGCTCAAGAAATCCACTGATGGTTCTGAACTGGCATATTGCAAATTGTGCCATTGTAATATTGTTTCAAGAATATTCAAATCTCGCAGATCATGATACAACAGAAAAACACAAGCAGAGCGCGCCATCTTCTTCACAAAAAGCACTTTCAGTGATGAAAATAGGCAAGAAAATTGATGATAAAGTCAAATTAGCAGAGTTACAAATTGCTGTTAGCATGGCCTGCCATAGTGCCATACGCACCATCGATCACTTAGGTGAAATAGTGGTAGCCCATGGATGTGGCAGCACTCTTGGTCAGATAAAATTGCACCGAACGAAGTGCATATCACTAATAAGAAATGTTATTTCACTATCTTTAAGATCTAATGTAATTCTAGATCTGCAAAATAAGAAGTATACACTCATCATTGATGAGTCCACTGATGTCTCGACCCAAAAGTATTTGTGTATTTTAGTTAGATAACTCAGCGATAAAAGAAATGAAATCACTACTAGTTTTCTAGGTTTGATTCCAATTCAGGAGGCTGCAGTGGAGAGGATGTTCTCTCTTTTAATATGCATAAAAACCAAAGCAAGGAATAGACTTCAGCTGTCTCTCTTAGAAGCAATTATTAGAATTAGAGCAGAACTATTAATTCTTCTGTAATGAATTTGCTCCTTCATCCAAAATGTTGAATGATTACAAAGCTGAACTGTTATATTCTAAGGAATCCCGTACGGAATTTCTCAACAATGAAGAGGAATACTTATGTGAAGAAGAGGTTTTCATGTGATGTAAATATATTTTTAATATATATTTTCACTGGGAAATGTTTGGCTTTTTTATTTCATGGCTTGGCTTTTTTATCACGGTGATCTGGCAACCCTGGTCTCTAGTCGTGACAATATACCAACTTCCGCTGTGGTGAAAACATGCCTTCTAGTTCTAGCCGTACAATTCTTTAACGGTTAGCACTAGCAGATGGACTACACACTTAAACATTCACTCACAGTTTGTGATGGTAAATATCGATCTAGTGCGATATCTAATCGGTTTTTAATGGTAAAAATTAATTTATTAGCGCCTTTTCCACCCCGGCGTTAACCAAAAGATTGCAAATTGCCCGCTGTGGGGAAAACATTGCATGGATCATTCATTGGCAGCGCTGCCGCTTGCCGGTGCCGTGTCACAATTTTATTAGCAATTTTGGTCAATATTTAAAAATTGGGTTTTTACTTATGAAATCATACCAGTTAGATAGAGCTTGACAAGACGAATCCAACGGTATCTCAACGAAGAGTACGTTAATTCTAAGCGGAGTTACGAATTTTTTGGTGACGTAATTTAATACCAGGAAGTGTAATGATGGGTACTTTTGCTTTCTTTCACCCCAAACAAAAGGGAATCCCAGTGTATGACGTCACATACAGGGGTTCCCTGTGGTGCGCCGAACATCCAGGGGGTTTCCGTGTGTTGCGCCGTAGCTATATGCGCAATTCTATGCGGTGGCGGTGGTGCGCTATTCTTTCACTTTCCGGGTAGGGTTGTATGTGTGTCGACGACACATATATACCTAACCCTAATAGTAACCCTACCCCTAACCCTAACCGGAAAGTGATAGTTCCCAGACAACTCATGATGAGACAGACACTCACACAGAAACGGTTGCCACAGCCCAAAGAAACAACACTGTGGTGTGGGGCAATTGAAACGCACTCCAGCCGAACACAGAGGAGATCACTGTCTGCGCTAAATATAGCTGGTGACTCTAAATATAGCTCGCAAAGTTTGTTTGGGGTGAAAGAAAGCAAAAGTACCTAATGATGACCCAAGAGATAAGGAAGATTTTATCGCGGCCCTTAAATTGGAAGCTGAGAAATCTGCCTTCTATTACTGTGGCTTGTTTATTTTTAAACGGACAACATAGTGTCATATATCATTGCATCCGGGGCGGCGAGGCCTAACTTGACGTATTATTTATTTTTCGATAGGATGTGCCCCTGACCTAATTAACAATTTAAAATGGCCACCAATTGTTTATTATTATTTATATTAAGTGTTGACAATATGGTTATTCGCCGGCTGCCTGGTCGAGGGGTTAGCAGCTTTCTCCGTTAATCCCGAATACTCTCGTAGTCAACGTGAGCGGACGAGAATTAGAAGTTCGAGTCACGCTAGTGACTTATGAGAGTATGCAGCCGGTCGCTCAGAAAGTCGTGGCGTGCTGATGAGCGTAATCTAGCCTAAGAATCAACATACAGCTGAAAGATGCTGGTGTTGACCGCAATATCCTGAAACAGGATGGAAACGCGGGGAGAAAAAAATATGGTTATTCAAAGATAACCATGTCACTGCTGCCTTCATTGGGTTGACCATTGCCCCAGATTCCACACACCAAGTGCTTATGCGATCTAGTTCTTTTTGTAGATCCACAGCAACCCGATCTCTATCCTTACCCTGACGATACACTAACACATCGTCTGCATATGACAATGTCCTCTCTGGTCTGCTTGCTGGTAATTCTCACAGTGTAGGCATTGAACAGCACCGGAGGTAATGGTGATCCCTGTGGCAGGCCTGGATATATTGTTGTTGGTCCAGAAGTCCAACTGCCACATCTAAAAACTACTTTCCTTTGCAAGAAGGCTGCGGTGATCCAACTATAGGAGGAATGGACTTATCTTGAGTTCTTCTTCTGCGTTCATCCGGGGTTTTTGTGTGTGGACGTGATTGCGTTGTGCCTGTTTACAGCAAAGTTGCGTTCTTGCGCCGTTAGGCCGACACATCCGACTTCTGCGGGCATTTGTTGACCAGGTTAACCTTCCCGGGATCTTGAGTTCAATAAGCTGAAACATTAAGAAATCCAATGGTACTCTGTTGTACGCATCCTCAAGATCAATCGCTGCAGCACATGTTTCAATGCCTGAGTGGAAACCTTCATAGACATCATGGGCAAAAACTGCTGCATTGGTCCAGGTTTCTCTGTTTGGATGGTACCCGCCAAGGGTAGGTGGGAAACAACCTTGCCTCTCTAGCTGACTTGATTTTTTCCTGGCAATTAACTTCTCCAGCAGCTTGCCTATTGTATTTTGCATGGTTATTACCCGATATCCCTGAATGTGTGTGTGGTCTTTGCCAGGCTTCGGCAACGGAATCGGATAGCTGTGTAACCACTCTTCCTTGATGCTAGCACTATGACAAAACCCAGTCATAGTCTGCAATATCATTTTCTTTTATACCAGCATGCCGTGGCACAAAAATAAAAGTAATAGTCCTATAGTGGAATTTTGCATTGACACAAACTACTGCCTGTGCATGACTCTGGACTATATCTTCTTTAGCATGTACTTTGAGACTTCCATTCTACCAACCCATTATACCCTGTCTGCTTTCTCTGTTCAATGCAAAGATGACTTTGTGAACATTATTTTCCTTTCTGCTCTATCAATTCAACTTTCCCCCTGCATATGTACATGTATGTGTACTGTTTATAAATAATAATGTATATGTTTATATAACCAAAAATGTTCTCCCACATACCAAGTGATCACTGTTTATTCTCTGACTCCAGGAAACATGGATTCATACAGCCTGATACCAAGTCACAATATAAAATTGGAACCAGCTTGTCAAAGTCAAGTGAGTAGTTTTCGTTTTGCTCATTGGTAGGAAGTGGCATATTCAGGAAATTCTCTCTGAAATGCATAGTCCTACTATTCCCTTAGTATGAAAGTACCATTGTCTCCGTACACCAATTCAAACTGCATTCATCAATTCCAGTGTGAGTGCCAGGCAACTTACACAGGTGGAACAGAAATACAATTAGCAAATCAAGTAACAAACATATACCAATGTGGGTGCTTGGCAACTTACACAGGTGGAACAGTAAGACAATTAACAAATATAGTAGCCAAACATATACCAGTGTGGGTTAACCAGTCTTCAGGAATCCCTGTGCTGTGAAAAGACTATAAAATACCTTCCTCATTTTCTCAACTCCTCATAAATTATTACCATAACGTTAACAAAGAAAAAGCTTTTTGTGTACTGTATTTGAGGAGCAATACACAATTGCTCAAATATAGTGAGGTGTCAGCAGTTAGACTGTTGCAGCTGGGTTTATACAAACAGAAAGAGCTGTTAAATTTGAAATTATTATGGGGATAACAAATGCTCCACATTTGAACAATACCTGTGACAATGTGGTGTTTCAGGCAAAGTTTTTTTTTTTGGCGCTCGCTCGCTTTGCACTCAAGCATAGTGCATACACACTGGTGGATTAGCTTTCCCTATTAACTGTATCCCTTGCCATCAGGTGAACCCACTCTGACTTCAGAGGTACTTGTAATTTTATTCCAGCTGTCCGGTGTAGGGGTTGAATCGCTTACCTCGGCATCAGCACAACAGATGTTTAACAACACGCACTCTTAACCATTCGACCATGCTGACCTGCAGATAAAGTATTATTCATGTCATGTGATAAATAACTCTGCAGTGTGCACTCGGTGAGATGCATCAAAATATGCCAGGCAATAAATCATGCAACATATTGTTTGTGGCTTCTGTGTTTACAACAGTCCTACAATATTTATATTTCCACATTATACATCTAATCATCCACATGTTCAGTTCTTCATTCCTCTTCTGTCCTCTGTCTCAACCAACTCCAAGCTGTCCTATCTTTTGGCATGTCCTATAGTTTTCTGCATGTCCTCTCAGTATTATTCCTCTCAGCATATAAATGCTATAAACATCCTTGTGTGGTTTCATGGTTTCTAATTTAACTGGGACAGTGGCCTCCCCAGCCTTTTTTATTTCCAACTGCCAAGGGCTCGTCCAGCATGCACCTGGGTCTTAGTTTTCCACAATTATCCGAAAAAAGATAGATGCTGAATCCACAACCCCAGAATTGGGAAGAGGATGGGCATATCATGCTTTATTTATTTTTGTATTTGCTGAAATATGTAACTTCACATTTATTTCAGACTGACCATGTTCACGGTTTAGTTAAAGAGATGACCACTGAAGTCCAAGATTTTGACATGGTGGATAGTAAACTACCAGCAAGCATCAAGATAGAACAACCTGAAGTAGGTGTGGGAAACCCTGGACAAGATAAAAGTAAGTGAAACAAACCAGAAAAGAAATATGGTCAAACTGTTCTGTATATTATTTATGACATTATATTTGAATATGTATTAATTCATTTCCATGTCAGTTCTATTGACCATGTGTAATCCCCTAAGTCATCAGTCAGTATCACTTTTGCTCATGTTTGTTAGTATTTTCTCCTAAGTAATAAAAAAATGCTGGATACTCTATCAGTTCAGCTGCACTCACCACCCGACCCCAGAAAGCCTTCAGCACATCAACTTCGTCATAAAGCAGCTCTCCACCCAGAGGGGTAACAACAGCTAAACTATCAAGTTGGTCATTGCCCAGCACACCTGCATGCTCTGGAAATAAAATCCATGTTATGCTTGCAATCTTTATCCTATTGAAAGATGCTAGGCTCTTCACTCAGAACATGCCATATTTTACCTTGTGAAACATACACCATGAGTCCAATTCAAACACATCATGTCTGTCTGTACTGCCTTCCAGCCATCAGAAAACTGCCATCACGGCCTCAACCTCCATTCTCATGCTAGATGTTATAGAAGAATATGCCAAAGTCCCTCTTTTTTTTTAAATGTCCATTTCTCTTTGCAATAAAGTCCCGCCCACTGTTTTTACCTCTGACAACAGACCCATCAGTTTATATAATTATATTGCCAGGGTGTGAGTTGTCTTCTAACAGCCGTTGTGTGGACACTTCTGTAATACCTGCTGCCTAGTCTCAGCACCCTCTGCTCAATTTTTTTTTTTTGCATATCCTTTTTTACAGGACATCGCAGTCAACACCAACATTTCTGCCACTGTGATCTCTTGGCAAGTGTACATTCAGTAGTTTGCCATTGCTTTCTGAACAACCGGCACCGATACCAGCGCAAAACAAATGCAACATGGTCTGCTGCCAAATCGCGCACAGCTGTGTTTCGAACGTGGGTATACAGGATTACGAACCGCGTCCGTAAGCCCTTAGCCACGGAGACCGGCCTCTGCTCAATATAACTATAATTTTATGCAGTGCTTCATTGATAGGGGAACCATGACCCTTTCTTCTCCACAAACTGACCTGCCCATTCCACACACCTGATTATTATTATTATTATTATTATTCTGAATATACCCACAGCTGTCAACCTGGATATATTTTTTAGAAAGAAGCCGTCTACTTGAGCTTGTTAATATCTCTAATAACTTTACAAGAAATCAATCAATCAATCATTCAAAGAAGTCTATAAAACATGAAAAGATAGAAATATTTGCCATAGAAGAGTATTGTCTTCCATACCATAGTTTATGCAAACAGAAAGAGTTTGTTGTAAATTTGAAATGACCATTGAGATGATATAATGTTCCACATTCTAACAATACCTGTGATTACGTGTTTTAATTGTTTCAGCTTAAGTATTATTCATTTAGTCACTTCATATGATATATAACTCTGCATTGTGAACATGATGAGATGCAGTGAAATATGCCAGACATTAAATCGTGCAACATATTGTTTGTTGCTTCTGTTTAAATTCATTAAGTGAATACATTGTTTTGAAACCAAACATTGATAATATATGGATACCATGCACAAAGACAGACACAAGTCACACGAGATTGTTTATAAATGAAGAAATTGGGTCACGTTAGCGTGGACTTAAAAGGTGCTGCAATGACAAATATCTAAAATACTATTCTTTATGGAATTTGAAAGAAAGTAAGGCAAATAAAGGATATTTTTCCCAATGATTAATGGCTATATATCACTTTACAAGTAGAAGCGAACATGATGTGAATTTAGTTAAATAACATATTGCATGCATATGTTACGTTCCATTTTACACATATGTTTGTAGTCTGTTCCCGGACATATCTGTCTAAGTGATTAACCCATATTTACTGTTGGTGTTTTTCAGAAACACTAACCTATTTAAGGAATGTACCATCCCTCTCCGTGCAAGAACATTCACAAATGAAGATGATGATGAATGGTTACATGAACTTTAAATTTGTGAAACAAGATGTATCAAATCAACCGTGTGTGGACAGACACCAAAAGTCTGACCAAATGGTAGACATGAAAGACTGCAACGGTGATCATGACATTGGTCACCGGAGAACCGAATCAAGAATGATTCAGAATTGCTATGAGGCATCACAAGAGCATGAGAATTGTAGTCAGCAATCAGAGAATGCATCTTATATGTTTGGAGTAAATACTCAGCTATCTGTAACTGATGCGAATGGTCACTTACAAAATAACATGAAAGTGACAACAGGAGACAAACTGAACATGCCAGATGTTTGTGATTCAGTTGTCATTGTAGACAGCTATTTAAGCAGTCATAAGAGGAAATATACAGACGAGAAACCTTTTAAATGTAATTTGTGTGATGCATCTTTTACTTCGACTGCCAATCTGAAAAGTCATATGAGAATACACACAGGAGAGAAACCTTACAAATGTGATGATTGTGGTGCATCTTTTACTCAATCTGGCAGTGTGAAGAAACACAAAAGAACACATACAGGAGAGAAACCTTACAAATGTGATGATTGTGGTGCATCTTTTACTCAAGCTGGCAGTCTGAAGAAACACAAGAGAATACATGCACAGGAGAAATTTTTTAAGTCTGAGGACTGTAATGCATATTTTGCTCAAATTAGCCAGAAGAAGTCACAGAAGAGATCACATACTGGAGAGAGACCTTACAAGTGTGATGATTGTGGTGCATCTTTTACTGTAGCTGGCAGTCTGAAGAAACACAAGAGAATACATACAGGAGAGAGACCTTACAAGTGTGACGTTTGTTGTGCAAATTTTATTCGAGCAAGCTATCTGCAGTCACACAGGCGGATACATACAGGAGAGAGACCTTACAAGTGTGATGAATGTGGAGCAGCTTTCGCTCAAGCCAGCCATTTAAAAACACATCAGAGACAGCATACTGGAGAGAGACCTTACAAATGTGATGATTGTGGTGCATCGTTTACTGAAACTGGCAAGCTGAAGAATCACAAGAGAACACATACAGGAGAGAGACCTTATAAATGTGATATATGTGGTGCATGTTTTACTGTATCTACTAGTCTGAAAAGTCACAAGAGAACTCATGCAAGAGAGATATCTCACAAGTGTGATGATTGTGGAGCAACTTTCGCTCAAGCTAGGTATCTGAAATCACACAAGAGAATACATACAGGAGAAAGACCCTACATGTGTGATGATTGTGGTGCAGCTTTTACTCATACTGACAGTCTAAAGACACACAAGAGAACACATACAGGAGAAAAACCATATAAATGTGATGAATGTGGTATATGTTTTCCTCGTTCTAATAGTCTGAGAATTCACAAGAGAGCACATACAGGAGAGAAACCTTACAAGTGTGATGAATGTGGTATATATTTTTCTTGTTCCTCTAATCTGAAAACTCACAAGAGAATACATACAGGAGAAAGACCTTACAAGTGTGATGCTTGTGGTGCATCTTATGTTCAAGCTGCCCATCTGAAGGAACACAAGCGGACACATACAGGAGAGAGACCTTACAAGTGTAATGAATGTGGTGCATATTTTAATCGAGCATGCCATCTGAAATCACACAAGAGAATACATACAGGAGAGAAACCTTACAAATGTGATGATTGTGATGCATGTTTTGCTCATGCTTGCAATCTGAAATCACACAAGAGAGCACATACTGTAGAGAGACCTTACAAATGTGATGATTGTGGTGCATTTTTTATTGATGCTGACAGACTGAAGAAACACATGAGAACACATACAGGAGAGAGACCTTATCAATGTAATGAGTGTGGTAAATGTTTTACCTTACCTACTAGTCTGGCAAATCACAAGAGAGAACATTGCCTTGTATCATTTGCTCAATCTGAAGAAATACAACAGAACACATGCAGGAGAGAAGCCTTACATGTGTGATGATTGTGGTGCATTTTATACTCAACTTGGCAGTTTGAAAAGACACAATCGAACACATATAGGAAAGTTAATTACCTCATAGTCTGAAAAACCTACGAGTGCTTGAACAGGTGAACATTCTGAGTGCTTGAACAGGTGAACATTCTGAGTGCTTGATCAGGTGAATGTCCTGAGTGAGAACACATACAGGAGAGAGACTTTACAGGTGTGTTGATTGTGGTGCATCTTATGCTCAACTTGGCAGTTTGAAAAGACATGATCAAACACATATAGGAACATTAATTACCTCTGTCTGAAAAACCAGTGAGTGCTTGAACAGGTGAACATTCTGAGTGCTGTAATTTTATGTCAAATTTGTCCTGAAGCAGTCTCCTGCTATGGGCCAGCACAAGGCTGCCAGGAAGCTTTTCTCACTGTCTACCTCTGCCTCTCTTCTCTCACTGTCTACCTCTGTCACTCTTTCAGCACAAGGATGTCAGGAAGCTTCTCTCACTGTCTACCTCTGTCACTCTTTCAGCACAAGGCTGTCAGGAAGCTTCTCTCACTGTCTACCTCTGTCACTCTTTCAGCACAAGGCTGTCAGGAAGCTTCTCTCACTGTCTACCTCTGTCTCTCTTTCAGCACAAGGCTGTCAGGAAGCTTCTCTCACTGTCTACCTCTGTCACTCTTTCAGCACAAGGCTGTCAGGAAGCTTCTCTCACTGTCTACCTCGTCTCTCTTTCAGCACAAGGATGTCAGGAAGCTTCTCTCACTGTCTACCTCGTCTCTCTTTCAGCACAAGGATGTCAGGAATCTTCTCTCACTGTCTACCTCTGTCTCTTTCAGCACAAGGCTGTCAGGAAGCTTCTCTCACTGTCTACCTTTGTCTGTCTTGTCTTTCAGCGCAAGGCTGTCAGGAACCTCCTCTCACTGTCTACCTCTGTCTCTCTTTCAGCAAATCCTTTGCAGTTGTGACAGCAAGTTTCAATTGTTCTTCTGATGTGGCCATACAAAGTATGACTTTCTCATTGTGATAAACTGTCTTTGTGTCTTAGTATCATTCAAAACATTTAAAAGTCTCATATTGGCTGTCTGCAACCAAATTAATACTTTGAACTTCATTGCACATTTAGGTATGATCTGTTTCTGTCATGTTACCATTAATTCTGTCTTACTGTTATTCAGGAAAGCCCATGTGTTCACTTTGTACAACCACTGTATCATTTTCTGAAGTTACTCTCAGATTTGTTGTCAAGGTGTGTTTTCAGCATTATATAAATTGTATATGTTATGACCAACAATCAAGACATTTGGCATATATTGTATAGATGTCATTGTACGCTCATTGTATAATAACAATAAATCTGAGGATAATACACATTTTTGTCTGAAATCCTTCATTCACTGAAATGTTCCTGAATGTCTGTTGATTCTTATAAATGTTATTTGCTACCAAAATATTACTTTATTATTCACAGATCTTAGGCATTGATATTTAGTTATTCTAATATTTTTATTGTTTCTTCCTGTTTTGCACTGAAAAAGATTCTTTTTTGGTCTATGCACTCCTCAACAAATAATAGACATGGGGTGTTGGAAATCAAGCACAGGAAATGTATTAATTGAAGAAGATGCCATTGTGAAGAGATAGAATGGATACAACATGGAGAAAGTGTAAAATTCAGAAAGGGGAAAACTAAAGTCACATATACTGAAAGGACAAGTCACTGATCCTATCAAATATATGAAGAAATCAAAAGGGCCTTGGTCGGATGCAATCATTGTAGAGGAATGAGATGTATCCGGAGAATGTGGAATATGAATATTTACTAAACTTGAATTATGTTTACAACAGTCGATACATAACTTGTGATGTGCTGAAATCTGCTTGAGTCCAGAATTGACATCATACCACTCGGGGCATTCCCTATGCGTCTTGTGTTCATCTTCAACAGCCAGTAAAGAGTCCCAATACTAACAGTAGCAGTCTGATTATGTGTTTGGTCTTTCCTCTGAGTTGTGGGTATCAACCAGAGCCTGTGGTCACTCCCTGCAGCACCATTCTCTCCAGGCTGTGATCTATCTGTTCCCCCACACTATACACACAATTCCAAAGAGCCGTGACCACATCTGCCTTATCATAAACAATAGCGCACCAAGTGGTGCAGACCCAGCCAGTGTGTCTGCCTGTTCATTACCTTCCACACCAGCATGTCCAACAGCAGATGCTCTCTATTTTTGATTGTTGAATGGAAACCTTCCACTCTGCCCGAAGCATGCCTGTCTGCATCATTGTCATGATAATAATGAAATCTGTATTTATTGCCTTACCCATGAGACAAAAGTAACAGTGTGAAGAATTTTGTGCAGTCAACCTCATTAACCATGTATCACAACTTATATTTAGAATTTTAAAGAGAAGAGCACAGCAAATAGGAATCCCAGGTCGCAAATAGGTTAAGAACTTTAAGACTGTAAGAGAAAAGAAAAAATAATGTAATCTACACACTCCAAACACTAATAGAGAGATTGTTGGGATGCATGAAGACCCATATTTGTGCTTTATAGATTGAATCAAAGCATTTCATGAAGTGAAACCTTGTGAAATGATCAAAATGTTGGAGGATATTATAATTGATGGGACAGATTTCTGAATAAACAATATTTAATAGAAATAAGTGGATTAACGTGGGAAATACAGTAAGCAATTTTGAACATATAGAGTGAAGAGTAAAACAAAGATTGTTTTATCACCCTCTTTCCTCCCCCTCCCCCCCCCCCCCCCCCCCCCCCCCTCACGAAATTAAGAGTGGTCAATAATAGACTAGTAATACAAGTTGGGTGTTATAATCAAATCAATCAAAGGTGAACACAGCAGAAGAAGAAGAAATCAATCAAAGTATTGAGACGCAGAGGTGTTTCCAAGGCACCAGGGCCAGGTTTTACTGGCCAAGACCAACTAACACGTCCCTTCAGGGTTCTGGCTAACGTAGTAGGATCGCTGATTCTTCTGAAGTCGGAGAGTATCTGCCTGCACGGCGAGGAACCACCAGTCTGCACACCAATAAGCCAGACATGGGACAAAGGATACTCACACAAACCTCAGTCCGGTATGACATCACATTGATGTTGGACAACAGGATGTCTTCATCCGACATACAGGACTTCGCGCTGGAGTTCACAGCCAGCGAGCCCAAGCAAGAAAGCAATCAAAGTATTTATATCCGAAAATTCAAGAGATCCACAACACTTATTGAACATTATAGGATGAAATTGTGCAAACAAATGAGTTTTTTTTTTTTTTTTTTTAATATCAAAATCAACAAAAACACTTTTTGAACACTTGTGGTCAAGAATTAAAAACAGAACATGCCAAGTAAATGTTCCATTTCAGATTTCTTTTTGTTTTATTTGCATGCTTTGAACTCAAGCGTACTCCATACACATGCTACTATCTCTACTGCACTGGGCTGATTTTTACTTGTGGATTAGCTTTCTCTAATATCAGTGTTCCTTGCCATCAGGCAAACCCAATCCGGCTTCTGAGGTACTTGTAATAACGTCCTCAAGTCAAGGATGAGAAGTCAACATGTTAGTGCAACTTACCAGTGTAGGGGTCGAACCTGCTACCTTGGCGTCGGTACACTGGAAGTTTAAGAACAAGCGCTCTTATCCTCCCTCAGACCCTCTACTGACTACTGAATGTAAATTTGTCAAGAAATCACAAACAGCTAAAAAGGATACTGGGTGGGGTTGACAGGTACGTCCTGTAAAGGATATACAGCAAACTTTCTTTCAGACTCTTGTTTCGTGACGTGACATAAAACGATGTTTACCTTGTCCTGATGTTAGTAAACATTTGTCTTCATGAAAATGTCTCTGCAGTACTTGAACATTGGACTTCTTAGCAAGCAATGGGATTCTTAGAAGTCTATGAAGAAACCACATCGCTGCGGCTTCTACGAGGGTAGGTCAGAAAGTTATGCACCACAATTATTATATATTTAACCGTTAATAGGACACAACTGATATTTAGTCACAATGTTTATGCACACGTGCAGCAAACATTTCTACTTCTCAACATAATCCCCAGCAACTTTAATGGCTTTACGCCATCTTGAAACAAGAGCGTGTATCCCAGATCTGTACCACATTTTGACCTGTTCTCGTAGCCATTTCTTCACTGCATTAATCACTTGCTCGTAGTCTTCAAACTTTGTCCCGTGGATAGCATTATTAAGGGGACCGAAAAGATGGAAATCTGATGGTGCCAGGTCTGAACTGTAAGGTTGATGGAGCAGTACATTCCACCACATTTTGTCGATTGCCTCCCTTATTTGCATACTTGTGGAAAGGCGCGTTGTCGTGAAGAAGCAGTTACCAGCTCTACATCTCCACTTACGGAAACCAAAACTTTCTGCGCCCAGCGACTAACTGTGCTTCTGTTGATTGCCAAAGTGCCATAAACAGCACACAAACGTTTGCGAATGTTAACAAGTTGTTTCTCTGCGATCAAAAATTCTATAACAATCTTATAACGTACGTCATTAAATCTACCATTTCAACGGTTTTGTGTTGCTGTTAGAATTGGTTTACATAGGTGCACTTTGGTATACATCTTTAAGAGATTATAAACTTAAATTGATACAAATTTGATGCTTCTATCTTTATTATTAGCTGAGATAATTGTGGTGCATAACTTTCTGACCTACCCTTGTCGTTTGCTTCTGTTCTCGGTATTCGTAAGTTTGTTGCATATCCTTTACATGACTTTCTGACCTAGCCTTGTCGTTTGCTTCTGTTCTCGGTATTAGTAAGTTAGTTGCATATCCTTTACAGGACGTTGCAGTCAACACGAGCCGTTGTGATCTCTTGGCACGTTTGCATTGAGTTGTTTGCCACTGCTTTCTGAACAACCGGCACCCATACCATTTCGTAAAACACCAGCGCAAGGCGGTAGATATACATAAACATACATTATTATGGACAGTATCCAAGTATTTAAACACGGAAGCCGCAAACAATATATTGCAAGATTTCCATATTTCGCTACATCAGAAGCTTACTGCAGATTTATACATCACATGAAGTGAATAAATGAATGATACTTTGGCTGAATACTTAAAACGCATAGTCACTGATATTGTTCGAATATGTTTATTAGCTGAGATAATAATTGTGGTGCATAATTTTCTGACCTACTCTCGTTGTTTGCTTCAGTCCTTGGTATTCATAAGCATACATTACTATGGACAGTATTCAAGTATTTAAACATGGAGTTTCATCCTGGACCAGGTACTGGATTGCCTTATGGGGTTCGAGTCTTCTCTTCTATCCAGCAACACTATGTTGCACAATTTCATGGCATATTTCGCTGCGTATCATCATGTGCATACTGCAGAGGCATATACCACTTGAAGTGTCCGTCTTTGGAGATACAAACAGCCCAAGTATCTTGCTCCATGTTTGCCCAGGCAGTTGGCGCACTTTCTGTTGCTGTTGGGTGCTCGGAAGTCCGTGTCCAGCTTGGCCAGCGGACACTCATTAAAGGCGTGGTGATCGGCGCAGTACTGGCATATTTCCGTTTTACTACGACATGCTGCTCTGCTGTGGCCGGCCTTCTGGCATCTGGAGCATTGATTGACTCTTGGGATGAATCTCTCTGGCTGCTGCCATCTCTGCGTGAACTTGAAAAGACCTTCAGAATAAAACAACCTATTTTTCGAACTAAACCAGTTATCACAAGCCAGTATGACATCTTTGTCACCGTCAAGACAATTTCCTTTCAGCTGTTTTTTACAATTTGGTGAATCCAAGTCTCTTCTACCGTCCCTGTGGTCTTTTACAAGTTTTTCGACCGCCACACGTTGAGCAACTGGCCACAGCAATCAACCCGTGTTTGTTTCTGTTTACATGTCAGCAGGCGTGGGGCACACACTTTTCTCATGTTCAGTCTGTTGTGTAAAATTCTAAAAACTACTCTTACTCAGTTTTGCTGAACCCAATATCTCTGCAATTGTTATTTTCCTGGTCTATGGTTTTCTTCACTTTTGCATCACTGCACTCTGCGGACGTTCGTCCTGATCTTGGCAGATCAGCAGCTTGGAAACGGCCACACTTAAAATGCAAACACCAATTCTTTTACAGAAGCATACGAAGGACAGGCTTCCTCAAACACTGGCTCCATCTCCCTGTGTTTTTCCGTAGGTGTTTTCCCCTGTAACATCAAGAATTTTATCACAGTCCTGGCGTCTGATTTCTCCATTGTTCTGACAAACCGTTGGATGTGCAGATCTGGTCAAAAGGGTGTGTTGTGCCATGCACCATATAGGGAAAACCATTTGAGGAGGGAAATTCATAATTCATATGTCCATTACAAATTGAATGAGCTATACATGTGCCAAATTGCAATTTTCTCCGCCTACTCCTTCATGGTCAGGCTAAAGACTTATGACAAGCCCCTTGTATGTACCAGCCAGTTCCAGGGATTAATTACACCGTGCCCAATATCAAGGTGAACGGATATAGATTAAGTGTTATGGACAAATTCACCTATCTTGGCAGCACTGTGTCCCAAGCTGTCACAACTGATGACGAAGTAAATGCAAGAATCTCCAAGGCCACCGTGGCCTTTGGCAGACTACAAGAAGGTATGGGACAGAAATGGAATAAGCCTGCAAACAAAGCTGAAAGTCTACAAAGCAGTTGTATTATCCACACTGCTACATGCTTGTGAAACATGGACTGTTTATCAGCAACACGCTAGGAAATTAAACCACTTCCACACAGTCTTCCATAGGAAGCTATTCCCAGACACTGAAGTCCTAGAAAGAGCGTCCATGTCCTGTATCCAGACTCTAATAATAAAGAATCAAATTCGCTGGGCTGGTCACTTGACTTGCATGCCAGATCATAGGCTCCCTAAACGAATTTTTTTTACGGCGAGCTACGTTGTGGTAAACGCTCCCAAGGCGGCCAAAGGAAACGCTTTAAAAACACTTGAAGATCTCACTACAAGCTTTTGGAATTCATCATGACACCTGGGAGACTGCAGCCAGAGACCGAAATTCGTGGCGTGCATCATTACACAAAAGTGCAGTCACTTGTGAAGCAACCAGGACTGCAAGAGCCGTGAAGAAGAGGCTTGACAGAAAAACCACTGCAGGAGATCCTTCCTCTGGAACGTCAAGCATTCTTTGCCCACATTGTCAAAGAACATTTCGAACCATAATAGTCCTCATCAGCCATCTTAGAACTCATAGCTCCATACTTTCAACTCCACTGGATGAAATGAATGGTCATCGTCATTCTTGATGGACAATGTTTTGCATATCCTTTATATAAAGACATCGCTGTCAACATCAGCATCTTTCAGCTGAGTGTTGAGTTGATTTCTTGGCAAGATTACGTTACGCTCAGTAGTTTGCCATTGCTTTCTGAGCGGCCGGCTCACATACCCCGTAAGTTACCGAGGCGATTCGAACCACTGCTGATTCTCACCGCCGTCACGTTACTTACGAGAGTATACGAGATTACGGAGAAAAGTCGCTAACTTCTAGGCCAGGAAGCCGGCGTTGATGGACAAACAACATCAAATTATTTATATTTTGTCCCGCAACTTGTTCTCCCAGTCATAAAAATGTCATAACTTCCGCTGTTGGGGAAATATGTCGGCTGGTTGGAATGCATTAAATATTAACACTAATTAACCGTTTTATGATGGACTAGATAGAACATTCACTTACAGCTTGTTGCTGGTACTGGTACTGATATTCATCATCATCAAGTGCCATGCCGTCTGGAGTAGGCGTTCTGAACGCCGTTCATGACTCTCCACAGATCTCGGTCTTTGGTTTTCTGGATCAACTCCTCCACCGTTGGTTGATGTTGATTATTTATTATAATAATATATTAATAAAATAATAATATTATTAATTATTATTATTCCTCTATGCTATTGGTTGCATTGCTATTGCCACCGTCGATCTTTCCAGTTGAGTTGTCACGATGTTCTCTAATGAATAATGCCTCTCTTCTCATCACATGACGAAAAAAAAAAAAATTGTTTGCCTCTTTCTTATGTCCAGAAATGATGGAGGAGGTTGCATTTAAGAGTTGCTAAATTATAAAATACTCTTGCCTGCATACCACACTAATGTCACATTACTGATATTAGTAAACTATAATTTAATATTAGTATTTTAGGTAGTTTGGTCATGTTTTTCAAATTGGGTATTTACTAATGAGACCACTACAAATAGATAGGCCTTGAAACACCAAATCCAATGGTACCTTTATGATGCCTTTTGAATTTGAGTTTCCTGATATTAAGCACAAATTCTCAGGAATCCGCTCACTGAACAGGTTTGCTTTCTGTCCCAGTCAAAGTGAGAGCTGAAATGATCAAAATGTGACTTCTTACAACTATAACTTTTTTTGCTTTTAAATGAACATCTTAGCAACCATACATCATTTCATTGTGATTAGGGTAGTGACGCTTAACTACACGTCATCTATTCTTAGATATGATGGCATATGTAGAGAATATTTAAAAATTGGGTTTGTACTTATGAAATCATCACAGTTGGATACAGCTTGACCAGATGAATCCAACAGTGTCTCAATTAAGACTGTACGTTAATTCTAAGCGGAGTTATTAATATTTTTGTGTTGTCATGTACAACTAGGAAGTGCAAAGGGATCTGAAGAAATTGGGGAGTTTTATTTCGGCCCAATAAATTAGAAGGTTGCTTCCTTTTTTGATAGGATGGGCCATGATTTAATTATCAATTAGAATGGCCGCCAATTAATTATTACTCATTAATTACTAATTATAGATGATATGGCAGTTAGGTTTCACTACCCTTATTTTGCAATGATATATGGTAGCTAAGATGTTCGTTTGAAAACAAAAACAGTTTAGTAGCAAAACGCTCAGTGTGCGGATTCCTGAGTATTTCTTTGTTCAGCATCACGACACTCAATATCTCTGCTTAAAATTGTCACACAGGCTTCATTGAGATACCGATGGATTTGGTTTTGCAAGGCCTGTATAGTTGTGGTGGTACTCATTAGTATATACTCAATCTGAAAAACATGATCAAAGTAATGCAACATTAACATTTTAAAATTTAGTTTTCAAAAAATTAACTAGCATGATGTCGCCATGAAAATTCATTTTCTGAGTATGATGGGGTCCATGTAGAAAAATGTCTCCACCAGATACTTCCATTGATGAACAATAATGAAAGATGCAAAAATACAAGATTAATGCTGCAGATTTTTAAAAAAAATGCTCATCTAACAGTATTTTCTCCTTTACAGATAATTTTTAAAATAAATTATACTGCCAGTTCGTGTGAGATTGACTCAAACAGATCATAGACAGATATGAAAACTAACTTCAAGAATACATTCAGTCATGTTAAATGATAAAAAATAGTCAAAGTATACAGATAAATTGACAATAATTTTAAAACTTGTATTTTCTTTAACTTTAGTAGTTCAAATTGCACATTTTAAATGTAAAAAGTATTCATGCTGGTCCGATCGATATGCATGGCGCTGTCATTTTGGATTTTCAATCACAAATATACACCATCTCCAAATATTAAATATTGTTTTTTCTACCACAAATTGAACACTATCAGTGATGAAACTCTCCACATATATGTAAAAATGAGTGCAGAATTGAAAAACTCATCTTAAATTATAGGGACTAATATGAATAGTGCTAGAAAAACAAATTACTTACCGTAAGCCAAATAATTGAATTTATTTCAGACAAGATAATATCAACGAATCGCAACGTTCAGTAGTTTGCCATTGCTTTCTGAACGACCGGCACTCATACCATTGTATGGAAACCAACGCAAGACAGTGTGCTTCCAAACCTCACGCAGCTATGTTTCAAATACGGTATGATTAATTGCATTCATAACCCCTTCACACACAAGAGTTATTTAGTGGACTAATATCACTGTACAGTGCTTACTGCATAGTAACTTGAGAAAGCACCATGCAACATCTTGTATCAGAAATTATGTCTTTATATGACTATCAGAAATCATAATTTCTGTGTCATTTATATAAATGATTTGGTTTATGTGTTAAAAATCACACATGCTATCAATATTCTTTTCTGTACAGGTATGTCTAATTGTTCACTTGTACCCAAAACAGCAAACTTATTAACCTGTCCTGTTCATTTTCCAACTGTCTACAACTTCTTAGCATGTGTAACATGTACATAAGCCTTAGTTTACTGCCCTTATCTGAGAAGCATAGTTGTTGCATTCTGCCTCCATGGATTGTAAAATAAAAAGGGAGGGGGTGATTGTCTAATTGTTCACTTGTACCCAAAACAGCAAACTTATTAACCTGTCTTGTTCATTTTCCAACTGTCTACAACTTCTTAGCATGTGTAACACCCAAAGTCAACATCAAAAAAAGATGCTTTCAAGAACATTCAGAGAGTAGTGCAGCAGAAACTTCGGCACATGCGGGACTCCTGGCTGAGCAGCAAAGCTGATGAAATTCAGGGCTTTGCTGACAGACACGATATGAAAAACTTCTACGACTCACTGAAAGCGGTCTATGGTCCTTCATCACCAGGCATAGTTCCCCTCCTCAGTGCAGACGGGGGAACATTGGTCACCGATAAGAAAGAAATCCTCCAACGCTGGGCAGAGCATTTCAGCAAAATCTTAAATGCAACTTCCTTCTTCGATGATGAAACCATCAATTGCCTTCCTCAAGTTCCCACCAATGAGACTCTTGATGACCTGCCAACCATAGTGGAAATAAACAAAGCCATCCAGCAACTCTCCAGCGGCAAGGCACCTGGTCCTGACTCCATCCCAGCAGAGATATACAAGGCAGGTGGGCCGGTCCTAACAGAGCAGCTTCACCGAGTCTTCACAAACATATGGATGAACGAGACCATGCCACAAGATTTTAAGGACGCGTCAATAGTCCACCTTTACAAACGTAAAGGAAACCGCCAATCCTGTGACAACCACCGAGGCATCTCCTTGCTTTCAATTGCAGGGAAGATACTCGCCAGAATTCTTCTCAATCGCCTCACAGCCCATCTCGATCAAGGTCTTCTTCCTGAGAGTCAATGTGGCTTCAGAAAAGAACGTGGAACTGTTGACATGATTTTCGCTGCAAGGCAGCTGCAAGAGAAATGTCAGGAACAGAACTGCGAAATGTTCTCCACTTTCATTGACCTTACCAAGGCTTTTGATACAGTCAGCAGAGAAGGACTGTGGAAGATTATGGCAAAATATGGTTGTCCACGAAAGTTTGTCCAAATAGTGCGGCTATTTCATGACGGCATGCAGGCAAGAGTACAGGAAAATGGTGAGCTGTCTGAACCCTTTCCTGTCACCAATGGAGTGAAGCAAGGATGTGTCCTGGCACCAACACTGTTCAGCCTCATGTTTTCAGCCATGTTGATGAATGCCTTCGAGAACGACGACATTGGAATAGACATCAACTACCGTATGGATGGAAAGTTATTCAATCTCAGAAGGCTGAAAGCTAAAACCAAAATTGACAGTGGCACAGTCAGAGAGCTCCTGTTTGCTGATGATTGCGCTCTATACGCCAACTCAGAGGCGGACATGCAACATAATGTTTCAGCTTTCTCACATGCCTGTGCCAACTTTGGGCTCAATATCAACTTGGAGAAGACTGTAGTTATGTACCAGCCAGCTCCAGGGAATAATCACACTGTGCCGAATATCAAAGTGAATGATCATAGACTAAGTGTTGTGGACAAATTTACCTATCTTGGCAGCACCGTGTCACAAGCTGCCACAATCGATGACGAAGTGAATGCAAGAATCTCCAAGGCCAGTGCAGCCTTTGGCAGACTGTACAAGAATGTATGGGACAGAACTGGAATAAGCCTGCAAACAAAGCTAAAAGTCTACAAAGCAGTTGTATTATCCACACTGCTATATGCTTGTGAAACCTGGACTGTTTATCAGCGACACGCTAGGAAATTAAACCACTTCCACACAGTCTGCCTAAGGAAGCTACTGAAGTTTAAATGGCAAGACAAGATTCCAGACACTGAAGTCCTAGAAAGAGCATCCATACCCAGTATCCTCACTCTACTGATGAAGAATCAGATTCGCTGGGCTGGTCACTTGACTCGCATGCCAGATCACAGGCTCCCTAAACGAATTTTTTACAGCGAACTGCGTTGTGGTAAACGCTCCCAAGGTGGCCAGAGGAAACGTTTTAAAGACACTCTGAAAATTTCACTGAATGCTTTTGGAATTCATCATGACACCTGGGAGGCTGCAGCCAGAGACCGAAATTCGTGGCGTGCATCATTGCGCAAAGGTGCAGTTATATGTGAGGCAACCAGGACTGCAAGAGCTGTGAAGAAAAGGCAGGACAGAAAAACCACTGCAGGAAATCCTCCTCCAGAGACGTCAAGCATTCTTTGTCCACATTGTCAAAGAACATTTCGAGCCAAAATAGGCCTTATCAGCCATCTTAGAACCCACGGCTCCACACCTTCAACCCCACTGGATGAAATGAATGGTCATCATCATTCTTGATGGACAAACAACAGCATGTGTAACATGTACATAAGCCTTAGTTTACTGCCCTTATCTGAGAAGCATAGTTGTTGCATTCTGCCTCCATGGATTGTAAAAAAAAGGGAGGGGGTGATTATGCCATTCTTTCTTTATTCTGTGATTGTGTATGTCCTGAAATCTGTACATCCTCAATCCTCTCAGGCCAACCATGACTATTTTCAGTTTAAGAGATGGCCACTGAGGTCTTTGACATGGTAGAAAATAACCTGCCAGTGAGTATCAAGATAGAACAACCAGAAGTTGATGCAGAATATCCGAGACAAGATGAGGGTAAGTTAAATATAACAGACAAGAAGTCTGTTCACATTGGTCTTTGCTTTCTGTGTTAGATAATTATTTTAACTTGCCTGTATTAATACACCTCCATGTCATCCCTGTTGGCCATGTACTGTTTCACTTTTCCCCAAGTCATCATCTGCTAGTGTCACTTTGGCTTATTTTTGTTCATCTGTTGTGAACAATGCCACGTCTGATGGTTCTAAATTGCTGCCACAGCCAGGGGCCAAGTTGAGAATAAGCTCTCAACCATGACAGAATGCTCCAGAGGCAAGTGAGTTCCCCACCTCTGACAACAAAAGTTCAGCTCCTGGTCTTCACATGGCAGAACCTTTTAAAATAAAAGGAGAAGGGCATGATGAGTCTCTAACACCATCAAACCAGACTGCTGTAGGTACTTGCATACATACTTATCTAATCTCATCAGACTGCTGTAGGTACTTGCGTACACATATCGAATTTCACCATGCTGCTTTAGGTACATACATATCTAATCCTACCAGACCACTGTAGATACTTGTATGCATACATATCTAATCTCATCTAAAACATTCTACCCCAGCTATGTATTTGTTTGACATAATTCCTGAATTTGTCTGCACTAATACAATTCCATGTCAGTTGTATTGGCCTTGTACATATTGTCATCATCTGCCAGTATCAATTTGGCTATTATTTATTATTTTTTCCCTAAGTCAGAAAATGCTTCCATCTGTTATGTGCAATGCAATGTTGTCTGAATCACTGGATTTTAATAAAATGGGAGAAGCAGGTGTGTCTAAATATTGGGTATCGTGGAACTACCTCTGCCATAATTTCAAGAAATGAGATAGAAGTCCTTGGGAAACTCACTCATTTATTATTTTGTAGGCACCATCAAGAGATGGAATGCTTTGGAAAGTAACTCAGACACTTCAACACAACCTGTCACTAGAAAGAAAGGCTGTATCAGCTATTGTACACACATCAACATAAGAATATGCATACTTCTTCTTCGTTCAACCCTAGTTTTTTTCGGACGTGATTGTATTGTGCCTGTTTACAGTAGAGCTGCGTTCTCACACTGTTAGGCCGACACATCCGACTTCTGCGGGCATTTGTTGATCGGTTTAACCTTCCCGGGGGTTTCTTAGGACGTTTGACTCTCACTGTTGTGGTGTTATCCCCCATCCCAGCTGGCCCATATAGAACAGCAAAGACATCCTGGTCGGCCCTCAAGGGAAGGCAGGGGCAGACCATGGGCATTCCCCGCCATCCAAGGAGGTTTCCATAGTTACAGAGCCGACACATAGCGCTCTGGTACTGGGCTCACTCAAGGAATCGTCACATCCTGCATATGGCTGCTTAGCCTCACTTCCATAGGTTGGGCCCTCCGTTCACCACAGGCTGTTTCTCTGGAAACCAGAAGAATGCAGTCTGCTGATAAAATCCACACAGTGAGCTTTCGATTTGGACTTTCCATGCAATAGATTTGCTATCCAAGCAATATTCCATTTCGTGCCACTAGGACACTTTTTCCACCTTTGATGACACCCACATAGTGAGCTTTTAGTTTAGACTTTCCACGTAATGGATTTGCTATCCACGCAATATTCCATTTCGTGCCACTGGGACACTTTTTCCGTCTTTGATGACGCCCACACAATGAGCTTTTGACTTGGACTTTCCACGTAATGGATTTGCTATCCAAGCAATATTCCATTTCATGCCTCTGGGATGCTTTTGTTAAGTTGTGGCAGTCTAAGTACTTCTTCATGCACCTTTAGATGTCAATCTGAATGTAGTTAAAGTAAGCTGCAGTCAACTTGAGCTTGTTGATATCTCCATAGAGCTTGTCCTAAAATGAAGCAGGTGTGGGCCAAAATATCTTTCTCTGTTCTGCATATATTGGGCACTCCTGCAGCAAATGTTTAGCTGTCATTTTACCAGTTCCACAATTACATTCATTGGTATCTCCTATCTTTAGTTTATTGAAGAAGTGATATTTCAGCCTGTTATGTCCTGTGCGGAGTCTGAAGATTGCTACTTGTTCTCTTCGGTCGAGTTTGTAATATGCATCATCTTTCTGGTGGCCTGGATGCTCTGATTCCAATTTGGTTCTATAAGTGCTTTTTATAAACATCTTTACCTCATTATAGGTAATGTCTAGGTCAGCCTGAGGTAGTCGTCCGCCCGCTTTTGCCTGTCTGTCAACCTCTTCATTTCCAGGTATACTGCAATGTCATGGGATCCACTATATTACAATTTTTTTGAATTTCTGGTGTAGACCGTGGAGTGCTGCTCTTCGGTCAGCTAGTTCTGTGCTATTTTTGCTCTTCAGTATTGAGACAGATGACTTTGCATCTGTGAAGATAACTATTTGCTTCCCTTTATTTTCCTCTATCAAGAGCATTCCTGCTGCAGTTTTCAAAGCCTCTACCTCTACTTTGAAGTTACTTGAAAATTTTCCAGTTGCCACTGTCTGTTTTTTTTTTTCACTCCATTTTTTAAATTTAGGAGAATTCCTCCTCCTCCATTTTCTATTGAATTTTTGGCTGATCCATCTGTATATGCATGGGTCCAATTGCTGCTTGGGTAATGTTCTTTTATGTAGTTTAGGGTTATTTTTCTTCTTTCGGTTTCATTCTGAGGGTTCTTTTTCTCAATACCAGGAATGTTTTCTATCATCTCAGGCAGTTGCTGTTGTCTCCAAGCTGGGAACTTCCATTGTAAATGGGTTTGACTGTTGATATGTTAAGTATAGGATCTGCCCTAATCTTTCGTTTTGCAGTTTCTACAAAGTTGCTATGCTTCAGTCTTCCCTTTCCAAAACCATTAAACCTGTTATACATAGGGTGGTCTGTCAATCTTCTAAATTTTTCTGCTTGTTGCTGGGCTCTGCTATCTCTTCTGTCCTACATTGGTTGTAAACAAGTGATCTTTTCTAGTTCATTAATAGGCGTTGTCTTCAGGCTTTCAGTTATGATTCGCATTCCTTGATTTTGGATTTTGTTAAAAGTTTGACTTAGCTGCTGTTGCCCAAGCTGCAATGCCATATTCCAGTACTGGCCTCACCCGTCCAGTATATAATGTCTTGAGAACTTTCTCATCTGCTCCCCACATTGTACCAGCAAGCTTTTTCATGATTGCCATTCTTTGCCTTGCTCTTGTTCAATTTTTCTCAACCTGTGTCTTCCATGTCAGGCGACGATCAAAGGTGACTCCTAGATAGTTTGGATTTTCTTCATGACGCAATATGTTTCCATTCAATACCAGCTTAGGTTGCTGAGTTTAATTTGAGAGGGAGAACACTGTGCATGTTGTTTTCTCCTCACTTATCTTCACTAGCCATTCTCTATGGCTAAGGGCTTGCGAACGCGGTTTGTGAGCCCGTATACCTGGGTTCGAAACACAGCGATGATGGTTTTTTTCGAAAAAGGTATAGATGCCGGTCGTTCAGAAAGCAATGGCAAACTACTGAATGTAAAATTTGCCCAGGAATCACGAACAGCGGAAATGCTGGGGTTGACTGCTACTTCCTGTGAAGGACATGCAACTAAATCTAGCGCTAATAAGGCTTGCTGTATTCTGCTGATAGCTGTACTAATATATTCTTCAGATGTCCATATGGCTAGGTCAGCTGCAAAGGCGGATGTGTGTACTCTGGCTGGAAAATTTTCCGTGATGTCATTTATATATGCTAGGAATAATGTTGGTGAAAGAACTCCTCCTTTGGGGACACCTTGCTCCAACAGCATCATTTTTCTGGTTTGTCTTTGTACTTTTGTCCTGGCAGTTCTGTTCTTAAGGTAGTGCTGATCCACTTATATACATTTTCCCACAAACATGCATTTTTTGCAGTTTTACTTTCAGTTCTTCCTTCCATACTTTATCAAATGCTTTTTCTAAATCTATCCAGACCAATAGAGTGTGCTTTTTGTCTTGGAAGGCATCCTCTATTTCCTGAGCTGTATAGGTTATTTGATCTTCAGTGGATCTGTACTTTCTGAATCCTGCTTGGTGTGGTGTTAAGAGTTTGTTTTCTTCCAGATGCCATGTTAGCCTGCCATTGATAATGCGTTTCATTAATTTTCCTACACAGCTAAGTAGACTGATAGGCTGATAGCCATTTGGTTCTTCCAGATCTTTTCCTTTCTTTGGGACTGGTATTAGTATAACTTCCGTCCATGCCTGTGGGACTATTCCTCTCTTCCAGCTGTAATTTAGGACTGCTAGTAGTTTGTTTTTTGCCTTAGTGCCAAGTCCTATTAGCAATACATTTGTGATTCCATCCTTTCCTGGTGATTTCTTCTTTTTTAGAGTATTCATTGCCTGTTCCATTTCTTCCATTGTTAGATTTGCCATCATATATTCTGCTGCTGTCTCTGTATTACTATGATGTATCTGTTTATCTTTGATCGCTTTCTTCTGTTCGGTTGTAATATTAATATGGTTTGCACAGGCATAGTGTTCCATTAGTGCATTTGCAGTCTTTTTTCCTGTAAGCAAGGCATTTCCTTGTTTAATTGTTATTTGTTTGTTTCTAGATCCTTCATTGTTCATGGCTTTCACTAGTTTCCATAATTTGTTTCTATCCCTGTCAAAGTTCAGGTTTTCTGTTTTTTCCCTCCAACAATCTCTTGTTGTTTGATTTACTGTTCTTTTATATTTTGCTTAGATGGTTTTGAGAGAGATGTTCGCTTCAGTTATTTGTTCTCTCTCTGCTGTCTTCCTGGCATCTTCAACTTTGTCCTCCAAAATTTGTAGTTCTTCAGTCCATTATGGCTTGTAATTTTTCCTTGCTCCTTTTGGAATAGACTCAGTGGCCGCCTGTATTATTGCTCCGTTTAGACTTTCCACCATTTGCTTTATGTTGCCATATCGTGTATTTATGTTCTCACAATACTTGTCTGTTAGTATGGCAAATCTGTCCCAATCTGCTCGTTTGTAATTCCAGCAGGGCAAAGGCTTTTGCTCCTGTGGAACATACTCCATATTCATTACAAGCTTGATTGGTCTGTGGTCACTACCTGCTAATTGGTCGATCGATTTTGTGGAGGATGTCTCCTGTGCAGAAAGCTAAGCCTGGAGTAGATGTGGTAAACCATTTTCTGGAGTAGAAGTTCGGTGTGTCATCCACTTTGTTGAGTAGATGGAGATTTGAGTCTATTTCCACTCAACATACTACAATGGAATGCAGAAGGAGTTTATAACAAGAAAGCCTCCCTAACACAGCGTCTTCATAAAGATAGAATAGATGTGGCATGCATTCAAGAGACACACCTCAACGCCAATCGCACATTTTCAGTCGAGGGATATCAGGCCACACGTTTCGACCGCGAAGGACACAAGGGAGGAGTTGTAATACTTACACGAAATACAATACCTTGCAGCGAAGTATCTGTGATCTCTGACAACCAAACGGAAATTATAGGTGTTGATATAATGATAAAGGCCGTGAAAATAAGAATTTACAATCTGTATAGCCCGGCAGATAAGGATCTTACACTCTCAAACGTGGAAATAACTGACACAAATTGCATTGTTGTCGGAGACTTTAATAGCCGTTCAGAAAGATGGGGATACCCAGATACTGACAAAAGAGGAGATGAAGTGGAGGACTGGGAAATAGACTCAAATCTCCATCTACTCAACAAAGCGGATGACACACCGAGCTTCTACTCCAGAAGATGGATTACCACTTCTACTCCAGACTTAGCTTTCTGCACAGGAGACATCCTCCACAAAATCGATCGCCATGTGCTTGACCAATTAGCAGGTAGTGACCACAGACCAATCAAACTTGTAATAAATATGGAGTATGTTCCACAGGAGCAAAAGCCTTTGCCCCGTTGGAATTACAAACGAGCAGATTGGGACAGATTTGCCATACTAACAGACAAATATTGTGAAAACATAAATACACGATATGGCAACATGAAGCAAATGGTGGAAAGTCTAAACAGAGCAATAATACAGGCGGCCACTGAATCTATTCCAAGAGGAGCGAGGAAAAATTACAAACCATACTGGACTGAAGAACTACAAATTTTGGAGGACAAAGTTGAAGATGCTAGGAAGACCGCAGAGAGAGAACAAACAACTGAAGCGAACATCTCTCTCAAAGCCATCTCAGCAAAATATAAAAGAACAGTAAATCAAACAACAAGAGATTGTTGGAGGAAAAAAACAGAAAACCTGAATTTTGACAGGGATGGAAACAAACTATGGAAACTAGTGAAAGCCATGAACAATGAAGGACCTAGAAACAAACAAATAACAATTAAACAAGGAAATGCCTTGCTTACAGGAAAAAAGGCTGCAAATGCACTAATGGAACACTATGCCAGTGCAAACCACATTGATATTACAGCCGAACAGAAGAAAGCAATCAAAGATAAACAGATACATCATAGATATACAGAGACAGCAGCAGAATATATGATGGCAAATCTAACAATGGAAGAAATGGTACAGGCAATGAATACCCTAAAAAAGAAGACATCACCAGGAAAGGATGGAATCACAAATGAAATGTTAATAGGACTAGGCACTAAGGCAAAAAAGAAACTACTAGCAGTCCTAAATTACAGCTGGAAGAGGGGAATAGTTCCACAGGCATGGAAGGAAGCTATACTAATACCAGTCCCAAAGAAAGGAAAAGACCTGGAAGAACCAAATGGCTATCAACCTATCAGTCTTCTTAGCTGTGTAGGAAAATTAATGGAACGCATTATCAATGGCAGGCTAACATGGCATCTGGAAGAAAACCAACTCTTAACACCTCACCAAGCAGGATTCAGAAAATACAGATCCACTGAAGATAAAATAACCTATATAGCTCAGGAAATAGAGGATGCCTTCCAAGAGAAAAAGCACACACTAGCGGTCTGGATAGATTTAGAAAAAGCATTTGATAAAGTATGGAAGGAAGGACTGAAAGTAAAACTGCAAAAAATGCATGTTTGTGGGAAAATGTACAAATGGATCAGCCACTACCTTGAGAACAGAACTGCCAGGACAAAAGTACAAGGACAAACCAGCAAAATGATGCTATTGGAGCAAGGTGTCCCCAAAGAGGAGTTCTTTCACCAACATTATTCCTAGCATATATAAACGACATCACGGAAAATTTTCCAGCCAGAGTACACACATCATCCTTTGCAGATGACCTAGCCATATGGACATCTGAAGAATATATTAGTACAGCTAACAGCAGAATACAGCAAGCCCTATTAGCGCTAGAGGACTGGTCAAAATCATGGCTAGTGAAGATAAGTGAGGAGAAAACAACATGCACAGTGTTCTCCCTCTCAACTAAAACTCAGCAACCTAAGCTGGTATTGAATGGAAAAATATTGCGCCATGAAGAAAATCCAAACTATCTAGGAGTCACCTTTGATCGTCGCCTGACATGGAAGAGACAGGTTGAGAAAAATCGAACAAGAGCAAGGCAAAGAATGGCAATCATGAAAAAGCTTGCTGGTACAACGTGGGGAGCAGATGAGAAAGTTCTCAAGAAGTTATATACTGGACGGGTGAGGCCAGTACTGGAATATGGCATTGCAGCTTGGGCAACAGCTGCTAAGTCAAACTTTAACAAAATAAGTAGAGTCCAAAATCAAGGAATGCGAATCATAACTGGAAGCCTGAAGACAACGCCTATTAATGAATTAGAAAAGATCACTTGTTTACAACCAATGCAGGATAGAAGAGATAGCAGAGCCCAGCAACAAGCTGAAAAATTTAGAAGATTGGCAGACCACCCTATGTATAAAAGGTTTAGTGGTTTTGGAAAGGGAAGACTGAAGCGTAGCAACTTTGTAGAAACTGCAAAACGAAAGATTAGGGCAGATCCCATACTTAACATATCAACAGTCAAACCCATTTACAATGCAGACAAGTTCCCAGCTTGGAGACAGCAGCAACTGCCTGAGATGATAGAAAACATTCCTGGTATTGAGAAAAAGAACACTCAGCATGAAACCGAAAGAAGAGAAATAACCCTAAACTACATAAAAGAACATTACCCAAGCAGCAATTGGACCCATGCATATACAGATGGATCAGCCAAAAATTCAGTAGAGAATGGAGGAGGAGGAATTCTCCTAAATTTAAAAAATGGAGTGAAAAAAACACATTCAATGGCAACTGGAAAGTTCTCAAGTAACTTCAAAGCGGAGGTAGAGGCTCTGAAAACTGCAGCAGAAATGCTCTCGATGGAGGAAAATAAAGAGAAGCAAATAGCTATCTTCACAGATGCAAAGTCAGCTGTCTCAATACTGAAGAGCAATAACAGCACAGAAATAGCTGACCTAAGAGCAGCACTCCATGGTCTATGCCAGAAATCCAAAAAAGTTGTAATACAGTGGATCCCATCACATTGCAGTATACCTGGAAATGAAGAGGCTGACAGACTGGCAAAAGAGGGCGGACGACTACCACAGCCTGACATAGACATAACCTATAATGAGGCAAAGAGGTTGATAAAAAGCACTTATAGAACCAAATGGGAATCAGAGCATCCAGGCCACCAGAAGGATGATGCATATTACAAACTCGACCGAAGAGAACAAGTAGCAATCTTCAGACTCCGCACAGGACATAACAGGCTGAAATACCACTTGTTCAACAAACTAAAGATAGGAGATACAGATGAATGTAATTGTGGAACTGGTAAAATGACAGCTAAACATTTGCTGCAAGAGTGCCCAATATATGCAGAACAGAGAAAGATATTTTGGCCCACACCTGCTTCATTCGAGGACAAGCTCTATGGAGATATCAACAAGCTCAAGTCAACTGCAGCTTACTTTAACTGTATTCAGGTTGACATTTAAATATACATGAAGAAGTATTTAGACTGCCACACTTCATACCACAGGCATGTTGGTTACACAAGCCTCCCAGAGGCATGAAATGGAATATTGCTTGGATAGCAAATCCATTACGTGGAAAGTCCGAATCGAAAGCTCACTGTGTAGGCTTCATAAAAGGTGGAAAAAGTGTCCTAGTGGCACAAAATGGAATATTGCTTGGATAGCAAATCCATTACGTGGAAAGTCCGAATCGAAAGCTCACTGTGTGGATGTCATCTGCAAACTACATTCTTCTGGCTTCTGGACGAACAGCCTATGGTGAACGGAAGGCCCAATATACGGAAGTGAGGCTAAGCAGCCATGTGCAGGACGTGACGATTCCTTGGGTGAGCCCAGTACCAGAGCGCTGTGTGATGGCTCTGCAATTATGGAAGCCTCCTTGGATGGCGGGGAATGCCCATGGTCTGCCCCTACCTTCCCTTGAGGGCCGATCAGGATGCCTTTGGCTGTTCTATATGGGCCAGCTGGGATGGGAGATAACACCACAACAGTGAGAGTCTAACATCCTAAGAAACCCCCCGGGAAGGTTAACCCGGTCAACAAATGCCTGCAGAAGTCGGATGTGTCGGCCTAACGGCGCAAGAACGCATCTCTGCTGTAAACAGGCACAACGCAATCACGTCCGGAAAAAAAAACTCCGGATGAACGAAGAAGAAGAAGAGTCTATTTCCCAATCCTCCACTTCATCTCCTCTTTTGTCAGTATCTCACTATCTGGGTATCCCCATCTTTCTGAATGGCTATTAAAGTCTCCGACAATAATGCAGTTTGTGTCAGTTATTTTCATGTTTGAGAGTGTAAGGTCCTTATCTGATGGGCTATACAGATTGTAAATTCTTATTTTCACATCCTTTATCATTATATCAACACCTATAATTTCCGTTTGGTTGTCAGAGATCACAAATACTTCGCTGCAAGGTATTGTATTTCGTGTAAGTATTAGAACTCCTTTGTGTCCTTTGCGGTTGAAACGTGGCCTGATATCCTCTGACTGAGAATTTGCGATTGGCGTTGAGGTGTGTCTCTTGAATGCATGCCACATCTATTCTATCTGTATGAAGACGCTTTGTTAGGGAGACTTTCATGTTATAAACTCCTTCGGCATTCCACTGTAGTATGTTGAGTGTCCGGGGTGTTTGGTCAATAGCTCTTAACCTACTCCTCTGTGCCTTGACTCCACAGCACATCGGAAGGTGACCACCAGTAGTCATGGGTGTACCCCCTCAAGGCAGGGGGCCCAGCACTATCACCGCCTGAAGGGACTTCACGGGATTAGCACCATAACGATTAATTTTAATTTGTGACATCATTAATTATGTTACGTTGCACTGCTTTGTCAAGCCTGTGGCTCAGTACATCCGATTTCGACAAACATTTTTTGGGGTGCTTTCCCTAGCCTTTGACTGTCCCCAGTCTACCTACAAGGCAGCAGGTTTGTTTGTTGCTTGGTCTGGTTCCTCTCCCTTGACCTGTCCAACATGGGAGACCCTACCAGTAGCTGTGCTACCGTCGGCATAGCTCATGGGGTCATTGGAACACTCAAGCCCCTCTCTATCTCTTCACGGCGGACACACGGCAGAAGGGAGAATATGCATACATTAGATGATATTCACATTGATAGTCTAAGCTGTGAGCTGCAACCAAGGAGCAGTGTCAGGACCATGTTAAAAAGTTAGTTGCATATCTTTTACAGAATGTAGCAATCAGTAGTTTCCCATTGCACTCAAACCATTGTATGGAAACCAACGCAATGCAGTCTGCTTTCAAATCTCTTGCAGTTGTTTCGAACACGGTTTGCAGGATTATTAATTGCATTCGTAGCCACAGAGCCGCGAACCATGTACATTGTGTAAAACACAAGAAATCAAACATTACTTCAGTAAGTGATAAATGACACACACACAGGTAAGATTAGTGATTAGGTTGGAGACATCCCCACCCTAAAAATATCAGTTCAGGGACAAATGAACTATATAATTTTATCCCCTTCTTAATGTCACCTTCCTTAATAGAGTAACCTTCTTGGTAATGTGATGGATTTTTTCTGTTGGAGGAAAAAATAAAACCCTAACCTGCACAGTTCACAGTGATTGCACTAGCAGCGTGGCCTTAATTCTTCAGGCTCAAACTCCTCCCCCCGTATACTACAAGGTACCAAGTGTGGCGTGTATCTGGAGTGGAGAGTAATATATCCCCAATTCAAGACAAAGAAAACCAGAAATGGCTCATCAGTTATCAGTTATCAGTTGGTTATCTTCATTGCACTCCGGACAGGTCCATAGGTGCTCAGATCCTTACTCTAGCATATGCATCAATGTCCGGTGGCTAATAGTGTCAGTTCTGTGTTGGTTGATGAGGCACCTTGTTTTGCCCATTCTTACTCCCAAGTCTTTCATCCTGGACAGCGATGTGGATTCACTGATGAGTTTGGACCGTGCAATGGAGTTCGTGCACGCGCGCCCGGACTCCCTTCAGCGTATCATCGGCGCCCGGTGGCGATAGAAATGGCTCGTGAGATTCCTTAACAAACTGGACTAGACAGGTCTGGAAGGATTGCATTAAGGAATCAAGGGAGGTTTACATGTAGAAAGTTAAGAGAGCACAGGAAAGGCACAGCTGTCAGAGAGGAGTTTGCTTACTCTTATATGAACTGAAGACTAGTTATATTCCTGCCACACATCTCTCCTGATACCAGATTTATAAATCCTCTATATAATGTTTCAGCACTGCCTCACTAATATGTAACACAGTTACACACACATAACTTTGATAAAAGACTGAATTAACTCTTACATAAGAAGTTCAAAAAATTATAATTCATGGATGATTTGGGTGATTTTTTTGTTGTTGCTTGCTTGCTTTGAGCTCAAGCTTAGTCCATACACACTATTTATAGTATTGATGGACTAAATTTTGCTTGTGGATTAGCTTTCCCTATTAACAGTGTCCCTCGCCATCAGGTGAACCCACTCCAACTTCTGAGGTACTTGTAATTTATGTCCCAAAATCAAGGATGACAGGTCAACATTTTAGTGCGGCTATCTGGTGTAGGGGTTGAACTGCTTACCTTGGAATCAGCACAATGGATGTTTAAGAACACGCATTCTTGCCCATGCGGCCATGCGGACCTGCAATTTGGTGATATCAAAAAAGTTTATGTCATGAAAACAACACAATTGATAACAGGACAATGGAAGATAATGACTATCCGTCTCTACAATATCCACAGCAGGATTTGGTATCTGACCTAGCAGGATAGGTGGTATAGTCGTCTGACTCTTAGATTTTCCTTTGTTTTGTTTTGGTTTTGGCAAATAGGTATTTATGGTTAGTTTGTGTGTACTCAGCTTTTCTTAAGGCAGTTCATGTTGGATCAATTTGGCTTTGCTTATACAGTTGCTGGTTCAAGTTCTTCACACTTTACTGCAGTAGAAAGGTGAGATACTTCAGCATTCACAGGTGAACTTCAAGTATTATGTGGCAAAACATCACCAAACTGTTACCAGAAAATCACGAAAATTCCTCTGGAGAATTTAGGAAATAAAGTCACAAGGGCACTGGACTCTTGCCGAATGAACACCAAAGTCCAAATGTCTCTGGTATCTAAGCTAGGAAGACACTTCCGGTCCACAACATGGCTAATAGGCATTTTAACTGTTAAGCCTCAGGAGTGTTTACTACGCTTGTGGCTACGGTTTACATTCACATTTCCCTCATGCTGGACTGGTAGTGCTTGGTTCCATCACCTTGCTACTGAGTGAATTTGTGGCTCGACACTGAGCTGTGAATTTCGTGTGAAATGCTTTTCATCTGTCCGGGGTTGTTTGTAGTGTGAACTGCATGTTCAGAATAATGGCGGCTGGCTGTTGCTGCCTTTTTGGTTCATAAGTGCATTTTTCTGGAGACTCCTGGGAGTCGTCGCTGGAGCTATGGAGCTCGTGCTTTGTGCGGCACTTTTGGTGAGTCGCCCTGCGGAAAGAGATCATGCCATATGGGATAAACCCGGGTCAATGAAGCCTTTCTGGTGACTGCCGATTCCATCGACGATGAAGTGTATTTTCTGTGGAAGACTTTTGTGTTGGCATTCTGACGGCGGCATTATGCACAGTGTACCTGTGTGGGCTGTTGGCTTGCAGAAACTCCTGTCTGTTCCACTTTCACATTGAGCAGTGAGGAGCATTTTGTGTGCTATTCACTGGCACAGGAACGGAGCATAATGGGGACGACCCGTTGCCGTGAAGTTGGAACCGCGACTAACTAACTAATTCACAATTAGTTCATGTCTCCTCTCTCTCTCATGTAAACAGTATTGGTCACATCCTACACAGGTGTTCTAGAATCATATTACAATTCAAGACACTTTACTTGCTATACATTTTTAGTTGCTTGTCAAGTTAACTAGAGGTGTTGATGTTTTCCCATGATCCCCTAATAAATGTCTCAGTGGATCATGGTTACTTCTAGAAACACAGGTAAAAGATGCTTCGGATCAAATGACCACTTAATGGGTGTGGTTTGACTTTTTCTGATACATTATCCAACTGACCGGACATTCTCTGGGTAGTTTTACAACATAATCTAATGTGTCCAACAAGAGTGTGATGCGAATAGTTAGCATCCATACACCTGGATACCTGCTGAGGGAGAAGTGTTTATGGATGTTTCCAAATGCTGTAACATTATTTCTGTTAGCCTGTAACCAATTACAGACACAACTGGTCATAAATAGTGAAACAAAACAAATAAATATCTGATTGCAAAATTTTGGTAAAGAAAGAAAAGTCTTAAAGATGTGGCATAAATGATGATTGTCTTTCTTATGCAAGTTCATGCACACCAAAGTTTGAAAATGCATAGAAAACATACATAGGGACAAACACTTACAAGACATGAGAGGATCTTTATACGTGGAGAGATTGAGTCAGTTTAGTGTGAATTCAAAAAGTCCTGCAATGGGATGCCTCTAAAACATCTTTGCAAAAATTGACAGGGAGTCCGCAAAACAGGCAATATTTTTCAGAATGAATCAAGGTTATAAGAAAATGGAAAGATTAAAATGGAAGCAAACATGAAGTGATTTTAGTTGAATAAGCCATATGTTGTATTCATATCTTAGATTACATTTACACATCTATTTATAGTCTGTTGCTGACAAATCTATCAAGTTGTTAACCCATATTTATTATTTATGTGTGTTTCAGAAACACAAACCTGTTCTCAGAATGATAATTCCATCTCCATGGAAGAACATTCACAAATGGAGAGGATGATGTATGGTAACAGTGACTGTAATTTCGTGAAACAAGAACTTTCAAATGCACTGTGTATGGACAGACACCAGAGATTTGGCAGAACTGTGGACATGACATATTGCAGCAGTGATCATGAAATTACTGGACACAGTAACACAGAATTAAGAATGTTTCAGAATATTTATGAGGGATCACAAGAGTATGATGATGGTGGTCTGAAGAAACTCAAAAGAACACATACAGGAGAAAGACCTTGTAAGTGTGAAGATTGTGGTGCTTCTTTTACTCCTGCTACTCATCTGGAATCACACAAGAGAACACACACAGTAGAGAGACCTTACAAGTGTGTTGATTGTGTTGTATATTTTACTCAAGCTGGCAGCATAGACAGACACATGGGAGCACATACAGGAGAGAAACCTTACAAGTGTGATAATTGTGGTGCATCTTTTACAAAAGATGACAGTCTGAAGAGACACATGAGAACACATACAGGAGAGAGACCTTATAAATGTGATGATTGTGATGCATCTTTTACTGAAACTGGCAGTCTGAAGAGACACAAGAGAACACATACAGGAGAGAGACCTTACAAGTGTGATGATTGTGGTGCATCTTTCACTGATACTGGCAGTATAAAGAGACATAAGAGAACACATACAGGAGAGAAACCTTATAAATGTGATGATTGTGGTATATCTTTTACTGAAGCCGGCAAGCTGAAGATACACAAGAGAAAACATACAGGCGAGAGACCTTACAAGTGTGATGATTGTGGTGCATCTTTTATTACAGCTAGCATGCTGAATACACACAAGAGAACACGTACAGGTGAGAGGCCGTATGCTTGTGATTTATGTGGTGCATCTTTTGCTCAACCTAGAGGTCTGAAGAAACACAGGAAAAGACATACAGTCGGAAGACCTTACCAATGTGATGACTGTGGTACAACTTCTATTACAGCTAGTGAGCTGAAGATACACAAGAGAACACATACAGGAGAGAAACCTTATAAATGCGATTATTGTGGTGCATCTTTTACTGAAACTAGCAGTCTGAAAAGACACATAAGAAGACATATAGGAGAAAGACCTTATAAATGTGATGATTGTGGTGCATCTTTCCCTGAAGCTAGCAATCTACAAAGACACAGGAGAACACATACAAAAGGGGGACCTTACAAGTGTGATGAATGTGGTGCATCTTTTAATTATGCTGGCAGTCTAAATAGACACAAGAGAACTCATACAGGAGAGAGACTTTGTTAATGTGATGATTGTGGTGCATCTTTTGTTGAAGCTGAAGACACACAAGAGAACACATACAGGAGTGAGACATGCATGTGTAATTAGTGTGCTGCATCATTTATTACAACTAGCCTGGTGAAGACACAAGCAAATACATACAAGAGAGAGGCCTAACACATGTGATGTACATGGTGCATCTTTTTCTCAAGCTTAGAAACTGCAGCTACACAAGAGAAGACAGTGGGAGATACCTTACCTGTGTGATGATTGTGGTACAACTTTTAGTATATTTGATGAGCTGAAGACACATGAGAAAACATTCAGGAGAGAGATCTTATCAGTGTGATGACCTTGGTGCTTTTTTTAAAATTCAGAGTGACATTGCAAAGAGACAAGAGAAGATCTACAGGAGATACTGTAAATATGATGATTGCGATGTATCTTTTACTAAAGCAGACAGTCTGAAGAAAAACATGAGAACAGGCATAAGAAGGCATTGATGAAAGAAACTGTGCAAGTGTGATCATTGTGGTCCATCTCTTGAGCTGACAATCTGAAGACACAAAAAGAGTACATTCAGGAGAGAAGTCTGACAAGCATGATGATTGTGGTGCTTCTTTTCCTCAACCTGATAGTCTGAGCTTGTAGGTATGTGAAGTCCAGAATTGTTAGTAATAAGAGAAGATATGATTCAATGGATGTAGGCAAATGTAAGAGATTTTTAATAACAAAGACACAAACAATAGATTGCATGATGCATTGCTTGGTATATTTCGCTGCATCTTGTCAGGTACATACTGCAGAAATCACACAGTATTTTGAATTGCCTACCATGGTAATTTTAAACTATCGTGACTTTATTTTTTGCACAACATAGATGCTAGAACAACTCAGAATGCAATAGTAGGAGAGAGCTAAAACTTTTGATTCATAGGAAATCATAACCTTTGATAGAGTTAGGATGCTAGGTTACAGTTTTTTGTTCCTCTTTTGAGATGAGAGTGTCACAGAGTTTTTACTGCTTAGTGCAGAGGTCATTGTGTCCAGTTCTGGTATGTATTTGAGTAAGGTTTACTTCATGTAGATGCATTCTACCCAAGCTAATGGGCTTAGTATGCCAATATGTAGTGTATTCTTGACTTTCAAGTAGCCTGACAGTGTGCAACAAACTCATGATAAATGGTGTCTTTTCAATCAAAAAGACAATAAAATTTTCACATTTGAGTGACACCCATGTGCTTTTTTTGGTTTAGGTGATGACATTTATTCCCACTAGTTGTTTTGGCATCCTAGCCATAAACCAAGGTTTCGTCATCTATTAGACATTTTCCATAACGGTTTCATCAGTATTCAATCAATCAAACAGTGTCTGACTGACTTAGTCGAATATCGTTTTTATTCATCTGTTTGTAGGTATGGCACAGATTTTGTGGTAACATGGTACATGTTCATTGTTCTTTTTAAAATCTTAAGGCACACATTTTTACAGATTCCTACTCCCTTGTACACGAACAGTTAGGTGCCAATTTGCATGAATTACAGAACTCACTTTTTAAAATTGATTGACATTGACGTGGAAGATTGTCCAGATTTGTGATGCTCTTTTGTTGATGTCCATCCTGATGAAAAACCCTGGTACCACTCGTGACATTGCAAGCAACTCAACAAGTTTGCCCCATGTGCTTATTGCAGCATTTGAAAAGTTTCAGTAAAAGTTATATCTATTTGAACCAGAACTGCATGCAAATATTATTGTTCTTCTAGATTCCTTCTTTGCTGAGCATTTAAAATATCAGCACTCGTGGTGGATATGCCTTCACTTTACCAGAATTATGTCAATGACTAACCGTCGGGCCATTATCCCACTATTATTAAACTAAAAGTAATTGTGTCTGGTACACATACATGTAGTAGCTAGATCACTGACCCACTTCTTTCATTCGCTTGGATTTTGTCTATAACTGCAATGTTGTTTCTTGTATGAACTCCACTGTCTTATTTAGTTTTCACTCAGTGGTCCATAGAGTTTATCGTCCACTGTTATTTCTCCAGGCCAGAAGGTTTGCCTAGATGTGTCATATTTTGGGCAGTCTTGGAGTATGTGCTCTGCTGTCTGCGACGCCAATCCATGTGTGCACATGGCTGATTCACCAATCTTGAATTGTATATACATGTGTTTGCGTAATATATTGGGTCCTGTTCTGAGGCGCAGAATAATGATTTGTTCTGGTCTGTCCATAATGTGGTAGTCATCTTGAGCAGGTTTTAGTGGCTTTCTAACTGATTTGATCATTCTTTTCTTTTGATGGTATGCAATGGGTAAATCAGGTTGTTGTTTTATTGCCCCTTCCTTAGATAGTCTAGCTGACCCACTTAATTGTGATTCTATTTTAGCAGTCCTGTTTTTTTTTTTTTTACAAACCTTGTACAATTATAGCCATTCACTACAGTGGGTTTACTTGAGTTTGCTCATTAATATGAGTTTAGGCATAATTATAGAAGAGATATAAAAGAATATAGCAGACAGTAAAAATGCATGATGTATAGTTTTCAAAGTTGTATGCTTGGACACTTGAAATTAAGTGTGCTATAAATGAACTTGCATCTTTCAAGGCTCCAGGTAAGGATGGGATTCCAATAGAGGTTATCAGGAGTAGGCAAGACACACTCACTATACAGATCCACCAGCTAATAGAGCTATGCTGGCGTGAAGGACAAGTCCCACAGGATTTCAAAGATTCAAGCATCATAACACTGTACAAGAACAAAGGCGATCGGAGCGACTGCAACAACTATAGGGGTATCTCACTTCTGTGTATTGTTGGAAAAGTATTTGCCAGAATTGTTCTGCGCAGACTTCAAGTCCTAGGAGATCAAGTCTACCCCGAATCACAGTGTGGCTTTCGACAGAACCGGTCTACCACTGATATGATATTCTCATTGCGACAAATGCAAGAAAAATGCCGTGAACAGAATCAACCACTGTTTATTGCCTTCATCGACCTCACAAAGGCATTTGATTTGGTCAGTCGTGAGGGTCTGTTCAAGGCACTAAAGAAGATTGGCTGCCCACCAACTCTTCTGTCCATTGTGGAATCGTTCCGGTATAATCAAGTTTGATGGTGCAACTTCTGAAGAATTTGAAATCAAGAGTGGAGTTAAACAAGGTTGTGTACTAGCTCCCACCCTCTTTGGAATATACTTTTCACTTCTACTGAAATATGCATTTCGTGATCAGGATGGTGGTATATACATTCACTCACGCTCAGATGGCGGCCTCTACAATGCTCAGAGATTGAAGGCTAAGACCAAAATTAGGAGGGTACTGATCAGAGAGTTGCTTTTTGCAGATGATGCTGCAGTTACGACCCACTCTGAGGAAGAATTGCAATGTCTACTATCTGCATTCTCCAATGCTTGTTCTGAATTTGGTTTAACAATTAGCAAAAAGAAGACACAGATTATGTCACAAGGTGCACATGGGGTACCATCAATCTTTATTGACGACGCCGAACTAGAGATAGTAGACCATTTTACATATCTAGGATCAGTGGTAAATAGCAAATTATCCCTAGATCAGGAAATCAACATCCGGATTGGTAAGGCAGCAACAACAATGAACAGGTTAAGAAAAAGAGTCTGGGAGAACAGGAAGCTTACTGCCAAAACAAAAGTCCTTGTCTATCAAGCCTGTGTCCTTAGTACTCTTCTCTATGGCAGTGAAACCTGGACAACTTACTCACACCAAGAGAACAATTTAAACAGCTTTCATATGCGGTGTCTGCGAAGAATTCTTGGTATTAAGTGGCAAGACAAAATCACAAATACTGAAGTATTGGAAAGATCAGGTTGTGTGACAGTTTATTCCATGCTCAGTCTTCGTAGACTTAGATGGATAGGACATCTTAGGAGGATGGATGATGGTAGAATACCAAAGGATATCTTTTTTGGTGAATTACAGATGGGAAAGAGATCTCAGGGTCGGTCTCTACTACGATACAAAGATGTGTGTAAGCGGGACATGATTGATACAGGCATTGATAATGCACATTGGGAGCAAGTCGCCGCTGAACGTGTTGCATGGAGGGCAAATATCAGAAATGGAATAAAGTCAAAGGAGAGAATTATTGCAGAAAAGTCACACACCAAGCGTTTGAGACGTAAGATGGTGCATGATGGTGGAAATGACCACGTGTTCAGATGCACCCACTGTGAACGGACATTTACAGCGCAAATTGACCTTATCAGTCACACTCGCTACCGCCATAGTTAAAAGTTATTATGCCTTTTTAAAGCACAAACTATCGTCTGTCAAGACGGCAAGGTGCCAATGGATGGATGGATGCTTGGACACATTGCTTCATCATATTGATTGAGATACCAGAACAATAAGAATTATAACTACAGATTACAATAGATGAAGGTTCATTAATCATCATATGTTTTTATAATTAAAATTCACTACTATTGTGCAATCTTCAATAATGTGGCCTTCAATGGTATTATGTTGTCTGGAATATACCAAGTGGTGTTGTCAAATCTTGTATATGTGGTGAACCTGTCAACAATTTCTGTCAATTTCTTACATATTTATTGTACATAACGGGAGAAATTATAGAATTTTCACACTATAATGTGTGTTTTTTAAAAGTTAGTTGTGTATCCTTTACAGGACGTCGCAGTCAATCCCAGCATGTTTTGGCTGTTTGTGATTTCTTGGCAAGTAGTTTGCCATTGCTTTCTGAATGAATGGCACTTGTACCATTCTATGAGAACCAATGTAATGCAGTCTTCTGCCAAATCGCCCACAGCTGTGTGGGATTACGAATCTGCAGAGATGTTTCTCAGAAGAATGTTGCAAATATTTAGAACAGCCAGAATAATTAACAATGATTGCATAAAAAAGGCAATTGAAAGTAAAACATACACAACAATAAAGCAGACAAAGTGTTCTTAGGTCATGTAAACAGGCACTGGAGAAGGTCATGGGGAATGGAAAGATCAGCAGTGGAAGAGACAAACTGAAAGAAATGATACTCGCTGGTCTATGACGGTGACACGAGGGAATGTCTTCAAATGAGTTGACCCATGATAGGGTTCTTGAGAGACATGAACGTCTAGCCACTTTAAATGACACATGATGATGATGAACTGGCAGAGTCAGCTTGGTATCCAATGTCGTTACCCAAAAGATCAAGGGGCCACACCACAGTATTTTCTTCTTCTTCTTTCGTTCGCTTGAAATATGTCTATAACTGCAATGTTGTCTCTTGTATAAATTTAACTCTTTTAGTTCATTCAGCGGTCCATATGTTATCTTTCACTGTCGTCTCTCTAGGCCAGAAGGTTTGCCAAGATATGTTGTATTTTGGGCAGTCTTGGAGTATGTGATCTGCTGTCTGCGACGCCAATCCACATGTTCACATGGCTGATTCACCAATCTTGAATTTTGTATACATGTGGTTGTGTAATCTATTGTGTCCTATTCTGAGGCGCAGAATAATGACTTGTTCTGGTCTGTCCATAATGTGGTAGTCGTCTTGAGCAGGTTTTGGTGGCTTTCTGACTGATTTGATCGTTCTTTTCTTTTGGTGGTATGTAACGGGCACATCAGGCTGTTCTTCTTTTGCTCCTTCTTTAGCCAATCGATCAGCTCAGTCATTTCCAGGTATTCCACAGTGGGATGGTATCCACGCGACAGTATTTGAATTCGATGTCTATGAGGACTTCCTGAATAAAGAAAAGGCGGTGACACTTGACCTGAAAGATGCTTACAGCAAGGACAGGTTTGATCGTTTGATATACTCTTTTGGATCAGATTGCTACTGGTATTATTGGGGTTGGAACTCTTCGCTGGCTTCTGAGGATGGGGATGGAGCACTTATGGGAATGCCCCTAATGTTGTGATGTCGGTTCTTCAATCAATCAATCAATATACTCTTTTGGACATGGATGTCTGCTCTTGGATTGTCAAATGGATTGCGACAGTACTTTATGAGTGTAAAATCACACTTCGCATGGGTTCATGGGCTTCTGACCCCTGTACTCTTTAATATATACACCCGCAAAGTCGCAGCACTTGAGGCATGAGGAATTTGTAGAATCTTGACATTCGCAGATGATGTGCTGGTGTACAGACAGGGCAAGGACATTTTGGCTGAAGACACAGTAAACAGGATTGTAGAGTAGTGCATGGGCCCAAGGAATGAAATAAGTCCAGGCAAGGCATCAGTTGTATGGTGTTTCCTGGATAACCGGATTCTGAAGGCAGATTTCCATGTATTATGTTGAATGGATGTCCTCTTTGTAGGGAGAGTTCATTGAAGTACTTGGGATAGAGAAGGATCGTGTGGATACTTTGGTGGTGAAGGCTGGAGGGGGACTTAATGAGTTTAGGGTGATGGTAGCAACCGGGGTAAAGTAGAGGAAGCTTTACAGGCTCCTTCATCAGTTAATATGGTTTGGAGCTGCTGACAGTATCAAAGAGTCAGCTTGAAAGGTTGGTGCGCATACAGAATGCGGCAATGTGGGTGATCATGGGGTGCACAAAGGACACACAAATTATATGCATGAGGCATACATTACCAACAATGCGGACAAGCACATGGTCCTTCAAGCCAAATGGTACCTGAGCATCGCTGCAAATAGGGATTACCTTCTGCATGAAGCCATGGATATGGTCAAGGGTCATAGACTGAGAAGAGGCAGGTCCTGGATGGCACAGGCAGAAATATCTATCAGCCAAGTGTGTGAAATAGAGATAATCAGTCTTGAAAAGAGTGGGTAGAGGTATCGGAAGACATGTCGGACTGGCACAAGGTAATAGTAACACTGGGTCGTGAGTACAGAGAATGGACAGCAGGCCGCACGAAGTGTGAGGTGCAATAACTGATCCAGGGCAACACACATCGAAGTGACAGTAATCTACACCAAAGGGTCTGTGGTGAGAAACATCTTAGTGGGTGGGGTTTCGTTGTGAAGGCTAATGGACGATGCTTGAAAAGTGAAAATCTGGCGTATGAGACTACAACCTCCAGCATGAGAATGGAGATTGAAGCAATAACAGCAGCATTCCATTGGTTAGATGAGACCACTGCAATACACATTGCATTCATTACGGACCGTGAGTTACCAGCGCAGCGCGAACACACACACACACACACATATATATATATATATGTGTGTGTGTGTGTGTGTTTATATACGCATACACACAGAACAGCATGTCCAGTATGGTTGATCTCCTCTTGGATGATTTTTATGGACTGGGAGGAATAGTGGTATCCTTATAGATGCACACTATATTGCCAACACTAGCTGGGTTAAACGTGGCAAACCAAGATACTACGGTCATACGGAATCTCCCCATCAGAGACAGGGTAGAAGATAACTATAGTTAGAAACAGGGAGGGAGTGACAACTGGGAGGGTGGAGTAACAAAAGAGGGAGGAAATGCCACCAGTTAAATGAAACTGCTGAATGTTAAGGCCTTGTGGTGATAGTCAACCCATTAAGAAGATGAAACTGTTTTACGTATTTTTGCGGTGCTTTTCATCAGACGAGCATGATTGGATGGCAGTGACCTGAACATCAAACACCACAGGGTGATTTGTGCTGTTGAAGTTGGTAGAGAACGGCTTAGGTGTGTTGTTACATATATCCTGCAGGTGTTGGCGAAATCTGTCTGCTAAACAGAGGCCGTATGCACCATTATATTTCATATCACAACGTTTGTAAATGATGTCACAAATGATGTTGCGACTTGTGCAGGAAAATTCTTCGTTGGCGCAAAAACTGCTAGAGGGAATAGTATAGTACTGATGGAGTGTTTAGCACATATGGGCAAGTCTTGCGACCGAGTCTTAGGCGAACCCTTGCAACCAACTAGGCTTATGGAAGAGGAGGCCATTAAGAGATAATATCTAACTGTTATAAGTAAGTTATAAGTATAAGCATTCTCAAGATCCATTGCCCTGTACCCTATTAAGGACGAGTACATCTTTGAGGTTACGGTCCTTTCTGTATGCCGCTAAGGGTTTCTCTGAGAATACCGCGCTAGTGCTAGGGTCAGCTTGAAGGAGATGGCGAAAGAGGATATTTTTAAATGAAATGTTGTGAGAATTGTAGGTTATAGAAAGTATCGTTCGGGGGCTTTGTGGTTTATATGTGGAGGTGAGAGTCTCTACACGGCTAATAGGAAGAGCGCCACAGAAATCTAACGATAAGACATGATCACGATAGCCACGGAGCCGGAAAAAGTCCAACATTTTGTGGGTCCTGTGTCGAAAATCCTCATCATCATGGCACAATCGTCGTAGACGCAGAAGTTGAGAGTGTTCATTAAGAGATCAAATCTGACTGTTATAAGTAACTTATAAGTATAAGCATTCTCAAGATCTATTGCCGCTGTCAAAGAGTCTCACATGGAGTCGGTAGGAACATAAAGATAGAAGGGAATTAGAGAGGGGACATAACCCCAATACAAGGGAGACACACTTGAATGCTCGAACAATCTAGAGCCTTCGAGACGGATAGGTCAGTTCGCCTACAGCTCTGTGGACACAGGGGGAACCCGCTGACCGCGTGCCAGGACCTGTTCCACGAGAAGCTTGAGGAGAGTTACAGCCCGTGTCCGATCGAGACACGTTAGAGGGCAGACGCCGACTGGACATCGAACAAGCAACAGGGCTTAACTTAAGGGGGACTTGATAGATTGAACACAAGTGTATTTAGGAGTGTTACTCACTAGATAGATAGATGATAGAGTTTGTTGTAATGATTATGTATGATGGCTTTGTTATGAACTCCTGTGATAATTCTCGCCACGTAGCTGGCTGCGAAAACCATTCTTCGTCAGCTTACTGTAAATAAATTATGTGAGATAGTATCAGAACGGAGTTTGTTGCCTGTATGAATCCGAGTTTCATTCCCCTAGGTATCTAGGACGTTGACAGGCTATTTGGGGGCCAAGCCGGTTTTGGCAAGCGCAAGCTTCACTTTCCCGACAGCTCTTGGTTTTTGCCAAGTAAAATATATCAACATTCATACATAACAAAGTCTGAACTTTGTAGCTACTATCGTATCATCTGTTCATAAACTATCGTAGTCCCTCTAGAAAAGTATTAAAGAATTATGTTCATGAAATTTGACATTGACATGACTGGACAATTACAGTGACAAATTACTAATTTTTTTTAAATTCCAACATCAGATTGTTCCGTGAAAGATTGTGTGTATGTAAACTGTTCTCCAGCAGTGGCGATAAAACAGGGGAACCAAACAACACTACAGCCAAGAAACGCGTATAAGAGAGCGGTCAAATGCTACTTTTGTTCAGCTTTCGGGCATTATTCAGGACGTTGCGACGGCCGCAAGATGATGAAGCAGGCCAATGCTGCATTAATAGATACATCTATGGATGAAGAAATTGAAGAACTGAATGAATGTGACATCCAGAATGAAAGTGCGAGTGAGTCAGGTAATGCGGTAGAAATCATTAACACCATCAATAATAACACCTGTAATACGTGCAGAAAATTTCAGTTGGATACAACCTTGGAATGTGGCCATACAATCCCTATATCCAATGAAATGGCCAACGCAGCCTTAGCGTCTAAAGGCAAGTTAAAATTTGTGAAAGGTTTTGTTAATAACAAACTATTTACAATAATGCGTGATAGCGGAGCGACTCTTTGTGGAATTAAAAGAACATTAATTAATGACAAAGACTACACACACAACTACGTGACATGTCACACATTCGCAGGCACCATCGAAAGATACCCCCTAGCACTGGCCGAAATTCAGACACCTTTTCTATCAGGACAAGTGCTACGCGCAGTATTGGAAAATCCTTGCGCGGATATTATTCTTGGTAATCTTCCTAACATAAGATCCTGCTCTGAAGAAGAAATCAGAGAATGGGAACAGAAAAACTGCATCCAGAAAGCAAACAGTGATTCCAGAACTAAAGAACCCCCGGGAAGGTTAACCCGGTCAACAAATGCCCGCAGAAGTCGGATGTGTCGGCCTAACGGCGCAAGAATGCAGCTCTGCTGTAAACAGGCACAACGCAATCACGTCCGAAAAATAAAACTCCGGATGAACGAAGAAGAAGAACTAAAGAACACATTTGCATGTCTCAAACTGCGAAAAGCACAAGGGAGACCACCGATGACGGAATTCGAAACGAATTCACAGAGGTGCATAACACAGGGGCGGTCGAATCTTTCAATGACAACATCAGCATAAAACCTCGAATTGAGGATGCCACCGAAACGCAAAATTGTGAACCTGTAAATGTGCAACAACAGACAGAATACGCCAATATAGTGACAAGACAAATGACTCACAAAACCCAAGACGAACAACTTCAGGAGTCGCTACACATCATTTCACCCAATATTACCACCACCGAGTTTATACAAGAACAAAAAGCAGATCCAAACGCTTCTTGGACATTCAGACTAAATAACAATATTTTAACGAGGTTATATACCAGAGATCAAACCACGATACAACAAGTTGTTCTACCTCAGTCACATCGTGACAAAGTGCTTCATATAGCCCATGACTCACCTTTCGGAGGTCATATGGGTTATGAGAAAACCAGGGCCAGAGTCCTGAGCCAATTTTATTGGCCTAAATTTTGCCAGCACATAAAAAACTATTGCAAATCTTGTAATATCTGTCAGAAGTTAATTAAGAAGGGGAAAACCCCTACTGCAGAAATCCAATCAACCACAACGGCCTCAATACCATTTCAAATAGTTGCGGTTGATTTGGTGGGTCCGTTAAACCACATTTCAAACAAAGGAAATAGGTACATTTTTACACTCGTGGATCTGTGTTCAAGGTGGGCAGAAATGATTCCGTTAAAATCAATCTCCTCTAAAGATGTGACGGACGTATTTTTACAAATATTCTCCCGTTTTGGCTTTCCGGAGAAGATAATATCGGATAGAGGAACGCAATTCATATCTAATACCACTCAATCGGTAACTAAGTTACTCGGCATAAAACAATGTTTTACAAGCCCCTATCGACTGTCCGCGAACGGAATTTGCGAAAAATTGAACGGGGACCTAAAACATATGTTAGCCAAAGTGACAGCTGAAAATCCAGCCGATTGGGATATACTTCTCCCAACGGTGCTGTTCGCTTATAGAGAAGTGCCGCAGTCGAGCACTGGGTTCTCTCCCTTTGAATTAATATATGGAGCAAATCCAAGAGGACCTCTCTCTATGTACAGAGATATGATATCGCAACCCGTAAACACCCAATTACCAGTTTCCACCTATGATTTAGTCACTGACACCAGAGACAAAATCATTAGATCCTGTATACTAGCCAGATCATCTTTGCAGGAGAAAGGTTTTATGTACAGGCAGTACGCCAACAAGGGTGCAAGAACCATTGTATTACATCCTAATCAAGAGGTGTTGTTATTATTACCGGACAAGAGAAATTTACTTTCAACCTCTTGGCAAGGACCATTTAAAGTTATTAGAAGAATTTCGGAAGTTGACTACGAAATCTCTTTAAATTAGCCTGTCAACGTCCTAGATACCTAGGGGAATGAAACTCGGGTTCATACAGGCAACAAACTCCGTTCTGATACTATCTGACATAATTTATTTACAGTAAGCTGACGAAGAATGGTTTTCGCAGCCAGCTACGTGGCGAGAATTATCGCAGGAGTTCATAACAAAGCCATCATACATAATCATTACAACAAACTCTATCATCTATCTATCTAGTGAGTAACACTCCTAAATACACTTGTGTTCAATCTATCAAGTCCCCCTTAAGTTAAGCCCTGTTGCTTGTTCGATGTCCAGTCGGCGTCTGCCCTCTAACGTGTCTCGATCGGACACGGGCTGTAACTCTCCTCAAGCTTCTCGTGGAACAGGTCCTGGCACGCGGTCAGCGTGTCCACGGAGCTGCAGGCGAACTGACCTATCCGTCTCGAAGGCTCTAGATTGTTCGAGCATTTGAGTGTGTCTCCCTTGTATTGGGGTTATGTCCCCTCTCTAATTCCCTTCTATCTTTATGTTCCTACCAACTCCATGTGAGACTCTGACAGCCGCCGTCACTGTTTCCTGACTATTCTGGAACCCCTCACAAACATCAAACGCAAATGTAGCTGCATTTCGTTTGACCTTGTTTCTTTCCCTGGCTGTTCAGCCCTCTTGAGCTTGAGTAGCTTTTGGGAAAAGACTTTTCCCTTTCCAAGAATTTCTGCAGCTTAACAGTAACAATGTTTCCCAATACCCTGCCAAATGTATTCTGCAAGGTGATAATTCAATTCAGAATATTATGTAAGGAGGCAAAAGAAGTATGGCTTGAGAAAAATTGCATAAAAATTGAAAACCAACACAGTCAAAATACCAAATTCGTGCACAAAAGAATTCAGGAACTTACTAATAAAAGAACATGAACATCAACAGGCTGTCTAAAAACCAAAAATGGCAAAATCATAATAGAAAAATATCAGAATATATATGAATGGTCAGATTATGTGAAAAACTTTTATGATGATAACAGAGATGAACAGTATATTCGATTTAATAATGAAGGACCGCCAATTTTGAAGATGGAAAGACCCCCGGTTCAGATAACGTCACAACAGAAATGATTAAAGCTGTAGACGAATATGGAATAGATCAAGTCACCAGACTGCTGAACACATTATATGATACCTGAGATATACCTTCTGAATTATGTAATTATGTATTTATTGCAATCCCAAAGAAATGGAATGTGATCAACATAGAACAATTAGTATAATGAGTCACATCACGAAGATTTTGCTACGAAAAAGAGTGAGAAAGAAAATACGACCTGAAATTGGGGAAGAACAGTGTGGGTTTGTAGAAGGAGAGGGTACAGTACATGCTGTATATATGCTGCGATCAGTTATTGAACGTTCTATAGAGGTAAACAAAGATATATATCTTTCCTTTGACTACACAAAGGCTTTTTAAGCCTTTTCTTTTTTAAAGAATTTACTATTAGTGCTTGATCGTCCGCAAATAGAAGTTGTTTAATGGTGTAATTTGCCGTTGGTTCTTCTTCAGTGTGGGAGTCTTCGTGGCGTCTGCCTCGCGCTCCGAATGTTGGGGGTTCGATTCTGGGCTAAGTCTTTAGACTTTAGGTTCATTGGTGTATTTTTCTCGGAGACTCCTGGGGGTCGCCGCTTTAGCTACGAAATTCGCGCTTTGTGCGATGCTTTTGTCAGGCCGCCATGCGGAAAGAGACCGAGCCATATGATGGGATAATAATTATAGTGTGTTTATTTTTTATTTTTTTTGGCCCCAATATAAAATTCAGTATCTCAGTAACCAACTAAGGGAAAATGATGAGATTTAGCATATAACCTTATCATTATGTCCACCCAGGGGTCAGGTCTTAGTCAGATATGACTGAGCTACCGTATAACAGTACACGGTACTACCTGCTTTCTGTTAGCGCCGAACGTTGGGCGGCGCTTACCAAACCCGACACCCCACATTGTGCCAACGGCTTCGGGCGGAAGAGCGCAATTGGGAGGGTACAAGCCTTACCCTGGTGCGAGGAAATGCAAGCTAAAGACAAAATAGTCATGGCAGGGCAGACCAGGCCCTAAGCCTTGGTTGGCGGCTGGTCTAGGATCGAAGCTCCGACAGGCGGACAGTTAGAGCATTGCTTTGATGATCCGGCAGCTTCTGCAGCTTGTCTTGTTCCAGACGTAGGGGTGTTACCTTTCCTCTGGAGTGAACTAGGCAGGCCGAGAGAGGGCTCATGCTGCATGGGCAACAATTGATCTCTATATTTTAGCCCAGGCTTTGTGCTATGGAGAGGCAATAACTCCATCCCTGGTCTTAACTGGTCTCGGAATCAAAGCGAGAGGCAACTGTTATGGGTTATAAGTCCCTGTCAATTGGCGTAGACATGGGGCTCTACGCGTTGCCTCTGATGGTGGGAGACACCTACAGGTGTCACTGATCAGCTACCGCCCGCCTCAAGCTGGGCATCCCCCGGCCAATTGGGTGCTGATCCGCCACAGCCTGCCTGCTTCAATGGGTGCTTGGGGCTAGGACAAAATCTGAATCGCAGGCTGTAAAACCAATGCAACAGGTACAAACAGAAATAAAAATAGAAACCTTAAGCTACGGCTTGCAACCTGGAACGTGAGAACCATGTGTCCAGGATTTTCCACTGACTTGACCAATATTGACGATGTGAGAAAAACGGCTGTGATTGATGCCGAACTCAATCGTCTTAACATTGATATTGCTGGCCTGCAGGAGACTCGCCTCGCTGAGGAAGGGTCACTCAGGGAAAACAATTACACCTGTTTTTGGAAGGGTAGAGGGCAGGCAGAAAACAGGCAACATGGTATGGGTTTTGCAGTGAAGAATTCGCTACTGGGAATGATTGAAATTCCAGCAGGAGGAAATGAAAGACTATTATCTCTGCGCTTGGCAACCTCTTGTGGGTTTGCCACCATTATTACTGCATATGCACCAACACTCGATTCCTCTGATGATGTGAAGGATTCGTTCTATGAGGAGTTAGAACTCCGTGATCAAGGCAGTTCCAAAATCTGACTACATTTATATGCTCGGTGATTTCAATGCTTGTGTGGGCAAGGACTCGAGTTCATGGCCAGTGTGCCTTGGAAAATACAACATCGGTCGCATGAATGATAGCGGGCAAAGGCTGTTGGGGCATTGCACCAATAATGACCTATGCATTACAAACTCCTTTTTTAAAACAAAAGAGATGCATAAGGTCACATGGAAACATCCAAGATCCGGCCATTGGCACCAGCTGGACTTCATCATCACACGGAGACAACATCTGAACCATATATGATTGACTCGAAGTTACCACAGTGCTGACTGTGATACGGATCATTCTTTGGTTGTTGCAAGGGTTAGACTGAGACCAAAGAGAATCTACACAGCTAAACACAAATCTAGCCCCAGGATTAATATTATTAACACTCACGATCCTGAAAAGTGCTTTCAGTTTCAACAGCAACTTGAAGACGCTTTCACTGATACACCAGAAAATTGTACAGTAAATGAAAAGTGGGGTCAAATTAAGGAAACTCTTTATAAAACTGCCGTAGGGGTTTACGGCACTGTGAATCATAAGAGGCAGGACTGGTTTGCGGCAAACAGCGAGACTCTGCAGCCCTTGATTGATAAGAAGAAGAAAGCTCTCTTAAGAAACAAGGAAAGACCAACGCGTAACACTCTGAGTGAGCTAACGCAAGCTATGAAGGATGTGCAAAAGGCTGCCAGGCAGTGTGCAAATGATTATTGGATCAAGTTATATGAGTCCATTCAAATCGTAAGTGACAAGGGAAACATAAGAAGCATGTATGAAGGAATAAAGAAAGCCTGTGGTCCAGTGATCAAAAGAAGTGCACCATTGAAAACCTTGACTGGAGAAATCATCACTGATAAGAAACAGCAGATGGACAGATGGGTAGAGCACTATTTGGAGCTTTACTCAAGTGAGACCACACTAGCGGATGATGCCCTCAACGCCATAGAGGCTCTACCAACTCTTGACCACCTGGACACACTTCCCACCATAACAGAAGTTAAGTGTGCTATAAATGAACTTGCATCTGGCAAGGCTCCAGGTAAGGATGGGATTCCAATAGAGGTTATCAGGAGTGGGCAAGACACACTCACTCTACAGATCCACCAGCTAATAGAGCTTTGCTGGCGAGAAGGACAAGTCCCACAGGATTTCAAAGATTCAAGCATCATAACACTGTACAAGAACAAGGGCGATCGGAGCGACTGCAACAACTATAGGGGTATCTCACTTCTGTGTATTGTTGGAAAAGTATTTGCCAGAATTGTTCTGCGAAGACTTCAAGTCCTGGGAGATCAAGTCTACCCCGAATCATAGTGTGGCTTTCGACAGAACCGGTCTACCATTGATATGATATTCTCATTGCGACAAATGCAAGAAAAATGCCATGAACAGAATCAACCACTGTTTATTGCCTTCATCGACCTCACAAAGGCATTTGATTTGGTCAGTCGTCAGTGCAGGATTTACGTATAAGCTACACAAGCTATAGCTTGGGGCCCCCAAAGTAGTGGGGGCCCCAAAAATATTGTCCGAGTGAGCAATTGTCATATATGAATACTTAAATATACTGCAGCATTAGTAGTCCCAATGCTGCACGTCTAGTTTAATATAATTCCTTAATCCTTATAACATGTTTCATGAGATTAGATAATAAGCCTTTGTAAATTGTGCCTTTTAAAAGAACTTTTGTTTCTTTTTACCAGAGTTTGCATTTTGAAGTTTGTTATGAATAAAAATGAATTTAAGTTACAGATTTATTATTTCACTATCAATATACTTCTTAATTGTATTTCAGTTTAACCCTCTAGGTATCCGAAAATCATATTTGTCACTGACATAGAATATCTGGACTTATAGAGGGCCCCATATTTCAAATAGCTTAGGGCCTTATCAAGTCTAAATCCGGCCCTGTCAGTCGTGAGGGTCTGTTCAAGGCACTAAAGAAGATTGGCTGCCCACCAACTCTTCTGTCCATTGTGGAATCGTTCCACACAGGCATGAAGGGTATAATCAAGTTTGATGGTGCAACTTCTGAAGAATTTGAAATCAAGAGTGGAGTTAAGCAAGGTTGTGTACTAGCTCCCACCCTCTTTGGAATATACTTTTCACTTCTACTGAAATATGCCTTTCGTGATCAGGATGATGGTATATACATTCACTCACGCTCAGATGGCGGCCTTTACAATGCTCAGAGATTGAAGGCCAAGACCAAAATTAGGAGGGTACTGATCAGAGAGTTGCTTTTTGCAGATGATGCTGCAGTTACGACCCACTCTGAAGAAGAATTGCAATGTCTACTATCTGCATTCTCCAATGCTTGTTCTGAATTTGGTTTAACAATTAGCAAAAAGAAGACACAGATTATGTCACAAGGTGCACATGGAGTACCATCAATCTTTATTGACGACGCCGAACTAGAGATGGTAGACCATTTTACATATCTAGGATCAGTGGTAAATAGCAAATTATCCCTAGATCAGGAAATCAACATCCGGATTGGTAAGGCAGCAACAACAATGAACAGGTTACGACAAAGAGTCTGGGAGAACAGAAAGCTTACTGCCAAAACAAAAGTCCTTGTCTATCAAGCCTGTGTCCTTAGTACTCTTCTTTATGGCAGTGAAACCTGGACAACTTACTCACATCAAGAGAACCATTTAAACAGCCTTCATATGCGGTGTCTGCGAAGAATTCTTGGTATTAAGTGGCAAGACAAAATCACAAATACTGAAGTATTGAAAAGATCAGGTTGTGTGACAGTTTATTCCATGCTCAGTCTTCGTAGACTTAGATGGATAGGACATCTTAGGAGGATGGATGATGGTAGAATACCAAAGGACATCTTTTTTGGTGAATTACAGATGGGTAAGAGATCTCAGGGTCGGCCTCTACTACGATACAAAGATGTGTGTAAGCGGGACATGATTGATACAGGCGTTGATAATGCACACTGGGAGCAAGTCGCCGCTGAACGTGTTGCATAGAGGGCAAACATCAGAAATGGAATAAAGACAAAGGAGAGAATTATTGCAGATAAGTCACACACCGAGCGTTTGAGACGTAAGATGGTGCATGATGGTGGAAATGACCACGTGTTCACATGCACCCACTGTGAACGGACATTTACAGCGAAAATTGGCCTTATCAGTCACATTCGCTACCGCCATAGGTAAAAGTTATTATGCCTTTTTAAAGCACAAACTATCGTGAATGTCCACCCAACAAAACAATATTTGTTCTGGAGATTGTACGGCAGATTTCAATGTTTGTTTATATGCGGTATAGAATTTACTGCTCAGGGATTAATACCATCATTTTAAAAGTATTACAGCTTCAGCATGACACATCCGCGCTTTTTTAAAAATTGTCTCGCGGTTTTCGTTTTGGCACAAACAGCGCGGAGTTAAATGGTACTGTTCAGAGGTGTCTCAAATGGGGGTTCTTTCTTGAAACGTGATTATATAAATAAACTAGCTGACTCGGCCCGGCTTTGCCCAGCTCCTGGCGGGGATCTATCTATCTATCTATCTATCTATCTATCTATCTATCTATCTATCTATCTATCTGTCTGTCTGTCTGTCTACCTAGCTATCCATCCATCTATCCACCCACCCACCTACCTGTCTGTTTGTCTGTCTGTCCATCCGTCTGTCTGTCTGTCTATCAACCAGTCTGCGCTATTAAATATTGATAAAAGTTACTGGAAAAAATATGAGGACCATATGTTGAAAGAGGAAGAGGACTATTGGAGAAAGGATGGATTGAATTTTATGCAACTGAGAGCAATCATCAACCTACTGGAATCATCCGACACAGATTAAGGTCTGAGTAGATCGCAGACCTTAATCTACGTTCACACTTACTGGGATATGTTGCTCCAACTATTCAGACGAATTGCAGGCCCTAAACATTACAGCATCAGCATAATGTCAATGGCAACAGTTTGTATTCCACAGTGATGAATTTTCAATTCCGCAAGCCCTCAGCGGTGACAAACAACTGTATTGAAGAAAAAAAACACACACACACTAAACGCATTGAATACCAACAGAAGAGTAATATTGCGGTGGAAACTGACATATTGTGGCATAACAAGAAACATGAGAGCAAACACGTTGTCAAATTAGGGGACAACACACGTGCATACGAATCAATCTATAAACTTCAATGAAAAGAGGACCAACATCTTGGTCGTTAAGAAGAAAGCCCACTACAGAGACACTGACAACTATTTTCATAGTGCAAAACAGGTAATCATGTTCCGTCTCTGAACGGTAAACAGCAGAGTAGACAATCTTTCACGAAGACTCAAAGCGGGTCTGTCACCCATGTGTACGTGTGAACAAACTACACAGACAGCTGAACAGATCCTTACAAATGGAAACATGATGACTAAATTGCGGTATCATTTCTGGTCACTCCATACGCACATTAACGCACAGCTATTTGGAAGCTTTCACGAACTCAATATAAAAAGCTAACATGAATACTTGTGTACACTTTATTAACCAGCAGCTGAAGAAACAAGAAGGAAATGAAAAATAAGGTAAGAAATATATTCCTTCTACTTTCCTGTTAATTTACAAATTATTTACCCCATGCCTCTGTAAATTCTGTCTTTACTAATATTACACATTGACCCCCCTCGGGATTCTCCGTGATGAAGTGGTCAAGCCGTCTGACTCGAGCTCTGAAGGTTGTATGTTCGATTCCGGGCCGCGCCCTTCATTTCACGAGTGCATTTTTCCGGAGACTCCCGAAGGTCGTCGCTGGAGCTACAGAGTTCGTGCTTTTTGCGACGCTTTCCGCACTGCGGAAAGAAACTGAGCCATATGGGATAAAAACCCGGTGCAATGCAGCCGACCCTGTAGACTTTTAAGCTACTTCTTTCATTGCACCCACTCCCATACGAATCCGGATACGCCTTGTGTGTCATCTGAATTGGAGGAGCGTCCATTACTGTAAACACAAATTTGTTAGCGAGAAATCACTAGTTTTTCAGCAAAACATCAAAGAAATGTCGCCACTTTCGATGATTTAAGTTGCTTTTGGACCTATCAAAGACATATTCCTTGGCTGGGGGTAAATATAAGACGGCAGGAAAAATTTCATAACGATGCAACAGACAGTTTTCAAAATAATTGATCCTGAATGAAGGCATTCTTTTCGGGACACACTATAGACTATAGTGACTAATACCCGGTGCCATGAAGTCTATCATCTCGATTTTTAAAACAGTTTTTCTTCTTCTGTGTTCTGCTCGTAATGCTGCGTTCTTGCGGTCTATGTTTGCATTATTTGGCTCTATGCTTTTACACTGAACCATAATATTAATATTAATAATGTACCAACTTGAACTTGAGCCGATCTCCCTGGCCTAGGCCTTTGCGACTTTCTCCGTAATCCCGTATCCTCTCGTGAGTAGCGTGAGGTCGGTGGCGGTTCTCTCCGCGTCGGTAACTTACGGGGTATGTGAGCCGGTCGCTCAGAAAGCAACTGAAACTGCTGAGCATAGTCTTGCCTAGTACATCAACAGCAGCTGAAAAATGCTGATGTTGACTGCACGGCAACGTCCTGTAAGGGATATGAAAAACATAAAAAAAACTTGAACTTCCGCTGTGGGGGGAATATGGCCGCTTGCTGAGCTGTTTTATATTTATAACATTAACAGTTGTTGATGGACTATAACTATAATTACATTCATTTACAGCTTGTCTTGAACTTGTCGGTGATAGATATTGAACATTTTCGCACAAGTTGTTGATGGTGAATATTAATTTGCGTTAATTATGACAAATCCATATTCGAATCGGTAGATATGATATATAGGAATATTATTATTATTGGCATTGGGTTTTCACTTATGAAACAATGACACTTGGATACAGCTTGACAAGACGAATCCAACGGTATCTCAATTAAGACTGTACGTTAATTCTTAGCAGAGTTATTAATATTTTTGCGTCGTGGTCTACAACCAGGAAGTGTAAAGGAATCTTATAAACTGAATACAGCTGATCGCGGCCCAATAAATTGGGTGCTGAGAACTTCTGCTTTCTATTAGTATTACTGTGGCTTGTTTATTTTTAAATGGACAACATAGTACCGTATATCATTGCGTCCGGGGTGGCGAGGCCTAACTTGACGTAATATCTATTTTTCAATAGGATATGCCGTGACCTAATTAACAATTAAAAATGGCTGCCAAGTGTTTATTATTCATTAAAAGTCTGTCGCATCGATAACAAACCTGATAAGATGCATACTTTATTGTGCATTTTGGTAACAGGAAAGTAAAAGTCACATTCCTCTTTTCATAGAATGTCGACAGGATCGAGATGATCGACTTCATTGCACAGGGTTTTATCCCATATGGCTTGGTCTCTTTCCGCAGAGTGGCCTGCTGAAAGCATCGTACAAAGCACGAGAGCCTCCAAGTCTCTGAGAAAAATGCACTTGACTTTTAAGACTTTTAGATAGGATGTGCTGTGACCTAATTAACAATTATAAATAGCTGTCCTTTTATATTAAATGAATGTCATGTGAAATGTTTCTAAACTAAAAATAGTGTAATTATAGAGCAGAAGTAGAAATCAATTATTAGCGAAAGTGACTGCTTAATTTATGCAACAGTTAGAAACGTATTTACTTACATTAATGCATGATATTTAATCAACAAAAGAAAGATGCTGCAATGCAGTGGTTACATTTAAATACCATAATTGTATTTAAATTTAACCCTTTTAGGATGGAACAACACTGTGCCAAATTTAGCTTTCCCTCTGAAGAAGTCAGAGTCATTATTTTGGAGTACAGAAATGACTGAAGTGACAATTTTGAAAATTCAAAAAAAAATGATTAGAACCCTATATATAGATATATACAAGTATATATATTCTTCAAGAGGATATAGTAAAGTTTATTTCTGTGTATGATTGAAGTTGTTTTGTTCATGTTTATGCACATTTGGTGACCTCATTTGTATTTTGTGAAAAATAAAGTATTTCATACCACTATGTATGAATTGGTACTAAATATTTTTAACAAAAATGGTACTCACCTAAAATTTCCTCATTGAATACCTACACCACTTTAGAATAATTTTAAACACTTATTGTTAAAAAAAATACAACCATGACGTCCCTTTTGACATTTGTATTAGGTGGGCTATCATCTGGTGACATGTGTTTTGGTCCATGAATGGATATAGATGAATACGATCCTTTTTATTCCCAATACACAAAACCACGGGGACACGAGGTCGAAATCCTCATGGGCACTTTCTGTATCACTACAGTCATTATCTGACAGTCCTGAACTGTCAAAAAAGCTACTATCAGAGCTAGTCAATGCTAGCAAGTCTTCAGGTTCAAAGCTGGCCATATTAAAAATAAAAAATCCACGAAAAACTGGGTTACTTCACAAAGAAAGCACAAAATAATATCCACTTGTTTGAATCATGCTAACCAAACGGCCATTTGCAAACTAAAATGACTGAGGATTGCAAGGAAGCATTTGATTGGTCTGTACTATTAAAAGCAAACCAATAAAAGCAATTCTTATAACGGGGGCCGAAGGAATCGGCCGATTTGGGTTTTTCGCTACGACCGTGTGGTGACGTCATGGCCGATTGTTCGGCCAGGCTGGAGTAAAAGGGTTAAATAGTTATGTACTGCTGTGCTGCTTAGAAAAAAGGTACTCCTTACACAACTTACAGGTTTACAGACGGGTCTGAAAACTGGCTTTCAAAATTATTTTCAGTCATGTCAAATGGTGAAACATTATACAAGTACACAGATAAATTACTGCTACAAATGAAACTTGTATTCTACAAATGAAACTTGTATTCTGTTTAATTTTAGTAGTTAAATTGGCAGTTCTAATTATAAATAAATACAGTTCAGCTGTAGTATAGTACATTTGAATGGGCGCCGCCATTTTGAATTTTGTGTTATGATTACGCTATCTCATTTTCATGGTTATGCTAAACATTTTTCCCTGAACGTGGTTGAAAGCGGGCATTGTTGAAACTCTTCAAATATATGTAAAAATGAACGCAGAATTCAAAAATGCAACAAAAAGTCAAGGTTGGTTTAAAAAACAGGAGTTATAAGAAAATTTAGCCAACCATCCATCCATCAAGTGCCCTGCCGATAAGATTGGGCGGTCATGTTTTGCCATCTCACTCGGTCACCAGAGTCGTAGATCAGCTCCATGTTTCTGTCTCGACCTCGATGATATAGCAAAAGTTAATGTTCTTGGCGTCTGTGAAGTTTGCCATTGCTTTCCTTCTTAGCAGTGACCATACTGGTCAACGACCGTAGCCATTGTCTCCTCCAAAAAAAGAGATCCTCTGCCTACCGTCGTGAAGCTGGAGACCATAACCCACAACTATCTGTCGGCTGCTCTTCAACCTCATCCACCACCTGCACACATGGCTTCACGTAACCCTGATCGTGAGGCTAAATGGGTACTCCACCTTGCCTAAGGGTGTTCCGTAGCCAACCGTCCATCAAAAAATGTAAATAACTTAAAGAGAAGAAAGTTGTAAGCAACAATCGCTTGTAGCCTAGCAGAAAGACCACAGTAGCATTTATTAGAATTGTTTCCCCCGATCTGTGACGTGTTGTTTTTGAATAAATTAAATCAGAAGTAGGCGTGGATACATACGCCATGGTTATCGCAAGTCGCAGGAAATTTTCTGCAAAAACACCCCCCCCCCCCCCCCTCCCCAATCTCTCACCCCTTCCCTCCTCCCATATTCAAAAAGGCTGACAACTGATATTGCTAGACTTACTGTTTCAAAACTGTTTGTTTTTTCTATGTTCAGTTTCGATAGAAATGAAATGAAATTTAAAGTAATCTAAGTAATTTTCAAGTCGCTACACCAGTTACATGCATATATATTAATCTGTATATAAGAAATATGAATGATTAGTTTTGCATTCTTCCTCCATCAGTAGTTTAATCCAGTTTTTAAGCGTTAAAAATATATAAATAAATATTAAATAGAAAATAAGCCTTACACTCATGACTGAAAATGCAAGGCTCGTTTGTTCATAACTTTCAGTGCTGCATCTTGCGATCGCTATCCCAGGATTCTGTCATATTCCAAACAATGAACCATTCCAAGTCGATGCATTTAGGCAGTGATGCACTCATTTCAAGAATGTAACTGCATTTCAAAGCCTAAATTGTGATGTATGTGAGCAACTGTTGTAAGGTAATTAAATGAAGTCTCGAAAAGGACCCCTACATTCTTGATGACTTGTGCTGTAGAGTTAGTAAACTGACATAGTGATAGTGTTTCCGCCTGTCTTGTCTGGGATAGCTTGTTGGAAGGTCGCCAGCCCTTTTTTAAATCCTGCATTCTGCAATCAAAGCGGAGCTGTGGGAGACCGTCTTGCATTGGTTTTCATACAATGGTATGTGTGCCGGTCGTTTAGAAAGCAATGGCATACTCAATCAATCAATCATGTGCCATGCCAGAAAGCGTGGGCGGTCATGACTCGCCATTTCACTCGATCACCAGTGTCGTGGATCAGTTCAGTGTTCCTGTCTCGTCCATGCCATGTGGCCAAGCCATCCAGGTATTTTCCTCTCGGTCTGCCTCTTGGTCTGTTCCCTTTGATCTTGCCAGTTGTCACCAAGTTCTCCAATCCATTTCTTCTCATAACATGTCCAAAAATTTTTGACTATCTACGTCTAATTTCTCTAATCAGTTTACGATGTTCATTTGTCTCCTGTAGTACTTGGTCATTTGTTTTTCTGTGTGTCCATGGTATTCTTTGCATTTTCCTCAGAAACCACATTTCTGCAGCCATCAGATGTTTTTCAGCTTGACTGCCCATTGTCCAAGTTTCACATCCATACAAAAGAACAGGCTCTATGTATCCCCTCAACACTCTTTTTCTTGTTTCAATTGACATCTTTTTATTGGTCAGAATGTTTTTCATCTTGCTAAAGGCTACTTTCGCCATGGGGATTCTTGTTCTAATCTCTTCAAGGCATCTCCCAAACATCTGATGGGAAATGGCATACTACTGAACGTAAATTTGCCTAGAAATAGCATACAGACAAAAAAATCCAACTGTTGACTGCGATGTCAAGTAAAGGATGTGCACCTAATTGTTTTTGTTAAGGTAGCTAATGATTTACATATAACACTCAGAGGCCAGTGAGGAAATGCTGAGTGATGTTTACCTGTCTTGTGTATGTTTTCTGCTATTGTTCACGTAAAATAAATTGTCTATATAAACATCTTCAATGTTGCATCTTGTTTAACTTTCACTCATTTTTAGTTTACTCAATGGTAAATTTTTTTTTGGTGCTCACTCACTTTGAAATCAAGCGTAGTCCATACACACTACTTCTAGTAGTGATGGACTGAATTTTGCATGTGGATTTTCCTATTAACACTGTCCCTCACCATCAGGCGAACCCATTCTTGACGTCTGAGGTACTTGTAATTTACATCTTCAAGTCAAGGACCATAGGTCAACATTTCAGTCCAACTGTCCGGCGTAGGGGTTGAACCCCTTACCTCGGCATCAGCACACCTGATGTTTAAGAACACATGTTCTATCCATTTTGTCCTGCTGACCTACACTCAGTGGTAAATAAAATGTGGCTTCACTTACTTTGTTTCTCTCAATGTTTGTCTTTATGTTCATATTTTGTTTTTGAAGTGAGGTGTTATTGTTCAGTGGCGGTAGCTCTTGACCTGGAGGATGTGTATAACAGGGTCAGGTATGATCAGTTGATACACACACTGTTGGACATCGAGGTCTGCCCTTGCCTTGTCAGATGGGTTGCGGCTGTCCTCAATGAGCGTAAGGTTGCTCTTCTGACTCTTGTACTATTACACCTGGGTTGCCACAGAGATCTGTGATGTCTCCAGTGCTCTTTAATGTCTACACCAGCAAAATTGCAGCTATTGAGACACCAGCTGTGGGTAGAATCTTGACATTTGCAGATGATATGCTGGTGCACAGACAGGGCAGAGACAGGGCCAGTTTGGCGGAAGACTTACAGGTGGCAGTAAACGGGTGGCAGAGTGGTGCAGGGATGCCGGTGCCATTATACACCCAGACAAGGCATTAGTTGTGTGGTACTCCCTGGATAACCGGATCGTCAAGGCAGATATCCCTGGTATTATGTTGAATGGATGTCCTCTTAGTAGAGAAAGTAAATTGAAGTACTTGGGTATCACTTTTGACAGATGTTTGTCTTTTAAGGATCATGTGGAGGCTTTGGACGTGATGTCTGGTAGGGGACTTAATACATTGAGGGTGATGGCAGCAACCAGGGTAGATCAGAGGATTCTTTACAGGCTCTTTCGGCAGTTAATAATTTCTATCGTTGAGTATGGTTTGGGGCTGCTGACAGTATCAAAGAGCCAGCTTGAAAGGTTGGAACGCAAACAGAATGCTGCCATGCGGGTAATCCTGGAGTGCACAAAGAACACACCAATTATATGCATGAGGCATATCCTGGTGCTACCAACACTGAGGCAAAGGGTCCTTAAGGCCATATGATACCTGAAGGTTGCTGCAGATAGTGATCACCCCCTGAATGCAGCCATGGATATAATCAAGTGTCATAGACTAAGATGAGTTAGAGATCATCAGTTATGAAATAATGTGGGTTGAAGTTCCGGAAGACATGACGGACTGGCACAATGTTATAGTAACACTGGGTTGTGAGTGCAGAGAATTGGCAGCGGGCCGCACCGAGTTTGAAGTGCAACAACTGATCCAGAATAACACACATCAAGGTGACATAGTGATCTACATCAATGGGTCAGTGGTGAGAAACAGACGTAGTAGTTGAGGTTTTATTGCAAAGGCTGCTGGACAAGTCTTGAAAAAGGAAAGTCATATGAGACCTCTGGCATGAGATTGGAGGTGGAAGCAGTAACAGTGGCATTCCGTTGGTTAGAGGAGATTACTGCAACACACATTGTATTCATTACGGATTCAAAGAGTAGTAAAGAGCTTAGTAAGGTGAAACAAGGAATGTTTCGTGTGGAATGGCAATCGTCATCTCAGAGGTCACAGATTGTGAGAATTTTATGGATATTTTGCTCTGGCCATGCGGGTGTCCGTGGGAATATACAGGCTGATAGGCTGGCAAGGAATACACCTCTTGGTGGTAGATTGCCTATGGACAAGGGGGATTTATTTGTGCACTTGTGGGACCAGGTGGAGAAGGCGGGGGAACAGACTGAGAACCTGTATGTGGAAAGAGTGAGATTGCGGGGGATCGGCAGGGGTTCTGGAAGAATCTCAAAACTGAAAGGGAAGACCAGGAGAACTTTAAATCAGATAGCGGTGGGAATGATTAGTAGCATGACTCATCGCTGGCTGTTGAATGAGGGGACGGAGCATGTATGGGAATGTCCTGAGTGCAGTGATGTTGGTTCTGAACTCAATTCAACTTGTTGAAAACTTACAGTTCATTAAATCAGTTACTGAGTACTAGATTGTACACGGGCTTATTATCACTGATGTCCACGAGATCAGTATGGCTGAATGAATGTTTAGTTTAGTCGACGGATCAATGTCACGGCTTATGGGTGTAACCCATAAGTACTCCGTTCTACTCCTAACTCAAGCGTGAGTCCCGAGAATCTCAGCTCAGTGCATGAACTCTGTAGCACTGGCGAGGATCCTGAAATAATTTGGATAGATTTTTAACTCAAAATGTTGCCGGGCAGCACCGTTAGGCTACTCTTTTTCGATTTCCAACTGCCAAGGGAATTTTTAACGTGAGCAGCAATACATGGGCATCCAACCTCACTACCCAGAGACCAGGGGAAATTTTGTTACTAGAAGTGCACATGAAAAAATCCAGGCCCTCACCGGGGCTTGAATCCGGGACTGGGCAGGGAGATGTCTGTTGGTGGGAATGTGTGTGTATGGGTTGGGGATATGTGAGTGGGTGCATGATGTGTGGGTTGGTGGGGGATGTGTGAGTGGGTGCATGATGTGTGGGTTGGTGGGGGATGTGTGTATGGGTGGAGAATATGTGGTCGATGGAGGTGTGGTAGGGGGATGGGTTGTTGGGGATGCGGGTGGGTGGGCAGAGGATGTGGGGGATGGGTGTGTGGGTTAGGATGTGTTGGTGGGGGGTGTTTGTGTGGGTTGGGGGAACAGGTGAGGGCAGTGTGTGTGGGTGGGGGATTGTGGGAGGGGGATGGGTCGGTTGGTGGGATATTATGTGTCTCTGGGTGTGTGTGTGTGTGGGGGGGGGGGGGGGTGATGTGTGGGTGGGTGGGAGATGTGCCTCATGGTAATTTGCATTGTTTATGTTTACAACATTCATTTGACAATGTTTTTTTCTTCCTATGTAAATATATAATGCACCATTGATGAACGAAAGATGAGTGATTGGAAGGGCCGAATGTAAGACGGGCCTGCATGCCCAATTTGTGACCCTTTTAAAATAAATTTGATTTGACTTCCAGCACTCGAAGCGGATACCATACCTCGAGACCACTCAGCCACCTGGCTGAATGAATAAGAGCTCTTAAACATGCGGCGTGCTGATTCTGAGGTAGCGGGTTTGCCACCTGCACCGATCGGTTGGACTAAAATGTTGACTTCTCATCCTTGACTTGGGGATGTAAATTACAAGTACCTCAGAAGTCTGAGTGGGTTCGCCTGATGGCGAGGGACACTGGTAATAGGGAAAGCTGATCTACATGCAAAAATCAGCCCAGTGTGGTAAAGTAACATATGTATGGACCATAGTTGAGTTAAAAGTGAGCGAGAAGAAAAAACAACAACTGATGTCTGAATCAGCGTTGAATTGTCGTTCTCTTTATTTGGAACATTGTTCCCACAATGAGTCATGCATGACCAAGCCGAGCATGAACATTACAGCAGCACACTGGTCTCAGTTAATGGGGTTAATTTTTGGTTTTATTAGTATAAAACAAATTTGTATCCCTAATATACGTCCAGTACCATGCAAGTATGTGATTACTTTAGAGTGAGCTATTTCTAAATCTAGCTTTATATATAAATGTTTTCCACCAAGTAGATACAGCTGATTAATTATTTTGGTAATGATTAGACATAATTAGCACAAATGGACATGTCCGTGTACACCTTTGCAATGTGGCAATCAAGTATTTTTATCTATTCCTCTTTTAATGAAATTAACAGATTCAGTGCCAAACAAACAGTTGGACCAAACAAAAAATGGATGACGGAAAATGGGAAGTAGGGATGTGTCATAGTTATGACTTAAAAGTTGTTAATATGGTAGCAGACGTATTATATATCAAATTAAAAAGAGTTGTATATGGAACACTACTGTATAAAAGCCCATGGCAGATATGGGAAGTCACTTAAGAAAATTAATCAGCCCATGGCATTTAATCAGTTAATGGACTGTTGAATTACAAAGAAATTATGGTTGCTCATAATATGATACAGAGACTATTGAGATGCCTGTGAAATTCATTTTTCAGCTCTGTCTGCAGAGATTGAAACAAACTAAACTTAATTCAGGAGCCAGCCCTTTCTTCTTAGGTGCCAGCATTAAGTTTGCACATACAAAGAAAAGAAAACTTGAAAATTCAGGTGCTAGGTAAACATTTCCAGGCAGCATGGTGACCAGGCTCCTGGAATTGTTTTCTACCCCTGAAACATGTTAATAATTTTTTTAATATTTGAGAAATTTCATTACAGTACCTAGTAAAAGTTGGTGCAGTTTTCTATGTTCTATAATAATAGCAACAACATGTAAAACAGAAAAAAAGACAGCAAACATAATCTAGTGTTGCATGCCAACAAATGATAAGGATGAATCAGTTAAGGAGGAATTTTACATAAAACTTCAAAGTTCAATAGGTATCAAAGAAATGACAGTATCACAGTTTAGGTCATTATCATCAAGTGCCATGCCAGGTGGCATAGGCAGTCATGTCTCACCATAGATCTTGGTCTGTGGTGTAAATTTTCGATGGGTAACCTACTTTTCAAGATAAGATCAGATAATACAGATTTTGAAGAGATCACGAGGAAACATGGATTAGAGATAATGAACAAATATGGAAAATTTCCCAAAGTAAATGGTTATATCATATACAGAGGTGTTTTTTCTTAAAAGATAACAAAGCAACTTGTGTATCACAAGACCATGATACAGAAAATCAAATTGATATCTGGGGCATAAGTCAGAAAAGAACCCATTTTCTCACCCTGAGGCCTATTGGACATATCTTCATCAGCAAGTGCCATGTTGGCTGGCATAGGCGTTCATGACTTTTCTGTGGTTTCTTGATCAACTCTGCTGATGATATTCCTGCATGCCACCATCTCAATCCATCCAGTATCATTTCTCTTGGTCTGCCTCTCCCTCTCTTCCCCTCGATCTTTCCAGTTGTCATGATTTCTCCAATGCCTCTCTTCTCATCACATGACCAAAGAAAGCTGATTGTCTCTTTCTTATTGTTGTATATAATGTTATAGTTTCATTAGCCTCTTTCAGGCAGTTGTTGTTAGTTACTTTGGCTGTCCAAGGAATTTGCAACAATCGTCTCAGGAACCACATCTCTGTTGCTTCCAAGTTCTTCCTAATTTGTTCATTTACATTCCAAGATTCACTGTCATACAGCAATACATGTTCTATATAGCATGTTAGCATTCACTTTCTTACATTCAATGATAGTGAACTATTGCATAGGATACTCTTCATTTTCCTAAATGCAGCCTTGGCTTGCCCTATTCTGCTCTTAATATTGGGACATATGGTGCCCCACATTCTTAGAGACCAATCAGCACTCAAGTTAGAACCCAAATAAGTGTACCAGTCAGTAGATATAGACACCTCAATAAGTGTACATAGCACATACCCCAATAAGTGTACCAGTCTGTATGTACATAGCACATACTCCATTAAGTGTACCACTCTGTAGGTACATAGCACATACCCCAATATGTGTACCAGTCCGTAGGTACATAGCACAAAACCCAATATGTGTACCAGTCTGTAGATACATAGCACATACCCCAATAAGTGTACCAGTCTGTAGGTACATAGCACATACCTCAATAAGTGTACCAGTCTGTAGGTACATAGCACATACCCCAATAAGTGTACCAGTCTGTAGGTACATAGCACAAACCTCAATAAGTGTACCATTCTGTCTAAATATGAGAATCTGCATGTGTCTATATATGAAGATCTGCATGTGTCTGTAAATGAGGATCTACATGTGTCTATATATGAAGATCAACATGTCTATATATGAGAATCTACATGTTCTGTATATGAGGATCTGCACATGTCTATATATGAAGATCTACATACATCTATATATGAGAATCTACATGAAGATCTGCATGTGTCTATATATGAGGGTCTGCACGTGTCTATATATGAGGATCCGCACGTGTCTCTATATGAGAATCTACATGTGTCTATATATGAGGATCTGCATGTGTCTATATATGAGGGTCTGCATGTGTCTATATATGAGGATCTGCATGTGTCTATATATGAAGATCTACATGTTTCTGTATGTAAGGATTTACATGTGTCTAATATGAGGATCTTCACATGCCTATATATCAGAATCTTATGTTGTATAAATAATCTTTTGTGTGTGGATTTTTCTCATTAAAATGTAATCTGGACAGAGGCCAATCCAGCCTACCCTTTTAAAATGTCAATCTGCTAAGGGCTTTTTAACATTTGCAATATAAGTCCTTCTATTTTATTGCTGCTTTTTAAGAAGAATAGATGCTGGATTCAGTACCCAGGTTTGGGAAAGTTGTGGATTGTATGTCATTAATTTTCTTTTTTTGTGTGTGACTTGTGCTGAAATATATAACTCCATAATCTTTTCAGACTGACCATCTTCACAGTTCTGGTAAAGTAATAGCCACTGGGGTCTAAGTCTTTGACATGGTAGATAGTAATATATCAGCTAGTGCCATGTTGGAACAACCTGAAGTAGATGTGGAAAACCCAGGTCAAGATCAGAGTAAGTCAAAGATAATAGAAAAGAAATATGTTGAATTGTTCTTTGTATTCTTTGTGACATAACTTTTGTTTGTCAAATTACACGTCAAATTAAGGTAGCTTGCCTGACATTTTTTTTATATTCGCACACATCAACTATTCTTGGTTTTACTGCCTTTACATATAGCAACTGTTCAGTTATGAAACACAAAAGTTCAGTAACTGTTCATCTGTTTGATTACTTGTACACACACATACAGTAAATTTTCATTTGTTATCTTAATACTTACAGAATTTATTGGTGTGTTTACACTTGTATAGAATTTATGTTCATTTGCTTTATACCACACACACTCACACACTGTTCATTTGTTATATTACACATATGGCAATTGTTCATTTGTTGTATTACACACACAAACACAGCTACTGTTCAGTTGTTGTATTACATAGATAGCAACTAGTAATTTGCTTTATTACACATTGAACAAATGTTCATTTGTTATGGGTTGTGTTGTTTGTCCATTAAGAATGATGATGACCATTCATTTCATCCAGTGGGGTTGAAAGTATGGAGCCATGAGTTCTAAGATGGCATTGGATGAAGAATGACTTGCGCAATGAATTGGATTAAAGTGAGGAAGAGTTGCGCAATTCGTCGACCTCATTCTCTCGCCTGAGCCCATCTGAATCCAGTTGCAAGACAAGTCGAGACGACTGGAGACATTATATGTCATTTGTTATATTACACATATAGCAGTTGCTCATTTGTTGTATTACACAGACAGCAACTAATAATTTGCTGTAGCAAACATTGAACAAATGTCCATATGTTGTATTACACATACTGTGTCTTGACCATGTGGGGCTAGTGGATCTTGGGTCGCAGTGACCCCAACATCTATGTCAGTGATAGCATAGCTGTTGACAGGGTTCCCTGTGGTGGGCAGTTGTTAGCTCGGGACCAGACAAATGGAGAAATAAAGCCAGCTCTCATGGAGCTGGAAGGGATAGTGAAAGGTCTAGGACAAACAATCTGAACAAAATGCTTCTTGAAATAGAATGTTAAAAGACATAACACTCTTATAAAAACCATACTGGAGGTTAAGGTTGAAGGCTGGGCGTGCAAGAGTTAGGCAATGATACAAGTGAAGATAACATCAAGAGATAGATGACTAGCAGCCTGACAGAATATACACTCAAGGCAAAAGACAGACATTGTTGGAGATCCATTTGCAGCCAACCTTCATTGTGGAGATGGCACTTGATTGGTTGAAATAGAATGTACGCTGCCATGGGCACATTGTAACTCACTTTATACTGTGCATACAGGACTGTTCTCTAGATAGTTTATTATGTTATAACCAACTAGAGAGTGACAAGAATAGTTAACATAAATACATCTTTATATTCGCTGAGAGAGAATGCATGTTTTAGAGTGTGGCTTAAAGACTGTGACGTTGCTTCTGTTAGCCAATAACTAAATATAAGACAAACAGGTCATAGCAATTAAAATGCAACATTTCTTTAAAGGATGAGAAGACAGAAAGATGTGACATGGATGATGATTGTCTTTCATGGTCAGTTCATACACACCAACATTTTAAAATACACAGACACCATGCATCCAGAAACACTTACATGCCATGAGATAATCTTTATAAATGGAGAGATTGGGTTGTTTAGTGTGGGTTTACAAATACTGCATTGGGACTTGTCTAAAATAAGTTCATTGTGTACAAAATTTGACAAGTTAGTTAGTTAGTCGACAGATCATCCTCATTGCACATCGAACCATTCAGTCCATAAGTGCTCGGATCCCCTCCTCAGCAAATCCCGCAGCGTGTAGCGGCTAACGACGCCAGTTCTGTGTTGGTTTATCAATCTTCTTTGGCTTCCTGCGTAGTGTTCTTGTTTGGCCACCCCTCTTTTAATTTGCTGCTCTCGCAGTCTGGCCATTGTTGTAGATTCACAGTCATCACTTGGTTCTCGCAAAAGTCTCACTTCTCGTAGAACATTCAGAATGCCAGCCTGGTCCATGGCGTGTCCGCCCTCCACAGTAGCCTCACCTGCGAGCTTGTCAGCCCGCTCATTTCCTTTTACTCCCGCGTGCCCTGGCACGAAGATGAAACTAATCTTTGCCAGCCGAGACCGCTCCAGAGGCAGCAACCATTCTCTTCGGATCGACCCCTCCTCTATCCTCTTGATCATGTTCATTGAGTCGCTAAGGAAACAAGCCCTAGTGAATGTCTGTGTCTCGAGCCATGTTATTGCTTTACTTACTGCCATTACTTCCATGGTCAGGCTACTTGTGGTTTCAGTGAAAGCACCAGAGTCCTCCTTCACAATTCTCCCTCCGGCCCGAGCTGTAAAGGCCCATGAGCTTCTCACATGTCGGACGACCGACCCATCTGTGTAGATGACCGCGTCACCGTCTAGCGAATTCTCGAAAATCAACGCTTGTACTTCAGCCTCAACAGCAGCCGGATTTTCTTGTCTGCATTTTCTGTCTAGTTGGATGCAAACTGAAAAGGATGTGCAGAAATCTGTTGGCACTTGTACCCACTCCTCGCTAGGTTCTTAGTCCTCAAGTGAACACACCTGTTGAAGAATGTCTTCAGCTTGACCCATCCACGACCGTCCTCTTTTTAGCCTGCTGTCCTTCACCTTCCTAATTTCACTATGCAGTGGATGTTGTGTGTTTGCGTTAATTCTGAGGTAGGCGCGTGCCCTGCAAACTTGTATTCTCTCTTCAATGGTTGGAAAATCAAGAAGTTTGACAAGAATCAAAATTTGACAAGAAGCCAGCAAAACAGGAAACATGTTTTTCAATGATTTAAGGCTATAGGTCAGTGGAAATGTTAAAGCAGAATTAAATATGGCATGAATCTAGTTAAACAGGTCACATGCTGAATTCACATGTTAGATTACAGTTACACATTGTCTGTTACCTGGCATACCAAGGAAATGATAACCCATATTTACTCTTTATGTTTTTCAGAAACGCTAACCTGTTCACAGAATGTCAGTTCCAATGCAATGCAAGAGTATTCACAAATGGAGAGGATATCTGGTGATATGGAATTTAAGTCTGTGAAACAAGAACTTTCAAATAAATTATGTGTGGACAGACATCACAGATTTGGTAAAATGGTACACATGACAGATTGTAGTAGTGACCATGAAATTATTGGTCACAGTAACACAGAATTAAGAATGTCTCAGAATCGTGATAATGGATCACAAGTGTATGAAGCAGACAGTCTGAAGAAACTCAGAAGAACACATACAGGAGAGAGATCTTGCAAGTGTAATGATTGTTGTGCATCTTTTACTCAAGCTGACAGTATAAATAAACATGAGAGTACACATGCTGGAGAAAGGTCTAATTTTGATGATTGTGGTGCATCTTTTACAAAAGTTGTCAGCATACATAGACACAAGAGAGCACATACAGGAGAGAGGCCGTATACTTGTTATGATTGTGGTGCATCTTTTACTGAATCTAACGGTCTAAAGAGACATAAGAGAACACACACAGGAGAAAGACCTTATACATGTTTTGATTGTGGTGCATCGTTTACTGAAGTTAGTGGTCTAAATAGACACAAAAGAACACACACAGGAGAGAGACCGTTCAGATGTGATTTGTGTGGTGCATCATTCACTCAAGCTGGTGATCTGAAGATACACAAGAGAACACATACGGGAGAGAAACCGTACCAGTGTGATCATTGTGATGCATCTTTTGTTTCACCTGGCGAGCTGAAGAAACACAAGAGAACACATACAGGAGAGAAGCCTTACAAATGTGATTTATGTGATACATCATTTACTCAAGCTGGCAATCTGAAAACACACAAGAGAAGACATACAGGAGAGAAACCTTACAAGTGTGATGATTGTGGTGCGTCTTTTACTGAAGCTGGTGATATAAAGAGACACAAGAGAACACATACAGGAGAGAGACCTTATATATGTTATGAGTGTGGTGCATCGTTCACTGAAGCAGGCAGTCTGAAGAAACACAAGAAAGTACACACAGGAGAGAGACCTTACAAATGTTATTTATTTGGTGCATCTTTAACTGAAGCTGGCAATTTGAAAACAAGCAAGAGAACACATACAGGAGAGAGAACTTATAAGTGTAATGATTGTAGTGCGTGTTTTACTCACACTGGCAGTCTGAAGAAACACAAGAGAACGCATACAGGAGAGAAGCCTTACCATTGTGATAATTGTGGTGCATCTTTTCTTACAGCTGGCGTGCTGAAAACACATCAGAAGACACATACAGGAGAGAAATTGTGCCAGTGTGATGATATTCATGCATCTGTTACTGAAGCTGACAGTCTGAAGACACAGGAGAACACAGAGGACAGTGACTTACAAATATGATTTAAGTGGTGCATCTTTTATTGAAGGGAACGTATACATGAGAGAAACATTATCAGTGTAATGATTTTTTGGCATCATTTACTAAAGCTGGCAATGTGAAGACACTCAAGAGAACACAGCACTTACTGGCACCTTGCCGTTTTGACAGACAATAATTTGTTACATTGTGCTTTTAAAAAAGGCATAATAACCTCTCAATAGCACGTAGCCTGGGCTGAATTGTAGAGACCATGTGATGCCCATGCAGCATGGTCCTTCACTCAGCCTGCCTAGTTTACTCCAGAGGAAAGGTAACACCAATACATCTGCAACAAGACAGCTATTGAAGCTGCCAAATCAGCATAGCAAAGCTCTAACTTTCTGCCTGTCGGAGCTTCCATCCTAGATCACTTGCTGATCAAGGCTTAGGACTTGGTGCGCCCTTCCATGACATTTGACCTTTAGGTTGCATTTCTCACACCTGCATAAGGCTTGTTATCCTCCCAGTTGTGCTCCTCCGCCTAAAGCCGTTGGCACAATGTGGGGTGTTGGGTTTCAAGAGAACACATGCAGGAGAGTTAATATTGTACATGTTTAACTTTACTTAATAATATGAAAACCTCAAGAATATGCATACTGGAGAATGATCTTATAAGTGTGTGATGATTGTAATGTGTGTTACTGAAGCTATCAATCCTAAATTACCCAATGTAGCTCACATAGACTAGAGCCTTACCAAATGTTAAGCATGTGATTCATGGTTTCTTTTACCTTGTAGTCTGAGACATGTCACAAGAAGGCAGTCAGGAATTTGACAAGTATGATAATTATGATCTATGTCTTGAGCCGGCTTTGTAGCGAAGGGATTACGGACGCAATTCATAATCCTGCATACCGTGTTCGAAACATAGCTGCGGGTTATTTGACAGCAGACCACCTCATGTTGGTTTTCATAAAATGGTATGAGTGCCGGTCATTTAGAAAGCAATGGCAAACTACTGAACATAAACTTGCCAAGAATTCACAAACAGCCAAAAAATGCTGTTCACTGTGATGTCCTGTAAAGGATATGCAACTAACTTTTTTTACTACATGATAGCCTAAATAAACATAAGAATGCACACAGGAGAGAAATTTACAGGGCAGTTTTTGCTCAGTTTAATGCTCTAAAATATGATCAAGTGCCCTGCCAGCTGGCATAGGCATTCATGTATCTCCACAGATCCCGGTCTTTGGTGGTCTGGATCAGCACTTTTGATGATATTCCTCCATACCACAAATGCAAGAACAAAATCATAAGGTGCAGTAATCTGGATTTAACTGAAAAGAGAACATACATCAGAGAGATGTAATACTCTTCATGCATTGTTTGGCAACATATAAAAATATGCTTGTATGAGCAACATGACTGTTTTGATGTTCATGTTGAGAATGTCATTTTTGCAGAAAATAGCTGTTGTCATCAGACACCTTCACCAGCCGTCATACCAGAAGGCTGTACTTGGACACAATTATGCATATCGCAACATAAACATAAGCTATAATGGAGATAACTTGGATATGATAGAGAACAGAACAAACAAGACTACTCAACTCTGTAATGGCTTAGGATGCATGAGTGGAAATATATTTAAGTCTATACAATCAAACATTAGCATCATTGCACTCTGGACATATATCAGGGCCACAGTAGCGAAGTAGCTAGATGCTCACCTGCCATACCATCAGTCTCGGGTTCAGTTCATAACGTGGCAATTTTTTATTGTTAATATTGACTTGGGCTCAACTTTTGTACCTTGCAGTGTCGAGGTGAAGCATAAACAGTGGGAGAGTGCCCATTTATGGGCTTCACATGTTGAGATTCCCATGGACTCTGTTATTCCCTCTGTCCATCGTTTACATAGTCTGACTCTTCCTCTGCTTCCATTTGGTCTGTACATCGTTGCTTGTTGTCATATACTGTGGTAGCCTAGTTATATGGCCAAACCATTTAACTTGCTGTCCAGTCCTATCCAGTAGATAATATTCATCCTGTGGGTGAACAGGTGAACTTTCCGGGTATTTGTTTTTCTTTTCTTAATGTATGACTGAAACATCTGGTTGTTGTATCACAGCATTTTATTAGATCAGATTGTCAGCTCTCGAGTTTCATGGTATACCACTGCCAAGGATCAGTTTATACAGATCTGATCATGGCATGAATTAATAACAAGCGCGGTCTACATGAGGAGACTGTGTGAAGTGACCTACCACATAAAAGCGTGGAAAGTATGAAGGACGTTTTGTACCGGACAAAACGTCACCTCAAGTTGGTTGGTTTTTGAGCTACTGTCGGGTTGTGACGTAGTTCTTAACTTCATAGCATGGCCAACAAATGTGCCGCTACATCTGTGGTTAGGTTATGTGATTACTATTGTGAAGTTATTGTGGACTCTGGGCATCGTTTGTGGCATAAATATTAGTATTTGTTATTAAACACCTAGAGTCAAAAGCAGATGTGAATTTGAACTGTGTTCGGTTGATTCATTGAGTTGCGTTGTGTTGACTTAAAGTAGTAGCTGTCGTCACTTTTACAGTGCCTATAGAACATTCCTGATGCACGTAGAAACATGCATGCATATGAGCGCTGCCATGAGAGCTTTCAACCATAAGATTATACATAACAGAGAGCCTGTACTGAGCGTGATTGATTCAACGAGCCGTCAAATTCAAGGTTGTGAACTCCAAACTACAGGTGGCGAACAATATCCATAATTACAGCTCACCCCCTAATTACAACAAAGGTGCATTTCATTTGCCAGAGGTAACCAAGCCTTTACCACTCACACGTTCAGCAAATGATACCCGCAAGTGAAGATGTATTTGATCAACACCAAATATTCTCTGGTTGAGTCAACATTCTCTGTGCAGGATCCCGCCAAACATTTCTCTTCCAGGCAATAACAAATAACAAGCAATAATCAACTGCCAGGTGTAGCAGAGGGTGTATGTTAGGTGGGCAAAGCTACAGCACGCTTGAGCATCAGGATGGAATGGGAAGAAAGATGCTCAAGTCGTGACGTAGTTGGTTGTTAGGAGGCAGTCAACATCTGGGACTAGGAAAGAGAAGTCGCCATCGGTACGGAATTGTGATAATATCATGTAGTGGCCATCAATATGAAATAAAGCTTGTTTATATTCAACCAATAGATCTCGTTAGTCCTGCTTTGTTATACAGGCAATAACAGAAACGGCTTTCTGCCTGGGAACACACAGTCACTCGCTAACAACAAACAACTTGCTCGCCAGACATACAATAGCGAGCTGGCAAGACAACTAGCTCGCTGGAAACACAAATAGCTCGCTGGCAACCACAATGAGATTGGATCCACTGCTACTGACACTCTTTACTATTTTGAAGTGTTACTGTATACATCTTTCTGTTTAAATCATAGGTTTTAGACCTTTCTTCTCTTTCAAACATTTCAGGAACTGATGTTAACAGGACAGCTTTATAAGATAAATATGATAGCTGTCTTTGGTTTAGCATGTATGAAGCTACTTTTTTTTCCAGCTACCATCTGCCATATATTCAATCTTTGCTTCATTGTAAGATGATGTAAGCTATTTTTTCTTTGAATTCTCACAAGTATTATTATGATAGTTTAATACTTGCATTTTCACCATTTCTTTTTGGGATTGCTTCTTTGATGATGATGATCATCATCATGTGCTATTTCCTTAAGCATGGGGATAATGCTTGACTATCTCACATGATGACTAGAGTCTCAGATCAGATCTGTTATCTTGCGTGGTTTACGACATGTCACCAGTTATCTCTGTCTTCCCCATGCTCTTTACCCATCAAATTTGGCAGTTGCTATGCAGTTGTAAGACTATTACCCTTCATAACATGCCTAGAAAATCTTGACTTTCTATGTCTAATTTATTTCTGTATTCAGTTTACTAAAAGTATAAAGCTATTTGTGGATCAACAAATTGACAGGAAAGATTTTAGACTACCACAGAAATTAATAGTGGTTCACAAAAACCAGTCATCAAATTTAAAGTTTGCATATCATTGCATCGTGGCTGATGTTAAAATCTAACATATGAATGAAATTGTAAGACACTGAAAAACTGCCTGATTTTTTTCAGTTTGGATCACTTTTACCTCACAGTCTCAATGTCCAACTCAGTTTAATTTACCTTCCTAATAGCGTCTACTTTAATTATGTATGTTGCACACATATGGAAAACATTATTTTGTCTTCCTTCAAGAGGGTACCAGACTCCTGTACATATACGACATATTAGATTACCTTTTGCTTAGAGAGACAGATGCACAACAGCAAGATAAGCTGTGGTGAACCCTACCCACAGTACATCAATCATCCATGCTGTTTCTATCTTACATACTTGTATTACTCCCAGATTGCCGATGCTATTATAGACAGCAAGAGAGAAACTGAAGGGTACATCTCAGTACCATATGGTATAACAATCATCCTTGCTTTCTTATAGTTGACAGTAAGAGTCACATTGTCTATTCCACATGACCCAAATGTAAGGCAATGTTGCTACTCCTTACACCACCCTCTTCCTTCACCTTTATTTATTTAAAACAAAAAATTAATAATACTAGTATTACCAAATTATATTCTCTGCCTAATTCTTTGGTTCTGACCACACTATGATCTGCCTAAACTGTTAACACATTGTGGAATTACACACTATTAGATCACACTCTGTTGGAGTTCACCCTTTTTTATGGTTGTGGCTGCTCTTGTCCAGTGTTTTGGGCACAACTTTAAAATGTTTGATTTCCACATTTTCACAACATTTGCATCAATTTCATTTATGTGGAGAACTTTTGGTTCACCAAATCAACGCACACACATATACAGACACATCCTACTCTTACATTTTGTCTAGGCCACCTGAAAGATTACAGTTGAGATTGACCTCTCTCTCTCTCTCTCTCTCTCTCTCTCTCTCTCTCTCTCTCTCTCTCTCTCTCTCTCTCTCTCTCTCTCTCTCTCTCTCTCTCTCTCTCTCTCTCTCTCTCTCTCCCTCCCCCCTCCCTTATTTCACACACATATTTCTGGTCAGGGGATACATTGCCAGCATGCTTTCATTCAAATAGGTGTCTCACAGTCTTAGATTCTCAGATAAGTAACACACATTTTTAAAAATTTGTTTCCATTCTTCTCATTCTGTTGCTATAATGTAGTCACTGTAGTGTCTTCTCAGTCATTGATCTGTTGTTGTGCTTGTTCGCTGATGAAGGCCTTGTTGCCGCAGTGTTCTTTGTTTTCCATAATTGTGTTTTATAAGTCTAACCTTTGTGTTTTTTTATATTGTTTTAATTCAACTGCTCCTCCAAGACGGTACAGATTATGAATTAACATCAGTTAAGTTTTCTGTATATTTTTCAATGTAGTTGTAATCTGTCTGTTATTGTTTTTGTGCTGATGAAGCCTGTAGCCGCAATGTCCATTTTGTCACATGTGATTGTATTCTAGTAAAGCTTAAGTATACAACTTTGTTGTCATTGATTTTTTCTCATGCTATTAAGAGCTGTGTACGCCAGGTGTGTGTAATGTCTGCAGGCCTCTTTTTTTTTCCCCTAGCCAATGAAAATATGACAAATTTAGAGGATGTGAGAGAAATCGCAATGGAGGACAATATTTATGATATAAGTATGCAGATGATACAGTATCGATTGTAAAATACTGGGGGAGTCAATAAGTAAGTCACAAATGAACGGCAAGACCAAAGAGAAATGATGCTGGATGGATTGAGATGGTGGCATGGAGGAATATCAGCAGCAGAGTTGATCCAGAAACCCAAAGACTGAGATCTGTGGAGAGCCATTAATGCCTGCGCCAGCTGGTAGGGCACTTGATGATGAATCAAAGGTAGACCAGCAATGGTATTTACATTCACCTCAGGACAGTAGGATTCTTCAAACTGGCTTTGTTCTGTTCTAGACTAAAGACACAAATGTGTTCAGTCCTGTTAAATACGAGGAAAAGTCAATAAGGAAGTCATCAATGGCTGTCGAAAAATAACTAAACATGATAACAACTTAAAACCAGTTAATTTTTATACATACATTATCCCTTTATTTCTCAACATTATTTCCACCAACATTGATGCACTTATCCAATCGTTTTATCAGTCCTCCAAACCGGCTGCATAGAACTGCGTGCTCTGTTTTCTAAACCATGCTTTCACTCCACATTCAACTTCGGCGTCATTCGTGAAATGTCTCCCGCCAAGCTGGGTTGTCAGTGTTTATGCTGACAAATGTTTGTCCCGTAAAGCGGTGCATATCTGGGTAGAAAAAAGTTATGAGGGCGAGTCATTAAGTAAGTCACACAGTTCTGTGGGATGGCTGGTAAATGAAATCAAAGCACGCAGTTCTATGCAGCTGGTTTGGGAGGACTGATAAAACGATGGTATAAGTGCATCAATGTTGGTGGAAATTATGCTGAGAAATAAAGGGACAATGTATGTACAAAAATAAACTGGTTTTTAAAGTTGTTATCATCTTTAGTTATTTTTTACAGTCATTTGTGACTTACTTATTAACTTACCCCTGTACTTTCCCAACAATGTACAGAAGTGACATACGCTCCGATCGCCCTTGTTCTTGTACAATGTTATGATATATATCCTTCAAAGAACACGCCAGGGACGCCGATCAACGGTTGCTCCAAGGCGCTGCTCAACATATCAGCCAATCGGGTAGTGGCATTAGGAAACGAAAAAGAGCCGCCCAGCCCGGTAAAAGAATAAAACCAGCCACCAGAAAGTGATCGGCTCATAAGAACCACCAACATCAGTGGGGACATTCGGATATTTTCTCATAATGGCGTTAATACGTCCCAAGTTGTGCGAGTGTCTACATTTTTGTCTGGATCTGTTTAGCGTTCCTCCCACTCAGACGGCCATGGAAGAGGGATAATAGTTTCTAGAAGTACACCCGTTGGCCACGTTAGCCTTTGGGGCACCCATTAAGTTCTCCATCTCTGGTGTGGAAGAAGGTTATATAGATTTGTTTAATACTTTTCTCCGCGTGAGAGCCAAAGTTACACTTCACAACGGCGACGACCTTCCAGCCACTGCCGAAGTCGGTCCCATAAATTATTTGCATAGTTTGTTTTCTCAAGTAAACGTCTCTGAACGACCTCTTATTTCACAGAGTGAAAATTCGTATCCATACTGTGCCTACTTGGAAGCTCTTCTGAATTATGGCGAATAGGCTAAGAAGAGTCACCTGACATCGACTCTATACTACCAAGATACTGTAGGACAGATTACAGATACAATGGGTGTTACCAATAAAGGTCTAGTCAAAATAAGATCTTTAGCCAGCTACAGTGTGGAGCTGGATATGATGGGACGCCTACATTCCGACATTTTCAATCAGGACAGGTACATGTTGAATGGAGTCGATATCAAAATCAAACTAACCCCATCAAAATCTGTCTTTAATTTGATTGCCATGGATGTACGCAGTGGTTATAAGAGTGTCATTACTTACGCCACCCTCTTGGTAAGGACAGCTAAGTTAAATCCAGCTATATCTCTGGCTCATGAAACAGCCTTATTTAGAGCCAATGCCAAGTATCCTATTAAGCGGGTAGTAGTAAAAACCTTTTCTATCCTGAAAGGTATGTTCTTCAACACACAAGATAACCTCTTCCTCAGCCAGACGCCGACCCGGGTGGTGATCGGTTTAGTGAACGCTTCCTGTTTCAACGGCGAGCTAAATACAAACCCCTTCATATTCGGTCATTACGAATTAAACTACTTGAATTTGATGGTAAATGGGCGTAATGTAACAGGCACACCCTTAACCATGAATTATACCACGAGTCAGTACGTCCGAGCTTTCCATAGTACCAATTTGGCCCTTGATCTGACCGGTAAAGATGTCGGGAATGGTATCGAGTTTGAAAGTTTTAGTCAAGGGTTCGCTCTTTACGCTTTTGATCTGACTCCCAGCATATTAGATGGGAGCAATTTGAGTTGGTGAAATCTGGCCCACTGTCACTGGAACTTAAGTTTGCTGTTATAACGGATGCACCTCTACAAGTCATCGTATATGCGGAACTCGACTCGGTCCTAGAAGTTTCCAAGACGAGACAAGTGCTAACCGACTATGTGGCATAATGGATATCCAACAACAAAAACAATTACTCATGTCTGACTTGTTTGTTCGATGACTTTCGATAGTCAACGTATACGCTAGGGATCAGTTGCCTAGACACATTGATAGAACACAGCCGGTCGCTTGGATCGTCAATACCAACACCAGTGCTTACTTTGGGTCACATTGGGTCGCCTTATATTTCGATGGCCTAGGTCAGTTTGAATATTTTGATTCATTTAGCTTGCCGCCATTACACGCCGACATTATACGATTTATCCGACGTAGCTCGGACCAACCACCTATGTACAACACCCGTATGTTGCAAGACATTAATAACGGCACTTGTGGTTTGTATGCCCTGTATTTTCTGATGATGAAATGTTGCGGTTCGACCATGTCGCGTATCCTGCAGCCGTTTGGTCACAGACAACACATGATCGACCGTCTCATGTTTCGATTGGTTACCCCGTGGTTGAAAAAGACAAGTCCAGACACGTTTAAATTCAATCGATAAACTCAGCCCTATAAAACGAGACGAACTGGCCACATTCGTGTTTCGTGTCTACAGCGTTCAAGATGTCTACAGTCACCTAGATATTCATATGAAGAACTGACAAAATGCCCAGACAGCTAGCCAACGGTTTGAAAGCGGCGACAGTTTCTCAATACAGAGGAACGACGACACTACATCTACACAAGTATTTCGGTGACACTGCGCTGAAGTACCCCACCAAGGTGGGAATTACACTCACGTGAGCAGAGTTTGAATCTCTCCTATCGATGAATGATGACATTCAAGCTGATTTTGATAAACTAACTTATGTTTACCAACCACCCGAGGCGTCTAGTAAAGACCAGTCTACCTACACTCAAAACCCATTGATGTATTGTCATGACGTCTACCTACAACCCAGATGTATCAAATTCGACTACATATGTCTAGAGTCAAGACACGCCAGTGAAAGATCAGATAGCTTTCTACAGTAACCAAATCCCCCTGATCTCTTCGGGTCGTAAACGGCGCCAGCTTTAGAATGTTGTAACCGAATAGATGTTGTCTACCAATAAAAGTCGAGTGAAAATGTTACCCTTTTTTTTTGTTTTCTCTATTATTATTGTTATTGTTTTATGTTGTATACTAGAATTCCTACATCTCTATAGGGTCACTTGACTACCTCTTAAGTCATTGTTCAGTTTAACCACCATCATAGTCCCAATCAGCCCTCACCTACAATTTAAGGGTTTACTTGACTACCACGCCGACCACCACATAGTGCTAATCACACCCTCCCCTACAATTTAAGGGGTCACTTGACCACCTCTTGCCTACACCCACTCTGGCGAGTCACTAGACCGCGTCTACTTTTTAAAATAACAAGGAGTTATCGCCCTTTGTGGATCAGGATCGATAAATGGTTGCTTTATATAAGATTTGCAAAATCTTATCTATCTTTGCTATATGAGGCGGCAAGCTATCTGATCTTTCACTGGCATGTTTGACCACCGTCGTATCATTCACAACATTCGCACGGCGAGCGGTAACAAGACAAGTCGCCTTAACCAGTCAAGAAGCCTGATACGGGGGAAAATGTCACGTTGCAAGTCCAACAACAAGAAACACGCGGTATCCCAGATGTGCAGCGTGGGAGCCGACAAGAAGAAGAACGCGGAGAGCCTGCCTGCTAGCTGCATCAAAAAGCCTGATACTACAGTTATTACTGAAGCTACCACGAGGGAGAAGATCGACAGCCCAACACAGTCAAGAGACTTCTCCAGAGAAGGAGGAGAAAGACACCAGAGTCGGAAACAACGACTCGCCGACAAGCAAGTGGATTGTCAAGCGTATCCAAGTGGAGCTGACATACGAAGAAATCCTGAAGCAGCTACGAGAAGATAATCTTCACATCCGATTCTTGAAGGCGAAAGATACCTACAACCTTGGCAGTGGTGACGTCTGAGGGCAGCGTAATGTCGACCACAGTGTCAATCAACAAGAGAATGCAGCAGCCAGAGAGATTCATTCCAAGGATTGTCAAAGACTGAAATATGAAGGCAGGAGGTATGCCTCAAGATAGAAGACCACCGGGAAGAGTGGTCAACCTCATTTAGATTAGAGGTAATACAGTGCCCCGATATAAGGGCAGGGTAGATGATAGAATGGGGGACTATTAACTAGTTCTCTCATAAGACACGGAGGCAACGACCAGATAGTTAGTACTCTGGTCACGACAGAATCACGCCTACGTGATAGCCACGGAGAAGAGTGCCACTCAATAGGAGAATGGCTGCTACAAGCGTGCTAAGTGTAACAGCACGCAAAAAGCCGAAGGACGCAACAAGGTCCTTCCGCGTGCTGTGTAGTCACGCGTGTAGGAAAAGGGAGACTGGGGACTGACTTCGTAGAGAGCAGATCGTTTAGTGTCGATAGGAGTTTTTGTGTAGCCAAATAAATAGAGATTAGCAATAGGGTTAGGAAACTAGTGATAGGCAATTCTGTGGCTTTGTGTGTGATTTGATAGCGACTGTTTTGTGATTGTAAAGAGCCAACGGCAATAAAATGTACCATTCATTCCCTCTCACACGACTTGCAAGTTCTTTGTGTGGTGTGGGAGAAGTAATCCGATGATGCCTGAAACATTGGTTGTTGACAAGGATCACCCAATGTTCCAGATTTCAGAGGGCCGGCCACAGCAGAGCAGCAGGACGGAAATCTGCCGGTACTGCGCCGATCACCACGCCTTCAAGGAGTGTCCACTGGCCAAGCTGGACACGGACTTTCGAGCACCCAACAACAAAAGAAAGTGCGCCAACTGCCTGGGCAAGCATAGAGCAAGATACTTGGGCTGTCCAAACCTGCTACGACACAGAGACGTATTAAAGATCGCCATCAACACAAGGACATCATACAACGAAGCAAGTCGGAGGTATGAGACAGACACGGGTATATCACAATCCGAAATAGATCAACAGCAAAACCAGATAGACGAGTTGAAGAAACAAGTCAAGGCACTGCTGACGCCGACTCCGACCAGCGACAACGAAAAACTACTGGTGGAAGTGAAGGAGATCCAGCAAAACATCAAGCAAGAAGTGGAACATATGGCACTGATTAGAAGGAGAACGAAGAAATGCTATGCACCATCAAAGCGGAGAAAGAGCTGCTGAAAGCTGAAATGGAAGTAACCAGAAACAAACCAACAGAAGCTATGCAAGAGGACGCAGAAAAGCCGCAAGATGAAACCCAGCAAAATACGGAACCGCAAGCTAAAACCAACTGCCCAACCACGACGCCAAAGAAATTCAAGAGGGAAACATCCCACCAGATCCCTGAAGACGGCGCAGAATACCCACCCGGACTCAGCCTGGAGGTGCTACTAGAACAGTGGTTCTCAACCTTTTTTGGCCCGTGCTCCCCTTCACCATATTTTCAGAACGTCACCCCCCACTCCCCCCCCCCCCCTCCGTATTTCCTAACTAAAAATTTGGCCCATGCCCCTTTCATCACATTTTCAGAACGTCATCCCCACTTTCGTATTTCCTAACTAATGTTCCAGATGTTCCTGGAGAAGAAATGTTCCAGATGTTCCTGGAGAAGAGATGTACAAAACGGACTGGTACTCTTTGAGCGCAATCTGATCCAACAAACTGAGGATAGGAGGCACAGGCATAAAATTTAGTCACTTAGTCCGGGACCAGCCTCGTCTTACAGATGCGGAAACTGTGACAGAGATTGTCACTCTCGCATTGGAGTATACAGTCACCAGCGGTTCTGTCAGGTACCTCCCCAGCGGCACAACTCTATAGTCCCGCAGGACTGAAAAAGGCCTACTACTACTGGCTTTGAAGAAAACATCATTGTATTTGAAATAAATCCACACCTGCTCCATTCCTTCATTTGTTGCCAGCGCATAATCCCCATGCTAATGTTACTAAGAAAGCACTATACAACAAGTCTTTCTACCAACTCTATGCTACCAATGTCAAACTTGGGCAATGACGGAAAAAGGGAAAAAGAAAAATCACAAGAACAGAAATGAGATTCCTGAGGAGAATACTCAATGTATCCGGAAGAGAGAAAATCAGAAATGAAGAAATCAGGACTAAAGCTGGGGTTATAGCAATGCTAGATTTTATCAGAAAACAGCGTGTTAAATGGTTTGACCGTGTAACTATATTACCAACAAACAGTAAACTTCAACAAGCAATGATGTACAGGCCAGACAGAAGCAGAGGAAGAGTCCGGCTACATAAAGATGTATAGAGGGAATTACAGAGACCATGGGAACCTCGATATATGAAGCCCATACACGGGCACTCTCCCTATGATTATGCTTCACCTCGACACCGCAAGGAACAAGAGGAACCTGATGAGATGAGATGAATGTTACTAGTGGCAGCCTGATTAAACGTCCGCTGAAATTTCCCCTACTCGCTGGATGTCGCCAAGCCCCTCGCTTCACTCTCCGCTGAATCTGTCTCCCTAGATGTGGATCCTCTGTCTTGCTGCACTTTCCATGGACTCCTACAATCATCACATCAGACTCGTCATAAAATAGCTTGCCACACAAACCAGCGGTGGCGGAAGCGTCAAAGAAGTTGATGAGGAACCTCGCTGATAATTATTAATATCATCATTATAACGAGCATGGTCGGAGGAGGGTTTATCTCCTACTAATTGAGGAAATTCTAGCCACCTATTTCCCCGTGTATTCAGGGCTACACAAGGTGATGGCTCTGTCACATCACAATAGACCGAAACTATCGTGACATTGTTTTTTCCTTCAAACCTCAAACGAGCTGCAGTAGCCAGTTTACCAGCCTATTGTTTTCTCGCTCACTCGTATTTCCATATCATACAGATGTTGATACGCATCACTTGTTTGTGTGTGCGTGCGTGTTTAAATGTGAGTGGTTCTGGTGGCAGTCAATTTTTTTTTAAAGATCTCGCAATTCATTTTCATTCCTCACGATAAGCACATGTCAACAGTATTCATTCATTCAGTAGCATGTTCTTTGCAGAACCTCGCACCCATAACAACCTTCCGGAAAACCTCTCCATCATAAGCAAGGTGACCCGCGTCCGATTCACTCGTATGGAGATCATCTGCCACATCATGCACCCATCCTCTCTTTGACTTTCCTCTTCCTCTCTTCCCAGGTATATAAAATGGCTTTTTTTTTTTTTTTGCATATCCTTGCAGGACATCGCTGTCAACATCAGCATCTTTCAGCTTTATGTTGATGTCTTGGCAAGATTACGCTCAGTAGTTTGCCATTGCTTTATGAGCGACCAGCTTCATACTCTCATAAGTCACTGGCACGACTCGAACCGCTTCCAATTCTCGTGCGCTCACATCAACCACGAGAGTATTCGGGTTTACGGAGAAAGCTGCTAACCCCTCGGCCAGGGGGGGCGCGGCTCCCAGGTATATACCCCTCCATTATTGTTCTCTCCAAACTGTTGTAACGTTTCAAGTGACCAAAATATTTCAATTTTCTTATTTTTATCGTCTTTACTAGCCAAGCTTCTTCAATATTCAGCCCTTGAAGTATGGATGCATTTGCTCCTTTCTTTACACAAGATATTCTTACAACTCGAACTATAACATTTATATTCAAAGGCGCTGTTTAGCTTGTTTAGTAAGTGTCCAGGTCTCACAGGCGTATGGTGCAATGAGAAAGATGCATGCCCTTAAAAAACTAATTATGTCATCAGTATCATCATCATCATCATCATCATTATCTTCCACTTCTGCCGTCAAGCGTCGTCGGGAGGAATAATTTGCGCTCCAGTGCCCGGTGGGAGGCACTGGATAGTGTCATTCCGTGTGATTGTACAATGTCTTTGATGTCGTCAATCCATTTTCTTCTTAGACGTCCTCTTGGTCTCGTCGCAGATGATCTTTGATGTAAGGCTAATGATGGTAGTTGTTGGTGTTGCATTCTAACGACATGGCAAAATCACTTGATCTTCTGTCTTTCAATAAATGTGATCATCAGTAATCAGTACAACACACATTATTATTTATATTTTGTTCCGCAACTTTTACAGTTAAACTTAAAAATGTAACAACTTCCGTAGTGGGGGAAATATGGCCGTTTGCTGAACATTTTATAGTTCGCTGACAGACTGTCGCTATAACAACATTCATTCACAAAAACTTGTTGTTGGGAGATATCGATTTAGTACATTTCCTCAAAAGTTATTGACGGTAAATATCAGTTTACATTTATATTTTCTTTCGCAGTGTTAAACTTGATGATAATTTTCGAATCGGAGCCACCCACAGAACTAGTTTCAGGTCAGTCAGTTTTCTTCTGTTCGCAGTTCTCTACCCCTAGTTGAATAAACATCTAGGAACATTTCCCGTTGAGGAGCTGACACAATTAATTACATTAACATTAATATAAGTAATTTTCAAGGTGTTTCGTCAGTTGAACGAGGAGACATTGATTTTTATATATGGATTAATTTGGCATTCATCACCAATAGTCAATAGAATAGTAAAGAATAAAATACAGATCCAATTTTCATATCTCTAAGCATTAAAATAAATCATTAAAACAAATTGGCTCACCCCAACCCCACACTCACGACCGTAAGCACAGAGGCTGCATCTGGCGATTGCTGTCCCAGAAGTCTGAATGAATGCATGTTGTGGTCCTGAAAATGGGTCACTCCCAGGAGCTAGCTGTTTATTATTAATATTATTGTTTGAATGGGTTTGTACTTTGTTTTTATAATTACAATCACTAGTAAGTAATAATGGCAATGGTATTTATTTCTTTTACATTCATGTATTAATTATCATTTACTCCAGATGTGATTAGGTAGAGGTTCTTTAAGCCTGTTACTCAAAATTGGCAGAGTATCAGTATGGCAACATGAAAATGCTGTAAACTATTGTTATAGTGTTTTATTATTAACCTTTTATTGTTATCATTGAATCGTCCTCATTACCAACAAACATCTATCAGTTGTTATGATTACATAGCCACTGGAGACAATAATAAAGAATTCTTGTTGCATACTTTGTTTTGTGATTGGATGAAATAGTAAATCTCAAAACCTTTTGTGGTCATAGTTTAAGCTTAGAGTAAAGCTGTCATGTGTCAGGTCTTGGTAAAATATGACTGAGCTGCCAGATTACAGTAAATGGTACTACCTGCTTTCTATGATTTCCAACTTCTAAGAGCTTTTTGTAATATGTGTAACCACTTTAGTGAAATTTTAAAAATTGGTTTGATATTGATTAATCTGAAAAGAACCTGAAAAATGATTTCCAACGGTTCCCCATTCAAGTCTGTATGTTGATTCTAAGCCGAGATATCCAGATTTGTGTGTTAAATTCTGTCATAAAAGGAACATAGAGGAAAATACTGATTTAGCAGATTTTAACTTGCTGCCCAGAAACAACAATTGTTTACGACGTATTTAAAACTGCTACAATTTCTTTAATTTTAAGAAAACCCCTTAGCAACAATATATTTTCTCGTTCAGAACAGTGAGGCCTAACTGCCTAAAGAAGGCAATCTTTGATGTTATGCAATATCAACTCATTAAAATTCAAAATGGCTGCTAATTAATTATTTAATAATTATTAAACTTAACTAATGAACCTTGAGCCGGCTTCGTGGCTTAGAGGTTATGACTTTTCTCCGTAATCTCGTATACTCTCGTGGGTAACGTGATGACGGTGAGAATCAGCAGTGGTTCGAATCGCATCGGTAACTTACGGGATATGTGAGCCGGCCGCTCAGAAAACAATGGCAAACTGCTGAGCGTAATCTTGCCAAGAAATGAACATACAGCTGAAATATGCTGGTGTTGACAGCGATGTCCTGTAAAGGATATGCAAAAAAAACAACAACCTCGAAATGCTAATTATGATTTCCCCCCGCCCACCCCCCCCCCCCCCCTCCCCTTCAGTTTGATAAAAACAAATAAAAAGGTAATGTTGTGATGTTATAAATATGTTTTGTTACTAATTTAAATTCAAAATGGCTGCCAATTAATTAATTAATAATTAATTTTTAAAATTTAAACTTTGCTAATGAACCTTGAAACACCAATTATGTATCTCTGAAGTCGGAGTGGGTTCGCCTGATGGCGAGGGACACTGGCAATAGGGAGAGCTAATTCATACGCAAAATTCAGTTCAGTGCACTAAAAGTAATGTGTATGGACTACGCTTGAGTTCAAAGCGAGCAAGCTCAAAAAAAAAAAAATTATGTATTTTTTCCTTCAGTTTGATAAGACAAATCAAAAGACCATGTTATGATTTTGTAAATATGCGTTATTATTAATTAAAATTCAAAATGGCAGCTAATTAATCATATAGGAATTGGGTCAAATTTTTGGGAGCAAGCATCATGGCTGCCAGGTAACGTGATCTTGATTGCGAATGCCCCATTGCGACATTGATTCAAAGTGGCTAAATGTGCAACATGTACATAAGTACTTCTAGATGATCACCCTTATCTGAGAAGGATAGATGCTGGATTCACTACTCTAGAATTTATTTTATTTTTTTGGTGACAAACATATTTGCTGAAGTATGTAACTAACTCTTGAACCCTTTCAGACTGTTAACAATTCTCCTAAGATGATATCCACCAATGTCCAAGACTTTGACATGGTAGATAGTAATCTATCAGCTGGTATCAAGATAGAGCAGCCTGAAGTAGACGGGGAGTACCAAGGTCAGGATAAAAGTATGTAAAATATAACAGAAAACAAGTCTATTCAAATTGCTGTACACATTCTTTATGTCATAATATTTGATTTGGTATTAACACATTTCCATTTCACTTCTATTGACCATGTACTTATTCTCTGGCCCTTGAGGCATCATCTACCAGTATCACTTAGACTCATTTTTGTTAGTAGTTTTCCTTAACCCTTTACAGGGCAGACGCTTGTCCGTTTTGTAGCCCTGAACGGGCAAGATTTTTTCAGGTTCTGTAAAAATTTCGGGTCGCGTTAGTAAAAACATCACAAATAAGGTGTTAGTCAACCGATTTTAGTTAAATAAACAACACAATGAAGGGAAAAGCATCCATAATATGTTACTCACGTGATTGTTGCCGGTAATCCATATATGAACACAAATATTTACGAAATACGGCATGTTGTTTGTGATTTTCCGTCATCTATACGGCAATTTACAAACACATTTTCAGAATCATAATCACTTTCTTTAAAGTCCGACTCACGACTGCTAATGCAAAGTAACGCTTTGCACTGATATCTAGCTCCGATTAATAATCAACTTTGTGCCCTTTAATGTCATTTAAATTGAACAGAGCGAAATCTCGGCTATCACTTGAAGAATCGCCGAAATCCATTTTGAAAAACAGCGTAAAACTCCCAAAAACTATCAAAACAAGTCCGTAAAAGTCTGTTCAAAGTCATTGTTGCGCGTTTACAAATGGCGGCCACGTTGTCAAGCTATCGGCGAAAGTGAAAGTAGACGACGGAAGTGTCGGAAAGCCGAGAGATCGCGTTTTTACAATGCATAATAGTATCGGCCGGAATCGGACGCTACGCTCGTATTTAGAGATCGGCCGGTAACGGACGCTATGCCTTGTAAAGGGTTAAGTAAGAAAACTACTTCCATCTACTGTGCAGTATCTGCTTCATTGTTTGTCTCCAGTGGAAGGAGGAGTGTGTCAAAATGTTGTGTTTAGTGGAACCACCTCTGCATTAGATCAAAAGATGAGGTAAGAAGATGGTAAACTAACTTACCTGTTGCCATGTAGGCACCATCTGAACATGGACAGTCTATGAAGGCAACCCAAACACCAAAAGAAACCTGGCCTAGAAATACACACATTGTCAGGCCCAAGTTAAAAGTTAGTTGCATATCTGACTACAGGACATCAGTCGAATAAAGCAATTTCTAATTGTTTGCTTTCTGAACGACTGGCACTCATATCTGTAAGAAATCAGTGTAAGGAAGTCAGCTTCCAAATTGTGTGTTTTTGAACTTGGTATACAAGATTGCAAACTGTGTCTGTATCCCCTTCGCCACATCTCCGGCTCAGGCCCGTGTTTTTTTTTAGGTGCATGTCCTTCACAGGATGTAGCAGTCAACCCCTGCATTTTGGCTGTTCATGATTCCTGGGCAAGTTTTACGTTTAGTAGTTTGCCGTTGCTTTCTGAACGACCGGCACCTAAACCTTTTTCGAAAAAACCAGCACCGCTGTGTTTCAAGCCCAGATATACATGATTACGAATTGTGTCCGTAACACCTTCGCCACGGAGACCCGTTCATATACAGTGTGTAAAACACAAGCTCATCTGACTTTTGCTGCAGTAACTGCTAAATGACACCAGACACATCCAACAAGTATGACGAATAGCTTGGAGAAGTACAGTGAAATTCATGCAAGTGACATTGCAGATATAGACACATTTCAAGCGAACAAAATAAGAAGCTTGGAGACGTGACTACCCCAAAAATATCAGTTCAAAGTTAGACAACATAATTTGATCCTCTGCTGGTGCTTTACAGCAGCTAATCAAATAATGTCAACACCTTTGATAGAATAACCCTCCAAGCTACAAAGATTTCAAATTCAAGATGAAATCAACAAAATTGCATGTTTTACTAAACTGGGAGAAGTGTGTATAGTTCCAAGGCGAGAGCTTTGAAGGCAAATAGGGTTACAGACCTTCCGGGGAGTAATTGTAGGACCACAACTTTTTGAACAGATTTTGTATGTCAAATGACACTGAGATAAAGTAGCATGCCTGACATTTGGTTACATTTATACACATCAGCAATTCTTTTGTTTGATTACTTGTACATAAAGCAACTGTTTTTGTTAAACATATGTAACTGCTCATCTGTTTGAGTACATATCATGCGGTAATTGTTATGTGCTAGTTCTAACAGTATGTGTTCATGTATTTAATTACAGTTGCTTAGAACTTCTGTTCAGCAATTCATTTGTTATATTACACATACAGCAACTGTTCATTTGTTAATATTACACATACAGCAACTATTCATTTGTTATATTACACATACAGCAACTATTCATTTGTTAATATTACACATACAGCAACTATTCATTTGTTATATTACACATACAGCAACTGTTCATTTGTTAATATTACACAAACAGCAACTATTCATTTGTTATATTACACATACAGCAACTATTCATTTGTTATATTACACATACAGCAACTATTCATTTGTTATATTACACATACAGCAACTATTCATTTGTTATATTACACATACAGCAACTGTTCATTTGTTATATTACACATACAGCAACTATTTATTTGTTAATATTACACATACAGCAACTATTCATTTGTTATATTACACATACAGCAACTGTTCATTTGTTATATTACACATACAGCAACTGTTCATTTGTTATATTACACATACAGCAACTGTTCATTTGTTATATTACACATACAGCAACTATTCATTTGTTATATTACACATACAGCAACTGTTCATTTGTTATATTACACATACAGCAACTATTTATTTGTTAATATTACACATACAGCAACTATTCATTTGTTATATTACACATACAGCAACTGTTCATTTGTTATATTACACATACAGCAACTATTTATTTGTTAATATTACACATACAGCAACTATTCATTTGTTATATTACACATACAGCAACTGTTCATTTGTTATATTACACATACAGCAACTGTTCATTTGTTATATTACACATACAGCAACTGTTCATTTGTTATATTACACATACAGCAACTATTCATTTGTTATATTACACATACAGCAACTGTTCATTTGTTATATTACACATACAGCAACTGTTCATTTGTTATATTACACATACAGCAACTGTTCATTTGTTAATATTACACATACAGCAACTATTCATTTGTTATATTACACATACAGCAACTATTCATTTGTTAATATTACACATACAGCAACTATTCATTTGTTATATTACACATACAGCAACTGTTCATTTGTTAATATTACACAAACAGCAACTATTCATTTGTTATATTACACATACAGCAACTATTCATTTGTTATATTACACATACAGCAACTATTCATTTGTTATATTACACATACAGCAACTATTCATTTGTTATATTACACATACAGCAACTGTTCATTTGTTATATTACACATACAGCAACTATTTATTTGTTAATATTACACATACAGCAACTGTTCATTTGTTATATTACACATACAGCAACTGTTCATTTGTTATATTACACATACAGCAACTGTTCATTTGTTATATTACACATACAGCAACTATTCATTTGTTATATTACACATACAGCAACTGTTCATTTGTTATATTACACATACAGCAACTATTCATTTGTTAATATTACACATACAGCAACTATTCATTTGTTATATTAAACATACAGCAACTATTCATTTGTTATATTACACATACAGCAACTATTCATTTGTTATATTACACATACAGCAACTATTCATTTGTTATATTACACATATAGCAACTATTCATTTGTTAATATTACACATACAGCCAATTGCTAATTTCTTCTAGTATACATGCAGCAGCTAGTAATTTGCTGTATTACAGATACAACAAATATTCAATATTTAATATTGCACATTAACAGCACGTGGAAGATGTATTGAGGAAGTTAAATGTAGAATAATAGCCCAAGCAAAGGGAACATTTTACAAGATGAAGAATTTTCTCTGCAACTTATTTTTGTCAGTCGAGGTGAGGACAATAGTTCTTAAGATCTATAATGAGCCACTCCTAATAAACGGAAATGAATCATGGAAATCGGCAGACAAATGAGGAATTATGTGGAGGCCGTTGAGAGGTGGTTGTATAGAAGAATGAAGAGATACCATGGACAGATAGAAGATAACTCACAAGGAGAACTGGTTACTTGCATCAGATGAAGGCGGTACAAATTTTTTAAGCATGTCATGTGAATGGAAAAGTTTACTAATGTCATCACACCAAGAAGGTTGGTGTGAGAGGCAGGGGATACCAAGAGAGAAGTTGCTGGACAGTTTCAAATAATGGCATCAGAGGAACATCAGTATCAGAAATGACTGGCAGCACAAGAGACAGAAGGCTGTAGACAGACATGATCACCAAGTCACACAGCATGGACTATAAGAATATTACATATACCCCTCTTCTGTGTCGTAGCCATATTGTGCTGATGGATCTTGCATGTCCCAGTGACTCTTAGGAGTTATATCACTGGTAGCTTAGTTACAAACAGGGATTCCCATGTTGGACATGTTGATGGCTAGAGTCCAGACAAATGGAGAAACAAAAGCCAGGTGTCTTGTAGGTAGACTGAAATTAGTGAAAGGCTAGGGCAAATTACCTGAAATTGAATGTACTTTGCCGTAGGCGTGACAAAACAGTTCAGTGTAATTCACTTGATGATGTTATTATGCATACAAGAACTGTTCTTCAAATATCTAAATCAGATGCATTCAGTCTGAGTGTGATGAGGATAGTTATATCCATACACCTCGATTTCTGCTGAGGGAGAAAAAGTGCCTATGAGTGTGTCCAAAATGCAGTTCTGTTGCTTCTGTAAAGCAGTAACTACTTACAGGTAAAGCTGGTCATAAAAAGTAAAAGGATTATCCCATTTTGACATTTCTTTAAAGGATGAGAAGACAGAAAGAATTGTCTTAGATAATGATTGTCTTTTATATGTCAGTGCATACACACCAAAATTTGGAAATATTAAATACCATACACCTACAATATCTACAACACTTGAGAGAATCTGTATAAATGGAGATATTGAGTCTGTTTACTGTGGGTTTAAAAGCACTGCTAAAGATGGACAGAACGTCAGCAAAACAGGAATCATGTTTTCCAATGGTTTGAGGTTAAATGTCAGGAGAATGGTAAAGTAGAAGCACATGTGGTGTGATTTTAGTTGAAGTGAACACATTTTATATTCATATATTAGATTACATTTACACAAATGTTTATAGTCTGTTATCTGGCACATCTATGAAGTTATCAACACATTTTTACTGTTTATGTGTTTTTCAGAAAAGCTACCCTGTTCACACAATGTTAATTCCATCCTCATGCAACAACATTCACAAATGAGGATGATGATGTATGGTAACATGGATTTTAATGTTATGGAACAAGAACTTTCACATGCCATGTTTGTGGACAGACACCAACGATTTAGCAAAATAGTAGACATGAAAGATTGCAGCAGTGGTCATGAAATAACTGGACACAGCAACACAGAGTTAAGAATGTCTCAGAATAATTATGAGGGCTCACAAGAGTACGAAGCTGGAGGTCTGAAGAACCTCAAGAGAACACAGTCAGGAGAAATACCTGGTGATTGTGAAGATTCTGATGCATACTTTACTCAAACTAGCCATCTGAAATTACAGAGGACATATGCAGGAGAGAAACCTTACCTGTGTGTTCACTGTGGTGCAATGTTTTTGACATCTGCTGAGCTGAAGACCCACAAGAGAAATCATGCAGCAGAGAGACCTTATCAGTGTCATGATTGTGGTGCATCTTTTGCTAAAGCTGTCAGTATAGATAAGCACAAGAAAACACACACAGGAGAGAAACCTTTCAAATGTGATTTATGTGGTGCATCCTTTACTCAAGCTGGCAATCTGAAGGTACACAAGAGAGCACATACAGGAATTAAACCGCACCATTGTGATGTTTGTGATTCATCTTTTCTTTCACCTGGCGAGCTGAAGAAACATAAGAGAATACATACAGGAGAGAAGCCTTACAAATGTGATTTATGTGGTATTTCTTTTACTCAGGCTAACCATTTGACATCACACAAGAGATCACATACAGGGGAGAGACCTTACAAGTGTGATGAATGTGGTGCCTGTTTTACTGATGCATGCGGTGTTAAGAGGCACAAGAGAATACATACAGGAGAGAGACCTTATATATGTTTTGAATGTGGTGCATCTTTCACTGAATCAGGCAATCTGAAGAAACACAAAAGGACACATACAGGAGAGAGACCTTACAAATGTGATATATGTGGTGCATCTTTTACTGAAGCTGGCAATTTGAACAAACACAAGAGAACACATACAGGAGAGAGAAATTACAAATGTGAACATTGTGAGGCATCTTTTACTGAAGCTAGCAGTCTGAAGAGACACAACAAAACACATAGCACAGAGTGATTTTTAAATGGGATACATGCAGTGCATGTTTTACTGAAGATGCACAAGAGAACAGATACAGGAGATAAACCTTACAATTATGATCATTGTGGTGCAAAATTTATTATAGCTGGTGTGCTGAAGACAGACAGAACATATACAGGTGAGAGTACTTAAAGTGTGATGATGGTGGTGTGTCTTTTACTGAAGTTAGCAATTTGAGGATACACAAGAGAAAGCTTACAGGAGATTGAATTTGCTGCATGTTTGACTTTACCTAGTAATCTGAAAAACTCAAGAATATGTATACAGGAGAAAGATCTTACAAGCGTTTGACGAAAGTAATGTATGTGTTACTGAAGCTTCCCATCTAAGTCACCCAATACAGCACAGATAGGATCACAAGTGTTATGAATACAGAAGATGGTTTCTTTTACCTAGTAGTCTTGAGAAATCTGATAATAAGGCATTGAAGAAAGAGATCTTGATGTGACCTCAGACAGGAGACAAAGTCATACATTTTTGATAAGTCTCTGTCAGTCCTTACTCCAGAAGATCATCTGGGGGAAAAATGAGAATACTTACATGAGAGAAATTATGTATATATCATAATTATAGGCAAGATTTGCTCATTTAAACACTAGTATATATGTCAACAAATACAAGAACTAAATTCTTAGCTGCAATAATCTGATTTAACTCTGACGAGTGAAAAAAGAAAGTATATCAGAGATGTGAAATTTGTGGTATTAACTTGTTCTCTTGATACATTGTTTGTTAGTACACAAAAGTATGCATGCATGAGAACCTTTACTGTTTTGATGTTCATGTTAGGGCGGCCATATTTGTTGAAAACAGCTTTTGTCAGTGGTCACCTTCACCAGTACTCAGATCAAAACTCTGTACTTTGGCACATTTATACATATCAATACACAAGCAGAAACATGATGGAGATAACTTGGGTGTACACAGAGAATAGAACAGATAAGGCAAGTCAGAACTGTAATGGATTGAAACCCATGAGTGTAGAGAGTGACGAGTCCATAGTTGTGCACCAAAGTCAAGGAGACAAGAGAATAAGAGTGAAATTGCACACCTGAAAGATGCAGCTTTCAGAGAATATGAGTAGTTGGAAACCTAGTGCTCCATGGTTTTCTCAATTCAGTGAAGGTTAGTTAGAAAAGATAGTGATGATGGCCTGACATGGCATCTAAATTATACCACATAGGGTAGATTGAGATCCTACAGAAGAGCAATGATTATATATTGTACATACTGTCTCTAGCAAATTTCTGTATAAAGTATAGGTTGTAGAGTTTGTACTCATGTTTTCTCACAATTGTCTTTGTGATGTGTGACTTGTAGAGTTTATAATCATTGTTTCTCACAATTGTCTTTGTGATATGTGAATTGTAGAGTTTGTACTCATTGTTTCTCACAATTGTCTTTAAGATGTGTGACTTGTAGAGTTCATATTCTTTTTTTTTTAAATCTGCATAATCTCAACCTCTACCGATATTATTAATTTAAAAAATTGTTTTTTAAAAATCAAATGTGATTAAAGAGAGGGGAAAAATGGTTAGGAACATAAGACTTCATAAAGAGGTTCTGAAAGTAGATAAGGAAATTCAAGAGCAATAGAAAGTGACTGTGAAAAATAGGTACAGTGTAATAGCTAAAATACAGAGTATAAAAAAGCTATGGGAAATGTTAAGGGGCTCGATTCATCAAACTAGCAAAGAAATATTACCGGAGAGAAGCCAAATAGCTAAAATAAATGGATGAATGAAGAAATCTTGATGCTGATGGACAAAAGAAAATGGAGTAAAAATGACAAACAAGAATATGCTAAGATAAATAACAAAATAAAAGATAAATGTAGGAAGGCAAAAGAAAGTTGGTTAAACGAGCAGTGCAAAAAAATTGAATTAAATACCATTAAAGATACAAAAAATCAGTGAGCTCGAGGGAAGAAAAATAAGAATAAATACGGGGGGATGTTTGAAATCAAAAACAGGAAAAATATTATTGGAGGAAGGTGCTATAATGAAGAGGTGGAATGAGTATATAAGAGAATTATATGATGGAGAAAGGGAAGAATTAACAGAAGAAAGTAACTTAGAAGGTCCACCTAGTCTAAAAGAACAATTCGCTGATGCTATGAAACATATGAAGAAAGGAAAAATAGCTGAACCAGATGAAATCACAATAGAAGTGTTGGCAGAATTTGGAATAGATATATTAACCAAAATGTTGAATGATATTTACAGCAGTGGATATTTACCCAGTGATATGCTGAAATATGTATTTATCCATCCATCCATCATGTGCCATGCCGGTAAGCGTGGGCGGTCATGTTCTGCCATCTCACTCGATCACCAGAGTCGTGGATCAGCTCCATGTTTCTGTCTCAACCATGCCACAAGGCCAAGCCATCCAGGTACTTGCTTCTAGGTCTTCCCCTTGGTCTGTTCCCCTCGATCTTACCAGTTGTCACCAAATTCTCCAATCCATTTCTTCTCATAACATGCCCAAAAAATTTTGACTGTCTACGTCTAATTTCTCTAATCAATTTACGATCTTCATTTGTTTCTTGAAGGACTTGTTCATTGGTCTTTCTGGCTGTCCATGGTATTCTTTGCATTTTCCTCAGAAACCACATCTCTACAGCCATCAGATGTTTTTCAGCCTGACTGCTCATTGTCCACGCTTCACATCCATATAAAAGTACAGGTTCAATGTAGCATCTCAACACTCTTTTTCTCGTTTCAATTGACATCTTTTTATTGGTCAATATGTTTTTCATCTTGCTAAAGGCTACTTTTGCCATGGCGATTCTTGTTCTAATCTCTTCAAGGCATCTCCCATCAGATGTTATTACTGTTCCGAGATAATTGTACCTGCTCACTTGTTGAAGAATATTCCCATTTATAGCTATACCAAAAAGACCAGCAGCACTTGATTATGAAGATTTTCGTACAATTAACCTCATAAACCATATCACTAAGCTTCTACTCAGAATTATAATGAGAAGAAACAAAAAGAAAATAAAAATGGAAATTAGTGAAGAACAGTATGGATTTGTGGAAGGAAAGGGCACAAACAATGCAATTTATACATTACGGACACTAATAGAAAGGTCAATAGAGAAACAGGGATATATATTTGTGCTTCATAGATTATACTAAGGCATTTGATAAAGTAAAACATGATGAACTGATTAAAATGATGGAAGATATCAGCATTGGTAAGAAAGATTTAAGAATAATAAAGAATATTTACTGGAACCAAGTAGCAGCAATTAAAATGGGAAATAAAGAGGGTAGTTACGAACAGATAAAGCTAGGAATATGACGGGTGTGTCTTGTCACCCGATCTCTTCTCCCTATATGGCGAAGTAATAATGAGAGAGATCAAAGTGATGCCAAGAATACTAGTTGGAGGTTATAATATAAATAATATACGCTATGCAGATGACACAGTATTGGTGGCAGATAAATCAACAGACCTACAACAGTTGTTGAACATTGTAGTAACAGAGAGTGCAAGGAAAGGACTCTCCTTGAATATCAAGAAAACAGTAATAATGGTGATATCAAAGTAAATGGTGACACCAAAATGTGACATAGAAATAGAAGGAAAAATTCTTAATCAAGTGGATAATTTTAAATACCTAGGGGCATTTATAACATCAGATGGAAGATGTACAACAGAGAATAAGAGCAGAATAGGGCAAGCAAAAGTTGCATTTCAGAAAATGAAGAGTATCTTATGCAGTAAGTCACTATCATTGAATGTAAGAAATAGAGCGCTGAAATGCTATGTAGAACCGGTTTTCCTGTATGGCAGTGAATCTTGGAATGTAAATGAACAAATTAAGAAGAAATTAGAAGCAACAGAGATGTGGTTCCTGAGACGAATGTTGCGAATTCCTTGGACTGCCAGAGTAACTAACAACGACTGCCTGAAACAGGCTAATGAATCTAGAATATTATATACAACAATAAGAAAGAGACAAACATCTTTCTTCGGTCATGTGATGAGAAGAGAGGCATTGGAGAACATCGTGACAACAAGAAAGATTGAGGGGAAGAGTGGCAGACCAAAGAGAAATGATGCTGTATGGATTGAGACGGTGGCATGGAGGAATATCAGCAGCAGAGTTGATCCAGAAACCCAAAGACCGAGATCTATGGAGAGCCATTAATGCCTTAGCCAGCTGGTAGTGCACTTGATGATGATGATGAATCAAAGGTAGACCAGCAATGATATTTACATTCACCTCAGGACAGTAGGATTCTTCAAACTGGCTTTGTTCTGTTCTAGACTAAAGACACAAATTTGTCCAGTCCTGTTAAATACGAGGGGAAGTCATTAAGGAAGTCACCAATGGCTGTAGAAAAATAACTAAATATGATAACTTGAAACCAGTTTATTTTTATACATACATTGTCCCTTTATTTCTCAACATTATTTCCTCCAACATTGATGCACTTATCCCATCGTTTTATCAGTCCTCCCAAAATGGCTGCATAGAACTGTGTACTCTGTTGTCTAAACCACGCTTTCACTTCACATTCAACTTCGGCGTCATTCGCAAAATGTCTCCCGCCAAGGTGAGTTTTCAGTGGACCAAAAAGGTGGAAATTGCTAGGGGCTAAGTCGGGGAAGTCCTTACAGCCCCGATTTAGCCCCTAGAGATCTGTTCCAGAACTTCCCACCTTGGTTAATTTTCTTCTGAGTTAATCGAGCCGTATGTGGTCTGGCATTGTCATGAAGAAGCAACACTCTAGTGAGCAGTCCTGGACGTTTTCTTCGAATTGCATCATGAAGCATTGATAGAACCATGTGAGCACCCTATTGCAGATCCTACAGAGTCTATCGTTACTCGCCTGTCACCTCTAATCATCTCCTCGACCCACTGCACGGATGCTTCTGTTGCAATCTCAACAGGACGACCAGATCAGATTTCATCAACAATTTTAGAACGTTCTTGAGACAATTTTTCTACCCAGCTATGCACCACTTTAAGGGACAAACATTTGTCAGCATAAACAGGAAGCATTTCCTTGTGAATGTCCTTTGCAGGCAGTCCTTTTGCCCATAAAAAAACAAAACAACAAAACGTTGCTCTTTGGTTGTACACTCCGTAAGTACAGTCGCCATTTTGTTTATGCGCTGCACATGCGCATGAGACACCTAGCGCCACCTGATGAATGGGAATATAAAGTTCGATGTTGCTGTCACCTAATGACACCTGTAGAAAACACCAACTACATTTACCTGCCATCCCACAGAACTGTGTGACTTATTGACTCACCCTCGTAGATAATAGTTATCCTGTGGTTGAACAGGTGAACTTTCTGAGTGTTTCTATTAGGTGTTTATTTTGGTAATATGTAACTGGAAAATTTGGTTGTTGTGCCCGAGTATCTTGTTTTGTCAGCTTTTGGTATACCACACTGGCATAGAATGCACAGTAGAAAAGTTTTATGTCACTGACACTTTTGGTGGTTTTATACTACAGTGTAATTTTTTTACAGTATACATCTTTTACTCCTGTTTACTCCTCTTCTTTCCAAGGTTTCTATACCTGATGTCCATGGGACAACTTGATATGGTCATTTGGATAGCTGTCTGTAACGATGTTTAGCTTGTATGAAGCTACTTGTTTTAGCCGCCCCTCTGCCGTATCTTTCAATCTTTTGTTTCATTGTAAGATGACTGGTGCATTGATATTTATTTCTTTAATTCTCACTTTAGTTTCACTTCGTTGCTTTAATGCTTGCATTTTCATTAGTTTCTTCTTATGAATGCTTTATTGATTTCTTATCACCATCATCATCATCATCATCATCATCATCATCATCATCATCATCATCATCATCATCATCATCATCATCATCATGTGCCATGCCTATTAGCTTGGGGGATTATGGTTGACTATTTTACATGATCACTAGTCTATGATCAGGTTTGTGTTCTAGTATATGGCCGCCACAGAGACTAGTAGACCTGATTCTATGTTGGTTAAAATATATTGTTTGTGCTGAACTGTGTGTGTATATATATATACAGGATGATCGTGGTGATATTGCAAGATGTTTGTGGTGAGGTGAGAATGGAGGAATATACATATTTATAACCTATATATGTATTATAATTTATAATATAAGACAGAATAGTCAGATATTAGTTTTATATTACAGGAGTGGCTAATGACTGCATGGTCAGAGCTCTCCTGAGTTTTTAGTCGGGTGTCGAATGAAAAGATTCAAGTTGCGTATTTGGTTGAGTGGCAAGTTTTTAGAATATAGACTGCTTGTTGTTTAGGAGTATGGTTGAACTAATTGTTTATGGTTTATTACTGCCAGATGAGATTCTTTATAGCTGTGTGTAAGAGTGGTAAAGTAGTTCACTATTGAGGTATACATGGCATATCTGAACCATTCGTTTTATACAGACTTGGCCAAGTTTAGAGGTCTGTTTATTGTATAGAGACCACACATCATCCTTTTTGTTTGAGTGTGGGTTTAGTCAGTAACAGCTACCACTGATTTATATATGTATTGTGGATTTATGTGTTTGTGTGTGGATATTTAGTATTCACTGATGTTGTATCATTGGACTTTTGGATGCTAATAAAGCTTAAGTGTTGTCTTCCATTCATTTGACTTGCTTGGTTAGTATTAGTTCATAGTCATTGTTGTCTCCTGCCACTTAACTATTTCTGACTTCTATATTTAATTTCTTGTCCACTCTTCACCGCAACATCTTTTTGTCTCCGTTATTATCCCTTTTATTATTCTTCTGTTCGTTTCCTTACCTCATGTACTGCCTCCTTTTTCTTCTCCCTTTCATAGTGATTTGGTGAAATTGTGTATTTTTCATTCTGCTATTTTTGTCCACTCTTCACCACAACATCTCTTCGTCTCCATTATTATCCCTTTTATTATTCTTCTGTTCATTTCCTTACCTCCTGTACTGCCTCATTTTTCTTCTCCCTTTCATAGTGATTTGGTGAAATTGTGTATTTTCCATTCTGCTATTTTGCTCCTTTGTATTGTAACGTACCAATATGAATATTCCTCCTACCAATGTGAATATTCCTCCTTGTTTCCTGTTCTGTCTGTTACACCAAAAGCAGTGGTACTGTCTAATTTCGAATACTACATCTCAGGAGATATGTGTTTACCGGATACAACATGTGTTTAATTGCTCTTTGTGTAAGGTATGTGCTATTTTGTGTGTGTGTGTGCATGCACACACACTGTCTCATCCTATGGACTGTTAATGCCTTCACCATTTCAATGTTTTACTTGAAACAGTTTTCTAGTTGACTGATTCCTTAATAGTTGGATGTGTGCTCTATTAAGCAAAGAGCTGGCAACTTAACTGACTGAAACAGCAGAATCAACACCATGTGTCACATATATTGAATGGTAGATCAAATGCTTCGGCCATCTCATTAGAATTCAACACCATCTACCACCACTGGCGCTACATAAAAGAAGATATGATAAGAGAGCTCCCGAGAAGAAAATGGACTGACGACATCAAAGCACTAAACAATAATGCAGAATGACACTATCCAGTGCCACCCATCGGGCACTTTAATGTCAACTAATGCTCCCCACCACGCTTGATGGCAAAGGTAGAAGATGATAATGATGATCCACTAAAAATGAAATGTACTGATACATAGTACACCTCTGAAGAAAGTTTCAGAATTTAAATATATAGTATGATCACAGATGATGACATAATATACAGAGAAATCAGAATCTGATGTCAAAAAGCAAGTGCGTTTATATATACAGTGCAGACCTGATAAGGCGAACTCATGTGGGACCCGAGAAATAGTTCTTCTTATCAGAAATCCCTGTTATAAGAGTGCAAGCATATAGTAGTGGATTTACAACGTACAATACAATACCGTTCTTCACAACAGAAATTTGCCACATCTGAGATCGTATTAAGTGGTCTGCACTGTGTATATATAAGTTGTCTTAGATATGACTGAACTACTGTATAACAGTAGATTGGACTACCCGCTTTCTATTAGCGTCGAATGTTGGACTGTGCTCCCAAACTCGACACCAACATTGTGCCTACAGCTTCAGGCAGATGAGTGCAATAGGGAGGGTACAGGTCTTATTCTGGTGCAAGGAAATACAACATAAAATTCATGGCAAGGCAGACCAGGTCCTAAGTCTTGGTTGGCAACTGGTCTATGATGGAAGTTCTGACAAGTTAACAGTTAGAGCATTGTTTTGCTGATCCGGAAGCTTCTGCAGCTTGTCTTGTTCCTGACAAATTGGTGTTAGCTTTCCTCTAGAGCAAACTAGGCAGGCTGAGAGAGGGATTAAGCTGCAAGGGCCACACATGGTCTCAACAATTCAACCCAGGCTATGTGCAATGGGAAAAGGGAGGGGGGGGGGGGTGTTATTGGGCATTTATTTTAAAGCACAATAACTATCATCTATCTAGACGGCAAGGTGCCAGCAGTATTTGTTTTTTATTTTCTTATTTTTTTTATGTTGCATATCCCTTGCAAGACGTTGCAGTCAACACCAGTATTTTGCAGCTGCTGTTGATGTACTAAGCAAATTTTACTTTCAGTATAGTTTGCCATTGTTTTCTAAAGGACCGGCTCCCATACCAACACGTTATAACACAACACGACACGGTCTGCTGCACAAATCCAGATATACTTGTCATCACAATGACATAATAAATAGTATACTCATACCGACCGTTTGCTGCCAATGACAAGCGTAGGCATTAACCACATTACACCTGTTAAATCAACACCTGTGAGATGAGATTCTTCAGGAAAGATGCCACCTTGTTTATATTATGTATAGGGCCTATAATTTACGCGTCTGAGATGAAATTCATAATTTTAAATGTATTACAGCGTAGCCAGACAATCAGCGCTCAATGTTGAAATATTGTACGTGTTTTGAAGGGATTGGCCTTATGTCAACTACCCGCGTTGTTCAAACAAGGACTGTTCAGAGGTGTCTCAAAATGTGGGTTATTTCATGAAACCTGATAAATATGTTTTTTTTAAAAATCTTACCACTTATCGCTAACATTGAAATGTGTGAATATTTTTCAATGGGAATTAATGCGAAATTGTACACTTCAAGAATCGCTATGAAGTTGTACACATATTTTTGTCAAGAAGCTGATAGCTGTTTTATACTATTACAAATTCCGAAAAAAGAACAGTGCATGCATTGGGTTTGAGTCGATGGGTGCAAGAATCTGAAATTAAACCACCACGCAATAACAAATCAGTAGGTAGAAAGATTATTGTAGACAGCTTTGACAAAGATGTCATAAGGCGAGCTATTATAAAAATGCTTTTAAAAGTCGACAGGGTCGGCTTCATTGCACCGGGTTCTATCCCATATGGCTCGGTCTCTTTCCGCAGCGCGGAAAGCATCGCACAAAGCACGAACTCCGCAGCTCTAGCGACGACCCACAAAAGTCTCTGAAAATTTTAACTCGTGAACCGAAGGATGCGGCCCGAAATCGAACCCACGATCTTTGGAGCCCGAGTCAAAAGGCTTGACCACTTTGCCATGGAGACTCCTAAAATTATAAAAAATTTAGGATTTTATATCCAGGATTATCCAGCATTATAAAAATGCTGGATGCCAAAGAAACAGTGACTGTAAGAAAACTTAGGGTTTGGTTGAGAAAGAACAATAACATAGAGCTATCCAAAACAACTTTGTGGAAAATTATAAGGACATTATCTTCACTTTTTGAAAGTACAAGGGCGGTAGAAATATTCTTTGCGAGCAACCGCATTTAGGAGCCTTGAGAAGTAGATACCTACGTGAAATAAGGGAAGGGAAATGCGCAAAGAAATTATGACAGTGTATTTGGATGAGACGTGGATCAATACGCACCATTCATTCATTCAGTAGCATGTCCTTTGCAGAACCTCGCTGCCATAACAACCTTCCGGAAAACCTCTCGATCATAAGCAAGATGTCCCGCGTCTAATACACCCATCTGGAGATCATCCGCTACATCCTGCACCCATTTTCTCTTTGGCCTTCCTCTTCCTCTCTTCCCAGGCATATATCCTTCCATTATTGTTCTCTCTAAACTTTCGTGACGTTTCAAGTGACCAAAATATTTCAATTTTCTTTGTTTTAATGTCTTTAATAGCCAACCTTCTTTAATATTCAATTCTTGAAGTATGGATGCATTTGTTCTTTTCTTTACCCAAGATATTCTTAGAACTCGTCTATAACATTTATGTTCAAAGGCATTTATGCGCTGTACAGCTTGTTTAGTAAGTGTCCATGTCTCACAGGCGTATGTTGCAATGGGAAAGATGCATGCTCTTAAAAATCTAATTTTTGTAGTTCTGTCTGTCCCACTCCATAATGTATTCAGTTGTTTTAGTCTTTGAAGAGCAATTGATAGTCGCCGTTTAATTTCTGTCATTGTGTCACCATTGTTGGTAATCAGTGACCCAAGATATTCAAAATTTTCCACCACCTCCAATTTTTCCCTATTAACGTATATTTCTGTCTCCATTGCAGTTTTGTCTGTATGCATTATCTTTGTTTTTGCTATGTTAAGATATAAGTTGTGATTTTCACTATTCAATTGGGTTGAGGCTATGAGGTTTTCTATGCCATTCTGTGTTTTGGATAGTAATACTGTATCATCAGCATATCGAATCTCTGGTATGTCATGACCGCCGATATTTAGGGCTTCATATAGCTCCCTGTTTATATCATCTGTTACATTTCTCATTACATTTTCAGCGTACAGGTTAAACAAATAGGGTGACAGCACGCAGTCCTGACGGACTCCGTGTTTGATGTCAAACCAATCTGATGTTTCGCCATCTATTCTAACTGCTGCTTGTTGGTCTAGATAGAGCATTTTTATGAATTGTACTACATGTGATGGAAAGCCCATATTCCTCATGATTTCCCAAAGTTTCTGATGTTGTACACAGTCAAATGCCTTTGAATAATCCTCAAAACATGAGAATAGGTTTACATTAAATTCTCTGCACTTCTCTATTATTAATTGCATGTTGAATATGTGATCTCTTGTTCCTCTTCCTTGTCTAAATCCAGCTTGAACCACGTTAATCTCTTCTTCCATTTTCTTACAAAGTCTTCCCATTATGACTTTTAGTAGAATTTTACTTGCATGACTGATCAGGGCAACAGTTCTATAGTTGGTGCATAATTTCAGGTTGCCCTTTTTTGGTATTGGAATGAAGATAGTTCTCTTCCAATCTTTTGGCCATATACCATATTTCCAAATCTTTTTACATAATGCATGATATATGTGTATGCTTTCTTCTCCTCCCGCTTTAATTAGTTCAGCTGGTATCTCATCACATCCAGTTGATTTACCATTCTTCAGGTTCTTTATAGCCCAAGCAATTTCATCTAATGAGGGTTCAGGTTCTGTCTCTGCTGTCATTGGCTCATGTATCTCATTCATATCCTCACTGTCACTCATATCATAAATTCCACTGCAGTACTCCTGCCATCTTTCTAGAATTTGCCTAGATTCTGTTAAGGTATTTCCCATCTTGTCACAGATAACATTCAATTGAGGTTGAAAATTTCTTGTCAATATCTTCATTTCTTTCAATGCGCACCACACAAGTGAAAAGGAATGGCAATCAATGGATGGAAAGATAAAGCGTTATGTGCCCAGTAGTAAAGGACAGCGTTTGGTCATAGCCTATGCTGGTAGTACTCATAATGGCTTACTACAGAATGCTGGGCTCGTGTTCGTATCAAAGCATACAGACAATAGGGATTATCATAATGAGATCAATGGTAATGTATTTAGATATTGGCTCGAGAATACAGTACTTCCATCCCTTGATAGACCGTCTTGTCTAATCATAGACAATGCATCATATCACAATGTTGTTGACCAAGCAGACAAAATACCTACGGCATCAGCACAAAGGAAGCAATAAAGATATAGCTCCGAAGAGAAAATATACCATTTCCAGAAACATATTTCAAGCTATAGTAGTTGTCCCTTGTAAAACAGGCGCAAAAAAGCAAGAAATTTTAAATCGACAAGTTGATAGAAGAGCATGGCCATAGGTGCTTGAGACTTCCGCCGTATCATTCTCATTTAAACCCTATAGAGCTTGTGTGGGCTAAAATTAAAGGACAAGTGGCAGCTGCCAATACTACATTCAAAGTTACGACAAGATACTAATCCAATCGGCGCAATTAAATATTGATAAAAGTTACTGGAAAAAATGTGAGGACCATGTGTTAAAAGAGGAAGAGGACTATTGGAGAAAGGATGGATTGAATTTTATGCAACAGAGAGCAATCATCAACCTACTGGAATAGTTCGACACAGATTAAGGTCTGAGCAGATCGCAGACCTTAATCTACGTACACACTTACTGGGATATTTTGCTCCAACTATTCAGACGAATTGCAGGCCCTAAATATTACAGCATCAGCATAATGTCAATGGCAACAGTTTGTATTCCACAGTGATGAATTTTCAATTCCGCAAACCCTCAGCGGTGACAAACAACTGTATTGAAGAAAGAAAAAAAAAACACACACACACTAAACGCATTGAATACCAACAGAAGAGTAATATTGTGGTGGAAACTGACATATTGTGGCATAACAAGAAACGTGAGAGCAAACACGTTGTCAACTTAGGGGATAACACACGTGCATACGAATCAATCTATAAACTTCAATGAATAGAGAGGACCAACATTTTGGTCGTTAAGAAGAAAGCCCACTACAGAGACACTGACAACTATTTTCATAGTGCAAAACAGGTAATCATGTTCCGTCTCTGAACGGTAAACAGCAGAGTAGACAGTCTTTCACGAAGACGCAAAGCGGGTCTGTCACCCATGTGTACGTGTGAACAAACTACACAGACAGCTGAACAGATCCTTAAAAATAGAAACATGATGACTAAATTGCGGTATCATTTCTGGTCACCCCATACGCACATTAACGCACAGCTATTTGGAAGCTTTCACGAACTCAATATAAAAAGCTAACATGAATACTTGTGTACACTTTATTAACCAGCAGCTGAAGAAACAAGAAGGAAATTAAAAATAAGGTAAGAAATATATTCCTTCGACTTTCCTGTTAATTTACAAATTATTTACCCCGTACCTCTGTAAATTCTCTGTCTTTACTAATATTACACATTGCACCCCTCTCGGGATTCTCTGTGGTGAAGTGGTCAAGCCGTCTGACGCGGGCTCCGAAGGTTGTATGTTCGATTCCGGGCCTTCATTTCACGAGTGCATTTTTTCGGAGACTCCCGAGGGTCGTCGCTGGAGCTACAGAGTTCGTGCTTTGTGCGACGCTTTCCGCGCTGCGGAAAGAAACTGAGCCATATGAGATAAAAACCCGGTGCAATGCAGCCGACCCTGTCGATTTTAAGCTACTTCTTTCATTGCACCCACTCCCATACGAATCCGGATACGCCTTTGTGTGTCATCTGAATTGGCGGGTCTCCCATTAACGTAAACATAAATTTGTTAGCGAGAAATCACTAGTTGTTCAGCAAAACATCAAAGGAATGTCGCCACTTTCGATGATTTAAGTTGTTTTTTGTACCTATCAAAGACATATTCCTTGGGTGGGGGTAAATATAAGACGGCTGGAAAAATTTCATAACGATGCAACAGACAGTTTTCAAAATAATTGATCGTGAATGAAGGCATTCTTTGTGGGACATACTATAGCTTGTAATCGAGTTCATAATTTTGTGGTGTCTGCATTATCCTTTCATTTAAGCTTATTTGTGTTTCACCATGAGCAAAAAATATTGTCAGCATTTCAGAGAACAGTGGCTCAGTGACACGAGATTTCAAAAATGGTTGTTAAAAGTAGAAGGGGATAATACTAAGTGTTTTTGCAAATATTGCAAATGTTCAATTGCAGCCAGGTTAAATGATATTGACAGGCACAAGAATACAATGAAACATCAGAAAGCCGAACAACCATTCAGTACACAAAGGCAAACAACAATTGCATTTGACAAACTGAAAGATGATGTCAAAGAAACAGAAGGATGCATATCTTTGTTCATAGATGGCCATTGTTCGCTTCGCATTGTTGACCATTTAAGTGTACTCTGCAAGGTACACTTTGGTGACAGCAAAGGTTGCAAGAACTTTAAGCTTAGGAGAACTAAGTGCAGAACAGTTATTTCAAATGTACTTGCACCATATTTCACAACAGACTTGACAGATGATATTGGCAAAAGTAAATACAGCTTACAGATTGATGAGAGCAATGACATTTCTGAAACTAAGCTACTTGGAGTAGCTATTAGTCACTATTCAGAGACAAGAAAGCAGTTTGTGGTTACTTACTTAGATTTAGTTGAACTGAGTGACTGCAACGCACAGGCAATATGCAATGCGTTAAAAGATTGTTTAAACAAGAATGGACTTGAGTTGCAAAGACTAGTTGCACTCGGCATTGACAATGCGTCTGTCATGGCAGGTGTAAACAATGGAGTATATACAAAATTAAAATCCGAAGTTCCTCATCTGGTACTAGTTAGGTGTGTATGTCATTCCCTTCAGCTGGCAGTGTCACAGGCTGCAGCTGCTTGTCTGCCCAGGAACATAAGAGTTCATGATTAGAGAAACATATAACTGGTTTTCTCACTCAAGTCTTCGTCAAGCAAAGTACAATAAATGATGGACAACATCCGCTGAAGATTGTTCAATTAAGCCAGACACGATGGATGTCCATTCAATCTGCCGTCAGAATATTGCAGCAGTGGGTCGAGCTCAGAACTCATTTTGATGTAGCAAGACTCACTCGGCTCCGTGGCCGAGTGGTTAGCAGCTTTCTCCGCTAACCCCGAATACTCTCGTCACGTGACGCGACGAGAATTAGCAGTGGTTCGAATCGCAAAAGTGACTTATGAGAGTATGGAGCCGGTCGCTCAGAAAGTCGTGGCGTGCTGATGAGCGTAATCTAGCCTAGGAATCAACATACAGCTGAAAGATGCTGATGTTGACCGCAATATCCTGAAACAGGATGGAAACGCGGAAAAAAAAAAAAAAAAAAGACTCAACGAGCGCTGTTATACAGCAGAACTTCTACATTCTATGTTTAGCGACATGAAAAACTATGTGTATCTCATATTTCTCAAGCATATTCTCGGAGAAGTTCAAAGTGTGAATAAGAAATTCGAAGCAGATATACAGGATTAAACAAAACTACTCATCTTTCCGATGAGAAAGAAATTCGTGGAAGGTGCATCCAGTTTTTAATAGAACTATTGACACAGCTGCGTTTACGTACACCCGATAACGATCGAGTGTTGCAGTCCATGTCATGTCTTAGTGGAAGTGAATGTCTACAGCCAATGAAGCCCTGTATATTGGATCTTGCTAAAATGTTTGTAAAATATGCAGCTACTCTCACCCGCTTCGATTTCCAGTGGAGAAAACTTCATCATATGCAGTGGACACAGACCTCTGACACACTTGGACTGTGGGCAGAAATAGCCTCATACAGGGATGCCACCGGTGAAAATCATTTCCAAGATCTTACAGATTTAGCTTTAACTGTGCTCATTTTACCTCATTCTAATGCGGACGTGGAGCGTATTTTCAGTCAAATGGGAGTTATAAAATCAAAATTGCGGAACAGACTGAGCATCAAGAGTTTGACAGCTGTTTTGACTATTAGATATGGAATGAAAAGATATGGCAAATGCTGTCATGATTATAAACTACCTAAGGATATTCTTCGAAAAATTGGATCACAGGAGGCATATACATGTTTCTTTCAATCATCTTCCTCATCCTCACCATCGCAGGAGCAAACACAGCAGGAAATAGCTGCAGAAACTGAAGAGGAGTTGTTTGACTGGGATTTGGCAGATCTGGAATAAACTTCATTCTAATATTCAGTGATAATAATAAATTTTAATGCGCTACTTTATAACATTTTGAATGAATACCACCAGTGCTTGTTTTAGTGATTTCCTAAAAAATAGTATTGCAATTTGGTGCTTTTTTGGCTCGAAAGTAGTTCTGATTGGGATTTGGCGGATCTGGAATAAACTTCATTGTAATATGAAGTGATAATAATAAATTATATTGTGCTACCTTGTTACATTTGTAATAAAAACAGTTGGTGCTTTTTTTTTTTTTTTTTTTGGGGGTGCTTCCTAACAAATTTTGGTGCTTTTTAGTGCTTTTTGGGTCGATTTTGGTGCTTTTTCGTCAAAGACAGATGGCAACACTGATCGGGCACTGCAATATCCGCTATTCCTTCCCATGACGCTTGATGACAAAAGTGGAAGATGATGATGTAAAAGTTGCTGGACAAAATATAAACAATCTGTCTTATACTGCTGATATTCTGCTTATAGCAAGGAATGACACTGGCGTGCAATAAATAACAGGCATTGCAATCATCATCAACAAGTGTCATGCCATCTGGCTTCAGCGTTCATAGCTCTCCACAGATCTCGGTCTTTATTTTTCTGGATCAACTCTGCTGTTGATATTCCTCCATACCACCGTCTCAATCCATCCAGCATCATTTCTCTTGGTCTGCCTCTGCCCATCTTCCCCTTAATCTTTCCTGTTGTCACGATGTTCTCCAATGCCTCTTTTTTCTCATCACATGACCAAAGAAAACTGTTTGTCTCTTTCTTATTGTATATAATATTCATTAGCCTCTTTCGGACAATCGTTGATAGTTACATTGCGATCACTAAAACTAAATTATATACATGTATAATTATCATGCAAAGGGTTAGGAAGGAAATACAACCCGAAAAAGGAGAACAATTTGGGTTTGTAGAAGACAAGGGTACAGTAAATGCTGAGAACAGTAATTGAATGTTCTATAGAAGTAAATAAAGATATTCATCTTTGCTTTATTGACTACACAAAGGCTTTCGATAGAGTAAGACATGTCAACATGATAGACATGCATGCAGATCTACAAATTGATGGGAAAAACCTTAGACTTGTAAAAAACATATATTGGAAACAACAAACTGCCATCAGAATTGATAATGAAGTAGGTCAATATCAGCCAATTAACATAGGTGTGAGACAGGAATGTGTAATGTCTCTAGATCTGTTTTCTCTGAATGGTGAAAATATTTTTAGAACTGTACAAGATATGAAAGGAATCAACATTGGAGGACGAAACATCAATACCATTAGATATTCAGATGATACAGCATTGATTGCAGACAATGAGCAGAATCTGCAACACTTAGTAGGTGCGGTTGTTGCACATAGTGAACAACTGGGGTTAGAATTAAATTGTAAGAAGACACAGATTATGGTCGTCACCAGGAAGAACAAAAAACTACAATGTAATTTATAGGTAAATGGGAATGTTCTTAAACAAGCGAATCGGTACAATTAGCTCGGAACAGTCATAACATCTGATGGCAGATGCCTTGAAAAGATTAGAACAAGAATCGCCATGGCGAAAGTAGCCTTTTGCAAGATGAAAAACATACTGACTGTCATAAGTCGGGGTGCCCCACCGGCTAGATGGAAATATTATTCACTGGCGAGCAACCCTAAATAGTCAGAAACTGACTAGGGACAAAATCTATATGGCTGAACTACAGATTAAGCCCTGAATATCCAACGAACAGCTCTAAGTCGCTCGTTACAAAATGAAATGAACTGTGCTGAATATTCGCCAAGGTATAGGAAAGAGAAGGTTAGCTAGGATAGATTTTTAAGTCTGAATTACAGTTTAAGGACAACTATCCTAGTACAGGTTTTTCTCCCTGACTGCTCCTTTCCTTGGTGTGTAAGTGAACCCCCACCAATGTACACAACAACACGTATGCACAATTGGAATTAAAATATAACGAGAGAACTATGAGTTACAATACTACAACATTTATTTACTAATCATAGACATCTGATGGTTTTCAATATGCGGATGATGAAATCATATAACATATTGTGATGAGAAACATTACGTAACTTTACTTGTTACTTCATCTATCTGGAACTGTGGTCCAGATCCCCACTCTCCAGTAGACTCAAAAAAAGAAACAGCTTGCCGGTATTCTGACGATCCTGTCAGTCCTGACACTCCTAGTCTTCACTCGTCTTGAGATCTACAACATAGGTGCTCCTTGTGAGAGCTTGAAAGAAAGTCAAGAATGTGTTATATCTAGTTCTACATCAGCGCAATCCTAATTAAACATATCATAACACAAACATATACAATGACCAGTCTGGCCAAGTTTATCTTTCAGCTCTACTGCGTTCTCCATCCTCCTTCTCCCTACTGTCTTTAGTCTGGGACGGGCTTTTCAATTGTCTCACACGCCTGTAATGATTACATTTCTGCCGCCCCATGTCCATGTCGCTAATACAGAAATTCTGTGTCATACAGCCGCTCCGTCCAAAGTTGGGTTAGCAGCTCACAGGGTCGGTAATGGTATTATAATAATGTCCGGGTCATCCGGGCTTACAAGCCGTGACCAGTAGCTGTGCCAGGTTTCCATGCATTACCGTGGACGCACGCCCACAATACACTGAGAAAGTTTAGCACCATATACCCTATACCAAGTGTGGGTAATGTCTGTACCATTACACCTCTGCATCCAACACAATCATTGAACAATGTGTCAATGCGCAGACAATAGCATAACACTTCATATTGGTAGGTTTGCATATGACAAATCAATATATCAAACATCCAATACACATAAACATATTGATTAAACTAGACATATTATGATACTTTAACATCATAGCATAATGCACTAGTTAAGTTTGTATGTATACGAAATGAGACGTATATACACAAAAAGAATATGTACGAAGCATATTATTAGCATCGTATATTCATATGAAATTACACATACATACATCCAACATATCCGTAAACATTATATTACTTCAAGATGGACATATAATGATACTCAACATAATAGCATCAGGCATTATTAATGAGTACTAATATTGTATAGCTACAAAATGAGATATACAACAAGTCTAATTGAAGTTACCACACAGACCTGCCATATTTGCTGCTCTGCCCAGTTTAAAGAAATAGTCAGTTGACTATATTCTTTACAACAAATGCACACACCAAAAAGAGACTAGTCTAGTTTAGAAAGAGATGGCAAGCATCTGCTACGACACCTCAAGTATATCTAGACAAGACCTGCCTTCCATAAGTTTCTACTTCTCAGAAGAGTAACACTTAAAGCACAATGATATTGAACACAGAACTTAGAAAAAACACTCAAGTAACCTATGACAATGATAGTTCTTGCAATAACCTAGATCAGATATAGACTGAAAGTTCATATGTCTAAAAGACTGTTGCATAGTTACTAAGAAATCCTTCCTAGAAGCCAACATAATAATCATGCATATGACTACAGACATTGAGCTGGCTGCCTACCTGTTCTGAAGTCAGACTTAATCTAAAGGGAAAAAGTCTAGCAGGGGTTTTTATACCTAGCCTAGCAGTAGACACTTATCTCCCCGGAATTCCATTCATAAATTCTTCTTATCTCCTCCTGACGTTAATTGCAATTAACTCCAAGTCTGTCCAGTCATAAAAATTCTTTTAACCACTAACCCTCACCATAGTGTCACACCTGGATGATTTTGCGTTGCCAGCCCCAGATCAGTTTCACAGTCTTATCAGTGATTTCACACCTACCTGAGTCTGCCAGTCAGAGTGGATGGGGCTTGTTTATAGCCCTGGGGCTATTATCTCCATCTGGCGTTAATTGCCTTTATTCAACCAATGGCCCAGTTCATTGTTGATTCAGCCAGGGTCTACCTGAACGAGAAGGTGCCAATGTGTCTGTGTGGTGTCATAGCCCGTCTGGGTCAGCAGATTTCCAAGGTGTAGACTAATTTAAATTATCTAGTTGTGTCCATCTCAAGTATCCCATTTTACTTGCCATCTGCAAGCTTACGTCATGGCTAGAGGCTTTTTGTGAATAATCTTACCTCACGACTAGATAGCCTTGGAGTAGCGTGATTAATTCATTCTTTCTCAATTTGGCCTCTCAAATTTGGAGACCGAGAAAAATATTCTGGGATGTTAAGGCGGCATTCCACGACAGAGCTTCCCCCTTAAAAAAAGTTTCTGCCAGAAATCTTTTGTCAAAGCACGCCGTACATCCCAGAATAATGCCTAAGCACTCTCCGTTCTGTATCTGCCTAAAGGTTTCCAATATTCCTATTGGCAGTGGGTTGTCCTGCTTCTGCATAAAGACGTCCCATTTCCATAACCCAAAGATACTCTGGATAGATCCTTGTACCTGGTTTTCGGCCGGGATTCCATGCAAAAGCTTGGTAAAATCCGGTAATTGTCAGGAGGATGTATTTTTACCCCTCTGGGAAAGATCACAATCAACGGGATTCTTCTACGCCTCTGGGCAGCAATTGTTTTACACCATTCACTCACGTGATTTACTCCTTTCAGCCGAGGATGTACCCGTAGTGAGGTCTTGCATAAGCTGGCCACAGCAAAGCTTGTCTCCGTGATATTCCTCCATCCTTTATAGATCCTTAACAGATTCATCAATATCTTCCTTTTGAAAGGAATAATGTTACACATCATGGTTCCATGATATAAATTCAACTGGCGCTTTCCTCCTTCAAAGTCGGGCGTAACAATCTTCCCTCCTCGGTGTCGCGGTTTCTTCCCCTGATAATCAGTTAACGGGCTGAGTTTCTCTGCATTAGAGTTTCGTGTGAAAACCGTGCTAGAAATTGGAAATTTAGTGTGCCAAGTTGTCCTGCCTTGAGAAATAACATAGTTATTCATCGGCGATAAAGTGGAGTTACTTTTGAATAAAGTGTCCACAAATAGCTGATCTACTCCTATCAAATCGACCTGACTGAAGGGTAGATTGAGTCCTAAGAGTGTTGATTCCAAACCACTCTTGACTTCTGTTACTTCAGGTCCCTGTTGCTGGAATTCCCTGATAACTTCAGCTAATGAGATGATAGGCGTTTCTTCCTCCATCTTGTGCAAAGAATTTTCTTCTTTAGCAACTACAGACAATGTTGTCTGCACAATATCAGAGTCCATATTATGGCTCATGACAATTCCCTGTGTTTCCTGAGTCTCCGAACTGGTATACTGTGAGATAACAACTGGAAATGTTTCCTGGTCTGGATGTTCCTCTCTGGTCCTGCTTTCATGGGCTAAGTCCAGTTGAGGTAAATCCTGCGGTGGGCTGTCTAAGCAATCCATCACAATAGGTAAATTATTTGAACTGAGATCTAGTGTCTTGTCCTGAGCTGCAGCCTCAAAGATCACACGGGGTTCCGGGTCTTCCTTCATCCCTCTGTCAGTCAAATTTAATCCCACTTCATCCTCTCCTGAGCTGAAGGGAATAATAAAGTCGGTTACCTTTCGATCTCCGACCTCCTTAAAAGATGTCCTCAGGTCATCTTCCTCTTGAGTTTCACCTCTCGTTGAAGTAAAATGAGATTCCTGGGAGTCTTGTACTGGCGGACCAGTTAAACCACATATATTGTGGTACGAACAGTTGTCCTCTGGGTAACTGTTAGTAGGCAAATTATCTGAACTGATAATTAGTGATTCTTCCCGCGTTGCAGTAATGAAATTCACCTGGGATTCAGTTACTTCCATCCTCCCTATTTCAGTCAGATGTAATTCCACTTCATGATTCTGTGAACAGAAGGGAATGTGAGAATCGGCTAGGTCTCCGCCTGCGACCTCATTAAAGGTTGTCTTCAGTTCCTCTTTCTCTCGAGATTCATTTCTCGTAGAAGTCAAGTGGTTTTCCTGAAGGTCCTGTACTGCAGTTAAACGACTATTGCCGTGGTGCAAACAGTTATCACGTTTGTGACTGTTTGAAGTGCCTTTGGCACGTTTTTTCTTCCCTCTTTTCCGTTTAGGACAGGGTCGAATGAGAACCTGTAGTTCCCGGTCCACTAACTCTGATTCCGCGGTGGTTGGCAAAGATGTCCCTTCCTTCCTGGTTGGGTGAGCATCCATATCTCCTACCTTATGTTCCGCTAGAAAGGTTAGCTTCTCTGCATTGACTACTTCCATATGCTTTTTATTAATCTCTGCTTCTTCAGTTTTGCTACGCTCTTTTGCTTCAAATAACTCATCAATTGTTTTATTCATCTGTTCCTCCGCCATGTCCCACTCTTTCATCTCATCTCTGATGTATATTTCTAATTGTTCTCCTGTTAAGCCCTCTATTATGCCTAACCTTCTCGTGGACTCTAAGTAATCTGTTCGCGCCTTCAGATAATCTAGATCCTGGGAAGGTGAGTCCATATTTGCTAATGGCTAATATTCAGGTAAGCTCCTATGTATCTATCAAATTCAGAGCTAAGCTAGAAAGACAAGAGTGAACCAATGACAGCAGAACCTAAACCAATGTGTAGAGTTTAGCCTCAGCAGTGAAAGACAACTGAAAGTAATATTCAAGTAGTTTCTGGCGACCGCAGTGAAGTAAGTGTGAGAGATATACTACACAGTAATCAATACTAATATTTACCTAAATAAATATTAAAATGCACTGCATACATGTCATAATGAAAATGGCATAAGTAAGCATAAAATGGCAAATCAATCAAGCAGTTAAATCATCAAACACATCAATGTAATTATGATTAAAGTGATCAGTTATCATTAAATGATGAATGATACACTAAATGATAAGAATTAAAATACTTATCAATAAATGATAGATGAGGTAGTTCTCATAAGTTCTTATCTGTTATACACTTTTGAAAAGTTATATCTATACTCTGTAACTTCCTCAACTAAAATTAGCTACATCTGATGATAGTCTATTTTGATGACTGAAGATTACAAGAGTTAACTTTTAAAATCGTATGTCTAGGGTCTAGTAGAATCACTATGATTACTAGAATCCTGGTTCAGGATCGCGGACTGGACCCCAATCTGTCATAAGTCGGGGTGCCCCACCGGCTAGATGGAAATATTATTCACTGGCGAGCAACCCTAAATAGTCAGAAACTGACTAGGGACAAAATCTATATGGCTGAACTACAGATTAAGCCCTGAATATCCAACGTACAGCTCTAAGTGGCTCGTTACAAAATGAAATGAACTGTGCTGAATATTCGCCAAGGTATAGGAAAGAGAAGGTTAGCTAGGATAGATTTTTAAGTCTGAATTAAAGTTTAAGGACAACTATCCTAGTACAGGTTTTTCTCCCTGACTGCTCCTTTCCTTGGTGTGTAAGTGAACCCCCACCAATGTACACAACAACACGTATGCACAATTGGAATTAAAATATAACGAGAGAACTATGTGTTACAATACTACAACATTTATTTACTAATCATAGACATCTGATGGTTTTCAATATGAGGATGATGAAATCATATAACATATTGTGATGAGAAACATTACGTAACTTTACTTGTTACTTCATCTATCTGGAACTGTGGTCCAGATCCCCACTCTCCAGTAGACTCAAAAAAGAAACAGCTTGCCGGTATTCTGACGATCCTGTCAGTCCTGACACTCCTAGTCTTCACTCTATCTTGAGATCTACAACATAGGTGCTCCTTGTGAGAGCTTGAAAGAAAAGTCAAGAATGTGTTATATCTAGTTCTACATCAGCGCAATCCTAATTAAAACATATCATAACACAAACATATACAATGACCAGTCTGGCCAAGTTTATCTTCCAGCTCTACTGTGTTCACCATCCTCCTTCTCCCTACTGTCTTTAGTCTGGGACGGGCTTTTCAATTGTCTCACACGCCTGTAATGATTACATTTCTGCCGCCCCATGTCCATGTCGCTAATACAGAAATTCTGTGTCATACAGCCGCTCCGTCCAAAGTTGGGTTAGCAGCTCACAGGGTCGGTAATGGTATTATAATAGTACCGGGTCATCCGGGCTTACAAGCCGTGACCAGTAGCTGTGCCAGGTTTCCATGCATTACCGTGGACGCACGCCCACAATACACTGAGAAAGTTTAGCACCATATACCCTATACCAATTGTGGGTAATGTCTGTACCATTACACCTCTGCTTCCAACACAATCATTGGCCAATGTGCCAATGCGCAGACAATAGCATAACACTTCATATTGGTAGGTTTGCATATGACAAATCAATATATCAAACATCCAATACACATAAACATATTGATTAAACTAGACATATTATGATACTTTAACATCATAGCATAATGCACTAGTTAAGTTTGTATGTATACGAAATGAGACGTATATACACAAAAAGAATATGTACGAAGCATATTACTAGCATCGTATATTCATATGAAATTACACATACATACATCCAACATATCCGTAAACATTATATTACTTCAAGATGGACATATAATGATACTCAACATAATAGCATCAGGCATTATTAATGAGTACTAATATTGTATAGCTACAAAATGAGATATACAACAAGTCTAATTGAAGTTACCACACAGACCAGCCATATTTGCTGCTCTGCCCGGTTTAAAGAAATAGTCAGTTGACTATATTCTTTACAACAAATGCACACACCAAAAAGAGACTAGTCTAGTTTAGAAAGAGATGGCAAGCATCTGCTACGACACCTCAAGTATATCTAGACAAGACCTGCCTTCCATAAGTTTCTACTTCTCAGAAGAGTAACACTTAAAGCACAATGATATTGAACACAGAACTTAGAAAAAACACTCAAGTAACCTATGACAATGATAGTTCTTGCAATAACCTAGATCAGATATAGACTGAAAGTTCATATGTCTAAAAGACTGTTGCATAGTTACTAAGAAATCCTTCCTAGAAGCCAACATAATAATCATGCATATGACTACAGACATTGAGCTGGCTGCCTACCTGTTCTGAAGTCAGACTTAATCTAAAAGGGAAAAAGTCTAGCAGGGGTTTTTATACCTAGCCTAGCAGTAGACACTTATCTCCCCGGAATTCCATTCATAAATTCTTCTTATCTCCTCCTGACAGTTAATTGCAATTAACTCCAAGTCTGTCCAGTCATAAAAATTCTCTTAACCACTAACCCTCACCATAGTGTCACACCTGGATGGTTTTGCGTTGCCAGCTCCAGATCAGTTTCACAGTCTTATCAGTGATTTCACACCTACCTGAGTCTGCCAGTCAGAGTGGATGGGGCTTGTTTATAGCCCTGGGGCTATTATCTCCATCTGGCGTTAATTGCCTTTATTCGACCAATGGCCCAGTTCACTGTTGATTCAGCCAGGGTCTACCTGAACGAGAAGGTGCCAATGTGTTTGTGTGGTGTCATAGCCCGTCTGGGTCATCAGTTTTCCAAGGTGTAGACTAATTTAAACTATCTAGTTGTGTCCATCTCAAGTATCCCATTTTACTTGCCATCTGCAAGCTTACGTCATGGCTAGAGGCTTTTTGTGAATAATTTTACCTCACGACTAGATAGCCTTGGAGTAGCGTGATTAATTCATTCTTTCTCAATTTGGCCTCTCAAATTTGGAGACCGAGAAAAATATTCTGGGATGTTAAGGCGGCATTCCACGACACTGACCAAAAAATGATGTCAGTTGCTACGTGGAAAAGTGTGTTGAGGTGCTAGATAACGACTACTTTTGTATGGATGTGAAGCGTGGACAATGAGCAGTTAAGCTGAAAAACATCTGATGTATGTGGAAATGTGGTTTCTGAGGAGAATGCAAAGAATACCATGGACAGACAGAAAGACCAACGACCAAGTCCTACAAGAAACAAATAAACATCGTAAACTGATTAGAGAAATTATACTTCGAGGGGAAGAGAACAAGGGGAAGACAGAGTAGTAAATACCTGGATGGTTTGACCACGTGGCATGGTCGAGACAAGAACACTGAGCTGGTCCACGACTCTGGTGATGGAGTTAAATGGCGAATCATGACAGCCCACGTTTACCGGCATGGCACTGGATGGATGGATGGATGGATGTATATATAATCATCAACAAACGCCCTTCCACCTATCGTAGACATTCATGTCTTTCCATAGATCAGGGCATTTGGTGTTCTGAATCAACTCCATTGATGATATTCCTACATGCCACCCTTTGTCCACCCATCACCATTTCTCTTGTTATGCCTCTGCCTCTTTTCATATTGAGCTTTCAAGTTGTCACGATCTTTTCCAATGCCTCTCTTCTCATCATATGGCCAAAGAAAGCTGCGTGTCTCTTTCTTACTGTTGTATAGTATACAACAACACAACAATAAGAAAGTATATATGAATATTGTATAGTATGAATATCCCGTTTCAAGATCGCGACGGACGATTGGGTTGTTTTGTGATCGTTAACTTTTTCGCGTAGGAGATGGATTTATTCATCTCTTGCGTGTAATTTGTGTGCCAGGATGTAAAACCAGGAGTTTCTACTCAAGATCTGCGCGGATGCTACGGAGTTTCGTGCATCAAGCGAAGCAATCCTTGAGTGAATTTTTCGCAGCGTGTGTGGTTTCTGTTGTTTTCGGTTTTTCAACATGGCGGAACAACGTGTGTTCTCCGAGCGGCCAGCAGTCAACCTAACGAGGCGGCGTGGGCACCGGGTAGGCAGAAAGCGACAAGGTAAGCGTGGTGGTTTAAGACGTTTTAGACTCAAGTGTCACCGTCTAGGACTCATGAATATCCGTATTCTATATTGGAACTGCGCCAGCGTAAAACAACGGGGCTCTATTTTAGAAACCCTGGTTTACAGGAACGACAATGTAGCGCTCCAGGAGACGAGACTGGGCGATCAGCTACTCAGAATGGCTGGCTTAAAATGTTGCTACAACAGACGACATCTGGGAATGGTGATTCTCGTTCGCGACAGCATGATGGCGTCAGAGCTAGACATGTCCAGTTGGGACAGTGACGATATACAAATACAGGCGTTGAGAGTTCAATCCAGTATACCATTCATGTTGGTTAATGTTTATGCCCGCAACGCGAGTATGGATTGCCAGAAGTGGCAGTGATTAAGTGGCATATTAGGTCACGAGAGAAATGTTATTTTCTGTGGCGATTTCAACGCTAAAGACAGATCATGGGGAAACATTTCCTCCAACACACAGGGAGAGGAGCTCGAGACTGCACTTGAAACCATTGACCTGGTTTGTATCAATAGTGGCTGTGTCACTAGGACAGTGCTATTGATCTGGCTCCGGTTTCAACTTCACTCACTACAGTGTGTAGATGGTGTGTCCTAGGACACCACGGCAGCGACCACCACCCTTGCAGCATATTGGTGGAGAAATGCAGAACCAGGCAGCACAAGCTAAAGGTAAAGACTTTCCAGTATGACAGTACATGGCAAGATGTGGTGAGTAAACTAAGATGTGACAAGCGAAGAAAGCTTCAGGGCAGGAAAAAAAGCTGGGAGCAGCCACCTTGGTAGAATTTCGAGGTGGAGAAGGCTTGGGTGGATAAGCGTAGTGCTGTAAGGAGATGGCAAAATGCCAAGAAGAATAGAGCTGGTCATCCTAGTCCCTGCATGTACTTAGAAAGAGAGATGCACACAAAAGTAAGCTATTTCAAAACACTGGTCAAGGTGGTTAAATGCAAAAAATGGGCAGAGGTGTGTCAAAGAGTAAGCACAGACACGTCACTGAAATTGTTCTGGCGACTACATAAAAGCATGAGTGGTGTAGTCAAGAATAAGAGCATTTCTGACTTCCAATGTGCTGACCTCATCTGGCAGAAGACTGACGAGGACAAGGGCAAAGCCCTCTTTGAACGCTATCTAGAGCAGAGCAACCAGACAGACATGGGAGGCCGACATCTGGCCAAGGAGGCCACCTCAGACAGGTGCAAGGCCCAGAACACTTCGGATCAAGACACAGTGACAGTGAAAGAAATCAAGGCTGTCCTTCGACGATAAAAAAAAAAACAGCGCTCCAGGGCCTGATGGCATAAGATACGACGACATCAATAGGTGTACCGACAACGAGCTAGAGAAACTAGCAGACATGCACAACAACAGTATAGGGAGTGCTAGCATCAAGGAGCTATCTGATTCCCTTGCCGAAGCCTGACAAAGACCACAAAAAAATTCAGGGATATCGAATTATAACCATGCAGAATACAATAGGCAAGCTGCTGGAGAAGGTAATTGCCAGGAAATTTTCAAGCCAGCTAGAGAGGCAAGGTGTTTTCCCACCTACCCTGGGTGGGTACCGTCCAAAAAGAGAAACCTGGACCAATGCAGCAGTTTTTGCCCATGATGTCTATGAAGGTTTCCACTCAGGCATTGAAACCTTTGCTGCAGCGATTGATCTTGAGGACGCGTACAACAGAATACCATTGGATTTTTTAATGCTTCAGCTTCTTGAACTCAAAGTAAGTCCATTCCTCCTTAGTTGGATCGCTGCAGCCCTCTTCCAACGGAAAGTAGTTTTTAGATGTGGCAGTTGGACTTCGGAACCAACAACAATATATCCTGACCTACCACAGGGATCACCGTTATCTCCGATACAGTTCAACGCCTACACAGTGAGAATCACAAGTGAGCAAATCACTGGACCTGGCAGGACATTGTCATATGTCGATGATGTTTTAGTGTATCGTCAGGGTAAGGATAGAGAGCAAGTTGTTGTGGAACTACAAACCTAACTCAATCGCATAAGTACTTGGTGTGATTTTTCTTCTTCTTTCGTTCGCTTGAAATATGTCTATAACTGCAATGCTGTCTCTTGTATGAATTGAACTGTCTTTTTCAGTTCACACAGCGGTCCATAGAGTTTATCTTCCACTGTCGCCTCTCTAGGCCAGAAGGTTTGCCTAGATATGTTATATTTTGGGCAGTCTTGGAGTATGTGCTCTGCTGTCTGCAATGCCAATCCACATGTGCACATGGCTGTTTCACCAATCTTGAATTTTGTATACATGTGGTTGCGTAATATTGTGCCCTGTTCTGAGGCGAAGAATAATGACTTGTTCTGGTCTGTCCATAACGTGGTAGTCATCTTGAGCAGGTTTTGGTGGCTTTCTGACTGATTTGATCATTCTTTTCTTTTGGTGGTATGTAACGGGCACATCAGGCTGTTCTTCTTTGGCTCCTTCCTTAGCCAATTGATCAGCTCTGTCGTTTCCGGGTACTCCACAGTGGGATGGTATCCACTGTATGGTGACCTTATGCTGACTGCTAAGTTCAGAAAGTAGTGTCCTTAGTACTGGCAATTTCCCAGACAGGAGCGCCTCGAGTACTGATTTTGCATCTGTCAATAGCACCACAGGTTGTGTACCATTGCTGGTATTTAGTAATTTCTCTGTTGCTATCTTGATTGCCTCAATTTCAGCATCGTAGTTATGGCAGTACTTTCCTGTCGGTATTCTAGCTGTGTCCCTAGTATTATTTGGGTATTCTATGTACACTCCCGCTCCTCCATTTCGAACAGCATTTTGTGCTGACCCATCTGTGTAGACTCGGATCCAGAGGTCCTGTGGGTATTCTTCATCAAGGAAGCTGAGAGTGGCTGTTCTGCGCTGCACACTGTTCTGTTCTTCCTTGTCAAATATTCCTCTCACTTTTGTCTGGATTTGTAATGATAGTCTATGCTCATCTTTCCATGGAGTTCGCTCTGGAATAGTTGTTAGGGGGATACCAACTGTGGGCAGATCAGTGGTTTCTCTGCAGAGTCGTTTGGCCTGGTGGATAAAACGACTTCTTTTCAACCGCCCCATAGCTAGGTTTTCAAATCTGTCCTTCATAGGGTGGCCTGGCAAGCTGAGGAACTTTTCTGCTTGTATTAGCGTTTTCGTATCTCTGCGCTCACTCAGTGCTTGTGTCCTTCCCATCTTCTCCATTTCCACTATATGGGTTGATCTCATCCCTCCTGTGGTGACTCTAAGTGCTTGATTTTGCACGTTGTCCAGCTCTTGTAATGTGGTTTTTGATGCCGAACACCACGCAGTTGACCCGTATTCCAGGTGTGGTCGTATGCTCAGTTGATAAACTTTGCTAAGTATTTTCCCACTGGCTCCCCATGTGGTTCCACTTAGCTTTCTCAGGATGGCTATTTTCCTTCTGGCTTTTGCTACTGCTTTGTTGATGTGCTTTCTCCATGTCAGCCTGCCATCAAATGTTACTCCAAGGTATGTTGGTTCTTTATCTTCTCTTAGGGGTGTTCCATTTATCTGGATGGTCCCTGCCTTTTGTTTTGGAGAGAGGGTAAATAGGGTGGTGCTGCACTTGTCAGTGTTTATGCTGACACACCATCTATTTGCCCATGCAACAAATGTATCTACAGCTCTTTGTAGCAATCTGGTGGCCACTGATGCATGTTCATTTGTGCTCCATAGAACCAGGTCATCGGCGTACATTGCCGCTTTAATTCCATGGGGTAGATTAGCAACGAGATCATTGATGAAGATTAGAAAAAGTGTGGGGGGCAAGACTCCGCCCTGGGGAACACCGTGACGCAGTAGTACTTTTTTGCTCTATAGTCCGTCTATCTGTACTCGGGCTCTTCTGTTGTGCAAGTATGCTTTCACCCATTTGTACATTCTTCCATTGACTACAACAGTATAGAGAGTGCTAGCATCAAGGAGGAGTGGTTACATAGCTATCTGATTCCCTTGCCGAAGCCTGACAAAGACCACAAACAAATTCAGGGATATCGAATTATAACCATGCAGAATACAATAGGCAAGCTGCTGGAGAAGGTAATTGCCAGGAAAATATCAAGCCAGCTAGAGAGGCAAGGTGTTTTCCCACCTACCCTGGGTGGGTACCGTCCAAAAAGAGAAAACTGGACCAATGCAGCAGTCCTTGCCCATGATGTCTATGAAGGTTTCCACTCAGGCATTGAAACCTTTGCTGCAGCGATTGATCTTGAGGACGCATACAACAGAGTACCATTGGATTTTTTAATGCTTCAGCTTCTTGAACTAAACGTAAGTCCATTCCTCCTTAGTTGGATCGCTGCAGCCCTCTTCCAACGGAAAGTAGTTTTTAGATGTGGCAGTTGAACTTCGAAACCAACAACAATATATCCTGGCCTACCACAGGGATCACCATTATCTCCGGTACTGTTCAACGCCTACACAGTGAGAATCACCAGTGAGCAGATCACTGGACCTGGCAGGACATTGTCATATGCCGATGATGTTTTAGTGTATCGTCAGGGTAAGGATAGAGAGGAGGTTGCTGTGGAATTACAAACCGAACTCAAACGCATAAGTACTTGGTGTGATGAAGCTGTGGCAATGGTCAACCCAACAAAGGCAACAGTGACTTGGTTCTCGTTAAATAATCATATTGTCAACACTCCAACACCAACTGTAATGCTGTGTTCAGAGACGGTGGAAAGAACGCAGGCAATGAATTACCTGGGGATACGGGTTTGATCGAAGACTTGTTTAAAATGAGCACATAGACCAGGTGATAACAAAGGCCAAGCAGGGTTTGGCTGCGATGCGGGTGATGGCGGCAGCAAACTGTGAGCAGCGCCATCTATGTCTTCTGTACGAGGGGCTGGTCATGTCTGTTTTGGAGTATGCAATGGCAATCCTGACTCTCAGCCGTAAGCAGATAGAAAGGATGGAAAGGATACAGAATGAAGCTACGCGCATTATTCTTGGATGTACAAGAGATACAGCATGCAGGGCGATGCGCTACCTTCTTGATTTTCCAACCATTGAAGAGAGAATACAAGTTTGCAGGGCACGCGCCTACCTCAGAATTAACGCAAACACACAACATCCACTGCAAATTATGAAGGTGAAGGACAGCAGGTTAAAAAGAGGACGGTCGTGGATGGGTCCAGCCGAAGACATTCTTCAACAGGTGTGTTCACTTGAGGACTTAGAACCTGGCGAGGAGTGGGTACAAGTGCCAACAGATTTCTGCACATCCTTATCAGTTTGCATCCAACTAGACAGAAAATGCAGACAAGAAAATCCGGCTGCTGTGGAGGCTGAAGTACAAGCGTTGATTTTCGAGAATTCGCTAAACAGTGATGCCGTCATCTACACAGATGGGTCGGTCGTCCGACATGTGAGAAGCTCATGGGCCTTTACAGCTCGGGCCGGAGGGAGAATTGTGAAGGAGGACTCTGGTGCTTTCACTGAAACCACAAGTAGCCTGACTATGGAAGTCATGGCAGTAAGTAAAGCAATAACATGGCTCGGGACACAGACATTCACTAGGGCATGTTTCCTTAGCGGCTCAATTAACATTATCAAGAGGATAGAGGAGGGTTCAATCCGAAGAGAATGGTTGCTGCCTCTGGAGCGGTCTCGGCTGACAAAGATTAGTTTCATCTTCGTGCCAGGGCATGCGGGAGTACAAGGAAATGAGCGGGCTGACAAGCTCGCAGGTGAGGCTACTGTGGAGGGCGGACGCGCCATGGATCAGGCTGACATTCTGAATGCTCTACGAGAAGTAAGACTCTTGCGTGAACCAAGTGATGACTGTGAATCTACAACCATGGCCAGACTGCGAGAACAGCAAATTAAAAGAGGGGTGGCCAAACAAGAACACTACGCAGGAAGCCAAAGAAGATTGATAAACTAACACAGAACTGGCGTCGTTAACTGCTACACGCTGCGGGATTTGCTGAGGAGGGGATCCGAGCACTTATGGACTGAATGATTCGATGTGCAATGAGGATGTTCTGTCGACTAACTAACTAACTAACTTCCATTGACTTTGCAGTTTCTCAGTTTCTTCATCAGACCTTCTTACCAGACTTTGTCAAAGGCTTTCTTCAAATCTATCCATGCCGCAAGCACCAGCTTCTTCTCTTGGAATGCATCCTCAATTTCTTGAGAGACGTAGGTTGTCTGATCTTCCGTAGAGTAGCATTGCCTAAAGCCAGCCTGCTGTGGCACAAGGATGTTTTTACTTTCAATGTACTACTGCAGTCTGCGATTGATGGTGCGCTCCAGTGTTTTGCGGAGACATCTGATAAGGCTAATTGGTCTGTACCTAGAGGCAATGGAACTATCTTTCCCTGATTTCAGGAGGGGTATCATGATTGCTTCTCTCCAGGCTTGTGGAACACTGCCTAAAGTCCAATTGTTATTGGAGATCTGCAACAGCTTTGCTTTGGCCTCTGTTCCTAGGTTCCTGATCATTTCATTGGAGATACCATCAGTTCCTGGTGACTTTCTCACTTTCAGTTTTGATATTACTACCTACAGTTCGCTGATTGTGATGGGTGCCTCCAGAACCTCATGTACTATTTCCTTCTGTCCTGTATGTTGCCGTTTCTCTTGAATCTCTTGTTGTTTCTCTGGACTAATTTTGATATTGTTATCTTGTGCGAATGAGTCCGCAAAATGGTCAGCTGCTTGCTTTCTTGTTAAGATGTTTCCATCTTTATGTAGTGCAATTTTTGAGTTTCTCCCTGTGCCCTCATCGTTAAGTTGTTTTATTAGCTTCCACAATTTCCTTGTGTCTCATTCAAAGTTCAGAGACTCTGTTTTTTCCTGCCAGCTTTTCCGTCTAGCCTGCAGCTTGGCCCTTTGAAATCTGGCTTTTGCGTGCTGGAATTTATTGTGGTGCTCTTGGCTGGGTGTGGCCTCTGCTTGCTTTCTACACACTTCAACATCATTATGCAACTGTTCCAGTTCACTACTCCAGTAGGGTTTATATTGTTTACGGGCTCCTCTTGGTACTGTTTCTCGCGCTGCCTGTAGTATGCATTTCCCAAACTCTTCAACTACTTTATTTATGTCTTTCTCAGTGTTCAGGTTTCTAACCAGTATGCTGGTACAATGCTTGTACATTGCCCAGTCTGCTTTCTTGTAGTTCCACCTCGAGAGGGTGCTGCTTTCACTTACAAGCTCATTTTCTACAGCTAGAAAGACTGGCCAATGGTCACTGCCACCTAGTTGTTTCCCAACAATTCGTGTAATGTTCCACTCCAGGTCTGGTGAATGAAAAGCCAGGTCAGGTGTAGTTGTAGTGTGCCATGATCTCGATTAGAAAGTATGTGGGTCGGACGGCTTGTTAACCAAGATGAATCTATTCTCATCCTGCCAGTCTTCCAGTCTCTCTCCTCTCTGGTCTATGTGATCATAGCCCCAACTCTGCGAGTGGCTGTTGAAATCGCCACACACAATCATTTTTTTTCTGTTAATGGTAGTGTGAACAGTGCCTGTGGGCGGTCACTTGGACAGTAGTAATTGATCAGATGTAGTCCTGTATTACCTGTCTTAAGTTTAAGTGTCTGATACTCAGCCCATTCCATGTAGACTTCGATTTGGGAAGCAGTGATGTTGGATTTTACAAGGGTAAGTATCCCATCTTTTCGCCTGTCCTTTCGGTCAGATCGGTAACACTGGTAGCCTCTGGTTTTGAAGGCTATATTTTCGTTGAGGTGAGTTTCTTGCAAACAACATATGCTTACTTTTTCTTGGTCCAGGATGTTTTCTAATTCTATTACTTGGTGTGATGAAGCTGGGGCAATGGTCAACCCAACAAAGGCAACAGTGACTTGGTTCTCGTTGAATAATCATGTTGTCAACACTCCAACACCAACTGTAAAGCTGTGTTCAGAGACGGTGGAAAGAACGCAGGCAATGAATTACCTGGTGATACGGTTTGATCGAAGCCTTGCTTATAGTTAGCTCATAGACCCGGTGATAACAAAGGCCAAGCGGGGTTTGGCTGCGATGCGGGTGATGGCGGCAGCAAACTGTGAGCAGCGCCATCTATGTATTCTGTACGAGGGGCTGGTCATGTCTGTTTTTGAGTATGCAATGGCAATCCTGACTCTCAGCCGTAAGCAGATAGAAAGGATGGAAAGGATACAGAATGAAGCTATGCGCATTATTCTTGGATGTACAAGAGATACAGCATGCAGGGCGATGCGCTACCTTCTTGATTTTCCAACCATTGAAGAGAGAATACAAGCGTGCAAAGCACGCGCCTACCTCAGAATTAACGCAAACACATAACATCCACTGCATAGTGAAATTAGGAAGGTGAAGGGCAGCAGGTTAAAAAGAGGACGGTCGTGGATGGGTCAAGCTGAAGACATTCTTCAACAGGTGTGTTCACTTAGGACTTAGAACATGGCGAGGAGTGGGTACAAGTGCCAACAGATTTCTGCACATCCTTTTCAGTTTGCATCCAACTAGATAGAAAATGCAGACAAGAAAATCCGGCTGCTGTGGAGGCTGAAGTACAAGCGTTGATTTTCGAGAATTCGCTAGACGGTGATGCTGTCATCTACACAGATGGGTCGGTCGTCCGACATGTGAGAAGCTCATGGGCCTTTACGGCTCGGGCCGGAGGGAGAATTGTGAAGGAGGACTCTGGTGCTTTCACTGAAACCACAAGTAGCCTGACTATGGAAGTCATGGCAGTAAGTAAAGCAATAACATGGCTCGAGACACAGACATTCACTAGGGCATGTTTCCCTAGCGACTCAATGAACATGATCAAGAGGATAGAGGAGGGGTCGATCCGAAGAGAATGGTTGCTGCCTCTGGAGCGGTCCCGGCTGGCAAAGATTAGTTTCATCTTCGTGCCAGGGCATGCGGGAGTACAAGGAAATGAGAGGGCTGACAAGCTCGCAGGTGAGGCTACGGTGGAGGGCGGACGTGCCATGGACCAGGCTGACATTCTGAATGCTCTACGAGAAGTAAGACTTTTGCGTGAACCAAGTGATGACTGTGAATCTACAACCATGGCCAAACTGCGAGAACAGAAAATTAAAAGAGGGGTGGCCAAACAAGAACACTACGCAGGAAGCCAAAGAAGATTGATAAACCAACACAGAACTGGCGTCGTTAGCCGTTACACGCTGCGGGATTTGCTGAGGAGGGGATCCGAGCACTTATGGACTGAATGGTTCAATGTGCAATGAGGATGATCTGTCGACTAACTAGCAAACTAGTTGTATAGTATATAATGTTCTATTTACATTAACCTCAATCGTTAGTTACTCTGGCAGTAAAAGGAATTTGCAATATTGTCTCAGGAACCATATCTCTGTTGCTTCTAAATTCTTCATAATTTGTTCATTTACGTTCCAAGATTCACCGCTAACAACAAAGATTCTTCTACAGTCAACATCAGCATTTTCAGCTGCTGTTGATGTACTAGGCAAGAATACTTGACGCTCATTACTTGTTTCAGGTTTGGGGGGGGGGGGGGGGGGGGGCCCAAACCTGAAACAAGTAATGAGCGTCAAGTATTTGGAAAGCATAATATTATCAGCCGGTATCCCTGGCCTAGGAGTTAACTCCATAATCCCATATATTCTCGTGAGTAACGTAACATGCCCATGAATCGTTAGCGATTCTCGTCGCGTTGGTAACTTACGGGGTATGTGAGCCGGTCGCTCAGAAAGCAATGGCAAACTACTGAGCGTAATCTTGCCTAGTACATCAACAGCAGCTGAAAATGCTGATGTTGACTGCAACGTCCTGTAAGGGATATGCAACAGTCAGCAGAAAATCGGCTGCTCTGTAATAAAAGATAATGTTAATATTATTTGGTATGAAACGTTGAAAGTCGGTTAGAAGCTGTGGTAGACGGTATTCAAGGGTTCATTAAGGCAGACGTGGCTTTAAGAAAGGTCGACTTCATAACAGACACTGTTGGTTGGTTGCAAACTTGTTGCTATTGCAGCTGTGAAATGACAAAGTGTGATAGAGGTGGACAAAGTAAGCAATGTTATGTTAGCTAGACCTCGAGAACACTCTTTGTATTGTTGAAAGATGGACCAATGGAAGGTTAGTGTAGCAGACATTGTGGTATAGAAAGTTGAAGATGTCAGCCATGGGAAGTGGATCTCTGCTGACGAATGCTCAGATGATATTGAAACTATCCCAGGTGGAGCCACAGATTGCATTGCCATGAATGTTATTATGGCTGTTTCATTGGAGCTCGTGTACAATGGAGGTTTGGAGTTTTTAGTGGTGCTACATGGAAAAGTTGTGAAGCTATCTATGAAAGACAGAGACACTTTGTGTTAGAAAAGAAAAAAAAAACCAAGAGTGTGAAGAGCTGGGTGATTAGTATGCATAAGTGCTTCTTTAGTGGATACTCTGGACTATTAAGTTGAAGCTTTCGGTAATGTAAAAGAGGGAAAGTGTTGACGTTGATGATTGTGTCTTGTGAAATGTCTGTTCAGATAAAAGTTAAAGACACGTTTGACATAACTACAGAAGCAATATTTTTTCCTACTTTTTTATAAGTTTACACGAGATATTTATAAGTTTGGTCGAGATGGTTCATGTTTTGGCCAACATTTTTCCCCATTTGGTTAACACATTTTCTTACTTCGGTCAACATATTTCATAGTTTAGCCCATATATTTTTCTCTTTTGGTTAACAAATTTTCTTACTCTTCAGAAGTTTGGTGTACGTTTTTCTTTACTTGGTCAATATTTTTCTTATTAGGTTAACACATTTTCCTAAGTTTTATAAGTTTTGTGTAACTTTTTTCTTCAATTGGGCGATATTTTTCTCATTAGGTTAACACATTTTCCTAAGTTTTATAAGTTTTGTGTAACTTTTTTCTTCACTTGGGCGATATTTTTCTCATTAGGTTAACACATTTTCCTCCTTTTCATAAGTATGGTTGAGATATTTCTCCACTTGGCCAATATTTTTCCCATTTGGTTAACACATTTTCCTAATGTTTATAAGTTTGGACGACATATTTATAAGATTAGTTGAAACATGTCTTTACTTGGACAATATTTTTCACATTAGGTTAATAACGTTTCCTACATTTTAAAAGTTTGGATGCGATATTTCTTTACTTGACCAATATTTTTCATCTTTGGCTAACAAATGTTCCTACTTTAGTCGACATATTTTCCTATTTTTTGTAAGTTTGGTCGAGAAATTTCAAAACTTGGTCAATATTTTTCCTAATTTGGGTACCACATTTTCTTATAACGGTCGACATCTTTATAAGTTTGTCCATCATTTCGCCTATTGTATAACTTCAGTCGACATATTTCTTGCTTTTACTAGCATGTTTTCTTACTTGTTATAAATTCGGATGAGATATTTCTTTACTTGGCCAATATTTTTCACCTTTGGCTAACAAATGTTCATACATTTTATAAGTTTGGACGAGACATCTATACGTTTGATCGATATTTTTCCTATTTGGCTAACATGATTTCCTACTTGCCCAATATTTTTCACATTTGACGAACAATTTTCCTACTTTTAATAAGTTTGGTCGAGACATTTCCTATTTTGGTCACAATTTTTAATTAGTTTGGTTACCATTTTCCCTACTTTTTTTATAATGTTAGTCGAGACGTTTCTTATTTTGACCAACAGTTTTGTCAGTTTGGCTAACAATTTTTCCTACATTTCAATGTTGGTCGAGATATTTCTGTATTTGGCCAACATTTTCATTAGTTTGACTAGCCTTTTCCCTACTTTTTATATTCTTGGTTGAGATATTTCTTATTTTTACCACGAGTTTTATAAGTTTGGCTAACACATTTTACTATATTTTATAAGTCTGGTCGACATATTTCTGTATTTGGCCAACATTTTTAATAATTTGGCTAACATGTTTTCTTGTTTGATTGTTGGAGTGGTACATAGAACCTGTACTTTTGTCTGGATGTGAAATGTGGCAATGAGCCGACACATTGAAAAACATATATTGGCATTGGAAATAGGTTTCTGCGGAAAGATGCAAAGACCCATTTGGCCAGTCAGAAGAGTTAATGAAAGTGTAAATGTCTGCTATGAGCCGCGATAACTGCGCTGGTCAGGCCAGCGGGTACATGATATGTCATGTTATATGAGACACCTAAGATTGATCCGGGGAAGCTTGTTGTGTTCACAGGTAATAAGAATAGCTAAACACTCGTCGGTGTATGACCCGATAGCTGTTAAGTAAAAGGTACACCTCCCCCAACTGGCCTCAGTGCTCACATCTCTCCTCTATGTCTATGAGAAAAGGTTAGTCGAACTGTGATGGCTTTATTATAGTTGTGCATACTATATTCGAAACTGCCTTGTGGTGTATAGAGGCCTCGGTAGTAGTAGTAGTAGTTTCGTGTTCTTTGCTGTTACTTGGTGACCCTAGGACGCCTCGGACATAGAGAAGCTAGAGAAAAGGGACCTTTTTAAACTTCCGACGCCCTGTTGACGCGGGGGAAGAATCACTCCCGTACACGGTGGTCATCACGAGTTAGGTCCCCTGGTTCAATCGATAACAGAACGCCGTTTTTTTCTGTAGTATCCCTCTTAACCATTAGGTCTCGGCTGTACCCTTACGCGTGTGACAGGATGCAACGCCATCTTTGACCGCATGTAACCATTACCCACATTTCCCTATACATGGTGGTATTACATGTCTATCTTGTGAGATGTTGGTTTACTTCTACCACACTAATACATACGAGTAGAAACATGGAGCTTGAAATGGGTAAACAGTAGCCAAGAGACTACAAGGACAGAAAAACACAATGTCTGATGTGAGGTGGCTTTAAAAAGTTAGAACAAAAATCGCTGTGATGAAGGTCGTCTTTTGCAAGTTGGAATACATACTGACTAATATAAAGTTGTCAACTGTAATGAGAAATAAAAGGAGTGTTTAAGTGCTACATAGAACCTGTACTTTTGTATGACTGTGAAGCGAGGTCAGTGAGCAGACAAGCTGATATGCCTCTAATGCCAGTGGCGTTGTGGATTCTGAGACATCGTTTTTTAAAAAGTTCACTAGACACCCGCATGAAATTCCCTCCAAATACTACAAGGCAACATGACAAAACAGGCAGCATAGCAGACACATAGATACTATATCAGCTCTGTAAGGCAACATACTTTGATAATGTATACGTAAATGACGCTTTCCAATAATACTACACACCTCTATAGGCAGTGGTAAACCCGTATACACAGATACACGATACTTTCCTAAAGGAGACTCTAGCCAAGTTCGCAGTGCAACTATATAGAGGCATGCATATTGAGTTGATATGAAATATGTTTGATTATTTTTACACCCGGATGTAATAGGCGACAACTCACAACACAGCTACGAAGGGTTGACAAGGGTGACATGTATCACCTTCACATATTGGTCAATCTATGCACACTGCCCAATAACATAGTACATCTTCCTTTTTCATGCCCCAAGCGTTTTCAATGTCACAAGAATAACGAACTACTGATATTTAAGATCAGAGTGGCACATGCTGATACCGTTTGTGATATCTCCTACTCATACCACTTGTTTTAACTGCATAAGGACACATACACCTAGCCCATAATCTTCAATCGCCAATTATGAGAAAAATCGAGGGTAGTGTTATTGATTTTTATTGGATGTCCCGACAATAGGTGTTAATCCCTTAATCCTCTTCCAACCTTGTTATGCACCTTTATTAATATCGCGAACTATTTGCAATGGCGGAGATATCAGAAATATTATTAACCCGACTTGGTCATTACGAGGATGATAATCCCCTGGATTAGCCGTTATGAAGATGCGTATCGATTTTTTGTAACACCTGTTATGGTATTGGGTATATCATATTTTGATTTTGAAGTTAGGTTATATTTTGTAACTCGTAGGTACAACGGTGAAATCTGCTGCCTGTGTTTTTCATCACCGGTGGGACTTGTGGCTGCGGCGACAAGGCCGGACAAAGCGACCCTACATCTTATGATCAACTAGAGACCCACATGTTGATGACTGGCAATTTTACCAACGACAAAGTACCGAGATTCGAACCTGTCACTTCCACAGTGTCTGGGGTATCACCTAAACATACTCCGAAACCAGCGCACCAACTCTACTTTTCTAATTATAACCGGGTTAATAACACCAGAGCTCGAAATCACAACTAAGTAACCAGCTAATGTCAATATTTCTTCTACCACTAGACCGCCTCACTGGGATTCGAACCCGATGATAGTGTTCAGAAGCGTTTATCTAATTACTCATCCACTCACTCCACCCCTTAACAACGAATATCACAAAGTCATACCCACTAAAACTATCGGCCATCTTTACATTTTAAGGTTTTCCTTTGAAGAGTTGTAACCGGTATGATGATAGTATTTACGTCCCATCCACTACAGATAATAGTAACCACCGTTATAATAAACAGTCGACCCTTTACAATAGATATATAATGAAAATATCCTAGGTCTTCTGACGACCGACGCCGCCATTATGTGTTGAATGTGTCGGTGGTAGACCTCTATGCCATTATTTACCCACTTCTCCACTCGATCACCCTGGCACTTACCAAGGAACGGGTGTAATTATCTAACCACTCCATCCCTCTCCCACCTCTTAACAAGGATCAGAGGCAGTTATCTAGCTATTTCTACACTCACCTACCCCTTGACAACGACCTGGAGCCTTTATCTAGCAACTCCTCTGTCTCTTAGCAAGGAACCGACGCATTCATTTAGCCACTTCGCCACTCGCCCACCCCTTTAAAATGTTCAGAAGCACTTCTCTAGCTAATTCTCCGCTCATCTACTCCTTATTAACGAATAACACTAAGCCACGCCCCTTACACCCGTTACTACCGGCCATCTTTACTTTTTTAAGGTTTTCATTTGAAGAGGTATAATCTACATGATAGTGTATAGGTCCACTACGACCCACTACAGATCATATACACGCCATATTTACCTTTTTACTTATTACAATAGTCATATGACACCCGGCGTGGCTCAAGGGTTCGAACCGTCTAGCCCCATCACCCGCACTCGTCACTGACCCGCCTTGTGGTCACTCAGCAATGCCTGGCCAAGTAGTTACTACATGACACTGTATTACTGGATTCGACCCCGACTGCTCCATGCGACCGCTCCGCCGCGCTCGCTCCTGCGCCTGCCCCCGTGCGCCCTTGGTTGTTGGTTGTTTATTTATTTTTATTTTTTTTTTACACTTATTTAAAATATGATACACAAACTCAATTATCTGCCCTTAGAAAAACACGTCTTTTATTAGAATTATCGACCCTTACATATGACCTAGATACCTACCCTACCCAAACCGCCCCGGTCCCGAGCTGGATTGGGGTCACTCCAGCAAGGTTAATCCAGACAATATAATTAGGCGCAGACAGAAACCCTAACCCTAACCCCTAACCCTAACCCCTAACCCCTAACCCAAACCTCTAACCCTAACCCCTAACCCTAAAACCTAACCCTAACCCTAACCCCTAACCGTAACCCTAATCCTAAGGATTGGGATCAATCCTTAGAGGTCAATCCTGAAATAATAATCAAATATAACGTAACCCACTACTACGCACTCACTCAGTACCAGGGCGACGGAACCATGTACTACCAGTCCAATATGAGGAAAATGCGATTGCAAACCGTAGCTATAAGCGTAAACACGCCACAGGCCTTAACTATTCAATGCCTAACCGCCATGTTGGTGACCGGAAGTCCCTCCTGAATATTTTAATGCTTTAACTTGTTTCAGATGTGTACTATTTATCAGTGTATTTAGTGGGCCAGGGGATCTGCTAACCTGCATTACTTCAGCTTGTGTTATATTTGTATGCATATTGTTTCTGCTGCATGTTCATTCACTTGCACTTTGCTGGATTGACAGATGCTATTTTGTTATATTGTGCTACAAAACAGGCATAATAACAACCCATGGTGATAAGACCATGAAAGGAGTTATACATCTCCATAGCACAAAGCATGGGCTAAATTATAGAGACCATGTGTTGCCCATGCACGTTGAACTAAGGTTATTAATAAGCGCCTTTTCCTGTCACAAATGGAGCGAAGCAAGGATATGTCCTGTCACCAACATTGTTCAGCCTCATGTTTTCAGCTATGCTGACGAATGCCTTCGAGAACAGTGGCATTGGAATAGACATCAACTACCGCATGGGTGGAAAGTTGTTCAATCACAGAAGACCGGAAGCCAAAACCAAAACTAACAGCGACATCGTCAGAGAGCTGCTGTTTGCTGATGATTGCGCTCCTTATGTCAACTCAGAGGCAGACATGCAACACAATGTTTCAGCTTTCTCATATGCTTGTGCCAACTTTGGGCTCAATATCTTGTTGTTTGTCCATTGTCATAAGTCGGGGTGCCCCACCGGCTAGATGAAAGTATTAGTTACTGGCGAGCAACCCCAAATAGTCAGAAACTGACTAGGGACAAAATCTATATGGCTGAACTATAGATTAGGCCCATGAATATCCAACGAACAGCTCCAAGTGTCTCGTTACAAAATGAAATGAACTGTGCTGAATATTCGCCAAGGAATGGGAAAGAGAAGGTTAGCTAAGATAGATGTTTAAGTCTAAATATATGAGTATAGACGACTATCTCAGTACAGGTTTTTCTCCCTGACTGCTCCCTTCCTTGGTGTCTAAGTGAACCCCCACCAATGTACACACACAACACGTATGAACAATTGGAAAAAATATAATGACAGAACTATGAGTTACAATACTACAACATTTATTTACTAATCATATTAAACATTGGATGTTATTCAAAATGATGATGATGATATCATATAGATCAGTGGTTCTCAACCTTTTTTGGTCCGTTCCCCCCTTCACCATAGTCTTAGGACGTCATTCCCCCCCCCCCCCTGACCATATTTTTAGGACATCATTCCTCCCTTACCATATTTTAAGAACGTCATCCCCCCCCCCTTTTGTATTTCCTCCCTAAAAATTTCCCCCTGCCCCATACACAGTATACATAATAATTGAAGCTAAATTTAATAGCACATACTAAAACAAGTCTAGACATGTACATAAAATGTGATTTGCAGATCTACTTACGTTATAAAATGATTTTCAGAAGGGTGATGCGTACAGAAGCGTAAAGTATGAAAGGAAAAGCAAGATCAAGTAATCGGTTCTTGTATTAAAGCGATCTTGAAATAATCTTCATTCCCCCCCCCCCCTGGAAACCCCAAAATTCCCCCCTGAGGGGGGGGGGGGAATTCCCCACCGGTTGAGAACCACTGATATAGATAGTGATGAGAAACATTACGTAACTTGTTACTTGATCTATCTGGATCTGTGGTCCAGATCCCCACTCTCCAGTAGACTCAACAAAAAGAAACAGCTTGCCGGTACTCTGACGAATCCTGTCAGTCCTGACACGACCTAGTCTTCACTCGTCCTTGAGATCTACAACATAGGTGCTCCTTGTGAGAGCTTGAAAGAAAGTCGAGAATGTGTTATATCTAATTCTACATCAGCGCAATCCTAATTAAAACATATCATAACACAAACATATACAATGACCAGTCTGGCCAAGTTTATCTTCCAGCTCTACTGCGTTCACCATCCTCCTTCTCCCTACTGTCTTTAGTCAGGGACGGGCTTTTCAATTGTCTCACACGCCTGTAATGATTACATTTCTGCCGCCCCATGTCCATGTCGCTAATACAGAAATTCTGTGTCGTACAGCCGCTCCGTCCAAAGTTGGTTTAGCAGCTCACAGGATCGGTAATGGTATTATAATAATGCCGGGTCATCCGGGCTTACAAGCCGTGACCAGTAGCTGTGCCAGGTTCCCATGCATTACCGTGAACGCACGCCCACAATACACTGAGAAAGTTTAGCACCATATACCCTATACCAATTGTGGGTAATGTCTGTACCATTACACCTCTGCTTCCAACACAATCGTTGGCCAATGTGCCAATGCGCAGACAATAGCATAACACTTCATATTGGTAGGTTTGCAAATGACAAATCAATATATCAAACATCCAATACACATAAACATATTGATTAAACTAGACATATTATGATACTTTAACATCATAGCATAATGCACTAGTTAGTTTGTATGTATACGAAATGAGACGTATATACACAAAAAGAATATGTACGAAGCATATTCCTAGCATCGTATATTCATATGAAATTACACATACATACATCCAACATATCCGTAAACATTATATTACTTCAAGATAGACATATAATGATACTCAACATAATAGCATCAGGCATTATTAATGAGTACTATTATTGTATAGCTACAAAATGAGATATACAACAAGTCTAATTGAAGTGACCACACAGACCAGCCATATTTGCTGATCTGCCCGGTTTAATCACCACTTAGTTACTGCTGTGGTAAGAATTAAAGAAATAGTCAGTTGACTATATTCTGTACAACAAATGCACACACCAAAAGAGACTAGTCTAGTTTACAAAGAAATGACAAGCATCTACCAAGACACCTAAAAGTCTACTTAGACAATGATATGCCTTTCACAAGTTTCTACTTCTCAGAAGAGTAATACATGAAGCACAATGATATTGAACACAGAACTTAGAAAGAACACTCAAGTAACCTACGCCAAAGATAGTTCTTGAAATAACCTAGATCAGATATAGACTGAAAATCGGTACATCCATCTAAGAGACTAAGAGACTTACTAAGGGACTAGTTACTAAGAAATAATTCTCCTAGTGAAATCTAGCAACATAAGAATCATACGTATGACTACAAACGAGCTGGTTGTCTCACCTGTTCTGAAGTCAAACATTTTCTAACATAAAACAGGCTAGGGACCCTTATTTAAGCTGAGTCCAGCAGACAGTATTATCTCCTTGGCATTCCCGTCATAAATTCTTCTTATCTCCCCCTGACGGTAATTGCAATTATCACTGCAACCTGGCCATCACACCTGTGGGTCTGACAATTATTAGCCCCCTGAGTCTTATCAGTGATTTCACACCTTGCACCTCTAGTCTCTACCAGATGGAGGTCAGCCATCGCGGTTGGGCGGTTTCCTAGCTCTGCTTATCAGGTGTTGACTTGGCTTGTTTACTGCCTTAGGGCTATTATCTCCACCTTTCTACAGGTAATTGCCTTTATTCACCCAATGGCCCAGTTCATTGTTGATTCAGCCAGGGTCTACCTGGGCAAGAAGGTGCCAATGTGTCTGTGTGGTGTCATAGCCCGTCTGGGTCAGCAGTTTTCTAAGGTGTAGACTAATTTAAATTATCTAGTTGTGTCCGTCTCAAGTAGCCCATTTTACTTGCCATCTGCAAGCTTACGTCATGGCTAGAGGCTTTTTGTGAATAATCTTACCTCACGATTAGATAGCCGTGGAGTAGCGTGATTAATTCATTCTTTCTCAATTTGGCCTCTCAAATTTGGAGACCGAGAAAAATATTCTGGGATGTTAAGGCGGCATTTCACGACAGAGCTTCCCCCTTAAAAAAAGTTTCTGCCAGAAATCTTTTGTCAACGCACGCCGTACATCCCAGAATAATGCCTAAGCACTCTCCGTTCTGTATCTGCCTAAAGGTTTCCAATATTCCTTGTGGCAGTGGGTTGTCCTGCATCTGCATAAAGACGTCCCATTTCCATACTCCAAGGATACTCTGGATAGGTCCTTGTACCTGGTTTTCGGCCGGGATTCCATGCAATAGCTTGGTAAAATCCGGTACTTGTCAGGAGGTTGTATTTTTACCCCTCTGGGAAAGATCACAATCAACGGGATTCTTCGGCGCCTCTGGGCAACGGTCTTAGTCCACTTCCTCACGTGATTTAATCCTTTCAGCCGAGGATGTACCCGTAGTGAAGTCTTGCATAAGCTGGCCACAGCAAAGCTTGTCTCCGTGATTTTCCTCCATCCTTTATAGATTCTTAACTGATCCATCAATATCTTCCTTTCGAAAAGAATAATGTTACACATCATGGTCCCATGATATAAATTCAACTGGCGCTTTCCTCCTTCAAAGTCGGGCGTAACAATCTTCCCTCCTCGGTGTCCCGGTTTCTTCCCCTGATAATCAGTTAACGGGCTGAGTTTCTCTGCATTAGAGTTTCTTGTACAAACCGTGCTAGAAATTGGAAATTTAGTATGCCAAGTTGTCATGCCTTGAGAGATAACATAGTTACTCCAGGGCGATAAAGTGGAGTTTCTTTTGAATAAAGTATCCACAAATAGCTGATCTACTCCTATCAAATCGACCTGACTGAAGGGTAGATTGAGTCCTAAGAGTGTTGATTCCAAACCACTCTTGACTTCTGTTACTTCGGGTCCCTGTTGCTGGAATTCCCTGATAACTTCAGCTAATGAGATGATAGGCGTTTCTTCCTCCATCTTGTGCAAAGAATTTTCTTCTTTTGCAACTACAGACAATGTTGTCTGCACAATATCAGAGTCCATATTCTGGCTCATGACAATACCCTGTGTTTCCTGAGTCTCCGAACTGGTATACTGTGAGATAACTGGAAATGTTTCCTTGTCTGGATGTTCCTCTCTGGCCGTGCTTTAATGGGCTAAGTCCAGTTGAGGTAAATCCTGTGGTGGGCTTGTGTCTAAGCAATCCATCACATTACGTAAATCATTTGAACTGAGATCTAGTATCTTGTCCTGAGCTGCAGCCTCAAAGATCACAAAGGGTTCCAATTTTCCCTAAAATTTTCCTTACTTGACCACTTGACCCCTGCTTGACCACTGCTTGACCACTAATTTACCACCCTTTAAGCATCACCATATCATTACAACTACTTTTCCCCTAAAATTTTCTCATTTGACCACCACTTGACCACTAATTTACCACCCTTTAATCACCACCATATCATTACAATCACTTTTCCCTAAAATTTCCTCATTTGACCCCCTTGACCCCTGCTTGACCACTGGTTGACCAGTGTGACCACCCTTTGATTATCACCAATAGTTGTTGGTCTAACACCTGATCGAGTCCCAGACTCACAAAACGCGACCACTTCTTGATCCTCACTAATAGTCTAACACTGGTTCGAGCCCCAGACTCCTACGACCATCTTTACTTTTGTTCAGATGATAGTGACCCTCTACACCTCTTAACAACTAATGATAATCAACCCTCTTTACTTTTGTTCCGTTGATAGTGACCCTCTACACCTCTTATCTTATTAAGTTTATGACCACCCCTATATCGACCACTAATACCCACCCCTTATCATACACCATATCCATTACTTTATAAGATTTCTTTTGTAATGATGGTAGTGAATAAGCTACACCCCACCCTTTACTTTCACTAAGACACTACTATCACACTTGGTACCAACATTTGTAAATATACATGTGGTTGGAACCCTCGTTTTAATTACACCCCACCTCTTACCCATCATCCCCGCCTAAACACCACTGTCTTATTTTCACTGGCAGAGACCATACACACCCTCACACCCCGCCCTTGGCAGTTTATACCGCTTTCACTATCTCGCTACTCATAGTTGTATAACACCACATTCATATACCCTATGTTTTGTAACCAACCAAAATATATAACTTACATCCCTTCAACCACCCCTTCAGCCCCTTCATCCGTACTCCCTTCATACACTCCACTACCTTAATTACTTTCACAGACTACATTCCCACCAAAAAAATAGACCCGGACCAGCCATAATTACTTTTACAGAAACTTACCCGACAAGAAAAAAAATTTTTCTCCCGCTCAAAAAAACCCACTCGGCAAATATTTCTTTCATAAACCCTATATTTTGCCATCTTGGATGCGGAAATGTGTGGATGAGTTCCCAACATAACTACTCCCACCACGGCATGGTGGAGACACATCGGGGGAGAATCAAGATGAATCTATTCTCACCCTGCTAGTCTTCCAGTCTCTCTCCTCTCTGGCCCATGTGATCATAGCCCCAGTTCCTCTTGTGGCGGTGGAAATCGCCACACACACTAGTTTTTTCTTTTTTTTTTTAAATTTTAATAGTAGTGTATCCAGTGCCCGTGGGCGGTCAGTTGGATAGTAGTAATACACTAGTAATTGATATGATTTAGGTCTGTGTTGCCTGTCTTAAGTTTAAGTGTCTGATACTCAGTCCCTTCCATGTAATCTTCAATTTGGGAAGCAGTGATGTTATTTTTTTTTTTTTTACAAGGGTCAGTATCCCACCCTTTCGCCTGTCCTTTCAGTCAGATCGGTAACACAGGTAGCCTCTGATTTTGAAGGCTATATTTTCGTTGAGGTGAGTTTCTTGCAAGCAACATACACTAACTTTTTATTGGTCCAAGATGTTTTCTAGTTCTATATTTTTGTTGCTGACTCCCTCCGCATTCCAGTGCTTTATTTTTAGTCTTTGTTTGGTAATGCCAGTCTCTCAATTCTCATGTCCTCTGGCTCCACAGGACATCTAAGAAGGACCTCCAGTAGTTGTGGTTGGACCATTTCGAGGCATAAAGCCCGGGACTGCGCCTGTCTGGGGGTCCAAAACAGGGCAAGCATCATAACATTTAGCTGTGGTCGACATATTTAATGGCGTAATTGCGTAGCATCATGATTTCTGTGGTGCGCCTCCTGGCTGGTTGCCTCCATCTTCAGCACCTTTCCTTTACTAGAGCAGACTGTGGTCTTACTTGAGTTTAGATGTGTAGGCACGCACACACGTGTCTGCGCATGCATATACGTGCATTCACATCTAGAGCGCTCTGGTTATTTCTCGGCGCCAGTGACTCGCCGCCACTCCTTCTCCTGTTAGTTAAAACATGTCCGCCACGTGAAAGCCAGGAGTTTGACTTTTGCTGCAGAGGTGTAGAATGCACGAGCCATTGGGTTATTAATATTATGCAAGGTTGGGCGCTCAATCCAACTCTGCGGCCCCGGCTACGTAACTGCAACATTTTGAACCACGTATATGTTCGAGACAAGAACACTGAGCTGATCCACGACTAGGGTGATCGAGTGAAATGCGAATCATGACAGCCCACGCTTGCCGGCATGGCACATGATGTATGGATAATAATGTGCCAGCTTCCGCTGTGGGAGAAAATATGGCCGCCTGCTGAACTATTTTATAACAGTTTGTTGGCGGACTATATTAATATTAATAACAATCATTCACAGATTGTTGGTGGTAGATATTAATCTAGTACATTTCCTCAAAGTTTGTTGATGCGATGGTGAATATCAATTTACATAATTGTTTTATTTCGTATTAAACTCAGTGCTAACTAACCCATTTTTCGAATCGGTACAAAATTTAAATTAAATACAATAAATATAAATAATGTTAAATATTGAGCACAACCCACTCACTACTGGCAACGCTGATCGCATTCTGGTACGAACCTAAGGCCTATCGACGTCAATATGGAAGCACTAGACTCGAGTTTCGCTCTCGTTTGAGCTCGTCAGTAGTGCATATCCCTGGATATGCCCCCTCAGGGATATGCACTACTGACGAGCTCAAACGAGAGCGAAACTCGAGTATAGTGCTTCCATATTGACGTGGATAGGTCTTAGGTTCGTACCAGAATGCGATCAGCGTTGCCAGTAGCGGGTTGTGCTCAATATTTAAATTTCAAATCCCGAAACAACCAAATAAACAATATGTTAAATAGCATGCCCCATCAGATTTTATATTTCAATTATTTGAGTGATTACTAATGAGACCACTACCAAACAAAAGATAGGCCTTAAGAAACCGAATCTAACAGTACCAAGATGATTGATGCATGTATGTCAATTAGAAGTGAAGATATGCATCTTTGAGTGTCATGATCTTAAACACATGAATTGAGACAAAAGATCTCTTTTGGGCATCATTTTTTCGTGTCCGAGTCAAGGTCATAGCAGAAGTTATCAAAATTCATGTTCTTATTTGTGTAGCTTGTTTATTTTTAAACGAACATCCTAGCAACCATACACCATTCATTGCGATCGGTGTAGCGAAGCCTAACTGCTTATGTCATCTATTTTTACATATGATGTAACGTTATCTAATTAGCATATAAAAATGGCCACCAATTAGTTATTTTAATTAATTACCATGTGCATTCTTTATATTAGCTTTAAACCCTGGAAAGTTGTATCTTGTATTATGCGGAATGATGATATACTCTTAACGGATATCTCCTGTTTAGATAGTATGCAACATTATCTAATTAGCATATAAAAATGGCAGCAAACTAGTAATTATATTAATTAATTACCACGTGCATTCTTTATGTTAGCTTTAAACCCTGGCAAGTAATATCTTGGATTACGCGGAATGATGCTACACACATAACGGGTTAAATCATGTTTACATATCATGCAACGTTATCTAATTAGCATATAAAAATGGCCATCAATTAGTTGTTATATTAATTAATTACCACGTGCATTCTTTATACTAGCTTTAAACCCTGGCAAGTAATATCTTGTATTATGCGGAATGATGCTACAAGTTAATGGGTTAAATCCTGTTTACATATCATGCAATGTTATCTAATTAGTAAATTTAGAAAATTATTGCTGTGATGTATGGTTGCTACTAGATTCCTTTTAAATAATAATAAACATTTCTTTTGCAGACTGGAAAATCTCGAACATGTGACAACCGGAAAGAAAGATACAGGAAGACAGCATGATCGCCCACAGTTCTACTCAGTTTCATGATGCACCTCTTGTACTCACTGTACTGCGTACTCTTTTGTGACAGCTTCCTTGAGCAAATTGCAATTCCTGAAATATAAGCATAAGTTAGCAATTGCTGCATAATTAAACAATATTTGATAAATAATTCCTTCTAAGTTCTATACTTCTGGCATTAAACCATAGTCTTCTTCTTTAGCGTTCCGAGCCATTGAGGTTCTTTGCTGCAAATACAATCCGTCTCCATTCGTCTCTCTGGTGGACCTTCTCTTGCCAGTCGTTGATTCCAAGTGCTTGTAGGTCTGTACATGTATTATCTCTCCACCGCCTTCTTGGTCTACCTCGGGGTCTACGATCATTTATTTCCTGAGTGTAAGCGAGTTTTGTTTCCCTATTATCTTCCATTCTTTCTATATGCCCCAGCCATTGTAGTCTATTAGCCTTCATGATACCAGTGATTAGCGGGGACTTAAACAGATCATAAATGTCTTTGTTACTTCTTCTTTTCCACTCTCCACTTTGTGTATCCCTAATGGGTCCAAAGATGCGTCTTAAAATTTTGTTCTCAAAGGTTTGTAACAAGGCTTCGTCTCCTTTCGTTGTACTCCAGGTTTCAGAGCCATACAGCACAACTGGTCTGATCAGTGTTTTGTATATTGTGATTTTGGTGTTACGAGATAGCGCCTTTGATTTTAGTAGATGTTGTAGTGCATAGTATATCTTATTTCCAGAGTTGATTCTAGCTTGTATTTCTTCCCTTATGATGTTGGAGCAGTTGAAGATTGTACCCAGGTATTTGTATGTTTCCGTTCTTTTAATGGTCATATCATCTATTTGTATGTGGCCAGAGTTTCTAGCCATTCCGTCTCTTGAAATTACCATATATTCTGTCTTATCTTGGTTGATAACCAGCCCCATCTGTTGGGCTTTTCCCTTTAAGTGAGTCAATATTTCCAATGTCTTTTGTTCACTTTGCCCTATAATATCTATATCATCTGCATAACCAAGCAGCTTGGATGTTCCTCCAATATCACATTCCTCCTTTACCTTCCTTACAACTTTCTCTAGAGCCAGATTGAAGAGTAGTGGCGATAGTGCATCACCCTGTTTCAAGCCAGATGTTATTTGGAAGGGGTCTGATTTCCTGCCTTTATATGTTACTATATTATAAGTATCTTCCATGCATAGTCTGGTCATGTTGATTAACTTCCTTGGTATTCCAAATTCCTGCATAGCATTCCATAGACTATTCCTATGGACACTATCATAAGCCTTTTTAAAATCCACAAAAATGTTATGGAGATCTCTTTTATATTCCCAATTTTTCTCGGCTATTTGTCGTAAGATAAATATCTGATCTATTGTTGATCTGTTTTGTCTAAAACCCGCCTGGTAGTCACCTAATATGTCTTCTGAATATGGTTTTAGTCTATTTAGTAATACTGCGGATAGTATCTTATAGCTTGTGGACAGTAGTGATATTCCTCTATAATTTCCACATTGGAACTTGTCTCCTTTCTTAAAGATAGGTATCAATAATGACTCTTTCCAGTCATGGGGTAATTCTTCTGTCCTCCAGATTTTTATTATTAGTTCGTATAGCTTTAGATGTAATGCATGGCCACCTGCCTTTATAAATTCAGCAGCAATTCCATCAGTCCCAGTTGCCTTATTGTTTTTAAGTCGTGTGATTACATATAGGATTTCTTCAAATGTAGGTTCTTCAATTTGTGGTTCGCATGTTAGAACCTCTTCCTGTGGGAAAATGTTACTTGGAGCTTCACAATTTAGTAATTCAATAAAATATTCTTTCCATGTGTTGCACATTTCCTCATTGGTATTTATCATATTCCCATTTTTGTCTTTTAAACCATATGTGTTTTGTTGGTGCCCTCGTTTCATTGACTTCAGTTCTTTAAAAAATTTTCTGGATTCATTTTTCTGGTGATTAGTTTCCATATCTTTGATTATATTACTCATATATTCTCGCTTCTGCTGTCTGACTATTTTTGTAGCCTCTTTACATTCATTTCTATAATGCTCTTCCTTTTGGATGTTATTGATGTCATTTAACCATACATGTCTGGCATTCTTCTTCCTAATGACAGCTTCTTCACATTTTTGATTGAACCATCTGTTCTTTCTATGCGTGGTTAACACACCGAGACATTCTTCTGCGGTAGACTGAATTGTATTCTTGATGTTCAACCAAGTTTGGTCAACGCTTTCCTCCAAAGGGTTTTGCAGAGTTTCAAGTTTACATTTTATTTCATCTGTAAATTTCTCTTTGACTGTAATGTCTTGCAGTTTTTCTCTGTTATATGTTGGGTGTAATCTTTGTAATTTAGTATAGAAAGTTCTCTTAAGTTTTATTTTAAATTTTGCTCCAACGAGGAAGTGGTCACTGTGGCACTCAGCTCCTCTATAACTTCTGACTTGCTGTATGTTTGATGCATTTCTGTTGTTAATTAAAATGTGATCTATTTGATTATAGGTTCTCTTGTCACATGATTTCCAAGTTTGTTTGTGTATATCCTTTCTTTGTAGTCTGGTACTGCTAATCTGCAGTCCTTTGGCTTCTGCCAGGTTGATGACTCTCCACCCATTATCATTTGAAGTTGTATGTAGGCTTTCCATACCAGCCACTTTTTTATTAGTTTGCTCTTTACCTATTTTTGCATTGAAGTCTCCCAGCACAATCAGGATGTCCTGTTTGGGGGTTTCTTCTATGACATCTTCCAGATCATTATAAAAGTCTTCTTTAATATCATCTTCTTTCTCTTCAGTGGGTGCATGTACATTAATCATCGTTATATTTTTCCATTTACCTTTTATTCGTAATTTACTAATCCTGTCATTAAAAGCTTTAAAGTTTAAAACGTTCCCCCATAACTCTTTTTTTATGACAAATCCTGTTCCTAATTCATGTTTATTTTGGGTGTTTCCTCCATATATTATAATCATTCCATTTTGCTCTATAGTACCCTCTCCTGGCCACCTTATTTCTTGAATTGCTGTTATATCCATTTGATATTCACCCAGCTCCCGGGTTAGTTCTTTGGCCGCTCCAGCTCGATATAGTGTCCGTACATTCCATGTTCCAAATCTCAAAAGTCCTTTAACGTTCCAAGGTCGTTGTCCAGATAAGTCAGTCCGATATCGAGGCTCATGTATTTGTTTCGTAACAAAGAGGGGTTTTTACAAAGGTGGGGATGTTAACCCCACGCTTCAACCCCCAACCTGGAGGACCAGGGTGTTTCTCTTTGTCTGTTCTCTACCCTTTGACCTGTCCGGCTTGGGAGGCCCTGCTGGTAGCTACGCTACCGCCGGCATAGCTCTCAGGGTCATTGAGAAACTCAAGCTCCCCCACCACGACAAGGTGGAAACACCATCGGGGGAGTTTTTAAACCATAGTAGTTAAATAAATTAATTAACACACAAAAATATTTGTTAATGATCGCATCAGATAGCATCAGTAAGATAGCTATGAATTTTATCATTTGCAACCAGCTCCAAGACATTTTTCTGACAAAAACCTGAAAAGAAAGAAAAAGAAAATTAATAAAATGCTGTAGACTAACATGTATAAGTAGTACATTAATATTTATCAAGTTATCTCTGAGGAATAAAAAAGAAATTGATGTATTTGTGTAAAAAAACATTTGTTGTATATGACTGTCTACAGTGTTTTAATAACAGAATAATAAACTCAACTCATCGTAGAAAGGTATCAATTTGATAAATGTTACCTATGCTGCGTACGGAAGCAGATCACTGTCTCGACAGGCAAGGGCTATTATGTCTTCACAGCACCTCTATTACCTTTACAGACAAGAAAACATTATAAGGTGAATAAACAGAAATTAGGGAAATGGTATACATATTTTTAAATATCAATTAGACAATTCTGACAAAAACCTGAAAAGAAAGAAAAAATGAAAGAAAAAGTCTTAATAAATATGAATACAATGCTGTACACAAACATGCATAAGTAGTACATTAATAATTATTTACATCTCTGAAGAATGAAATAGAAATTCAGGTTATTGTCAAAAACCTGAAAAGACAAAAAAAAAAACCTAAAAAGACAAAAACAGAGAGAACAAATCTTAAATATGAATAAAATGCTGTACACGAACATGTATAAGTAGTACATTAATAATTATTTACATCTCTGAGGAATGAAATAGAAATTGAGGTTATTGTGTATGTTTAGAACACATCTGAAAACCATAAACATATATAAACTCACCTCACCATAGAAATGTTGGCATGAAAATTTCTTTGACCTGTGCGTGGTGCGGCGCCGCCATTCAGCCCATGGATTTTCAATGACAAACACATGTCCGCAAAAACAATGTTTTTGTACCACTTTGGAAGCGATCACCGCGATTAAATTCACCACATCAATGTAAAATTGCATGCAGAATCCAAAAATCCATATAAAACCATGGTAGTATTAATTATTCAAGCTTAAAATAAATTATATATCTGATAGATGAACATGGTGAGACGCGGCCATTCAGCCCATGTATTTTCAATGGCAAACACATGTCCGCAAACACAATGCTTTTGTACCACCTGATCATCGATTACAGCAATGAATCTCACCACATAAATGTAAAATTGCATGCAGAATGCGAAAATCCATTTAAAAACATGGAAGTATTAATTATTCAAGCTTAAAATAAATTATATGTCCGATAGATGAACATGGTGAGGATGCCGCCATGTATTTTCAATGGCAAACACATGTCCCCCAAACACAATCATTTGTACCACCTGATCATCGATTACCGCGATGAAACTCACCACATCAATGTAAAATTGCATGCAGAATCCGAAAATCCATATAAAAACATGGTAGTATTAATTATTAACCTCTAAAATATTAAATTACTAACTTTATTATCGTAAACAAATCATGTTGTTCAAAAACAAAAGAGATCTTATTCACGCTGCGCATGCAAAATGAAAGTGAGACCTTTTGACAGGAAGCTAAGATGGCGTTCGTGATTGTCACGTGTTATTTGAAGGTATCCACCCAGAAACATGAAAAGTACCTTTATAGACTATTATTTTTGAGGACCCAGTGTTGTCCTTCTGTGCATGCGCGTAATATATTTAAAGCCTAGATTTGTTTACCCTGGTTACTGGAACTGGCTACAGTACACTTACTTACAATACTTAACTCTTTCAGTGCCAAACAAAAATTGGGTCCTGACCAAACAGAAATTCATGGCAGAAAATTGGAAGTAGGAGTGTGTCACAATAATGCTTTTAAAATGGTTAAAACGGTAACAGATCTATTGTATTATATATCAAATTAAAGAGGACTGCACAAGGAACATGACAGTAGTGGTAATAATTAATTGATAAATGTTTTGCATATCCTTATACAGGACATCGCTATCAACATCAGCATCTTTTAGCTGATTGTTGATTTCTTGGCAAGATTACGCTCAGTAGGTTGCCACTGCTTTATGAGCGACCGGCTCCATACTCTCATAAGTCACTGGCGTGACTCGAACCACTTCCAATTCTCGTGCTTTCACGTCAAGCACAAGAGTATTCAGGGTTACGGGGAAAGCTGCTAACCCCTCGGCCAGGGAGATCGGCAATTAATTGATAGGTTAGAAATATTATGACAATAATGAGAGGTTTAGTAATAACAATTGAAATTAAAAAGGTAACAATTATTTTAAAATTTCACTTACCAAGGCGTTATATTTAATCCACTGCAACTAATCCAGTTAAATTTGCTGAATACAATACTGTTACACACACCACTTTTGTTCAATAACACAAGAACTGCACCACAACACCAATAAAACATAATTAAAACATATTTTGAAGCACATAATTTTCACACAAAATGGAAAATGTCAGTAACACACCACTCGGATTGTACTGAGAAGAAGAATATAAAGACAATTTTCTATTTAGTTAAAATTATTATTCTTTTAAATGTAATTGTTTAAATACTCCTTAAATACTTTGTGATAGGCAAAAGAAATTTAGGGGCATAAATGTGGCCCATTAGCGCATTCATAATTCGATATGTGCCATCATATTATGACGTATGACGAACTTTCGCTTTCAGTGGTGTTTTCCATTACCACGAAATAATCTAACTGAATACTGCACGTGGTTTCAGTTTTAGAATCTTTCTCAAAGTCCTTGAAATCACTATAGATATAATATCTAGCTTGATCTGATGTAAGTCTACAAGGTCGCATACTCGAAGGCGTTGCCATTTGTAAAAAACCAAAACAAACTACATAACACTGGTTTAAAACTCAAAGTATCACAAAAACCAATGCATGCGAACGTTGATTGATTGATTGATTGAGGAACCAACATCACAGCATTCGGGGCATTCCCATAAGTGCTCCGTCCCCATCCTCAAAAGCCAGCGAAGGGTTCCAACCCGAATAGTACCAGTAGCAATCTGATTATATGTGCGTCTCGCCTTTCCTCTAAGTGTCAAGCATCGGCCAGATCCCTTCGTCACTCCTCGCTGTCGCATTCGTGCCAGACCATGGTGATCCATTTGCTCCTCTGAGGGTACACGTGCTCCCATAAGGCCGCAACCACATCTGCCTTATCATGCATCAATGCTCCACCAAGTTTTGCAGAGCCAGCCAATCCGCCTGTTCATTCCCCAGCACACCAGCATGCCCCGGAGAAAAGATCCAGACGATGCTTGCCACCCGTGACTTCCGAAGTGAAGCAAGCCACTCTGCACGAAGCTTGCCTGTCCTCATCCTACTCAGCTTGCTTTCTGAGTCAGTTACAATCACGATGTGTGTGTATCGTATTCTCCATCCAGCGGAAAGCTGCACTGACTGCCTCCACTTCCATTCTTAAGCTAGATGCTGTGGTTGCATGTGAACGTTTGGCCTTACAATGCCGAAAGAGAAATGTTCCGGGTGTGTGAATTCTCAATTTACCGTCACTTAAAATTGCGGAAGGTAGCAGAAATGTATCAAATAAACCACTGTTTATACTGCACTGTTTAAAGGGCACAGGGGCGCCACAGTTGGTCTAATGGGCCGATGTTCTGGAACTTGGCAGAGAAAGAGTTAATTTCTTATTATACAGCACACTGCTGACACAGTGCAGTGTAAGCGGGTGCGTTAGCATAATCATTACAGTTACATAAATAAACACACGTAGTATTGTTTGGCGCTCACAGGAGAAGAAAGAAGTAGAGACTAGAGGACGCACTAGACAACATACAGTTTGAAAGCTATTAGATACTGGCTGGGATTCGAACCTGTCACCTCCAAATGGCGACAGCGTCTCGCTGCAGGAACAAGTGTACTTTGACGCATGACCAACTAGACACTCCAATTGGTCATATGTCGAAGTTCACTTGTTCCTGCAGCAAGGCGCTGTCACCATTTGAAGGTGACAGGTTTGAATCCCGGTCGGTATCTATAACTTTCAAATTTTATGTTGTTTAGTGCGTCCTCTAGTCTCTACTTCTTTCTTCTCCTTCTGTGAGCGCCAAATTCCTTGGCATCTGTAAAGTAAAGAAGGTAGTTGTTCCATTGCTTTCCATTAGCAGTGACCATACTGGTCGATGGCCGTAGCTATTCTCCCCCCCCCCCCCCCCCCCCCCCCCCCCCCCCCCCAAAAAAAAAAGAAGAAGAAGAGAGATCATCTGCTTAACGTCATGAAGTTAGAGACCACAACTTACAACTATCTGTTGGCTGCTCTTCAACTTTATGCACTACATGCAACCGTGGCTTCACAACATATTCTTGTGTGTGTGGGTATACCTAATGTGGGTATATCTAATTTTTACAAGTAAATCTGGACGGTGAATGACCTATTGTCTGTTTTCATTTGCTTACTGCCAAGGGCTTTTTGACATTTGTAATGTACATAATCTGCATGGCTTATCACCCTTTATCTGAGAAGAATAGATGTTGGATTCAGTACCTCAGGATTGGAAGAAGGGGGCATTACAGCATTTGTTATCTTGTTACTTCCTTTTGCTGAAATATGTAAATCTACAATCCTTTCAGACTGACCATCTTTAGAGTTCTGCTAAAGAGATGACCGCCGATGTCCAAGTCTTTGACATGGCAGACAGTGATCTATCAACTAGTGTCATAGAACAACCTGAAATGAATGTGGAAAACCCAGGTAAAGATAAGAGTAAGTCAGATGTAGCAGAAAAGAAACATGTTCAAATTCTTCTATGTATTCTTCATGACATTTCCATTTCAGTTCTGTTGGTCATGTACTTATTCTCTGGCCCCTAAAGTTACCTTCTGCTAGTGAAACTTTGGCCTATATTTTTTAGTATTGTTCCCAAAGTAAAAAACTAGGGCTGCGGCCAATTAATTTAAATTTAATAGTTAACTTTTGAAAAATTAACGATTAATTAATCGTTAATTTCGATTAAAGCAAAACAATTATAGTCATATAACTCACATTATAGTCGTATTTGTCAAAAATTGAAATAACACTGGATTGTCTTGTTCATATGTCAACTTCTTCTTCTTCTTCGTTCATCCGGAGTTTTTTGTGTGGATGTGATTGCGTTGTGCCTGTTTACAGCAGAGCTGCGTTCTTGCGCCGTTAGGCCGACACATCCGACTTCTGCGGGCATTTGTTGACCGGGTTAACCTTCCCGGGGGATATGTCAACTAATAACCAACTATGCAAACAGACGAGTATGTTGACAGTATTTGCTTCAAGTGACGAGCGCGTCTTATTAACAATATAACCAGCAGAGCTGAACAATCGTTCACATGGAACTGAGGTAGCCGGTATGCACAAAATGGTCTTGGCAAGGAATGCCAATTTTGGATATCGATGTTCATTAATTTTCCACCATTGTAAAGGGTCAACCGATTCAGCAACTTTCTTATCCATTTCAGACTTAATTAGCTTAATACTCTCTTCATTTGGTTCACATATAGTTTCATTGTCATCTTCATTTGGTTCACATATAGTTTCATTGTCAATGTCAGTATCATTCGTTGCAGCAGTCTCCATCTGCTCATCATGAAAATTAACTGCTATTTGTTGTTCAATACGTGACCAAGTTCGTTCTTTTGCATCTTTTGACAAACACGTCAGGTATTTGTAGCGTGGATCAAGTGCTGTTGTAATCTGTAGCATTTAAATACTTGTCATATTAGCTACACGTTCACTGAAGTCATTAATACATGCTGCCTTAAATTTAGCTATTTAGCCTGGATCATCATCGTGTACAGTCATATGCTTTGTCAACGATGATAGCAGTGGCAATACACAGCTACATGAAACAAAATCTTGACCGCCCAGCAGGACCGTGGTCTGACAGAATAAGTCCGAAACTTTGACATATTTAAAATCTCCCAATCTGAACTTGACAGTTTTGGACCTTTGTATTGCTTCTTTTCATCTGACATGTAGACAGTTAACCCTTTACAGGGCAGACGCTTGTCCGTTTTGTAGCCCTGAACGGGCAAGATTTTTTCAGGTTCTGTAAAATTTCGGGTCGCGTTAGTAAAAACATCACAAATAAGGTGTTAGTCAACCGATTTTAGTTAAATAAACAACACAATGAAGGGAAAAGCATGCAGAATATGTTACTCACGTGATTGTTGCCGGTAATCCATATATGAACACAAATATTTACGAAATACGGCATGTTGTTTGTGATTTTCCGTCATCTATACGGCAATTTACAAACACATTTTCAGAATCATAATCACTTTCTTTAAAGTCCGACTGACGACTGCTAATGCAAAGTAACGCTTTGCACTGATATCTAGCTCCGATTAATAATCAACTTCGTGCCCTTTAATGTCATTTAAATTGAACAGAGCGAAATCTCGGCTATCACTTGAAGAATCGCCAAAATCCATTTTGAAAAACAGCGTAAAAATCCCGAAAACTATCAAAAAAAAGTCCGTTAAAGTCTGTTCAAAGTAATTGTAGCGTGTTTACAAATGGCGGCCACGTTGTCAAGCTATCGGCGAAAGTGAAAGTAGTCATCGGAAGTGTCGGAAAACCGAGAGATCACATTTTTAAAACGACTAGTCGTCAAAGACGCGATTGGGCGCTATGCCCGTTTAACGCATCGAATGCTATCAGGCGCTATGCCCGTTAAAGGGTTAATGCTTCTCTGACCTGTAGAAGACTCTGTAGCATAATAAACATACTGTTTCATCTTGTTGGTACATCTTGCTGCTGCTTACACAATGGTGACTCAGTACAATTTTGCAACTCGGTTGTGTTTGCTGTACTATGTTTAAAATGTTCGACAATTTTTTGACATCCGGTTCATTTGTATAATTGATGGGAGAAAAGTTTTTGATTAATCATTAATAAAAATTAATTGTTAAAAAAATTAACGAGTAATCGATTAATTAATCGTTAACTTCCGCAGCCCTATAAAAAAAAACAATTCCATCTATTCTGAACAATGAATAAATCTTATGCAGTGGAAAGGGATGTGGGCATGTCTAAATGTTGTGATTAGTGAAACAACCCCAGCATTAGATCAAGAGTTGAGGTAAGAAGACCTTAGTAAACTATCCTACCTGTTGCCATGTTTAAAAAGAGTTTGTTGTATATCCTTTACAGGATTTCACAGTCAACCCCAGCATTTTTTGGCTGTTTGTGATTTCTTGGCAAGTTTATGTTTAGTAGTTTGCCATTGTTTTCTGAATAACCAGCACTCATACCGATGTATGAGAACCAATGCAAGGCTGTCTGCTGCCAAATCGCCTGCAGTTGCATCTTGAACGTTGTATTCAGGATTACAAATTCCTTCCTTAACCCCTTCACCTCAGAACCTTTCTCAAATACTGTAACTCAACCTGGTTTGAATATACACTCATTGACAAAATATTGATATTTGACTGTCTAACCATTGAGCTACAATCAAGATGGATCTGTATCTGGCTCATCTTACCTTTGCTGCAGTAACTAATAAATAACACCAGATATACAACAATGATGAAAAGCTTGGGGACATGACAATCCTAAAAATATGAGATCAGAGATAAACAGACCATATAATCTGACCTTTTACTGATACTTTTATAGAGCTAGTCAGATAATGTCGCCACCCTTAAAAGATTAATCCTTCAGGCTAAGAAAAATCTGAAACCATAGCATTGTTATAATTATAAACTTCTCAGATGTGACACAAAATAAAGCTAAGTAAGTAAATCTTTATTTTCCAAGGGTTAAGAATTGGGCACGCAGGCCCGTCTGACATTCTGCCCTTCTTCTCTATTTCCTCTCATACATTCTTTCATTCAACATCTCTTATGAAGCAATTCTTTGACAACAAAAGAACAATGAATAATGAGTGTCAGTCATGTCTTTAAAATGTATATATAAGGTCTGTTTATAAAGTGCCTGATAAAATGTTACTCGCCTGAAGATCTGGAACCCTTGTTCCCTTCATAGTACTCTCCTTGGTACTGTACCCACTTCTCCCAGTCCAGCCATTGATGGAAGCATTTCAGGAAAGTCTACAGAATAAGGGGCCTGACAAACTAGAGGAATATTGTGTTTGGCCCAGAAAGTGAATCAGATGCAAAGAATGGGTCAGTGTGTTATCATGGAGGAGTTGGCAAGTTCCTATTGCATTCATTTATATCATACAGCATCACAACGGTGATGGATGATCTCCAATTAGTGCTCTTTGCTTCATCAGGCTCCCCATTTTCCCTGACATGGCTCCATGTAATTTTTGGCTGTTCTCCAAGTTGAAATGGTGCTAAAATGGAACCCAGTTTGAGCCATGAGAAGACATTATATGAACCACAATGACCACGCTGTACTCCATTCTCAAAGAGGCCTTCCTGTAATGCTTTCCACAATGTGGGAGGTAGTTGCATATCTTTTACAGGACATCGCCGTCAACCCCAGCATTTTTTGCTGTTTTTGATTTCTTGGCAAATTTATGTTCAGTAGTTTGCTACAATGTGGGAGAAGTATGTATAATCCATAGAAGAGTACTTTAAAGGGGAATAGAGTTGCAGACTTCCATGTGAGCAACTGTATTTTGCCTGACTGAATGCCCGATACTTTTTGAAAAGATCTTATGTATCAAACTACACTGACATTCATTAGCCTGCCTGACAATTGATTACATATGCACATATCAGATGTTCTTTTATTTGATTGATTTTACATTTAGGAGCTGTTCAGTTGCAAATCACATGTATACAGTAACTGTTCAAGTGTTAGCTTGCGCTTGCAGTATGGTGTGTTTAATTATACTTGCATAGAAAATCTATTTATTAGCTATATTGCTCATACATAAACTTTAACTGTGCATCACGTGCTCAAGACATTTTCAGTGAACACCCCTGTTATCTACACTAACATGCCTTTCGGCTTGACAAAACTGCATTGTAATTCACTTTATGATATTACGGACACAGGCATTGTTCTTCAGATAGTTGTATCTGCTGTATCCAGTGAGAGTGTGATGAGGGTAGAAATCTGCTATATCCAGCAAGAGTGTGACGAGGGTAGGAATCTGATGTAGCCATCAAGTGTGACGAGGGTAGGAATCTGCTATATCTGGCAAGAGTGTGATGAGGGTAGGAATCTGATGTATCCAGCGAGTGTGATAAGAGTAGGAATCTGCTGTATCCAGTGAGAGTGTGATGAAGGTAGGAATCTGCCTGTATCCAGCGAGTGTGACGGTAGGAATCTGCTGTATCCAGTGAGAGTGTGATGAGGGTAGGAATCTGATGTATGCAGTAAGAGTGTGATGAGGGTAAGAATCTGCTGTATCCAGTAAGAGTGTGACAAGGGTAGGCATCTGCCTGTATCCAGTGAGAGTGACAAGGGTAGGCATCTGCCTATATCCAGCGAGAGAGTGATGAGGGTAGGAATCTGCTGTATCCAGTGAGAGTTTGATGAGGGTAGGCATCTGCCTGTATCCTGCGAGAGTTTGATGAGGGTAGAAATCTGCTTTATCAAGTGAGAGTGTGACGAGGGTAGGAATGTTATGTATTCAGCGAGAGTGTGACAAGGGTAAGCATCTGCCTGTATCCAGTGAGTGTGACAAGGGTAGGTGTCTGCCTGTATCCAGTGAGAGTGTGATGAAGGTAGTAATCTGCCTGTATCCAGTGAGCGTGTGACAAGGGTAGGTGTCTGCCTGTATCCAGTGAGAGTGTGATGAGGGTAGGCATCTGCCTGTATCCAGCGAGGGTAGGAATCTGATTTATCCAGTGAGAGTGTGATGAGGGTAGGAATCTGATTTATCCAGCGAGAGTGTGACAAGGGTAGGCATCTGCTGTATCCAGTGGGAGTGTGACGGGGGTAGGCATCTGCCTGTGTCCAGCGAGTGTGACAAGGGTAGGAATCTGCTGTATCCAGTGGGAGTGTGACGGGGGTAGAAATCTGCTTTATCCAGCAAGAGTGTATCGATGGTAGTTTGCTTCTATACAACTCAATATAGGCTGAGAGAGAAGAGTGATTATGGGTGTGACTAATTATAGACAAAATTGGTAATAAAATGTACAAGGAATAAAAAAGGTAATCCAATTACATTTTTTTTAAAGGATTAGAAGACAGAAAGATGTGGAATAGGTGATGGTTGTCTTTCATATGGCAGTTCATACACACCAAAATGTGAAAAGAAAAAACATACATACACCTACAAGATATGAGAGAATATTTATAAATAAAGAGACTGGATCAGGTTAGTGTGGGTTTAAAATATGCTGCATTGGAACATATCTTATACAAGTCTTTCCTTTACAAATTTTGACAGGAAGTCAGCAAAACAGAAAACATGTTTTTCTATGATTTAAAACTATAAGCCACTGGAAATGTGCAAGTAGAAGTAAACATACATGGTGCAACTTTAGTTGAACAAGCCACATGTTGTATTCATGTATTAGATTGAATGTACACAGCTGTTTATAGTCTGTTACCTGGCATAAATGTACACATCTGTTTATAGTCTGTTACCTGGCATATCTGTGAAGTGATCAACTCATATTTACTGTTTGTGTTTTTTTTTTTTTTTCAGAAAGACTAACCTGTTCACAGAATGTCAGTTCCAACCCCATGAAAGAGCATTCACAGATGGAGAAAATGTGCGGTGACATGGAATTTAAGTTTGTGAAACAAGAACTTTCAAATGCACTGTATGGGGACAGACACCAAAGATTTGACAAAATGGTAGACATGACAGATTGTAGCAGTGATAATGAAATGACTGAACACAGCAATTCAGAATTAAGAATGTCTCAGAATAATTATGAGGGATTTTGTGAGTTTGAAGCTGGAGGTCTGATGAAACTCAAGAAAACACATTCAGGAGAGACCCCTTGTGAGTGTGAAGATTGTGAAGCTTACTTTACTCAAATTAGCCTTCTGAAATCACACAAGAGAACACATACAGGAGAGAGACCTTACCAGTGTGATTATTGTGATGCAAGTTACTTGATAGCTAGTAAGCTGAAGTCACACAAGAGAACACATACAGGAGAGAGACCTTACCAGTGTGATGACTGTGATGCAAGTTATTTTACATCTAGTAAGCTGAAGTCACACAAGAAAAAACATACAGGAGAAAGGCCATATAAGTGTGATGATTGTGGTGCAACTTTCACAGAATCTAATGGTTTAAAAAGACACAGAAGAAAACATACAGGAGAGAGGCCTCATAAATGTTATGAATGTGGTGCATCTTTTGCTGAAGTTAGTGGTATAAACAGACACAGAAGAACACACACAGGAGAGAGACCTTACAAATGTGATATATGTGATGCATCGTTTGGTCAAGCTGGCAATCTAAAGTTCCACAAGAGAACACATACAGGAGAGAAACCGCACCTGTGTGATTTATGTGATGCAACTTTTATTTCACCTGGCGAGCTGAGAAGACACAGGAGAACACATACTGGAGAAAAGCCTTACAAATGTGATTTATGTGACGCATCTTTTAGTCAAGCTAGCAATATGAAATTACACAAGAGATCACACACAGGAGAAAGACCTTACAAGTGTGATTTTTGTGGTGCTTGTTTTACTGATGCATGCGGTGTTAAGAGGCACACAAGAATACATACAGGAGAGAGACCTTATATATGTTTTGAATGTGGTACATCTTTTACCGAAGCAGGCCATCTGAGGAAACACAAGAGAATACACACAGGAGAGAGACCATACAAATGTGATGTATGTAGCGCAACTTTTATTGAAGCTGGCGGTTTAAAGGCACACAAGAGGACTCATACAGGAGAGAGACCATATAAGTGTGATGATTGTGATGCATGCTTTACAGTATCTAGCAGCCTGAAGAGACACAAGAAAACACATACAGGACAGAAAAATTACCAATGCGATGATTGTGGTGCAACTTTTATTAAACCTGGCAATCTGAAGAGACACAAGAAAAAACACACCGGAGAGAAACCTCTTCAATCTGATGATCATGGTGCATCTGTCGTTACAGCTGACGATGTGGAGACACACGACAGCACACATACAGAGAGTGAACATAGTACATGTTCGACTCTACCTAGTAATGTGAAGGACTCAACAATATGTGTACAGGAGAAAGACCTTACAGATGAGTGATCATTATAATGCATGTATTACTGAAGATATCCATTAAACATTTACCTAGTATTGGATATATAAGATGAGCCTTTACAAATGTAGTGGATGGTTTCTTGTGCCTAGTAGTCTGAGAAATCACGCAAGAAGGCATTCAGTACAGAGGTTTTACAAGTATGATAAAAATATAGACAGGAAACAAACCATAATTTTCTGATGAATTTATGTCATGATGTACTCTAGATGATCATTAGAATAAAGATTAGAATACATAAAATGAATGTATGTAGATGCCATGATTATAGACAGGTTTTTGCTCAGTTTATAATTAAACACACATGTAATGTATAGAAGTAGAAGATAGAACAACAGACTCAAGGACACTTTAGACAATATACAAATTGGAAGCCATAGTTTGCTCAGCTCAACACACTAAAATGTACCAGGGAGGAATCCTAAGGTTTAATATTGTGGACTTCACTCTGTAGAGTCAGTATAGAATATACACCAGAGATGTGATAGTTGTGGTATTGACATTTGCTCATGAAGCATTGTTTGGTTAACACAAAAAATATGCATGTGTGAGAAATATGATTGTTTTGATGTTTTGCTTGGAATGTCATATTTGCAGAAAATAGGATTTAGTCATCAGGCACTTGGCCTGTCTCCGCCAGAAGGCTGGACTTGGTCAACTATACGTATCCAGGCACAATCAGAAACTAGAACGGAGATAACTTGCATGCACATAGAGACAATAGCAAACAAGGCAAATAAGAACTAATGATTCGAGTCTCTTTAGTGTGTGTAGAAAGAAGCTCATACAATTGTGTGACAGTGGCGGTGAAACCATGGGAGAGTGAGTGTGTGCATCTGAAAGAGACAGCTTTCAGAGAAAGTCAGCAGGTATGAACTGTTGGTAGCCCAGTGCTCCATAGTTTTCTCAGATCAGTGCAAGTTATTTAGAAGTGACTATGGCCAGCTGTACATACTATCTCTCACAATTGTCTATGTGAGGTATGGGTTGTAAAGATTTGTACTCATTTTTTTCTCACAGTTGTCATTTTGATCTATTGCTTGTAGGGTTTGTGCTCATTTCTCACAATTGTCTTCGTGATGTATGGCTTGTTAGGTTTGTACATTTTGTTTCTCTGCATGATCACAATCCTCTTCCAATATTTTCTTTGTGTTTTTCTTATAAATTTAAATTCAAAGATAGGCAGGAACTGCAAGTTGCATTCTATTCAGGACAGTAGGATGCTTCAAGCTGAGTTTGTTGTGTTCTGTTTTGAGTCTAAAAACGGTAGCTTGCCAGTCCTGGCCAATAGATAATAGTCATCTAGTGGTTTAACTTGTGAACATTCTTGGTCTTTTTACTCGTTAAACATCAGGTTAAGGAATTTATGGCTGGGGGATAGTGAATCGCAGTTACACAGTTCCCTGACATACTGAGTTGAGGGTTTGAAATCACCTTATGGCAATTTGGAAGTAGATTGCCTGGCAATGATTTAAATCATTTGAGGTGTCCGCCATTTATAAATCTATGGTGAACTACTGGACACAAAATTGCTCAGTACATCACAAACAGCCATTAGGTGCTGGGGTTGATTTCAGTGGGTGTGCATGTTTTTATTTTTTTTTTAATGGTAAATTTTGTATATATTTTCATGTAGCTTATCTGGAGAAAAAAAAGTAACTTTTGTATATATTTTCATGTAGCTTATCTGGAGAGAAAAAAGTAACTTTATATATTTTCATGTAGCTTATCTGGAGAGAAAAAAGTAACTTTTGTATATATTTTCATGTCATTTGTGTCATTTTTTTTTTTAAAGTAACTTTTGTATATATGTTCATGTAGTTTATCAGAAGAGAAGTAACTTTTGTATATATTTGAACATAGTTGTATCAGTGCCTGTTTATTGGTTGTCGCTTGTAATTGTGTCTAGTAAAGCTTACCAGTTCTGCTTCTCATTGTCATTTGTTTACTCATTGTATCAAGAGAAGGGTACGACAGGATTGTGTAGTGTTTGCAGACCTCTCTTCCTTCCCCCCCCCTCTCTCTCTCTCTCTATTTCTCTCTCTCTCTCTCTCTCTCTCTCTCTATTTCTCTCTCTCTCTCTCTCAGAGAGACAAGGACAAGACAAGGGACAGGATCTGCAGCATTTAGTAAATGTGGTTACTGTATGCAGTGAGAAAGTATGGTTAGTTAGAATTCAGTTGTAAGTAACATATTGTCATTTCAAAGAAGAAAGAAATGTACACTGTAACATCCAACTGAATGAACAAATTCTTACAAAAGTTAATTTGTACAACTATCTCATAACATCTAATAGAAGGTGCCTTTTAAAGATTAGAACAAGATTTGGTGTGGTAAAAATAGCCGTTTGCAGGATGGAAGACATGCTCATCAATTTAAAAAAAAGAGATAGTCACTTGTGAGAAAAATAGAGTTGAAGTGCTATATAGAACCTACATTGTTATATGCTTGTGAAACATGGAAACTAAGCAAAGCTGAGAAGAATGTAATGGAAATGGGGAAAATGAAAACAAAAAAATGAGAAAGTTGTACGAGGAAGAGTTAAAGCTTTAAATTGATTAGGGCAGTTAGACGAGGTCATCATGATGCTTTGGGTGCATTATGTGAAGACTTAAAATTGAAAACATTGTTACACTTGGCAAAATTTATGGGAAAACAGCAAGGGGAAGCGAAGATAAATATCTGGATGGTTTAGCGACATTGCATAAACGAGTCAAGAACACAGACCTGATCAAACTCTGGGGATAGAATGAACTGATGAACCATTCATACATACAGGGGGGGGGGGGGGGGGGGGGTGTTGTTAGGGGGAATCAGATGCAATTATTAAAATACAGAGCCCCTCTGCCGTGCGTCCACCTTGACGAGGTAGACGGGCTTGCGCGTTCCAATGACCCCAAGAGCTATGCCGACGGTAGCACAGCTACTGGTAGGGTCACCTATGTCAGACAGGTCAAGGGAGAGGGACCAGACGAAGTGACGCACAAACCTGCTGCCTTGTAGGTAGACTGGGGACAGTCAAAGGCTAGGGAAAGCATCCCGAAAAATGCTTGTCGAAATCGGATGTACTGAGCCACAGGCTTGACAAAGAAGTGCAACGTAACTTTATCATTTCATGATGCCACAGATGAAAATTAATCATTATGGTGCTAATCCCGTGAAGTCCCATCAGGCGGTGATAGTGCCGGGCCCCCTGCCTCGAGGGGGTCCACCCATGACTACTGGTGGTCACCTTCCCCTGTGCTGTGGAGTCAAGGCACAGAGGAGTAGGTTAAGAGCTATTGACCAAATACCAAGGACACTCAACATACTACAGTGGAATGCCGAAGGAGTTTATAACAAGAAAGAATCCCTGACACAGCGTCTTCATAAAGATAGAATAGATGTGGCATGCATTCAAGAGACACACCTCAACGCCAAGCGCAAATTTTCAGTCAGGGGATATCAGGCCATACGTTTCGACCGTGAAGGACATAAAGGAGGAGTTCTAATACTTACACGAAATACAATACCTTGCAGCGAAGTATCTGTGATCTCTGACAACCAAACAGAAATTATAGGTGTTGATATAATGATAAAGGACGTGAAAATAAGAATTTACAATCTTTATAGCCCAGCAGATAAGGATCTTACACTCTCAAACATGAAAATAACTGACACAAATTGCATTATTGTCGGAGACTTTAATAGCTGTTCAGAAAGATGGGGATACCCAGATACTGACAAAAGAGGAGATGAAGTGGAGGACTGGGAAATAGACTCAAATCTCCATCTACTCAACAAAGCGGATGACACACCGAGCTTCTACTCCAGAAGATGGATTACCACTTCTACTCCAGACTTAGCTTTCTGCACAGGAGACATCCTCCACAAAATCGACCGCCATGTGCTGGACCAATTAGCAGGTAGTGACCACAGACCAATCAAGCTTGTAATGAATATGGAGTATGTTCCACAGGAGCAAAAGCCCTTGCCCCGCTGGAATTACAAACGAGCAGATTGGGACAGATTTGCCACACTAACAGACAAATATTGTGAAAACATAAATACACGATATGGCAACATGAAGCAAATGGTGGAAAGTCTAAACAGAGCAATAATACAGGCAGCCACTGAGTCCATTCCAAGAGGAGCGAGGAAAAATTACAAACCATACTGGACTGAAGAACTACAAAGTTTGGAGGACAAAGTTGAAGATGCCAGGAAGACAGCAGAGAGAGAACAAACAATTGAAGCGAACACCTCTCTCAAAGCCATCTCAGCAAAATATAAAAGAACAGTTAATCAAACAACAAGAGATTGTTGGAGGTAAAAAACAGAAAACCTGAATTTTGACAGGGATGGAAACAAACTATGGAAACTAGTGAAAGCCATGAACAATGAAGGACCTAGAAACAAACAAATAACAATTAAACAAGGAAATGCCTTGCTTACAGGAAAAAAGGCTGCAAATGCACTAATGGAACACTATGCCAGTGCAAACCACATTGATATTACAACCGAACAGAAGAAAGCAATCAAAGATAAACAGATACATCATAGTAATACAGAGACAGCAGCAGAATATATGATGGCAAATCTAACAATGGAAGAAATGGAACAGGCAATGAATACCCTAAAAAAGAAGAAATCACCAGGAAAGGATGGAATCACAAATGAAATGCTAATAGGACTAGGGACAAAGGCAAAAAAGAAACTACTAGCAGTCCTAAATTACAGCTGGAAGAGGGGAATAGTCCCACAGGCATGGAAGGAAGCTATACTAATACCAGTCCCAAAGAAAGGAAAAGACCTGGAAGAACCAAATGGCTATCGACCTATCAGTCTACTTAGCTGTGTAGGAAAATTAATGGAACGCATTATCAATGGCAGGCTAACATGGCATCTGGAAGAAAACAAACTCTTAACACCACACCAAGCAGGATTCAGAAAGTACAGATCCACTGAAGATCAAATAACCTATATAGCTCAGGAAATAGAGGATGCCTTCCAAGAGAAAACGCACACACTAGCGGTCTGGATAGATTTAGAAAAAGCATTTGATAAAGTAAGGAAGGAAGGACTGAAAGTAAAACTGCAAAAAATGCATGTTTGTGGGAAAATGTACAAATGGATCAGCCACTACCTTGAGAACAGAACTGCCAGGACAAAAGTACAAGGACAAACCAGCAAACTGATGCTGTTGGAGCAAGGTGTCCCCCAAGGAGGAGTTCTTTCACCAACATTATTCCTAGCATATAAAAACGACATCACGGAAAATTTTCCAGCCAGAGTACACACATCATCCTTTGCAGATGACCTAGCCATATGGACATCTGAAGAATATATTAGTACAGCTAACAGCAGAATACAGCAAGCCCTATTAGCACTAGAGGACTGGTCAAAATCATGGCTAGTGAAGATAAGTGAGGAGAAAACAACATGCACAGTGTTCTCCCTCTCAAATAAAACTCAGCAGCCTAAGCTGGTATTGAATGGAAAAATATTGCGCCATGAAGAAAATCCAAACTATCTCGGAGTCACCTTTGATCGTCGCCTGACATGGAAAACACAGGTTGAGAAAAATCGAACAAGAGCAAGGCAAAGAATGGCAATCATGAAAACGCTTGCTGGTACAACGTGGGGAGCAGATGAGAAAGTTCTCAAGAAGCTATATACTGGACGGGTGAGGCCAGTACTGGAATATGGCATTGCAGCTTGGGCAACAGCAGCTAAGTCAAACTTTAACAAAATAAGTAGAGTCCAAAACCAAGGAATGCGAATCATAACTGGAAGCCTGAAGACAACGCCTATAAATGAACTAGAAAAGATCACTTGTTTACAACCAATGCAGGACAGAAGAGATAGCAGAGCCCAGCAACAAGCAGAAAAATTTAGAAGATTGACAGACCACCCTATGTATAACAGGTTTAATGGTTTTGGAAAAGGAAGACTGAAGCGTAGCAACTTTGTAGAAACTGCAAAACGAAAGATTAGGGCAGATCCCATACTTAACATATCAACAGTCAAGCCCATTTACTATGCACACAACTTCCCAGCATGGAGACAGCAGCAACTGCCTGAGATGATAGAAAACATTCCTGGTATTGAGAAAACGAACACTCAGCATGAAACCGAAAGAAGAGAAATAACCCTAAACTACATAAAAGAACATTACCCAAGCAGCAATTGGACCCATGCATATTATACAGATGGATCAGCCAAAAATTCAATAGAGAATGGAGGAGGAGGAATTCTCCTAAATTTAAAAAATGGAGTGAAAAAAACACATTCAGTGGCAACTGGAAAGTTTTCAAGTAACTTCAAAGCAGAGGTAGAGGCTCTGAAAACTGCAGCGGAAATGCTCTTGATAGAGAAAAATAAAGAGAAGCAAATAGCTATCTTCACAGATGCAAAGTCAGCTGTCTCAATACTGAAGAGCAATAACAGCACAGAAATAGCTGACCTAAGAGCAGCACTCCATGGTCTAAGCCAGAAATCCAAAAAAGTTGTAATACAGTGGATCCCATCACATTGCAGTATACCTGGAAATGAAGAGGCTGACAGACTGGCAAAAGAGGGCGGACGACTACCACAGCCTGACATAGACATAACTTACAATGAGGCAAAGAGGTTGATAAAAAGCACCTATAAAACCAAATGGGAATCAGAGCATCCAGGCCACCAGAAGGATGATGCATATTACAAACTCGACCGAAGAGAACAAGTAGCAATCTTCAGACTCCGCACAGGACATAACAGGCTGAAATACCACTTGTTCAATAAACTAAAAATAGGAGATACCAATGAATGTAATTGTCGAACTGGAAAAATGACAGCAAAACATTTGCTGCAGGATTGCCCAATATATACAGAACAGAGAAAGATATTTTGGCCCACACCTGCTTCATTTGAGGATAAGCTCTATGGAGATATCAACAAGCTCAAGTTGACCGCAGCTTACTTTAACTACATACAGGTTGACATTTAAAGGTGTATGAAGAAGTATTCAGACTGCCACACTTCATACCACAGGTATGTCGGTTACAAAAGCCTCCCAGAGGCATGAAATGGAATATTGCTCGGATAGCAAATCCATTGCGCGGAAGGTACGAGTCGAAAGCTCACTGTGTGGATGTCATCTGCACACTGCATTCTTCTGGTTTCCGGAAGAACAGCCTATGGTGAACGGAAGGCCCAATATACGGAAGTGAGGCTAAGCAGCCATGTGCAGGACGTGACGATTCCTTGGGTGAGCCCAGTACCAGAGCGCTATGTATCGGCTCTGCAAGTATGGAAGCCTCCTTGGATGGCGGGGAATGCCCATGGTCTGCCCCTGCCTTCCCTTGAGGGCTGACCAGGATCTTTGGCTGTTCTATATGGACCAGCTGGGATGGGGGATAACACCACAACAGTGAGAGTCAAACGTCCTAAGAAACCCCCGGGAAGGTTAACCCGGTGAACAAATGCCCGCAGAAGTCGGATGTGTCGGCCTAACGGCGCAAGAACGCAGCTCTGCTGTAAACAGGCACAACGCAATCACATCCGAAAAAAAAACTCCGGATGAACGAAGAAGAAGAATATTACACACGAACACAACAAGCTGTCCCTGCTTGACCTTAGGAGGTTCATGTAACTTGCTATGTCACGCGCAAGCTGAACTAACCAGCGAAGTTATCACGTCTCAAATAAAGTATTTACATTTTCATTATTTTTCTGTCTGTTCATGGGGGACTTTGCATCTTTCCCCAGAAACTCATTTACAAGACCAATATATGTTTTTCGCTTGTCTGCTCATTGCCACGTTTCACAGTAATTCAAAAGTACAGAATCTATGTAACATTTCTACATTCTCTTTCTTCACCAGAAGAAAATTGTATTACCATTAAATATTGGTGAGCTTGCCTGCTCACTGTCCTCATGTCACATACAGACACAAGTACAGGTTCTATGTAACACTTCAACGCTCTGAAATATCTCAACCAAACTTATAATAATGTCAACTGAAATAAGAAAATATGTTGGCCAAAGTAATAAAACTATTGGCCAAAGTAAGAAATATCTCAAACAAACCTATAAATATGTCAACCGAAATAAGAAAATATGGTAACCAAAGTAATGAAAATGTTGGCCAAATCAAGAAATATCTCGGCTAAATTTATAAAAAGTAGGAAATTTGTTAAATAAATTAATAAAACATGTTAGGCAAATCAAGAAATATGTCGACCGAAGTAATAAAACATGTAAAGTGATGGACAAACTAAGAGATATGTAAGGCAAAGTAAGAAAAAAATATTTACCAATGTGAGGAAAATTATTTGCTTAAGTAAGAAACATGATGGTCAAACTAAGAAACATGGATGCCAAAAGGAAAAACCATGTTAGTTAAATGGGGAGGGGGGGGGGGGGGCGATTGTTGGCAAAATAAGAAAATATGTTAGTCAAATCAAGATATATGTCGACCGAAGTAATAAAATATGTAAAATGATGGATAAACTAAGAAATATGTATGGCAAAGTAAGACAAATGTTTACCAAAGTGAGAAAAATGATGACCAGGCTAAGACATATTTCAACCAATCTTATTGCAATACAGCCTAGCATGAAATGTGGTTCCGGTGGTTCTACTAACATCAAAGGATTTGTTTAAGCCAAGCAGTGGGAAGTAACAAAACCACCACCAACATTCTCAAATGCGTGGCAAAAAAAAAACAGTTGTTGAACTAATTACATCACATCCAACAGCATCCATTTCGGCTGAATGTGACATTACATGTGATGCTGCTAACTTTGCTGCAATATCTACTCACGCTGCAAATAAGGTATATAATTACATTATATCACGGCAAACAGTGACTCGTTCTTTTTGGCGCAAGAAAAATTGGCCAAACTGCAGTTTCAAAAATTGTTTCAAAATATGGCACAAGATCCAGAATGTGCAATTTCAGGAATAGTTGAATTTTGGTCTGCAAGACAAACATGTCTTTTGTCATATGTGGACTATATCAAAATTGGAAATGGGTTACTTTTCCTCTGTCTCTTATAAACATTGATAGTAATGAATCCCATACTGCACAATTTACGCAGTTTTTTTGCTCGTGAATTTCTTGCCGAATCTACCACATTCTCCAGTCCATTGTTTGTGTGTTCTGGTAATGCAGCAAGCATGGCAGCAGCAGTTGATGGACGGTTTGATACCGATACAGAAATGCACCAATCTGGTTGTACTGAGCACAGGTTATCAACATACACTACTGGTAGCTTCAGCTTTCTGAACTTGATCAGTTCATGGATCAACTTTCATTTATTGAAACATATTACAATACACGTCAGGCACAGGCATCACAGCTGCCATTTTCCATACCAACAATTCTGTAACACGTGAATGGCGATCACATTACCAACGTTTCAATGCCCATTTAAAGAAAACAAATTACTCGCATTACTTTAATGAAGATCATAAAGAATTCTTAAACCACATTCTGAATATTGCTCAGATTAAAGGAATGCTGTACATACATGAGAAATTCAAAACTTTTTTGACAAACTAGAAATTGATGATGCTACATCTCATTTAATTTTTCTGTTATACTTCCTCCTAGACTATCAGTTGTACAAAGTTATTGTTGATATTGACGAAGAAACTTCCAGCAGCATGGTGAAGAAGTATTGTCAGAACTTTCAGAAAATTATTGGAGAAAAACTTTGGCCATATTGCGGCAGTTCTCTGGCAGTTACTGCTGCATTCCTTACTGGAGTTGACATTAAAGCCAAAATAGAAGACATGGTCAAGTCAGTGTTACTAAGAAGAAAGGGAATGTGGACACCAATAAACGGGCCTATGATTGGATCGCTTTTTCTAAGTCTGTTGTTCCAACTGTTATTTCATTCATCAAGGATTTAAATCTTTCTTCTGAATCATCTGCTGTGTGTGAAGTAGCAGGAATTGTAGAACAAAAGCCGAAAAGCGATTTTGACTTATTTTTTAATCCTCCACCAAATAAAGCACTTACGTTTGATGACCCCAGAAACAAATGCCCAAGGATGAAGTCACAATGTTTCAAAAATTACGGCAAACAACTTCACAACCATCAAATTATTGGGAAAATGAACATAGGTTTCCACTGCTAAAAGCAAGTGCGAAAATTGTTTTGGCCATATCAGTGTCCTCAGCAGCAATAGAGCGCTTATTTAGTGCAGCTGGATTGTTGTGAAGAAGTAAGTTGCGTAGTAAGTTGTAAGTTACGAAAACGGATGTTACCAGCTCTCGTTTTAAACTCTGTGTATATCAGATTTGCATGTAAGATGAAAATTGTGGAAATGGTTCAGGGATTACCTGGATTAACTGAATTATTAGAAACAGTCGATCATCAGGAAATTGATAATGTGCTGAATGAGCAGAGTAATTCAGAAACAGAATGAGAGTGTCAGAATGGCACTGAATTGTCATATTTAGAATAAACTTTGTTTTAATAAAATACACTTGAATATTAAATTTAATAAATTCCGTTGTTTTGCATGTCTCTTTGTACATATAGTCATATTTAGTAGACACTAAACCTAAACTTTCATAAATTTCATAATTTTATTTGAACTGTATTCCATATTAATATATTATCATGGGAATCCCATGGAATGGGATGGGATGGGACATGCATAAATTGCTGAGGGACTGGATTAGATGGGACTGAAAAATATGTCCCATGTACAAGCCTGCTGAGCACAATGTAAAATCTGATCTTTTTCTATTATGATTTTGCCATCTTTGGTTTTTCACTCGTTGATGTGTGTGTTCTTTTGTTACTGATGTCATTAATTCTTGTGTGCATTAATTTGGGTTCCGGGTCTTGTGCTTGTTTTCAGTTTCCTTTCAATTTTTCTCAAGCCATGTTTCTTTTGCCTCTTTGCATAGCTTCCTAATTATCCCGTGAATCTCTTCATATTTTCCCTTGCTATTTTTGTTATTTCTTCTTATCTCCATGAGTTTTAAGATGTCTTCCGTCATCCATTTCTTGCGTCCTTTTATCTTTATTTTTGGTATGGTTGTTTCTGCAGCTTGGTTGACTGATTTCTTTAATATTTCCCATTGATTGTAGATATCTTGAAATAATATGTCCATATCGGTCAATGCATCAATTCTGTTCTTTACCTCTACGTTGAATGTATCTGTTATTTCCTCACTCTTCAATGCCCGTAGATCAAATTGTGTGCTTCTTGGTGTATATTTGACTTTCTTTTATTTAAGATTAATCTATGGTCGCTGTAGCAGTCAGCGCGACCTTTAAGGCATTTCGAAATCTTCTATTGATGAGAATGCAATCAGCACATGACTACCCCTACCGGGCGACGCTGCTCCTATGGAGCACCAATTTACGCTGTTTCTCTGATTATCGATGAGTTTGCAATACGTGATATTCTTGACATCTGTAAAGAAGGTAGTTTGCCATTGCTTTCCTTCCTAGCAGTGACCATACTGGTCGATAACCATAGCCATTGTCTCCCCAAAAAAGGAGATCCTCTGCCTACCGCCGTGAAGCTGGAGACAATAACCTACAACTATCTGTTGGCTGCTCTTCAACTTCATCCACTACCTGCAACCATGGCTTCACGTAACCCTGATCGGGGGGATAAATGGGTACTCCACCTTGCCCAAGGGTGTCCCGTAGGCTAGCGGAGGGAAGGAGGCACCTTATCTCTCCTTTGATAGGGAATACTCCAACCACGCCACCCGCAGGGTAGGGGGAAAATTAGGATTGCCTTTTTGACGTCGCGCTGCTGACGTCACACTGTGCGAAGAGGGAAATTTTAACAACCGGTATGGCAACTTAATGCTGGCCACTTAGCTATGGTCATTTGACACTCGTCCATATTGCACATGCACACATAGCCAACTCCACGCTGGCGCAGACATCCACATGGACAACGTCATGAATAAGGAGACGCCCACATAGACAACGCCACGCAAACAATAACTCTATTTTAACTCCCCTAGCAACGAAAACCAGAATAATTATCCCCCTTAGCAAGAAAAGTCAACTCAGCACTTTTTTCAGAATCCGGTCTGCTTAGTGACGATCAGTATCAGTTATCAGTTATCAGTTGGGGTATCTTTATTGCACTCCGGACAGGTCCATAGGTGCTCAGATCCTCCCCCAGCATATGCATAAGCGTTCGGTGGCTAAAAGTGCCAGTTCTGTGTTGGTTGATGAGGCACCTCGTTTTCCCGATGTACCTCTCGTGACTGGCCGTGCCAATTCTTACTCCCAAGTTTCTCATCCTGGACAACGATGTGGATTCATTGACGTCAAAATCCTCTGTTCTCGGCATATCTTTAAGAATGTTAATAACATTGGAGCGATCCATGGGCTGGCTATCTTCAGGGGGTGCAGAGGAAGCCAGTTTATCAGCTCGTTCATTTCCCTCCACTCCCGCATGTCCTGGGACAAAGATGAAGGTTACTTTACGGACAACAGACTTCCGCAACGAATCAGTTCATTGACTACATACAGATCCAGCTTCGACCTTCTGAATCATTCTGATTGAGTCACTTAGTACGCACAAGTTGGTATCATGCTGTGATTCCAGCCATATGAAAGCCTGTGTTACTGCCATCACCTCCATCTTCATGCTGCTCGTGGTCATAGAGTGGGTACCACTGGATTCTTGAACGGTTCGGCCCGCTGACGAGCTGTAAATGCCCATGCACTTCTCTGCTGCTTGACAACAGATCCATCTGTATAGATGAGCACTTTGGGGTTATCTGAGTGTTCATAGATGAGCGTGTTGACCTCTGCATTGTCAGCGGCAGGGTTCTGCTCTCTGCACCGTCTGCCGAGTGTGATAATGCAGGAGAAGGTGCACTTAAAAGCTGGAGGCATAGGCACCTATTCCTTGCCAGGGTTGATACTGGTAAGACTGCAGACCTCTCTGACGACATCTTCCGCCCGACCCATCCATGATTTGCGCCTCTTTAGCCTGTCACCCTTTTCTCTCAATATAGCTTCATGAAGAGGGTGCCGCTCATCTGTACTTATTTTTAAATATGCACGAACTATCCAGATCTCGATCCTGTGGTTCATTGTCAGGAAGTAAAGGAGGTAACTCATCGCTACATAGCTGGTGAGTCTCGTGCAGCCCAAAATGATGCGCTTAGCTTTGATTTGTACCTTTTCAAGTCTTCCAGTCTGTGTAGGGCTGACAGTAAGGATGGCCAGGACATACTCAATGTGAAAGCACCAGTCCTTGATGTATTAGCAGTCTTTGCTCGATATTAGCAGTTGCCATGACTCTCATTGCTGACAAACCTTTTCGAGCTTTCGTTATGACATAATCGACATAATTTCTGAATGACAGGCTACGATCAAGCCTCACGCCAAATTATGTCATTGACTGGGTTCTACTCAAAATGATCCCATCCATTCTCACTGCTGGCAGGTCTGTGTTCACAATATGGTTGTTTAGGGAGAACCATGTAACCTATGCCATTGCAGGATTGACAAGGGCATCGGCATCAGCACACCATGAGGAAATTCGATCTAATTCGCCCCTCATATCATTGGCAACCGCCTGTCTGTATCGACCCTGTCAATACACGAGAATGTAGTCAGCAAATGGCAGAGTCCTACCCCTCCCGTCCAACTGTTGTTCAGTGATAGGCATCGTATACGCGTTGAATAGTACTGGTGACAGTGGTGAACCCTGCGGCAATCCTGGAAATATCATTATTGGCTCAGAAGACCAACTCCAACATCTTAGCACCACCTTCCTTTGGAGCAGAACTGCAGCTATCCATCGTATAAGGTGAGGTTACACTTTCAGTCTGAGGATTTGCATCAAGTATCTTACCTTAGTAGCCAAAACCAGTTCAATCAATCAATCATGTGCCATGCCGGAAAGCGTGGGCGGTCATGACTCGCCATTTCACTCGATCACCAGTGTCGTGGATCAGCTCAGTGTTCCTGTCTCGTCCATGCCATGTGGCCAAGCCATCCAGGTATTTTCCTCTCGGTCTTCCTCTTGGTCTGTTCCCCTCGATCTTGCCAGTTGTCACTAAGTTCTCCAACCCATTTCTTCTCATAACATGTCCAAAAAATTTTGACTGTCTACGTCTAATTTCTCTAATCAGTCTACGATGTTCATTTGTCTCCTGTAGTACTTGGTCATTGGTTTTTCTAACTGTCCATGGTATTCTTTGCATTTTCCTCAGAAACCACATTTCTGCAGCCATCAGATGCTTTTCAGCTTGACTGCTCATTGTCCAAGTTTCACATCCATACAAAAGAACAGGCTCTATGTATCCTCTCAACACTCTTTTTCTCGTTTCAATTGACATCTTTTTATTGGTCAGAATGTTTTTCATCTTGCTAAAGGCTACTTTCGCCATGGCGATTCTTGTTCTAATCTCTTCAAGGCATCTCCCATCAGATGTTATAACTGTTCGAAGATAATTGTACCGATTCACTTGTTGAAGAATATTTCCATTTACTCGTATATTACATTGTGGCACTTCTTCCTTCCTACTGACGACCATAACCTGAGTCTTTTTACAATTTAATTGTAACCCCAGTTGCTCACTGTGTACAACAACCGCAACTACTAATTGTTGCAGGTCCTGCGCATTGTCTGCAATTAATACTGTATCATCTGCATATCTAATGTTATTGATGTTTCGTCCTCCAATGCTGATTCCATTTATATCCTCTACATTTCTGAAAATATTTTCACTGTACAGGGAAAAAAGATCTGGAGACATCACACATCCCTACCTAACACCTCTCTTAATTGGCTGATACTGTCCCACTTCATTATCAATCCTTATTGCAGCTTGTTGTTTCCAATATATGTTTTTTATAAGTCTAATGTCTTTCCCATCAATTTGTAGATCTGCAAGCATATCCACCATGTCGACATGTCTAACGCTATCAAAAGCCTTTGTATAGTCAATAAAGCAAAGATGTATATCCTTGTTTACTTCTATAGCACGTTCAATAACTGTTCGCAGCATATACACAGCATTTACTGTACCCTTTCCTTCTACAAACCCACATTGTTCTTCCCCTATTTCAGGTTGTATCTTCTTCCTCATTCTTTGCATGATAATTCTTAGCAAAATCTTTGTGATGTGACTCATTATACTAATTGTTCTATGTTGATCACATTCCAAGGTTCCTGATTTCTTTGGGATTGCAATAAATATAGAGTTACATATTCCCCCTTAAAAAGAATAAAACTGGCTTTAATTATCTCCCCTTGTAACGAAAACCAGTTATTTCCCCTTAACAAGGACAACATTTATTTCCCACTTTGTACCTACAATCTGCAATAATTATCTCTTCTTAGTGAATGCAAAACACACTTATCTCCCCCTAGTAGCGAAAAAGAGAAACAGTTATGTACCCTAGTGCGCAAAATTTGAAAACATCAGGATTGGCTTTTTGACCTCATGCCAAGATCTCAACAGACGCAAAGAACAAAATACACTCCGGCTTCTGTAGATTGAATCCACATTTAGGTGGTCGCTTTGCACATTACTTACTACTTTTGTTCTTGGGGAAGATTATTATAATCGAAACATGGTCTCATTGTGTGGTTCTATAATGTAATTGTTTTAAAAAAAATAATCATTGATATTATCCACTGTGATTTACGTTTGCCGTAATGAAGTTCGTGGTAAGGTCTGTATCCCGTGTCTGTGTTTATTATCTCTCACTTTCTCGCAGTTACTTTTTCATCTGCTCTTCCACCCGTCACAGCTTCGATATCATCTGACTGTTTGTCATCACTTTCTCATTTTACAGCACTAAAATCTTCAACATACCATTTCAGTGTAGCTGATAAAGAATCACTTCTACAGACTACTCGGGCATCTCTACACGTTCGGTTTTTTTTTCTGCCCCAAAGTGTCTCTGTCCTTCATACGTGTCTTCACGACGTTTCAATGTCACATCACAAAGATTTTCAACCTCCATTGCACATTATGCCCGGAACATATATTGGAAACAATAAGCTGCCATACAGGTTGATAAGGACGTAAGTCATATAGCCCTCAACAGGAGTGTGTGGCAGGGGTGAATGAATATCCAGGCCTTCCCCCTATATAGAGAAAATATTTAGTTAGATATTCGACAGATCATCCTCATTGCACATCGAACCATTCAGTTCATAAGTGCTCGGATCCCCTTCTCAGCAAATCCCGCAGCATGTAGCGGCTCACGACACCAGTTCTGTGTTGGTTTATTATTCTTCTTTGGCTTCCTGTGTAGTGTTCTTATTTGGCCCATCTCTTTTAACTTGCCAGAGACAGTAGCCACTCTCTTCGGACCCACCCCATCTTTATCCTCTTGAGCATACCCATTGAGTCATTAGGGACACTAGCCCAATTGAATGTCTGTGTTTCGAGCCATGTTATTGCTTTACTTACTGCCATGACTTCCATTATCAGGTTGCATGTGGTCAAAGCAAAAGCCCCATACTCTTCCTTCACATGTTTCCCTCAGGCCTGAGCCGTAAAGTCCCATGAACTTCTCACTTCTCGGACGACCGACCCATCCGTGTAAATGACAGCATTATCCTCTAAAGAATTCTCGAAGATCAGAGATTGTACTTCCGCCTCCACATCAGTTGGATTTTCTCGTCTGCATTTCATGTCTAGTTGGATACACAGAACTCTGTTGGCACTTGTACCCACTCCTCGCCATGTTCTAAGTCCTCAAGTGAACACACCTGCTGAAGAACATTTTCGGCTTGACCCATACACGACTTTTCTCCTTTTAACCTGCTGCCATTTACCTTCTTAATCTCGCTATGCATGTTGTGTGGATGTTGTGTGTTTGCGTTGACTCCGAGATAGGCACGTGCTTGGCAAATTTGTATTCTGTCTCTCATTGTTGGAAAATCAAGAAGGTAGCGCATTGCCCTGCATGCTGTATCTCTTGTACATCCAAGAATGATGCGCATGGCTTCGTTCTGTATCCTCTCCATCCTTTCTATCTGCTTATGGCTGAGAGTCAGGATCGCAATCGCATACTCCAGAACAGAAAGGACTGGCCCTTCGTAAAGAAGACATGGATGGCGCTGCTCACAGTTTGCCGACACCATCACCTGCATCGCAGCCAAACCCAACTTGGCCTTTCTTATCACATGGTCTACATGCTCAGTATAAGCAAGGCTTCGATCAAATCGTATCCCCAGGTAATTCATTGCCTGCGTTCTTTCCACCGTCTCTGAACCTAGATTTACAGTTGGCGTTGGGGTGATGACAATATGGTTATTTAAAGAGAACCATGTCACTGTTGCCTTTGTTGGGTTGACCATTGCCCCAGCTTCAACACACCAAGTACTTATGCGACTGAGTTCGGTTTGTAGTTCCACAACAACCTGATCTCTCTCATTACCCTGACGATACACTAAAACATCGTCTGCATACGACATTGTCCTCCCCGGTCCTATGATTTGCTTGCTTGTGGTTTTCACAGTGTAGGAGTTGAACAGTACCGGAGATAATGGTGATCCCTGTGGTAGCCATGTATATATTGTTGTTGGTTCTGAAGTCCAGCTGCTATATCTAAAGACTACTTTCCTTTGGAAGAGGGCAGCAGCGATTCAGCTAAGGAGGAAAGGACTTATCTTGAGTTCAAGACGCTGAAGCATTAAGACATCCACTGGTACTCTATTGTACGCATCCTCAAGATCAATCGCTGGAGCGAATGTTTCAATGCCTGAATGGAAACGTTCATAGACATCATGGGCAAAACTGATGCATTGGTCCAGGTTAGAGAAAATATATGATAAATTTAAAGGATATGCGAGAAATTGCAATCGGAGGAATAACATCAGCAACAAAAGATGTGGAGAAGACAGTAGTACTAGTAGTAATTGCAGAAAAGTAACTGGATCTGCGGCATTTAATAGATGCAGTTACTGTACACGGTGAGCAACTAGGTTTAGACTTTAATAGAGAGAGAGAAAGAGAGAGAGAGAGAGAGAGAGAGAGAGAGAGAGAGAGAGAGAGAGAGAGAGAGAGAGAGAGAGAGAGAGAGAGAGAGAAAGAGAGATATTATGGAGGTCTCCAAGAAGAAAGATATAAAATATAACACCCAAGTAGCAGGTTTGTTGATGTAACAGTTGTCATGGCGCTCAGACAATGTCATATGAGTGCGGTTAGACGAGGGTCCGACGTCAGCACTCGTAGTTTGCCAAGAGAGGGAAAGAATGGACATCTGTTCCGCCGTGCATTCAGGCCTACAACATGTGATGATCGGAACATCTCACAGACCCATAGCAGCTTCCTTATTTTCATGTTTAAAACATTTAAGTGAATGTTAAAATTATTAAACAGCTGAATCGGTACAGCTGTCTCAGAACATACGGAGGATATAAAATCATCATACAAGATATGCAGATTCTGCATACATTTTTGATTGCAGACAATGAACAGGAACGGCAGCATTGTGTGCATGCAGTAATTGTCAAAGCAAGCAACTAGTCAGAATTCGGCACTCCTCCGAACAACGGCCCCAAATTATTTAGTGTAAAATGCATCCCTTACAGGGCCTCATAAGGTCATTTCCGAGGCGATGTATTCTCAATCTCTTAGCTTACGTTTGATGAAATCAGTATTAACATCTCACCCCCCCCCCCCCAGCATATCCTTTACAGGACATCGCTGTCATCAGCAGCATCTTTCAGCTGTCTTTTGATTTCTTGGCAAGATTACACTCAGTAGTTTGCCATTGCTTTCTGAGCGGCCGGCTCAGTTATCCCGCAAGTCACCAGCGGGAGTCGAACCGCTTCCAGCTCTCGTCCGCTACGAGACTCTGCGTGATAAACGGGATTACGGAGAAAGTGTTGTAACCCCTCGGCCAGAGAGACCGGCGTATTAACATCTAGAGAGATTAATAACGCATTAAAAAATGATAATTGTCAAATGCTACGTATATTCAACGCTACTGTATGGCGCGGAAGCCTGGACATTGAACAAGCAACTAAAAAGTCGCATAGAAGCCCTGGAGATATGGATGTACAGACGAATAGGTCGTATTTCATGGAAACAAAACCAATCAAATGCAGAGGTTCTATAAAAACTGGGAATGAAGAGTTGATGAAAGAAATAAAGAGGAGACAAGTGAAATATTTTGGTCACGTTAAAATACATGATACTCTTATAAAAACCATACTGGAAGGCAAGGTTGAGGGCAAGCGAGCAAGAGGTAGACAATGATACAAGTTGGAGGATAACATCAAGAGATGGTCGAACATCAGCCTGACAGAATGTACAGTCAAGGGGAGAGACAGACAGTGTTGGAGATCCATTGCAGCCAACCTTCATTGCGGAGACGGCACCTGATTGATTGATTGGTACGTTTGAATGTATCGTCGTCTGCTAGACCGATCGATGGATATATATTGTAGTACTGACGACAGTGAGGGCCCTCCGGGCCCAGAAAATTTAATGCACCCATCGGTAGGTCTAGAAGTCCGCCACACACTGAACCGGAAGTGATCGACAACACATTCAATGCTCGTTCGGATATGTATAATTCTTTTCCCCTGAGGATATACCGATACAAGAGTTTAGAACTTGTTTTCGGGCAGTATTTACAGCTTTTGTGCCACAATTTCCACACATAACTGTGAAATATTATTGGTATGTATTTCCATTTTCTCAGTTCAATATTTTAGTTCATAGTTCGTATTTTTTAATTATATCAGCTAATGAGGCCCTGTAAGTAGTGTAAGGGATGCATTTTACGCTAAATAATTTGGGGTCGTTGTTCGAAGGAGGGCCAGATGTCTATACATTGACGTGGATAGACCTTAGGTTCATACCAGAATACGATCAGCGTTGCCAGTAGTGGGTTGTGCTCAATATTTAAATCTCAAATCCTGAAACAACCAAATAAATCAATTTGATTATTGCTCGCTGGACTTTAGGCGGCCTGGTGTGCCTTGCTAGTGAGAAGACCTGATCGTTCAGGTCCACATCGATTGACGGACGTCAGTCGCGGCGATCGGGCAAATCTTGAGCTACAGCCTACGACGGGTGACGTTGTAATACTCTGTTGTGATAATTTGGCCGTGTCCAGTGTGGGCCGCGTGGTCTAGTAGTTACACAGCCGCTTCACACGCCAGTGATCCGGTGTTTGTTTCCGGATCCGGTCAAGGATATGCACTACTGACGAGCTCAAACGAGAGCGAAACTCGAGTATAGTGCTTCCACATTGACGTGGATAGGCCTTAGGTTCATACCAGAATACGATCAGCGTTGCCAGTAGTGGGTTGTGCTCAATATTTAAATCTCAAATCCCGAAACAACCAAATAAATCAGTCTATACATCCGTTTCTAGATGTTTTCTGTCAAAGAAAAGTGGCAACCGTGGTGCTAAGTGCTAACTTCCGCTGTGGGGGTAAAATATGGCCGCCTGCTGAACAAGTTCTTATCAGTTTGTTGGTGGACTATAATATTAATATAAATAGATAGATATTGATCTAGTACATTTCTTCACGTGTGTTAATGCGATGGTGAATATCAATTTACATAATTGGTTTCTTTCGTATTGTTAAACTTAATGAAATCCATTTTTCGAATCGGGACAGTACCACCAAGTAAAGTAGTACAGTACTAGAGTACTGCTGTACTACTTGGAGTAGTTAGTATTAGTACACAGTGGTGAGTGCAGTCAGTCAGTAAGACTAGTCTAGCAATTCTGGTCAATATTTAAAAATCGGGTTTTTACTTATGAAATCATATCAGTTAGATACAGCTTGACAAGACGAATCCAACTGTATCTCAACGAAGAGTGTGCGTTAATTCTAAGCAGAGTTATGAATTTTTTGGTGACGTAATTTAATACCAGGAAGTGTAATGATGACCTAAGAGATAAAGGAGATTTATCGCAGCCCATTAAATTGGAAGCTGAGAAATTATGCCTTCTATTACTGTGGCTTGTTTATTATTAAACGGACAACTTAGTGCCATATATCATTGCGCCCGGGGCGGCGAGGCCTAACTTGACACAATATTTATTTTTCGATAGGATGTGCCATGACCTAATTAACAATTTAAAATAGCAGCCAATTGTTTATTATTTATGAAAAGTCTGTCACATTGCTAACAAACCTGGTAAGATATATATTTTATTATGCGTTTTGGTAACAGGAAAGTAAAGGTCACATTCCTCTTTTGATAAAATGTCGAGAGGATTGAGAGGGTCAACTTCATTGCACCAGGTTTTACCCCATATGGCTCGGTCTCTTTCCGCACGGTGGCCTGCCGAAAGCATCATACAAAGCACGAGAGTCTCTGAGTCTCTGACAAAAATGCACTCGACTTTTAAGACTTTTCGATAGGATGTGCTGTGACCTAATTAACAGTTAAAAATAGCTGCCCATTTATATTAATTAAATGTCATGTGAAATTTTGTCGTTAGTGAAAGAACAATTCATGAAAATGTACTCATATTGTCTTAATGTACCAACTGCATTGTGACAGCTTTCTTTTGTTGATTAAATATCATGCATTAATATAAGTAAATAAGTTTGTAACTGCTGCATAAATTAAGCAGCAGTTAATTAATGATTAAAATATTAAATTTAAAAAAAAAAGAGTAAATATTCGCCAAGTACCCATCTCTAGAGCCATCAAGTACCTGTCTCTAGAGCTGTCCAGTACCCATTTCTACAGCTGTCAAGTACCCATTTCTACAGCTGTCAAGTACCCATCTCTAGAGCCGTCAAGTACCTATCTCTAGAGCTGTCAAGTACCCATCTCTAGAGCTGTCAAGTACCCATCTCTAGAGCTGTCAAGTACCCATCTCTGGAGCCGTCAAGTACCCATCTCTAGAGCTGTCAATTACCCATCTCTAGAGCTGTCAAGTACCCATCTCTAGAGCTATCAAGTACCCATCTCTAGAGCCTTCAAGAACCTATCTTTAGAGCCGCCAAGAACCTATCTTTAGAGTTGTCAAGTACCCATCTCTGGAGCTGTCAAGTACCCATCTCTAGAACTGTCGAGTTCCCATCTCTATAGCTGTTAAGTGCCCATCTCTAGAGCCATCAAGTAATCGTCTCTAGAGCCATAAAGTTCCCATCTTTAGAGCTGTTAAGTACCTATCTCTAGAGCTGTCAATTATCCATCTCTAGAGCTGTCCAGTACCCATTTCTACAGCTGTCAAGTATCCATCTCTAGAACTATCAAGTACCTATCTCTAGAGCTGTCAATTATCTATCTTTAGAGCTGTCCAGTACACATTTCTACAGCTGTTCAGTATCAATCTCTAGAGCTGTCAAGTACCCATCTCTTGAGCCGTCAAGTTCCCATCTCTAGAGCCGTCAAGTACCTATCTCTAGAGCCGTCAAGTACCCATCTCTAGAGCTGTCAAGTACTTATCTCTAGAGCTGTCAAGTACCCATCTCTAGAGCTGTCAAGTTCCCATCTCTAGAGCTGTCAAGTACCCATTTCTAGAGCTGTCAAGTACCCATCTCTAGAGCTGTCAATTACCCATCTCTAGAGCTGTCAATTACCCATCTCTAGAGCTGTCAGGTACTCATCTCTAGAGCTGTCAAGTACCCATCTCTAGAGCCTTCAAGAACCTATCTTTAGAGCCGCCAAGAACCTATCTTTAGAGCTGTCAAGTACCCATCTCTGGAGCTGTCAAGTACCCATCTCTAGAACTGTCGAGTTCCCATCTCTATAGCTGTTAAGTGCCCATCTCTATAGCCGTCAAGTACCCGTCTCTAGAGCCATCAAGTAATCGTCTCTAGAGCCATAAAGTTCCCATCTTTAGAGCTGTCAAGTACCTATCTCTAGAGCTGTCAATTATCCATCTCTAGAGCTGTCCAGTACCCATATCTACAGCTGTCCAGATTCCATCTCTAGAGCTGTCAAGTACCCATCTCTAGAGCCGTCAAGTTCCCATCTCTAGAGCCATCAAGTACCTATCTCTAGAGCTGTCAAGTACCCATCTCTAGAGCTGTCAAGTACCCATCTCTAGAGCTGTCAATTACCCATCTCTAGAGATGTCAAGTACCCATCTCAAGAGCTGTCAAGTACCCATCTCTAGAGCCTTCAAGAACCTATCTTTAGAGCCGCCAAGAACCTATCTTTAGAGCTGTCAAGTACCCATCTCTGAAGCTGTCAAGTACGCATCTCTAGAACTGTCGAGTTCCCATCTCTATAGCTGTTAAGTGCCCATCTCTATAGCTGTCAAGTACCCATCTCTAAAGCCATCAAGTATCCATCTCTAGAGCTGTTAAGTATCCATCTCTAGAGCTGTTAAGTATCCATCTCTAGAGCTATCAAATACCCATCTCTAGAGCTGTCAAATACCCATCACTAGAGCTGTCAAGTACCCATATATATAGTTGTCAAGTACCCCGGGACTTGAAGAAGTGGGCAGTATAGCATTATTTCCTTAATTTGTAACTTGCTTTTGTTGAAATATGTAACTCCAATCCTTTCAGACTGACCATCTTCACAGCTCTGCTAAAGAGATGAACACTGATCCCCAAGTCTTTGACATGGCAGACAGTGATCTGTCAGCTAGTGTCAAGTTAGAACAACCTGAAGTGAATGTAGAAAACCCAGGTAACGATAATTAAAGAGTAATTCAATCATAACAGAAAATAAAGTGTTAACATTTTTCTATGTATTCTTTATGACATACATTTGAATTTGTCGATATTACTGCATTTCCATTTCAGTTCTGTTGGTTATGTACTTATTTCCTGGCCCCTACAGTCATCATCTGCTTGTGCCACTTAAAAATATTTTTGTTTAGTATTTCCTCCTAAGTACTTCCATCCATTCTGAACAGTGCAGTTTTTATGTAGTGAGAGAGGACTGTGGTGTGTCTGAATGTTGTGTTTAGTTAAACCACCCCAGCATAAGATCAAGAGATGAGGTAAGAAGACCATGGTAAACTATCCTACCTGTTGCCATGTTTAAAAAAAAGAGTTTATTGTATATCCTTTACAGGATTTCACAGTCAACCCCAGCATTTGTTGGCTGTTTTGTGATTTCTTGGCACGTTTACATTCGGTAGTTTGCCATTGTTTTGTGGATGACCAGCACTCATACCAATGTAGGAGAACCAACGCAAGGCTGTCTGCTGCCAAATTGCCTGCTGTTGTGTTTTGATCAGTGTATGCGTGATTGCGAATTGCTTCCTTAACCCCTTCACTACAGAGCTGGTCTCAAATACCATAACACAACCTTGCTTGAATATACACTCATTGACAAAATATTGATATTCCAGTATACCATTCGTGTTGGTTAATGTTTATGCCCGCAATGCGAGTGTGGACGCCCAGAAGTGGCAGTGCTTAAGTGGCATATTAGGCCACGAGAGAAATGTTATTTTCTGTGGTGACTTCAACGCTAAAGGCAGATCATGGGGAAACACTTCCTCCAATACACAAGGGGAGGAGCTCGAGACTGCACTGGAAACCATCGACCTGGTTTGTATCAACAGTGGCTGTGTCACCAGGACAGCAAGCCGTCCAGGCGATGAGGACAGTGCTATTGATCTGGCGCTAGTTTCACCTTCACTCACTACAGTGTGTAGATGGGGTGTCCTAGGACACCATGGCAGCGACCACCACCCATGCAGCATATTGGTGGAGAAAGGCAGAACCAGGCAGCACAAGCTAAAGGTAAAGACGTTCCAGTATGACAGTACAGGGCAAGATGTGGTGAGTAAAATAAGACGTGACAAGCGCAGAACGTTTCAGGGCAGGAAGAAAAGGAAAAAAAGCTGGGAGCAGCCACAGTGGTGGAGTTTCGAGGTGGAGAAGGCTTGGGTGGATAAGCGTAGTGCTGTAAGGAGATGGCAAAATGCCAAGAAGAACAGAGCTGGTCATCCTAGTCCCTGCTTGCACTTAGAAAGAGAGATGCACACAAAAGTAAGCTATTTCAAAAAACTGGTCACGGTGGTTAAAAGCGAAAAATGGGCAGAGGTGTGTCAAAGAGTAAGCACAGACAAGTCACTGAAATTGTTCTGGCGACTACATAAAAGCATGAGTGGTGTAGTCAAGAATAAGAGCATTTCTGACTTCCAAGGTGCTGACCTCATCTGGCAGAGGACTGACGAGGACAAGGGCAAAGCCCTCTTTGAACGCTACCTTGAGCAGAGCAACCAGACAGACATGGGAGGCCGGAATCTGGCCAAGGAGGTCACCTCAGACAGATGCAAGGCCCAGAACACTTCGGATGAAGACACAGTGACAGTGAAAGAAATCAAGGCTGTGCTACGACGATCAAAAAACAGTGCTCCAGGTCCTGATGGCATAAGATACGACGACATAAATAGGTGTACCGACAATGAGCTAGAGAAACTAGCAGACATGTACAATAACAGTATAGGGAGTGCCAGCATCAAGGAGGAATGGTTACACAGCTATCTGATTCCCTTGCCGAAGCCTGACAAAGACCACAAAAATATTCAGGGATATCGAATTATAACCATGCAGAATACAATAGGCAAGCTGCTGGAGAAGGTAATTGCCAGGAAAATATCAAGCCAACTAGAGAGGCAAGGTGTTTTCCCACCTACCCTGGGTGGGTACCGTCCAAAAAGAGAAACCTGGACCAATGCAGCAGTCTTTGCCCACGATGTCTATGAAGGTTTCCACTCAGGCACTGAAACCGTTGCTGCAGCGATTGATCTTGAGGACGCATACAACAGAGTACCACTGGATTTTTTAATGTTTCAGCTTCTTGAACTAAACGTAAGTCCATTCCTCCTTAGTTAGATCGCTGCAGCTCTCTTCCAACGGAAAGTAGTTTTTAGATGTGGCAGTTGGACTTCGGAACCAACAACAATATATCCTGGCCTACCACAGGGATCACCATTATCTCCGGTACTGTTCAACGCCTACACAGTGAGAATCACCAGTGAGCAGATCACTGGACCTGGCAGGACATTGTCATATGCCGATGATGTTTTAGTGTATCGTCAGGGTAAGGATAGAGAGGAGGTTGCTGTGGAACTACAAACCGAACTCAATCGCATAAGTACTGGGTGTGATGAAGCTGGGGCAATGGTCAACCCAACAAAGGCAACAGTGACTTGGTTCTCGTTGAATAATCATATTGTCAACAATCCAACACCAACTGTAATGCTGTGTTCAGAGACGGTGGAAAGAACGCAGGCAATGAATTACCTGGGGGTACGGTTTGATCGAAGCCTTGCTTATAATGTGCACATAGACCAGGTGATAACAAAGGCCAAGCGGGGTTTGGCAGCGATGCGGGTGATGGCGGCAGCAAACTGTGAGCAGCGCCATCTATGTCTTCTGTACGAGGGGCTGGTCATGTCTGTTTTGGAGTATGCAATGGCAATCCTGACTGTCAGCCATAAGCAGATAGAAAGGATGGAATGGATACAGAATGAAGCTATGCGCATTATTCTTGGATGTACAAGAGATACAGCATGCAGGGCGATGCGCTACCTTCTTGATTTTCCAACCATTGAAGAGAGAATGCAAGTTTGCAGGGCACGCGCCTACCTCAGAATTAACGCAAACACACAGCATCCACTGCATAGTGAAATTAGGAAGGTGAAGGGCAGCAGGTTAAAAAGAGGACGGTCGTGGATGGGTCAAGCCGAGGACATTCTTCAACAGGTGTGTTCACTTGAGGACTTAGAACCTGGCGAGGAGTGGGTGCAAGTGCCAACAGACTTCTGCACATCCTTTTCAGTTTGCATCCAACTAGATAGAAAATGCAGACAAGAAAATCCGGCTGCTGTTGAGGCTGAAGTACAAGCGTTGATTTTCGAGAATTCTCTAGACGGTGACGCGGTCATCTACACAGATGGGTCGGTCGTCCGACATGTGAGAAGCTCATGGGCCTTTACAGCTTGGGCCGGAGGGAGAATTGTGAAGGAGGACTCTGGTGCTTTCACTGAAACCACAAGTAGCCTGACCATGGAAGTCATGGCAGTAAGTAAAGCAATAACATGGCTCGAGACACAGACATTCACTAGGGCTTGTTTCCTTAGCGACTCAATGAACATGATCAAGAGGATAGAGGAGGGGTCGATCCGAAGAGAATGGTTGCTGCCTCTGAAGCGGTCTCGGCTGGCAAAGATTAGTTTCATCTTCGTGCCAGGGCATGCGGGAGTACAAGGAAATGAGCGGGCTGACAAGCTCGCAGGTGAGGCTACTGTTGAGGGCGGACGCGCCATGGACCAGGCTGGCATTCTGAATGCTCTACGAGAAGTGAGACTTTTGCAAGAACCAAGTGATGACTGTGAATCTACAACAATGGCCAGACTGCGAGAGCAGCAAATTAAAAGAGGGGTGGCCAAACAAGAACACTACGCAGGAAGCCAAAGAAGATTGATAAACCAACACAGAACTGGCGTCGTTAGCCGCTACACGCTGCGGGATTTGCTGAGGAGGGGATCCGAGCACTTATGGACTGAATGGTCCGATGTGCAACGAGGATGATCTGTCGACTAACTAACTAACTAACATTGATATTTGACTGTCTAACCATTGAGCAACAATCAAGGTTGATTTGTATCAGGCTCATGTACAGTATGTAAATCAAAAATGCTCATCTTACCTTTGCTGCAGTAACTAATAAATGACACCAGACATACAACAATGATGAAAAGCTTGGAGACGTACTACCCTAAAAATATCAGATCAGAGATAAAGACCATATAATCTGGCCCTCTTCTGATACTTTTATAGAGCTAATCAGATAATGTCGCCACCCTTAAAAGATTAATCCATCAGGCTTTAAAAAATCTTAAATTCAAGATGAAACCAAGAAAATTCTTACCAGAGTAATACTCTGGGAAAACACCTTAAAAAACTGTGAAGCATGTAAAATGATTCAGAGAAATTAATCACTAGTAAACGTAAAAAACGTAGGGTCATAGGACATGTTTTTAATGAACAGCAAATTTAAATTTAAATAGTTGAACAAGTTGCTTGGCTGCTACTGATCTGTTACTGAAGAGTGGATAAAAATACAAAATATGGAGGTCAGCATGGCAGAATGGAGAAGAACACACCAGACAGTTGGACTAAAATGTTGACCTCTCGTACTTGACTTGGGGATGTAAACTACAAGTACTTCTGAAGTGGGAGTGGGTTCTTCTGATGGCGAGGAACATTTTAATAGGGAAAGCTAATCTACACGCAATATTCAGTCCAGCACTACTAGAAGTAGCATGTACGGACTATGCTTCAGTTCAAAGCGACCGAGCGAAAAAAAAAAATTATCTACCGAGAGGTAATCCAGTCAACAAACCTGATATCTGTGTTTTCTCCATTTGTCAAACATCTTAGTCATATGTTGTGTTGTTATATTAAATCCAAATAAGCATAGCATGGGAAGGACAGCCAGAGATTTCCAGCATACATTGACCCGTATTGCAGGCATTTCCGGAGCATGTTGATCTGAGGCCTGAACTTCAGGTCATTGCAGGAGTGGCCAGTGGGTTTTATAATGGGAACTAAGCCTGACCAATACATCTTGAGAGTTGAAGGAGACAGTGCAGTTTGACTTGACATGATTCCTTAGTTTGTACCACAAATGTTTATTTCATTCATAGTACATTTCAGCTTAGGATTATAATCAACTGAATAATTAACTAACTGTAGCACTATAATAATCATAAACTTCTCAGATGTGACACAAAATAGAACTAATGAACAATGAGTGTCAATGACGTCTTTCAAATATTTATTTGAGGTCTGTTCAAGAAGTGCCTGGAAAAGTATGATTACTCACCTGAGGGTCAGAAACCCTGGTCCCCTTCATAGTAATATCCTTGGGACTGTACACACTTCTCCCAGCCCAGCCATTGATGGAAGCATTTCAGGAAAGTCTACAGAATAGGGGGCCTGACAAACTAGAGGAATATTGTGTTTGGCCCAGAAAGTGAATCCGATGCAAAGAATGGGTCAGTGTGTTATCACGGGGGAGCTGCCAAGTTCCTATTGCATTCATTTGCATCAAACAGCACCCCAGTGGCAATGGATGATCACCAAAGAGTGTTCTTTGCATCATGAGGTTCACCTGACATGCTCTGTATGATTTTTGGCTGTTTTCCAAGCTAAAAATGCTGCTAAATGGAACTCAGTTTGAGCCATGAGAAATTATATGAACCACAGTGATCACATTGTACTCCGTTCTCAAAGAGACCTTCCTGAAATGCTTTCCACAATGTGGGAGAAGTGTGTATAATCCCTTTGAAGGGGAATAGAGTTGCAGACTTCCAGGTGAGTAATCATTGGCAAGTATTTACGTTCAGTAGTTTGCCATTGCCTTCTCAACGACTGGCACCCATACCTTTTCGTAAGAAACCAGCGTGACGAGGTCTGCTGCCAAATCGCACGCAGCTGTGTTTCGAACGGGTATATGGAATTACGAACGGTGTCCACAACGCCTTCGCTGCAGAGACCGGCACATGCAGTATGGTGTGTTTAATTATACTTGCATAGAATATTTATTAGCTATATTGTTCATACATAAACTGTTCAACTGTGTATCATGTGCTCATGACAATTTCAGGGAACATCCCTTTCATCTACAATAATATATCTGCTGGCTTGATAAAACAGTGCATTGTAATCCTCTTTATGATATTACGGACACAGAAATTGTTCTTCAGATAGTTGAATCTGATGTGTCCAGCAAGAGCGTGTTGAGGATTGGAATCTGCTGTATCCAGCAGGAGTGTGTCAAGGGTAGGAATCTGCTGTATCCAGCGAGAGTGGGATGAGGGTGGTTAGCATCTATACAACTCAATATGCGACATTGTGTCTGTTAACCAATAACTAATTGTAGGCAAAACTGGTCATAAAAAGTAAAAGGAATAAAAAGGATAATCCGATTACAATTCTATAAAGAATGAGAAGATGGAAAGACATAGACTACATCAGTGGTTCTCAACCTTTTTTGGCCCGTTCCCCCCCTTCACCATATTTTCAGAACGTCATCCCCCCCCCCCCCCCCCCCCCCCCCCTTCCAACTTTCCAAAATTGTCAGCCTCAAAAGGTGCATTAAAAAAAACATGCCTATAATAGTGAAAATACTTATTTTCTTCCATAGTTGTACATAACATTCACATGTAAAGATGGGACGCAGAGGTGTTTCCAAGGCACCAGGGCCGGGTTATATACTGGCCAAGACCTATTGACGCGTCCTCGTCGAGCGTCCTGGGCAACAGGTCCCTTCGGGGTCCTGGCTAAAGTCAGTAGGATCGCCGATTCCTCCGAAGTCGGAGAGTGTCTGCCTGTACGGCGAGGAACCACCAGTCTGCACACCAATAAGCCAGACATGGGACAACGGATACTCACGCAAAACTCAGGTCCTGTATGACATCACACTGATGTTGGACAACAGGATGTCTTCATCCGACATACAGGTCTTCGCGTTGGAGCTCAAGCCAATGAACACAAGCAAGCAACATGTAAAGATACATTTTATAGTGTAGTTTTCTACAGTTAATAGCAAATGAATATGCTGATGGATATTAAAACTTAAATAGAAGCATTTTTACATTCTCAATATTTTTTTAAAACACCACATTAATCATACTACAATAAACAAACAGTTAAAACGTCAAAGAATTGTAGCTTAATATACGACACCAGGATGCCAAAAATTGTGCTTCATCAAACAAAACGCTCATTACAAAACCTGGATATTGTAGATTCATAATTTAAATGAAAATTGTAATCAATGAGAACACTGTGATTGTTTTTCCTGCAGCAATTCTGAAATACGCGGAGGAGTGCTTGAAAGGGCACAACGGAGATCGTTTTCAACATCTAATCTGTTGCGTCGTTTCGTTTTAATTTCTAGCAGAGCTGAAAAGCCTGACTCACAAAGATATGTTGACGCAAATGGAAGCAATGCACAGATTGCTTTTTCTGCCACTTTTGGGTATGTACCGCACATTAAAGGCCAAAATTCCGTGATTGGTTTCTCACTGAACACATCCCTTGCCCCCGAATCATTTTTCAGCTCCAGAAATTCATCTTGACAATCATCAGAAACTTTTTCAACTGATAATTTGAATGGGTTTCGCACCAAATCCAGCTCATCATCACTAAGTTCAGGAAAATATCGCTCAAATTCATTTTCTAGCGCTGTCAAATGCTGCACAATTTCATTTTTTGCAACTTGTAGAAGTACTTGGTCTTTACCATCAACAATGAGAACGGATGACAGCTTCTCAAACATTGCAACATTTGTCATATTGACCTTTCTTTTCTAGTTTTCCAGCTTGCTCATAAAAGCTCTCAAGGCATCCACAAATTGTATGATATTTGTATTCCTTCCTTGCATCTGAAGATTGAGTTTATTCAACTGCTCAAAAATATCAACTAAATAGGCAAGGCGCATGATCCATTCCTCATCATCCAGCCAGGCGAAAAAGTCCATCTTACCCTGAACTTCAAAAAATAATTTGAGCTCGTCTCTCAGCTCATATACTCGCACAGTTACATTTCCTCTTGACAGCCATCGAACATTTGTGTGGAAAAGAAGCAAATGGTGGCCTGCATCCATGTCAACGCATAACTGCTTAAAAAGCCGTGAGTTGAGAGCTCCTCCTTTGATAAAATTCACTATCTGAACGGTTTGATCCAAAACCTTCCCCAAAGGAGCTAATATCCCGATCATGTTTTGTGTGGTCCTGAAGCCAATTTGACAATGTCTTCATTCTTCCCCCCCCCCCCCCCCCTGGAAACCCTCAAATTCCCCCCTGGGGGGGAATTCCCCACCGGTTGAGAACCACTGGACTAGATGATGGTTTTCTTTAATATATCAGTTCCATCCATCCATCGTGCCATGCCGGTAAGCGTGTGCGGTCATGTTCTGCCATCTCACTCGATCACCAGAGTCGTGGATCAGCTCCGTGTTCCTGTCTCGACCATGCCATGTGGCCAAGCCATCCAGGTATTTACTTCTCAGTCTTCCCCTTGGTCTCTTCCCTTCGATCTTGCCAGTCGTCACCAAGTTCTCCAATTCATTTCTTCTCATAACATGCCCAAAAAATTTTGACTGTCTACGTCTAATGACTCTAATCAGTTTACGATCTTCATTTGTTTCTTGAAGGACTTGTTCATTGGTTTTTCTGTCTGTCCATGATATTCTTTGAATTTTCCTCAGAAACCACATTTCCACAGCCATCAACTGTTTTTCAGCTTGACTGCTCATTGTCCACGCTTCACATCCATACAAAAGTATAGGTTCTATGTAGCACTTCAACACTCTTTTTCTCGTTTCAATTGATATCTTTTTATTGGTCAGTATGTTTTTCATCTTGCAAAAGGCTACCTTCGCAATGGCAATTCTTGTTCTAATCTCTTCAAGGCATCTCCCATCAGATGTTATGACTGTGCCGAGATAACTGTATCGATTCACTTGTTTAAGAATATGCCCATTTACTCGTATATCACATTGTGGTATTTCCTTCTTCCCAGTGACGACCATAATCTGTGTCTTCTTAATATTCAGTTCTAACCCTAGTTGTTCACTGTGTGCAACAACCGCATCTACTAAATTTTGCAGGTCCTGTTCATTGTCTGCAATCAAGACTGTATCATCTGCCTATCTAATGTTATTGATGTATCGTCCCCCAATGTTGATTCCTTCCATATCTTCTATATTTCTGAAAATATTTTCACTGTACAGGGAAAAAAGATCTGGAGACATTACACATCCCTGTCTCACACCTCTTTTAATAGGCTGATATTGACCTACATCGTTATCAATTCTGATGGCAGCTTGTTGTTTCCAATATATGTTTTTTACAAGTCTAAGGTCTTTTCCATCAATTTGTAGATCTTCAAGCATCCTTATCATGTCGACATGTCTCACTTTATCGAAAGCCTTTGTGTAGTCAATAAAGCAAAGATATAGATCTTTGTTTACTTCTATAGAACGTTCAATTACTGTTCTCAGTATATACACAGCATTTACTGTGCCCTTGCCTTCTACAAACCCACATTGTTCTCTCCTATTTCAGGGTTGTATTTTCTTCCTAACTCTTTGCATGATAATTCTCAGCAGAATCTTCGTGATGTGGCTCATTATACTAATTGTTCTATGTTGATCGCATTCCAATGGCTCCTGATTTTTTCAGGATTGCAATAAATATAGAATTACATAATTCAGGAGGTATATCTCCAGTATCATAAATTGCGTTCAGCAGTCTGGTGACTTGGTCTATTCCATATTCTTCTACGGCAATGATCATTTCTACTGTGATGTTATCTGTACCCGGGGTCTTGCCAGTTTTCATATGGTTAAGAGCATTCTGAACTTCTGTCTTCAAAATTGATGGTCCTTCATTATTATTCCGATGATCATATTGTTCTTCTCTTGTATCATCATAAAGGTCTTTCACATAATCTGACCACGCATGTAAAATCTGATCTTTTTCTATTATGATTTTGCCATCTTTGGTTTTTAGGCAACCCGTTGATGTGTGTGTTCTTTTGTTAGTCATGTCATTAATTCTTTTGTGCATTAATTTGGTATTCCGGGTGTTGTGTTGGTGTTCAATTTCCTTGCAATTTTCCTCAAGCCATGTTTCTTTTGCCTCTTTGCATAGCTTCCTAATTTTCCTGTGAATCTCCTGAATACCAGTTCATGCACATCAAAATGTGAAAAAAAAAACAGATCACACCTACAAGTCATGAGAGAATATTTATGAATAAAGCGACTGGGTCAATTTAGTGTGGGTTTAAAATATGCTGCATTGGGACATATCTAAAACAAGTCTATCCTTTACAAATTTTGAAAGAAAGTCAGCAAAAGTGGAAAACATTTTTCCCCCCAGTGATTTAAGGCTATAGGTCAGTGGAAATGTTCAAGTCGCTTAAAAGTCGACAGGGTCAACTTCATTGCACCGGGTTTTGTCCCATATGGCTCGGTCTCTTTCCGCAGCACGGAAAGCGTCGCACAAAGCACGAACTCCGTAGCTTTTAACGACGACCCACAGGAGTCTCCGAAACATTTAACTCGTAAACCGAAGGGTGCGGCCCGGAATCGAACACACAACCTTCGGAGCACGAGTCAAACGGCTTGACCACTTCGCCACAGAGACTCATGTTCAAGTAGAAGTAGACATGGTGTGACTTTAGTTGAACAAGCCACATGTTGTATTCATGTGTTACATTGAATGTACACATCTGTCAGATACAAGCCGCATGTTGTATTCATGTGTTACATTGAATGTACACATCTGTCAGATACAAGCCGCATGTTGTACTCATGTGTTAAATTGAATGTACACATCTGTCAGATACAAGCCGCATGTTGTATTCATGTGTTAAATTGAATGTACACATCTGTCAGATACAAGCCGCATGTTGTATTCATGTGTTAAATTGAATGTACACATCTGTCAGATACAAGCCGCATGTTGTATTCATGTGTTAAATTGAATGTACACATCTGTCAGATACAAGCCGCAAGTTGTATTCATGTGTTAAATTGAATGTACACATCTGTCAGATACAAGCCGCATGTTGTATTCATGTGTTAAATTGAATGTAATGTACACATCTGCTTGTAGTCTGCTACTTGGCATACCTTTAAAGTGATAACTCATATTTACTGTTTGTGTGTTTTTCAGAAAGACTAACCTGTTCACAGAATGTCAGTTCTGACCCCATGCAAGAGCATTCACAGATGGAGAAAATGTGCGGTGACATGGAATTTAAGTTTGTGAAACAAGAACTTTCAAATGCACTGTATGGGGACAGACACCAAAGATTTGACAAAACGATAGTCATGACAGATTGTAGCAGTGATAATGAAATGACTGGAGACAGTAACTCAGAATTAAGAATATCTCAGAATAATTATGAGGGATTTCGTGAGTTTGAAGACGGAGGTCTGATGAAACTCAAGAAAACACATTCAGGAGAGATACCTTGTGAATGCAAAGATTGTGAAGCTTGCTTTACTCAAATTAGCCTTCTGAAATCAGACAAGAGAACACATACAGAAAAGAGACCTTACCAGTGTGATTATTGTGATGCAAGTTATTTAATAGCTAGTAAGCTGAAGTCACACAAGAGAACACATACAGGAGAGAGACCTTATCAGTGTGATGACTGTGATGCAAGTTATTTTACTTCTAGTACACTGAAGTTACACAAGAAAAAGCATACAGGAGAGAGACCTTATAAGTGTGATGATTGTGGTGCAACTTTTACAGAATCTTACGGTTTAAAAAGACACACAAAAACACATACAGGAGAGAGGCCTCATAAATGTTATGAATGTGGTGCATCTTTTGCTGACGTTAGTGGTATAAACAGACACAGAAGAACACATACAGGAGAGAGACCTTACAAATGTGATATATGTGATGCATCGTTTGGTCAAGCTGGCAATCTAAAGTTCCACAGGAGAACACATACAGGAGAGAAACCTCACCTGTGTGATTTATGTGATGCAACTTTTATTTCACCTGGTGAGCTGTTAAGACACAGGAGAAAACATACTGGAGAGAAGCCTTACAAATGTGATTTATGTGATGTTTCTTTTACTAAGGCTAACCATCTGACATCACACAAGAGATCATCACATACAGGGGAGAGACCTTACAAGTGTGATTTTTGTGATGCATGTTTTACTGATGCATACGGTGTTAAGAGGCACACGAGAATACATACAGGAGAGAGACCTTATATATGTTTTGAATGTGGTACATCTTTTACCGAAGCAGGCCATCTGAGGAAACACAAGAGAATACACACAGGAGAGAGACCATACAAATGTGATGTATGTAGTGCAACTTTTATTGAAGCTGGCGGTTTAAAGGCACATAAGAGAACGCATACAGGAGAGAAACCTTATAAGTGTGATGATTGTGATGCATGCTTTACAGTATCTAGAAGTCTGAAGAAACACCAGAAAAAACACACAGGAGAGAAACCACGTGAAAGTGATGATCACGGTGCATCTGTATTTATAGCTGATGATTTAGAAACACAAGACAGCACACATACAAGGAGTGAACATGATTCGTGTTCGCCTCTGCCTAGTAATGTGGAGGACTCAACAATATGTGTACAGGAGAAAAACCTTACGGATGTGTGATGATTGTAATGCATGTATTCCTGAAGATATCCATTAAACATTTACCTAGTATTGGATATATAAGACTGAGCCTTTACAAATGTAGTGGATGGTTTCGTGCCTAGTAGTCTGAGAAATCATGCAAGAAGGCATACAGTATAGAGATTTTAAAAGTATGATAAAAATATACACAAGAAACAAACCATAATTTTCTGATGAATTTTATGTCTTGGTGTCCTCTAGATGATCATTAGAATAAAGATAGGAATACATCAAATGAAATGATATCAATGTCATGGTTATAGACAATGTTTGCTCAGTTTATAAATAAACACATGTATTGTCTGGCACTCGTAGAAGATGGAAGTATAGACTAGAGGACACACTAGACAACATACACATTGAAAGCCATAGGTTGCTCAGCTCAACACACTAAAATGTGCCTGGGAGAAATCCTAAGGTTTAATATTGTGGAATTCACTCCGTAGAGTCAGTATAGAATATACACCAGAGATGTGGTATTGACATTTGCTCATGAAGCATTGTTTGGTTAACACAAAAAATATGCATGTGTGAGAAATATGACTGTTTTGATGTTCGTGCTGGGAATGTCATATCTGCAGAAAACAGGATTTTGTTAGCAGGCATCTTGGCCTGTCTCCGTCAGAAGGCTGGACTTGGACACAGTTCTACATATCCAGGCACAATCAGAAACTAGAGTGGAGATAACTTCTTGCATGCACATAGAGACAATAGCAAACAAGGCAAGTCAGAGCTGTAATGAACTGATTCACTTTAGTGTGTGTAGAGAGAAGTTCATACAATTGTGTGACAGTGAAACCATGGGAGAGTGAGATTGTGCATCTGAAAGAGACAGCTTTCAGAGAAAGTCAGCAGGTATGAACTGTTGGTAGCCCAGTGCTCCATAGTTTTCTCAGATCAGTGCAAGTTATTTAGAAGTGACTATGGCCAGCTGTACATACTATCTCTCACAATTGTCTATGTGAGGTATGGGTTGTAAAGATTTGTACTCATTTTTTTCTCACAGTTGTCATTTTGATCTATTGCTTGTAGGGTTTGTGCTCATTTCTCACAATTGTCTTTGTGATGTATGGTTTGTAGGATTTGTACTGTTTTCACAATTGTCTTTTTGATGTATGGCTTGTAGGATTTGTACTGTTTTCACAATTGTCTTTTTGATGTATGGCTTGTAGGATTTGTACTGTTTTCACAATTGTCTTTTTGATGTATGGCTTGTAGGATTTGTACTCATTGTTTTCACAATTGTTTTTAATGTATGGCTTGTGGGGTGTGTACATTTTCTTTCTCTGTATGATCATAATCCTCTTCCAATATTTTCTTTCCTTTTCTTGTAAGTTTAGAGTCTTAGTGGTTGTCAGGGTCTTGCGTGAGGCAAGAAATGTAGCTCGTTTACTAACAAGTGAGATACTAAATATTACTACTAAATTACTCGACGTGAATACCCGATGATATAATTCGCACTCTTTATTCGCGCTATGCACTCATCAGAAACAATGCAAGCATTGCGCACTCATAATTCACAATATCATTATATCATAAATACAATCAATCAATGAATACATCAATGTAATCCACTTACAAGTCAAACATACAGGCGTTCAATCTCCAACAGTCATACAAGCTAGCAATCGATGCATGCTCAAACACTCGGGCCTCATTCAATCGCGTCCGTCCAGTACGGCTCCCAAGCCCTGTCTGACCAGCCATTCAGCATACACGTTAGTTGGGGTCGAGTCACCTTGCGTGACCCAAAATGTCCACGCTGTGTTTCCGCTGACTCACGACTGCTTAGCGTCGCTCAGTGTTTAGTCCGGCTGGGCTTCTCTGGCGCCGTCGAAGATGCCGCGTTATAACTGTAGTGTTTAACATAGCTCAGCGTTGAGCTCGGTTGCATTGCCTGGCGTTGGTACAGACAACACGTTGCAACTCCGGGTGAGAATCTGACACTCTCCACCCCCCTTTTTCATGAAAGGTTTTCCTTTCATGTACTCTATATAGCTGTTATTTACCTTGTCAGAATCGAACTTTGTACTTCATCTGACATAAATCTTTGATTGTTATTAACTTGTACAGGTGATTAGCAAACAATATGCATACAATCTTTATGCTTAACCATCAAGTACACCCGTCAAGTACAATCACTTTGATGGATATTACCTCGCTGTATTGTGACACAGCCAGTCAGGTAGGTTACGGCTAACTCGCCCCTACCTCTCAACCAAAAAACAAAAATTCCAAATCGTCAGGTCAGACCGTGAGTATCTACCTGTAAGATAACTCCAACATTAGACCTCTAACCTTATTTAATCAGTGTCCCCAATGAAGGTCTACAGTTTTGGCAATTCTCTCCATACACAAATGACGTCACATTGACGTGTTACCCATCAGGCAAACATGTTGATAGTTTCAATACATATTTACACATCACCAACAATTTTTAGTTATGTCCCTTGGTTATAAATAAAAGTTAGGGGCGGTAATTTCATCATTCTTTCAACGAAATGAATTACAAGTATACTTTCATTTCTTAGTGTCATAATTTGATACTTATTGACAAAAGGTCACTGTTGTGAAAAAGTAAATCAAGTTACGATGCTGAGATTACATCTAACAAAAATCAACATATACAATTCCGTATATGGAAATATTTCATACCCAAAGTTTCATACAATTGTCATAGATTTATGAACATTTTAGTATCGTCTGCTACCTTTCAAATTAATATGCAAAAATACCGGAAGTGTACAGCTGTGTTGTTCCACAAATGTGTTATGTTGACATTCACATTAAGGTCTTCCGTTCTAGATGGAATTTAAACAAACGGAGCAACCAGTTGTTGTAATCAGCTAGTTGGATAGTTTCTTCCGTGTTCTTCTCGGATTAGGTTGTCACGGTCACCATTTGTACTTGTTAAAACGCCGTGGACTCATCTTTGTGCATGTACTCAGGATTACTTGACGCAGTTCGAGTTCGGTAAGTCTTTGGGTCCTGTAGTACTGTCCTGTGACACTTGTAGTGTCTGTTTCTTATAATATTACATATTTACAATACTATTCACATTCTTTCACATATCTCACAGTTATACGACATATTCATTCACATAATAATAGTAGTATGTACACAATTTATTTACAATGGGAGATTAAATCTTCCCTATCACATCATTCTTCACAGCGTTACTGACATGATGTCACAATTGGCTGTGGTGTTGAGCACTATTTAATTTGCAGTTTATACACCATCTGCAGTGTGCTCGGATGTTACATGGCTACTGGGTAAGTCGTATGGACATCTAGATAGAAGATCGGCCAGTGAGTTTTGTGAGCATCTTATGTCTGATTTCGAAGCTAAAGTCCTGTAGAAGAATGGACCATCTTTGCCACTTTGTGGTTACTTGGAGTTCCTCTGGTGATAATCGTCAATGGACTATTGTCTGTCTCTACAATGAAATGTTTTCCTAACAGAAATCTTGAAAGTTTACGTACTGAAAACACAAGAGCGAGGGCTTCAAGTTCCGGCGTGCTGTAATTCCATTCCCTGGTGTTCAGTTTTCGAGAGACGTAGTATGCAGGGTACAAGATTTGGTCGTGTTCTTGAAGAAGCACCCCTCCAATGGCTATGGAGCTCGCATCACATCTTAACCTGAAAATAGTGCTAAGATCGGGTAATTTTAGAATAGGTTCACTAGAAAAATAACCTAATACTTTCGCAAATGCAGGCCTTAAACATTCGCTGTTCACAATGACATTAGGTTGTTTATTTGTTAGTAAATCAGTTAAACATTTGGTCAATTCAGCAAAATGAGGAATAAATTGTCTATAATAATTTAAAAGACCTAACACACTTCGCAACTCTTTCTTGGTTGTCGGAAGCGACAATTTCAAAATTCTGGACATGATGTTATCGTCAGTCGATATAAAGCCATTTGAGATCTTATAGCCCAAGAATGAAATTTCTTGAAAGGCTATATCGACTTTGGATGGTTTTACTGTCAGTCCATGTTGTCTAATCCTGTCGAATGTCTGCTGTAGTGCTGTTATGTGGTCTGTCATGTTCTTTGTATGTATGCAAATGTCGTCCATGTACCAAATGATGTTAGAAATGTCTGTCAAAAGAAGTCTTGTCATTCTGACAAATGTGGCTGGAGCATTAACTAGCCCGAATGGTAATTTGCACCATTTGTATAGTCCCCAGGGTGTGGCAAATGCTGTCAGATGTATGCTGTCAGCATGTACAGGTATTTGCCAGTAACCTTTTGTCATGTCAAGTTTAGTAAAGTAACGTGAGTCAGTCAGTTCAGTTAGTATGTCTTCACAGTTGCTCATTGGCTCCAAATCCAACTGTGTGATACTGTTGAGTTTCCGATAGTCAACACAGAGTCTTATTGTGTTGTCCTTTTTCCTCACAATGACAATAGGTGAACAAAAATGTGATTGTGAACGTCGGATGATATGGTTTGCTTCTAAATCAATAATTTCTTTGTGTAGTTTGTCTTTGTAGTGTATAGGAATGGAATATGGTCTGCATTTTATTGGGATGTCGGATGTCAAAATAATATGATGATGCACTAAGTCTGTCTGTCCTGGGTTGTTCGAAAAAATCGTACTGTATTCTTGTAACACTTGTCTGCAACTGTCGGTCTGTGTCTGTGTCAGCTTAGAATTTACCTTTATGTCCTGTAGGTTGGTTGTCGTGTCAAGTACTGGTGTCGGTATCTCGTCAGTATCGTTGTCGTCTGTCTGGTCCACTATTGTTGTGCTTGCTGTAGTCTCTACTTGGTCGTCGTCCCTGTGGTAATATGGTTTAAGCATGTTAATACGGAAAATCTTGTGTTTGTCCCTAACTGCAATTTCGTAATCTACTGTACGAAATTTGTCGTAACACTTTAAACGGTCCTTGCCATGAGTCTGTGAGAAGATGTCTGTCACTTGGCAATAGAAGAAGAACGTCCTGTCCTGGCGTCCGAGTAATTGTTCTATTTCCTCTGTTAGCGTATTGTCGGTAGATAGCACCTGATTTTTGTAGTGCTTCTTTCGCTAACACACATGATTTCATGATTCTATCGCGCAATGATGTTACATGTTCATACGATGAAATGGGTGTAGGTATAGTTTTACTTTCAGTCAACATAGACTGGTACAAAGATAATGGGCCGCGTGGTTTGGCACCATATACAATTTCAAATGGTGAGAATCCAGTGCTGGAATGGGGCACTTCCCTGTGTGCAAATAAAATAGCAGGTAGATACGTATCCCAATCTTCAGGGTGTTCTTGGGTAACTTTTGAGAGCATATGTTTAAGATCACCGTTAATCTTTTCTATAATACCAGTGGAGTGTGGGTGGTAGGGGCTGTTAAAACACTGCTTCACACCCAACATTTTAGTAAAGGCTTGCGTAGCTGAGGCAATGAACTGACTACCCCGATCTGAGAGGATGGTATCCGGGAATCCTACCCTTGCAAAAATATGGAAGAAGACTTCCATGATGTCTTTGGAAGTTATGTTCTTCATCGGAAGTGCTTCTGGACACAGAGATCAATTATTGTTACAATATATTTATTTCCTCTCGATGTTATGTGGTTAAGAGGACCAACTATATTGACCGAGATCTTTTCAAACGGTCTGCTTGCCAAATCAGTGATTTGCAGTTCAGCTTGCGGGTGTTTACCCTTTTTAACAAGCTTTTGGCAGATGTCACACGATTTGCAATACTGTTTGGTATCACTGCAGAATTTAGGCCAATATAATTGAGTAAGTAACCTTGCTCTGGTTTTAGCATAAGCCATGTGCCCTGCGAAGGGTATGTCATGCGCTAGCTTTAATGCTTGGTTGCGGTTTTCTGAAGGTAGCATCGTTTGTTCTGTAGTGCTAGAACCTTTGGTATAGTACCGTGTCAGAATTCCGTTTTTCAGAGCAAAATACCATTTAGCGTTCTTTGCTACTTGTGGCTTTTGGCCTATTAGTTTAAAATACTTCTGCAACAATCGATCGGCTTTTTGAGCTGTTATAAATTTCTCCCTGGTTGTTTCAGGAGATGTTACAACTGGGCTTATTAGTTGTAAAGCCTCTGTCTGATCGATTCGATCTTGCATATGAGCAGTAGATCTGGTTACTGCATTTGTAATATCAAGATTATCATTATCATTACAAGTTGGTGTTACATTTAAACAACTACATTCATGTGCTGGCGTTGCCGAATTGGCATACATACATTCATTTACAGGTGGTAATACATCATGAATGGTGTTTTGTGATGAAGGTGAAATGGTATTATCAATGTCGCAAGTGACAGTGGATGTAATACTGTCATGTGGCATATCATTTACCTCAGGAAGGTTACCAATGATAACATCGCAACAAGGATTGGTTAATGCTGCGCATTTGACCTTTCCTGTAAGAAATGGTGTACTTATGTATGCCCATGCAAGCGGGTATTTCTCGATGTTACCTGAGAAAGTTCTGCATGTAACATATTTACCACTATATTGTGATGGTAAGATATAGTCTCTCTTAACGCCAATGAGAGTACTGCCGCTATCTCGTAAAACGGAGGCAGCTCTACTGTTCACATACCCATGGTGGATGTTTAATTTACCTTGTGAGTTAACCACTAAATTGGCCTCCTCATTTGTAACAGGTATGGAATGGCCGCATGTCAAAACGCCATCCTCATGAAAACGATCACAGATGGTACATTTTTCATGGTGAAACACATCAATGGAATGTGCTGAGTTTACCGGTTGATCTTCTACACTTTCATCTTCTGAGGAAGAGCTATCAAACATGGCTGCATTAGCCTTTCTGGTCATTACCTTTCCTTTACAATCATGACGCCAATGTCCATACGCCTTACAAAGGAAGCATTTGGTGAGACGTTTGTAGCTCTGTCTTTCTTTATCTTGCTTAGATATGTAGTTCTCCAAGTAAGAAGTGTACCCTGGATGTTGGTCACACATTTCAGTTTCATTGTGTGATAAATGGCAAAATCTGCACTGATAAAACTTTTCAGCAGATTGCTTATAGGGCTTTTGTTTGTTGTAGGGCACTGACTTAGATCTACCATATGTAGCGGCTGCTACAAAGTCTGTGCTAGTCAATCCACTAATAAAACATTGTTTATTGGCTGAAAAATAACCTGAGCCACGACTTTCAATTTGTTGTATACTTTCACACTGACATTCCAATAGAAATTTCGAAAATGGAGGTGGGAGAGATGTAATGATTTTATCTCTCAAAATAAGATCTGTCAATCTATCAAAATTACCATTCACTTTGGCTGCTGACAGCCACTTAGAAAAAATATTTGGTACTTCTGAGATGTAATCAGAGAACGTTTGTGTTGGTTTAGGAGACAATTTACCAAACTGTTCTCTGTAGCCTGCTTCATCTAGCAAGAAATGAGACATAATTTTAGTCTTAATATACTGATAATCTTTCTTCAGGTCATTTGGAATCGACTCTATCACTTTCAGAGGTTCTCCAGAAAGACTTCTCATGTATATTATACTCCATTCAGACTTTGGGATCTGGTAATGATCCATGATACATTCAAAATTTTGGGTGAAGGCTGCTATGCAGTCACCTGTGGTGTAACTTTTAATAAGCCCTTGGTATTTCTTGTATGGCTGATCTTTGTCTGATTTTCTATCTTCCTTTTCTTTGGAAGTTTCTGCTTTCAGCTGTTCAATTTTTAGCTGTACTTCAAGCTCTTCTCTCTTGCTCTGAGCTAAAATTTCAGCTTGTTTTATTTCTGCTTCTTTGAGTTTCACAGCATTATCTGATTCTGCCTGTTTAAGTTTCAAAGCAGTATCTGATTCTGCCTGTTTAAGTTTTAAAGCAGTTTCTGACTCTGCCTGTTTAAATTTTAATGACCTTTCGGCTGCTCTCTCATCACGTTCATTAGCTTTTTCCTGTAATAGGAGGTATTCTGCAAACTTTTTCTCACTCCAGACTCTCAACTCTTCACCGGAAAGATTCATCTTTAAACCCATTTCGATGTAATCGTTTAAACTAGACATGATGAACAATATGTATGATGAAATAGATACACAAAAGATTAATTCTGTTGTTAGTAATTTAAATTCAATAGTTTACAGTTCTTAATAATCCAGCTTATGTTTTGGCCTGATCAACGAAAGTATAAAGAAGAGAAAAAAATTTATACTCAAGTATTCCTGGGACAATGTGCCGGACAATGGCTGTTCAGTACTGCCTGAAATCACACTTGGTCTTAATTCAGGTCGGCAAAAAATTTTTGAGTTTACAATGGACAGGTATGGATGACACAAAACAACCTGTTGTTTTTGGAACAAGAGAAATTAGAACATGTGCAAGTGTGTGGTGTATGTAATGTCACTTAAGTTTTTGTAGGTTTGTATGTCGTCAAGTATTTTTGTTAGTCGTTTCACCACAATCAACAACTCTCTTTTCACACTTCAGACTTTCCGCTTACACTACTCCTACTCAATGACATTCAAGGACATGGCCGCCATTTTTGTTTTTATCTTTTTCACTAGATTGGTTGAAATTCACTAAGTACGAAGACGCCACGTTTGGACTTATAACTCAGTCTTCGCACTTATGGTTTAAATAAATCAATACGAAAGATCGTACTTATCCGTTAATTTATAGTGATTTTATCGCCTAGACGCTGTTAACACATTCGCACTTCTGCTCTATCTTATATTTTACACGTTCGCATTTGTTCAAAAACCCGGACGAAAAGCGTCCACGTTCGCACTTGTCAGTGAGGCAAGAAATGTAGCTCGTTTACTGACAAGTGAGATACTAAATATTACTACTAAATTACTCGACGTGAATACCCGATGATATAATTCGCACTCTTTATTCGCGCAATGCACTCATCAGAAACAATGCAAGTATCGCGCAATCATAATTCACAATATCATTATATCATAAATACAATCAATCAATGAATACATCAATGCAATCCACTTACAAGTCAAACATACAGGCGTTCAGTCTCCAACAGTCATACAGGCTAGCAATCGATGCATGCTCAAACACTCAGGCCTCATTCAATCGTGTCCGTCCAGTACGGTTCCCAAGCCCTGTCTGACCAGCCGTTCAGCATACACGTTAGTTGGGGTCGAGTCACCTTGCGTGACCCACAATGTTCCCGCTGACTCACGACTGCTTAGCGTCGCTCAGTGTTTAGTCCGGCTGGGCTTCTCTGGCGCCGTCGAAGACGCCACGTTATAACTGTAGTGTTTAACATAGCTCAGCGTTGAGCTCGGTTGCATTGCCTGGCGTTGGTACAGACAACACGTTGCAACTCCGGGTGAGAATCTGACAGTGGTGACGTGGTCAAGCTGCTTGAGTTGGGCTCCAAAGGTTTGATTCCAGGCCATGTCCTTCAGTTCACGAGTGCATTTTTTCAGAGACTCCTGGGGGTCGTCGCTGGAGCTATGGAGTTTGTGCTTTGTGTGATTCTTTCCTAGCTGTGGAAAGAGACTGAGCCATGTGGGATAAAAACTCAGAGCAGTGAAGTCAACCTTGTTGAATTTTAAGCAACTTTGTAAATGTAAATTCAAAGATAGACCAGAACTGCAAGTTGCATTCTATTCAGGACAGTAGGCTGCTTCAAGCTGAGTTTGTTGTGTTCTGTTTTGAGTCTAAAAATGGTAGCTTGCCAGTGCTGGCCAATAGATAATAGTCATCCAGTGGTTTAACTTGTGAACATTATTGGTCTTTTTACTCGGTAAACATCAGGCTGAGGCCGGGGGGATATTGCCCAGTTCCCAGACATACTGAGTTGAGGATTTTAAATTACCCATGGGCGATTTGGAAGCAGATTGCTTAGTGAAGATTTCAGTGGTTTGAGATATCAGCCAATTAGAAAGCAATAGTGAACTACTGGACATAATATTGCCCAGTAAATCACAAACAGACATTAGGAGCTGGGGTTGATTTCAGTGGGCGTGCATGTTTTTTTTTTATTTTTAAAGTCACTTTTGAATATATTTTCATGTAGTTTATCATGAGAAAAGTAACTTTTGTATATATTTTCATGTATTTTATAAAAAAAAGTAACTTTTGTATATATTTTCATGTAGTTTATCAGAAAGTAAGTAACTTTTGTATTTACTTTCATGTAGTTGTAGTTGTTTCATTGGTTGTCACATATAATTGTGTTCTAGTAAAGCCTGCCTGTTCTGCTTCTCATTGTTATTGATTTACTCATTGTATCATGAGAAGGGTATGACAGGAATGTGTAATGTCTGCAGATTCTCTCTCTCTCTCTCGCTATATATATATATATATATATATATATATATATATATATATATATATATATATATATATATATATATATATATATATATATATAGAGAGAGAGAGAGAGAGAGAGGCAGACACGCACACACACACAGATATATATAGGGAGAGATTGAATGTAATGGGACATTTACAGGATGTGAGAGGAATTGATTTTGGAAGGTATAACATCAATAAAATATGTAGAAAATATAGTATTAATTGCAGACAAGGAGCAGGATCTGCAGCATTTAGTAGGTGTGGTTACTGTACACAGTGAGACAGTATGGTTAGAATTTAGTTGTAAATAATATACTGTCATCTCCAAGTAGAAAGAATTGTACAATCCAGCTGAATCAACACATTAAAAAAAAATTTTGAATTTGTTCAACTTTCTCTTAACATCTAATGGAAGGTGCCTTTTAGAAATTAGAACAAGAATTGCTATGGTAAAAATAGCCTTTTGCAAGATGGAAGTCACACTCATCAGTTAAAAAAAAAGACTGTCAATTGTGGTAAGAAAAAGAGTATTGAAGTACTAAAACAAGCTGTCAATTGTGGTGAGAAATAGAGCATTGAAGTACTAAAAAGGTTGTCAATTGTGGTGAGAAAAAGAGTAATTATGCGCCAACAAAGCTGTTTGTTGTGGTGAGAAATAGAGTCAGTGCTAAAAAAAATGCCGCCAATTGTGGTGAGAAAAAGAGTAGTTATGTGCTAACAAAAACTGTCAGTTGTGAGAAATAGAGTATTGAGGTGCTAAAAAAAATACTGTCAATTGTGGTAAGAAAAATAGTATTTTAATAGTATCCATGCATTCATCATGTGCCATGCCGATAAGCGTGGGCGGTCATGTTCTGCTATCTCACTCGATCACCAGAGTCATGGATCAGCTCAGTGTTTCTGTCTCGACCATGCCATGTGGCCAAGCCATCCAGGTATTTACTTCTCGGTCTTCCCCTTGGTCTCTTCCCTTCGATCTTGCCAGTTGTCATAAAGTTCTCCAAGTCATTTCTTCTCATAACATACCCAAAAAATTTAGACTGTCTACGCCTAATGACTTTAATCAGTTTACGATCTTCATTTGTTTCTTGAAGGACTTGTTCATTGGGTTTTTTTTGTCTGTCCATGGTATTCTTTGCATTTTCCTCAGAAACCACATTTCCACAGCCATCAGCTGTTTTTCAGCTTGACTGCTTATTGTCCACGCTTCACATCCATACAAAAGTATAGGTTCTATGTAGCACTTCAACACTCTGTTTCTTGTTTCTTCTTCTTCTTCTTCTTCTTCTTCTTCTTCTTCTTCTTCTTCTTCTTCTTCTTCTTCTTCTTCTTCTTCTTCTTCTCCTTCTTCTTCGTTCGTTTGCCTGAAATATGTGTATAACTCCAATATTGTCACTTGTATGAATCTAACAGTCTTTTTTAATTCACTGAACGGTCCGTAGAGTTTATCTTCCACTGTTGTCTCTCTAGGCCAGAAGGTTTGCCTGAATATGTTGTAGTTTGGGCAGTCCTGAAATATGTGCTCTGCTGTCTGTGACGCCAAGCCACATGTGCACGTGGCTGAGTCACCAATTTCTCGTTTCAATTGATATCTTTTTATTGATCAGTATGTTTTTCATCTTGCAAAAGGCTGCCTTCGCAATGGCAATTCTTGTTCTAATGTCTTCAAGGTATCTCCCATCAGATGTTATGACTGTTCCGAGATAACTGTACCATATCACTTGTTTAAAAATATGCCCATTTACTTGTATATTACATTGTGGTATTTCCTTCTTCCCAGTGACAACTATAATCTGTGTCTTCTTACAATTCTAATCCTAGTTGTTCACTGTGTGCAACAACCACATTTACTAAATGTTGCAAGTCTGTATCATCTGCATATCTAATGTTATTGATGCATCATCCCCCAATGTTGATTCCTTCCATATCTTCTATATTTCTGAAAATATTTTCACCGCACAGGGAAAAAAGATCTGGAGACATTACACATCCCTGTCTCACACCTCTCTTAACACGCTGATATTGACCTACTTCATTATCAATTCTTATGCCAGTTTGTTGTTTCCAATGCATGTTTTTTACAAGTCTAAGGTCTTTTCCATAAATTTATAGATCTTTAAGCATCCTTATCATGTCGACACGTCTCACTTTATCGATAGCCTTTGTGTAGTCAATAAAGCAAAGGTGTAGATCTTTCTTACTTCTATAGAACGTTCAATTACTGTTCTCAGTATATACACAGCATTTACTGTACCTTTGCCTTCTACAAACCCCCATTGTACTCCTATTTCAGGCTGTATTTTCTTCCTAACTCTTTGTATGATAATTCTTAGCAAAATCTTTGTGATGTGACTCATTACACCAATTGTTCGATGTTGATCACATTCCAAGGTTCCTGATTTCTTTGAGATTGCAATAAATACAGACTTACATAATTCATGAGGTATATTGTCAGTATCATACGAGGGCGAGTCAATAAGTAAGTTACACATTTCTGTGGGATGGCAGGTAGTAGTTGGTGTTTTCTACACGTGTCATTAGATGACAGCAACATTGAACTGTATATTCCCGTTCGTTAGGTGGCGCTAGGTGTCTCATGCGCATGCGCAGTGCATAAACAAAATGGTGACTGTACTTACGGAGTGTAAAAGCAACGTGCTGTTGTGCACTTTTTGTGGGCAAAAGGACTGCCTGCAAAGAACATTCATAAGGAAATGCTTACTGTTTATGCTGACAAAATGTTTGTTCCGTAAAGCAGTACATAGCTGGGTAGAAAAATTTTCTCAAGGACCTGAATGACACTTAAGTTGAATGTGAAGTGAAAACGTGGTTTTGAAAACAGAGCATGCAGTTCTATGCAGCCGATTTGTGAGGACTGAAAAAAAAACAACGATGGGATAAGTGCATGAATGTTGGTGGAAATTATGTTGAGAAATAAAGGGACAATATATGTATTAAAAAATAAACTGGTTTCAAATTGTTATCATATTTAGTTATTTTTCTACAGCCATTTGTGACTTACTTTTTGACTTCCTGTCGTATATTGTATTCAGCAGTCTGGTAACTTTGTCTATCCCATATACTTCTAAAGAATTAATCATTTTTGTCATGATGCTGTCTGAACCGGGGTCTTGCCAGATTTCATATGGTTAAGAGCATTCTGAACCTCAATCTTCAAAATGTATGGTCCTTCATTATTATTTTGAATATTATACTCTTCTTCTCTGTTATAATCATAAAGGTTTTTCACATAATCTGACCATACATGTAAAATCTGATCTTTTTCTATTATGATTTTTCTATCTTTGGTCTTTAGGCAGCTTGCTGATGTACATGTTCTTTGATTAGTAAGCGCCTGAATTCTTTTGTGCATTAGTTTGGTATTTTTATTGTTGTGGTGTTTTTACATTTCTATGCAGTTTTTCTCGAGCCATGCTTATTTGGCCTCCTTACATAATATTTTGACTTTTCTGTGAATTTCTTCATATTTGGCATTATTATTTTTGTTCTGTCTTTTTGTTTCCATTAGTTGTAAAATTACTTCACTCATCCATGTCTTACAACCCGCTTTGTTTAATTTTGGAATAGTTTTTTCTGCAGCACAACTGATTGAATTCTTCAACATTTCCTATTGATCTTCCACATCTTGAAATCGGGTCTCTAGATCAGACAATAAATCAGATTTGTTCTTTACTTCTGTGTTAAAATTATCTTGTATTTCTTAGTCAGTTTTCAATTTGCACAAATCATATTTAGGGTTTCCTGTTGTATACTTGACTTTCTTTAATTTTACCCTCAATGTGTCTGTAATTAATCATGTGATTACTGTAGCAGTCTGTACTTGGGTCTGTTTTTACGATTGTTAACGAATTTCAAAACCTTTTGCTAATCAGGATGTAATCTATCTGGTTGTTAATCTTGCTGTCTGGACTCCTCCATGTCCATAATCTTCTAGGATGCTGTTTTAACTAGGTGTTTCCTACAATAACTTCTTGTTATTTTGCCCATTCTAAAAGTCTGTATCCTCTTTCGTTTTGCTCTCTCAAACCATGGTTGCCTACATTGCTCCATCGCCTTGATTTCCTACTTTTGCGTTGAAATCGCCCATTATAATAATTATTTCTGATTTTTTTTTTTTTTTACAGTTCTTTAAAGCAGACTCCATGTCATTATAAAATTCCTCTATACTTTCTTCACTGCATTCACTTGATGGAGCATATACTTGAATTACATTTATTTTAAAAAGTATTCCATTTAATTTTACTAGTAGAAGTCCACACAGCCCAATATCCTGTAACAGAATTTGATGTTTATCGATCCAATATAAAGCTACACCTCTTTGCCTTCTTCTCCGCCAGAATAAATAATCTTATGATCCTCTCCTGTCTTGATCCCTGCCCCTTTCCACCTCGTTTTGCACATTCCTATAATATTAATCTTCTCTCTTTCCATTTCTTGTTTGATATTTTCTAATTGTCCATCTGCACTCATTGTTATAACATTGATTCCAAGTTCTTACTTTCAGTCATAGTAATCGTTTGCACCTAGTAGCTTGCTGATGGAGTCTGGAGTCACCTGGTGCACATGACTATCCATACCAGGCGAGGCTGCTCCTATGGAGCACCATTTGCGCCATTTTTCTGATTATCGATGAGATTGCAATATATGATATTCTTGGCATCTGTAAAGAAAGTGGTTTGCCATTGCTTTCCTTCCTAGCAGTGACCATACTGGTCAATGACCGAAGCCATCGTCTCCTCCCCTCCCCCCTTAAAAAAAGAAACAACAACAGAGATCCTCTGCCTACCGAGGTGAAGTTGGAGTCCATAACCTACAACTATCTGTTTGCTGCTCTTTAACTTCATCCACCACCTGCACCCATATCTACACGTAACACTAATCGGGGGGGGGGGGGCTAAACGGTACTCCACCTTGCCCAAGGGTGTCCCGTAGGCTAGCGGAGGGAAGGAGGCACCTTACCTCACCTTTGGTAGGGGATATCCCTACCCTGCCACCCAGCTAAGTAATAGTAGTAATACAAGTAGTAATAATATTGATAGTAACAGAAGTTCCAGCAACAGCGGGTAAAAGTAGAAGTAGATGTAACTACAGATAGTAATGGTAGTCAGCATCATCAACAGACATGTCGCCTGACGTGAGCGATCATACCTTGCGACAAATTGCGGTCTCCGACGGTATGCATCAATTCATGTGTTGACTCACTTTACTGGAATCCCAATTAACGTCAGTATCTTCATGTAGTGGTGGTAGTTGTAGTAGCAGTAGTACTAATCATCATCATCATCATCATCAAGAGGCTTGGCTTGGGTGAGTATGACTATATATCACGATCTCTGATGGCATTGATCAATTTATGTGATAACTCGCTCTACGGGAAACCCCAATAACGTCGTCATCTTCATGTAGTAGTTGTAATATATAACGAAGAAAAATTGCACAGCAGAGGCAGCAGCAACAACAGTAGAAGCAGTAGTAGTAGTAATTGTGGAAAAGAGGAAGAAGAGATGGAGATGGACTAGTAATAGTATTAGAGTAGTAATTGTAGTATCAGCATTAGTAGTAGTATTAGTAGGGTTGGTAATAGTGGTATTAGTAGTACCAATAAAAGTAGTAGTAGTTTAAGAAGAAGCGGCAGCAGTAGTAGTAGTAACAGAAGTAGTATTATTAGTAGTGGTAGTATTAGAAACCTGGAGTACAACGAAAGGAGACGAAGCCTTGCTACAAACCTTTGAGAACAAAGTTTTAAGACGCATCTTTGGACCCATTAGGTATACACAAGGTTGAGAGTGGAAAAGAAGAAGTAACAAAGACATTTATGATCTAAGTCCCCGCTAATCACTGGTATCATGAAGGCTAATAGACTACAATGGCTGGGGAATATAGAAAGAATGGAAGATAATAGGGAAACAAAACTCGCTTACACTCAGGAAATAAATGACCGTAGACCCCGAGGTAGACCAAGAAGACGGTGGAGAGATAATATATATACAGACCTACAAGCACTTGGAATCAACGACTGGCAAGACAAGGTCAACCAGAGAGACGAATGGAGACGGATTGTATCTGCAGCAAAGAACCTCAATGGCTCGGAACGCTGAAGAAGAAGTATTAGTAGTATTAGCAACAGCAGTGGTAGTTGTTGTGGTAATAATAGTAGTAGCAATAGTGGTAGTAGTAGAAGAAGAAGAGTAGTTAGTAGCAGAAAGAGGAGAAGAAAAAGCGGGCGGCTATGTCACCTACTATACTACTCAGGAGTCACGGCAGTTTTGAAATTAACATTATCTGCAGACTAGATTTTGAAATTTATTATTTTTCTGACTACCATTAAAGACCCAATGAACCGACAAGTTGAATATTATGCTGAATTTATGAATAGGCAAGTTCCAACAGACACCACCCCGGGCCCACATATACAGCGTACAGAAATGACGCTGAATATCAACTGCCGGAAAGCATTTTAAAGAGAATTTAGAAAAGGCCTTAAACTTCTGAATTGCACGTACGCAAAATTAACACCTACGGAATTGAGATGATTGCGACGAACTGCCAACTTAACCATTCGAGACCGAGTATGAAATTATGTGATCAGGCAGCTGGCTTTATCAATACTTGGTGCTAGGTATACTGAAAGGCAGAAGATCAAATTTCGTTAGAGTGCACTATCAACAGATGCACCATTCCATTGTAGCTGATAAAGAATCACTTCTACAGACTACTCGGGCATCTCTACACGCTTGGTTTCTTTCTGCCACAAAGTGTCTCTGTCCTTCATATATATCTTAACGACTTTTCCATGTCACATCGCCAAGATCTTCAAACCTCCATTGCATATGATACTCAGAACATATATTGGAAACAAACTTGTGTCAGGTCTTAGTCAGATATGACTGAGCTACCGTATAACAGTAGACGATACTACCTGCTTTCTGTTAGCGCCGAACGTTGGGCAGCGCTTACCAAACCCGACACCCCACATTGTGCCAACGGCTTCGGGCGGAAGAGCGCAATTGGGAGGGTACAAGCCTTACCCTGGTGCGAGGAAATGCAACCTAACGACAAAGTGTCATGGCAGGGCAGACCAGGCCCTAAGCCTTGGTTGGCGGCTGGTCTAGGATCGAAGCTCCGAAGGCGGACAATTAGAGCATTGCTTTGCTGATCCGGCAGCTTCTGCAGCTTGTCTTGTTCCAGATGTAGAGGTGTTACCTTTCCTTTGGAGTGAACTAGGCAGGCCGAGAGAGGGATCATGCTGCATGGGCAACACATGATCTCTATATTTTAGCCCAGGCTTTGTGCTATGGAGAGGCAATAACTCCATCCCTTACAAACTATCCTCTGTCAAGACGGCGAGGTGACAATGATATTGGAAACAAGCTGCCATACAGATTGATAAGGGCGCAAGTCATACAGCCCTCAAAAGGGGTGTGTGGCAGAATTGACTGAATGTCCTGGCCTCCTCCCCCACCCCCCCCCCCCCCCACCCCCTCATATAGTGAAATTATACTGCGAAATTTAAAGAACATGCGAAGAATTGGCATCGGAGGAACAGTGGCGTCACTGGGGTTGGTGTCACCCAGTGCGGTAAACTCTTGGTGTCACCCCTCTAGACTTTCACCATGGTCTTCTTCCGAGTGTTCCTGTACCATATATAATCGCATATAGTAATGTTTGTAAAATAAGTCAAAAAGTTAATAAGGACATAAGAAAGAAAACAAATTGAACAATATAACTTCAATACTTCAGGTAAAACATAAATAAAGAACTTCGACAAACTCGGACAAAGTTAAATTTTTGTTATTTTGCTATGTCTGCTTTGTCAAATTTGCAATTTTTTTTATTTTGATGTCACCCCTTGATGGTGTCACCCGGTGCGGCCCGCACCCCCCGCACCCCCCTAGTGACGCCACTGCGGAGGAATAACATCAGCAATATAAAATTTGAATATGACAGAGTATTAATTGCAGACAAATAACATGTTCTGCGGCATTTAACAGATGCACAGTGAGCAACTAGGTTTAGATATTAATAGAGAGAGAGAGAGAGAGAGAGAGAGAGAGAGAGAGAGAGAGAGAGAGAGAGAGAGAGAGAGACAGAGAGAGAGACAGAGACAGAGACAGAGACAGAGACAGAGAGAGAGAGTATGGAGGTCTCCAAGACGAAAGATATACAATGTAACACCCAAGTAGCAGCTTTGCTGATGTAACGGTTGCCACTATGCTCAGCCAATGTCATGAGAGCGTTTAGACGAGGGTCGGACGCAAGCGCTCCAAGTTTGCTAAGTAATGCTAAGTGAGGGAAAGAATGGCCACCTCTTCCGCCGTGCATTCAGGCCTACAAAATGTGATGATCGGAGCACTTCACACATAGCAGCTTCCTGATTTTGATTTGTAAAACATCCAAGTGAATTTGAAAATTATTATTATTAAACAGCTGAATCGGTACCGCTGTCTCAGAACAAATGGAGGATATACTATACGTTTATAACATCATCAATATAAGATATGCAGATTCTACATACATTACTGATTGCAGACAATGAACAGGATCTGCAGCATTGTGTACATGCAGTAATTGTCACAGTAAGCAACTAGTCAGATTTTAATTTGCCCGCTCCATTTCAGGATGTCAACGGGCTCAACTTGACTGCTGCTGTCTTTGGGTGTATTATATTCACATTGTCGTCTTAAGGTTTACGAAGAAGAATTGTTGTTGTTGTTGTTTTGTTTTTCCCTTTCGGGGATTAAGGTCATCTCAAAGAAGAAATAAATATCACAATGTAACATCTTAGTAAATAGGCCAATTCTTAAGCACATGATTTGGTGCGACTATTTCGGAACAGTCACAACATATAATGGAATATGTCTTGTAGAGACTGGAACAACGTATGTCCCTGCTGTGAAAAGACACAACGCTCAATCACGTGCTGTCATCGTGAATGGCAACCCAGGTGCAAGGGCAGATTCGCATGGCGCCACAATAAACTACTTACTGAGTCTGCAGCCATAGTGCATGAAGACAATCAAGAGTTAAACGACGGATAATTAAGCGGCTATACGTATTTAAAGTTGGGCAGAAACCGGAAGATAAAAAAAACTTCAAACTTACCGTCCATCTTTGAAGGAAATTCAGGGAGATGGCCGTGGCAGATATCCTGAGGTAATCCGGAGGATTTTAGAAACGACCAGACGTCGTGGTTGGCGGATCGATAGTTAACGCTGATCGCACTGACTGTCTCAAACTAATCAAGAGTCAAAGATCATTACACTATCAGGGCGGGAAAGAACAGAGACATGGTCGCAAGTCTGACTCAAGTTGAGTTTACTGTTAGGCTATTTACCGCAGAGGTAGGCGCAGAGGTATGACTTTCAGCTCCGCGTACGCTGTGCAGCAGTTATGTGTACATGGACAGTCGATAACTCAGACACTAAAACGACTTGACGAGTCTGTGGAGAGGACACCACGCTGGCTATGGAGCAACTGAAGCGACCAGTGGGACAAATCGACGCAGTAAGATAGTTAGGACTCTGCCTGCAATGCAAGATCTAACAAGTATTCACACATGCGAAAACGAACCACTCATTCAAATAAAATCGAAACAATCTTTACTGTCTCGTGCCGACCCAGTAGCCACCCCCACCAAGTAAGAACAGTGTACTGTACCTGAGTCGGCAATGCTGCTGTGTAATCGACACACTACAATGTAGCAATCACCGGGATAAACAAGAAATATCGCCCGACGTCCAAATTCTGAAGCCAGACGACAGCAATGATCATAAGTAGTCATATAATGGCAAATATATAAGACTTCCACAAAATTGATGTGTGAGGGGAGACCAACCCCACAATAAAATTAAATTAGTCAAGGGGAAGAGTTGGCGTCCGCTTTGCGCGTTGAAGAGGCAAAAAACGACAGGACGGAAAGAGCGGTGAATTGATAATGTTGGTGCACAATGTTTGCTTCCTCGAGGGCTGGGTGGATTGCTTGCAACCACACATAGAGCTGTCCTTGTGCTATAAGTAAGTACGATACACTATTGAGAAATGGCTGGAAGTCAGGGTGCTCACCCCCGAAGAACGTCGGGTATGTAAAAATACCGGAAAATTCGCCGAAAGCGGACTGCATCTGACGATCGGAAAACTCCTGTTGTGCTTGTAACTATAGTCTGTTTACTTTTGTCTGCCCCAATATAAAATTCCATATCTCAGAAACCAACTGAGGGAAAATGATGAGATTTAACATATAACCTTATCATTATGTCCACCCAACAAAAAATGTTTTGTTCTGGAGATTGTACAGCAGATTTCAAAGTTTGTTTATATGCGGTATATAATTTACGGGTCAGAGATGAAGTGCACGTTATTAAATGTATTACGTCTTCACGCGGAAACATTAGCGTTGAATAGTTAATTTTCTCGTGGAACATGGGATTAGCCTTATGACAAGGGCCTCGCGACGTGGAACGGGGCATTACCGTAAAACAAGTTTGTTAGCGAGAAATCACTAGTTTTCAGCAAAACATCAAAGAAATGTCGCCGCTTTCCATGATTTAAGTTGCTTTCGGACTTATCAAAGACATATTCCTTGGGTGGGGGTAAAAATAAGACGGAAGGGAAAATTTCACAGCGATGTAACAGGCCGTTTTTAAGTGAATGAAGGCATTCATTTCTGGACAGACTATAGGTGGAGTGCTTGTATCACTACCGCAATATGGAGCTTTGTAGCCGAATTTAGCAGTGTTAGCTGAAAACAGTAAATCCGAGTCGGCAACGTTACCGCTGGGGGAAATATGGCATCTCGGAGTTTCCGAATATACTGCTACACATTATACTCTCACAGTTTATTCATGATAAATATTGAGCTACATCGATCTCTCAGTCTGTTCATGGTACATGTTTATTATGTAAATTGTCTCGTTTAGCATATATTATGATATATTGGTAGACCAGCCGGCACTCGGTGGCTGAGGTGGTCAGCAACAGTGTAACACGCTGGCTGCCTTTACTTCCCGAGACATTTCCTGGAATCCATTTTAGTCCGGGTATGGGAGCCCAGATCAATTTTACAGATCTGTCTAGATGCAGAATTCGAAACTCATCGACTCATGATCAAGGGCCAGTAGGTGAGCATCTAGCCACAATACAGTGGCAGCTCTCAACATTATATTATTGTTAGTAGGTTACATCATGATTATAAAATTGAGTACTGGCACTCTTCCGAATAACGGTCCTAAATGGGGACATAACTCTTTAGTGTAAAAAGCATCCCTTACAGGGCCTCATTAGGTGATATATTAAAAAAACATATTAAACACTACGAAGTAAAATATATACCTGAGAAAATGGAATTATGTACCAATAATATTTCACAGTTATATGTGGGAATTGTGGCACAAAAGTTGTAAATACTGTCTGAAAGCATGTTCTTTGTGAAAAAATTGTACATATCAGAACGAGCATTGAATGTGTTGTCAATCACTTCCAGTTCAGTGTGACTAAAAGTGCTAGACCAATCGATGGATGCAATAAATGTTTCTGGGCCTGAAGGGCCCTCCCAGTCGTCGGAGTGTATACCTATCAGTTATATGTGGAAATAGATATACACTTCGACGACAGTCAGGGCCCTCTGGGCCCAGGAAACATTTATTGAATCCATCAATCGGTCTAGCAGTTCATGACACATTGTACCGGAAGTGATCAACAACATCAACTAATGAGGCCCTGTAGGGGATACTTTTTACGCTAAATTGTTATGTCCCCATTTAGGACCGTTATTCGGAAGAGTGCCTGAGTATTTATTAATGAGACCACCACAGATAGATTGGCCTTGAAAAACCTAATCTAATGGTAGCAGTGTCAATTGTCAGCATATCCGAAAAAAAGGGGGGGGGGGGGGGGGTGTGTGTGACCTCATTAGCATAAAATTTTTTGCGACATCCGGTTTTATGCCTGGCATAGCCACGTTTGCTTCTGATTGGATGTATTCAGAAACTTATTTACTTACATTAATGAATAATGCATGGTATTTAATCAACAAAAGAAAGATGTTGCAATGCAGTGGTTACATTAAGACAATGTGAGTACATTTTTATGAATTGTTCTTTCACTAACGACGAACATTTCACATGACATTTAATTAATATAAAATGGCAGCTATTTTTAACTATTAATTGGGTCACAGCACATCCTGTCGAAAGGTCTTAAAAGTCAAAACAACCCTTAAAACTCTGAGACTCTCGCATTTTTTGCGAAGATTTCAGCAGGCCGTCCTGCGGAAAGAGATCGAGCCATACGGGATAAAACCCGGTGCAATGAAGTCGATCATCTTGATCCTGTCGACATTCTATCGAAAAAGAAATGTGACTTACTTTCTTGTTACCAAAATGCACTTTGAAGTATACATCTTGTCATGTTTGTTAGCAATGTGACAGACTTTTAATGAATAATAAACAATTGGTGGCCATTTTTAATTGTTAATTAGGTCACGGCATATCCTATAGAAAAATAGATAATACGTCAAGTTAGGCCTCGCCACCCCGGATGCAATGATATACGGTACTATGTTGTCCGTTTAAAAAATAAACAAGCCACAGTAATCAATCAATCAATCATATGCCATGCCGGAAAGCGTGGGCGGTCATGACTCGCCATTTCACTCGATCACCAGCGTCGTGGATCAGCTCAGTGTTCCTGTCTCGTCAATGCCATGTGGCCAAGCCATCCAGGTATTTTCCTTTCGGTCTTCCTCTTGGTCTGTTCCCTTCGATCTTGCCAGTTGTCACTAAGTTCTCCAATCCATTTCTTCTCATAACATGTCCAAAAATTTTGACTGTCTTTCGTCTAATTTCTCCAATCAATTTATGATTTTCATTTGTCTCCTGTAGTACTTGGTCATTGGTTTTTCTGTCTGCCCATGGTATTCTTTGCATTTTCCTCAGAAACCACATTTCTGCAGCCATCAGATGTTTTTCAGCTTGACTGCTCATTGCTCAAGTTTCACATCCATACAAAAGAACAGGCTCTATGTATTCCCTCAACACTCTTTTTCTCGTTTCAATTGACATCTTTTTATTGGTCAGAATGTTTTTCATTTTGCTAAAGGCTACTTTTGCCATGGTGATTCTTGCTCTAATCTCTTCAAGGCATCTCCCATCAGATGTTATGATTGTTCCGAGATAATTGTACCGATTCACTTGTTGAAGAATATTCCCATTTACTTGCATATTACATTGTGGTACTTCGTTCTTTCTAGTGACGACCATAACCTGTGTCTTCTTACAGTTTAATTCCAACCCCAGCTGCTCACTGTATACAACAACTGCATCTACTAATTGTTGTAGATCTTGTACATTGTCTGCAATCAATACTGTATCATCTGCATATCTATTGTTATTGATGTTTCGTCCTCCAATGCTGATTGCATTTATATCTTCTACATTCCTGAAAATGTTTTCACTGTATAGGGAAAAAAGATCTGGAGACATTACACATCCCTGCCTAACACCTCTCTTAACCCTTTAACAGGTGAAACGTCCATTTCTGTCCGGACCCATTAACGGGCGAAACGTCCCAAACCGCCCGTTACTATTATGCATTGTAAAAACGTGATCTCTCGGCTTTCCGATACTTCCGATGGCTACTTTCACTTTCGCAGATAGTTTGACAACATGGCTGCCATTTGCAAGCACGTACTATGAATTTGAACAGATTTTTAAAATAGTTTTCGGGGTTTTTACGCTTCGTTTTTCAAAGTGGATTTCGGCGATTCTTCAAGTGATAGCTGAGATTTCGCTGGGTTCAATTTAAGTGACATTGAAAGGCACAAAATTGACTATTAATCGGAGCTAGATATCAGTGATCAGCGTGACTTTGCATTAGCAGTCGTGAGCCGGACTTTAAAGAAAGTGATTATGATTCTGAAAATGTGTTTGTAAATTGCCTTATAAATGACTGACAATCACAAACAATATGCTGTATTTCATAAACATTTGTGTTCATGTATGGATTACTGGCAACAATCACATGAGTAACATATTCTGCATGCTTTTCCCTTCATCGTGTTGTTTATTTAACTAAAATCGGTTGACTAACACCTTATTTGTGTTGTTTTTACTAACGTAACCCGAAATTTTATCGCACTTGAAAAAATCTTGCCCGTTCAGGGCTAAAAAACGAACAAGCTTCTGCCCAGTAAAGGGTTAATAGGTTGATATTGTCCCACTTCATTATCAATCCTTATGGCAGCTTGTTGTTTCCAATATATGTTTTTTATAAGTCTAATGTCTTTCCCATCAATTTGTAGATCTGCAAGCATATCTACCATGTTGACATGTCTAACTCTATCAAAAGCTTTTGTGTAGTCAATAAAGCAAAGGTGTATATCCTTGTTTACCTCTGTAGCACGTTCAATAACCGTTTGCAGCATATATACAGCATTTACTGTACCCTTTCCTTTACAAACCCACATTGTTCTTCCCCTATTTCAGGTTGTATTTTCTTCCTCACTCTTTGCACGATAATTCGTAGCAAAATCTTTGTGATGTGGCTCATTATACTATAGTATGTCCCGAAAAGAATGCCTTCATTCACGATCAATTATTGTGAAAACTGTCTGTTGCATAGTTATGAAATTTTTCCAGTCGTCTTATATTTACCCCCACCCAAGGAATATGTCTTTGATAGGTCCAAAAGCAACTTAAATCATCCAAAGCGGCGACATTTCTTTGATGTTTTGCTGAAAAACTAGTGATTTCTCGCTAACAAATTTATGTTTACAGTAATGAAAGCCCCGCCAATTCAGATGACACACAAGGCGTATCCGGATTCGTATGGGAGTGGGTGCAATGAAAGAAGTAGCTTAAAATCGACAGGGTTGGCTGCATTGCACCGGGTTTTTATCCCATATGGCTCAGATTCTTTCCACAGCGTGGAAAGCGTCGCACAAAGCATGAACTCCGTACCTCCAGTGACGACCCTCGGGAGTCTCAGAAAAAATGCACTCGTGAAATGGACGCGGCCCGGAATCGAACATACAACCTTCGGAGCCCGAGTCAGACGGCTTGACCACTTCACCACGGAGAATCCCGAGAGGGGTGCAATGTGTAATATTAGTAAAGACAGAGAATTTACAGAGGCTTGGGGTAAATAATTTGTAAATTGACAGGAAAGTAGAAGGAATATATTTCTTACCTTATTTTTCATTTCCTTCTTGTTTCTTCAGCTGCTGGTTAATAATGTGTACACAAGTATTCGTGTTAGCTTTTTATATTGAGTTCGTGAAAGCTTCCAAATAGCTGTGCGTTAATGTGCGTATGGAGTGACCAGAAATGATACCGCAATTTAGTCATCATGTTTCCATTTTTAAGGATCTGTTCAGCTGTCTGTTAGTTTGTTCACACGTACACATGGGTGACAGACCCGCTTTGAGTCTTCGTGAAAGATTGTCTACTCTGCTGTTTACTGTTCAGACACGGAACGTGATTACCTGTTTTGCACTATGAAAATAGTTGTCAGTGTCTCTGTAGTGGGCTTTCTTCTTAACGACCAAGATGTTGGTCCTCTTTTCATTGAAGTTTATAGATTGATTCGTATGCACGTGTGTTGTCCCCTAATTTGACAACGTGTTTGCTCTCATGTTTCTTGTTATGCCACAATATGTCAGTTTCCACCGCAATATTACTCTTCTGTTGGTATTCAATGCATTTAGTGTGTGTGTGTGTGTGTGTGTTTTTCCCCAATACAGTTGTTTGTCACGGCTGAGGGCTTTCGGAATTGAAAATTCATCACTGTGGAATGCAAACTGTTGCCATTGACATTATGCTGATGCTGTAATTTTTAGGGCCTGCAATTCTTCTGAATATTTGTAGCAAAATATCCCAGTTGGTGTGCACATGGATTAAGGTCTGCGATCTGCTCAGATCTTAATCTGTGTCGGACGATTCCAGTAGGTTGATGACTGCTCTCGGTTGCATAAAATTCAATCCATCCTTTCTCCAATAATCCTCTTCCTCTTTTAACACATGGTCCTCACATTTTTCCATTAACTTTTATCAATATGTAATAGCGCGGACTGGATTAGTATCCTGACGCCAGACAATTTGAATATAGTATTGTCAGCTGCCACCTGTCCTTTAATTTTAGCCCACACAAGTTCTATAGGGTTAAAATGAGAATGGTACGGCGGAAGTCTCAAGCACCCATGACGATGCTCTTCTATCAACTTGTCGATTTGATATTTCTTGCTTTTTGGCATCTGTTTTACAAGGGACAACAATTCTAGCTAGAAATATGTTTCTGGAAATGGTATGTTTTCCATTCGGAGTCATATCTTTATTGCTCCCTTTGTGCTCGATGCTGTAGGTATTTTGTCTTCTTGGGCAACAACATTGATATCATGCATTGTCCATATTTGGAAACGACGGTCTATCTAGGGATGGAAGCACAGTATTCTCAAGCCAATCTCTAAATACATTACCATTCATCTTATTATGATAATCCATATTGTCTGTATGCTTTGATACGAACACGAGCCCAGCATTTTGTTGTAAGCCATTATGCGTATTACCAGGATGGGCCATGACCAAAAGCTGTCCTATACTAATGGGCACATATTGCTTTATCTGTCCATCCACTGATTGCCATTCCTTATCACTTGTGTGGTGCGCATTGATCCACATTTAATCCAAACACACTATGCCATAATTGTCTTTGCGCATTTCCCTTATTTCACGTAGGTATCTGCTTCTCATGGCTCCTAAATGTGGTTGCTCGCAAAGATTATTTCTACCGCCCTTGTACTTTCAAATAGTGAAGATAATGTCCTTATAATTTTCCACAAAGTTGTTTTGGATAGCTCTATGTTATTGTTCTTTCTGAAACAAACCCTAAGTTTTCTTACAGTCACTGTTTCTTTGGCATCCAGCATTTTTATAATGCTGGATAATCCTGGATATAAAATCCAAAATTTTTATAATTTTAGGAGTCTCCGTGGTGAAGTGGTCAAGCCTTTTGACTCAGGCTCCAAAAGTCGTGGGTTCGATTCCAGGCCGCATCCTTCGGTTCACGAGTTAAATTTTTCAGAGACTTCTGTGGGTCGTCGCTAGAGCTGCGGAGTTCGTGCTTTGTGCGATGCTTTCCGCACTGCGGAAAGAGACCGAGCCATATGGGATAGAACCTGGTGCAATGAAGTCGACCCTGTCGACTTTTTAAAGCATTTTTATAATAGCTCGCCTTATGACATCTTTGTCAAAGCTGTCTACAATAATCTTTCTACCTACCGTTTTGTTATTGCATGTTGGTTTAATTCCAGATTCTTGCACCCATCAACTCAAACCCAATGCATGCACTGTTCTTTTTTCGGAATTTGTAATAGTATAAAACAGTTTCTTGCGATCAGCTTCTTGACAAAAATATGTGTACAACTTCATAGCGATTCTTTGAAGTGTACAATTTTGCATTAAATCCCATTGAAAAATATTCACACATTTCAATGTTAGCGATAAGTGGTAAGATTTAAAAAAAACAAAAAACATATTAATCAGGTTTCATGAAATAACCCACATTTTGAGACACCTCTGAACAGTCCTAGTTTGAACAATGCGGGGAGTTGGCATAAGGCCAATCCCATCAAAACACATACAATATTCAACATTGAGCGCTGATTGTCTGGCTACGCTGTAATACATTTAAAATTATGAATTTAATCTCAGACCCGTAAATTATATACCGCATATAAACAAACTTTGAAATCTGCTGTAAAATCTCCAGAACAAAACATTTTTTGTTGGGTGGACATAATGATAAGGTTATATACTAAATCTCATAATTTTCCCTCAGTTGGTTACTGAGATATGGATGTTTATATTGGGGCCAAAAAAAACAAAACAGACTATAATTGTTCTATGTTGATCTCATTCCAAGGTTCCTGATTTCTTTGGTATTGCAATAAATACAGAGTTACATAATTCAGAAGGTATATCTCCAGTATCATATAATGTGTTCAGCAGTCTGGTGACTTGATCTAGTCCAAATTCTTCTAAAGCTTTAATCATTTCTGTTGTGATGTTATCTGCACCGGGGGCCTTGCCAGCTTTCATATGCTTAACCCTTTTAATGCTACGTAATTCTGAGTAGCGTCCCGCCCGGTGCTAAATACTTTCTCCGCCGACTGCCCCGCCTGTGCTAAATACTTTCTTGACCTCTAAGAAACTGGAAATGTCACGGCGGTGTTGACCATTTTTGTAACACCGGAAAATTTAAGCACTCCTAAACTGGGTAGGTTGGCACCATTGTTTGAACAAACACTTTTACAAAGAGATAAAACAACAAAATAGCTTATTCATGTTTTAAAAATGTTTAGTTTAAAGTTATTTTAATTATATATAAATAATAATGTATTAATATTAAGATATTAGGTAAAAGATAGAAAAATTAAAAAAATAAAATGTAACAATATGGTGGAATGACGATGTTACAGAAGCAATAACAGAGAAAAATAAACTATTCACATTATTTTAAAATTCAAAAGATAATGTAGGTAAAGACCATGTTATAAAGGTAAGATTGATTGCATAGATTGGCATGAAAAGAATAATAATATATGAACCTATATTTCATATAAAAAAATAAAAGCAATGTATACAAATTGGCAAAGTGCTGTATGATCAACACATGCCGACTTGTGAATAAAATAACATTCTCAGCAAACCATGAATCATAAGCATTACGTGAATTATTGTTTGCGGATGACCAAACTCTAATAAATTGAAACAAAATTTACAACATATAAATGCTCTCAATCACAAATAATATCTCATACCAACTATCACCCATACCCAAACACGCATACGTGTAATTAAACAATAAATTGCGTCTAATTAAGAGTATTTCGCGTCAACATTGTACTACCTATGTCAAACACACATATAATGTTGCCCAAGGCAGGAAGATACAAGGCTGCGAGATGCTATGTTTGAGAAAAGTGTAAGTAAAACAAGAGATTGTGTGAGAAATGCAATCATCAGAAACGTCATGGGGATTTAATCATACACATATACATTGGATTTTAGCACAATCAGCCAGCAACTCTGGCCTACAACTGCCTATATAAAGGACACAGACAATCGGAAGACCAATAACAAGATGGATTGATAGTGTAACGGAACATACGCAAAACAAGGAATGGAATGACAAGAAAAGACCAAAGGAAAGTTAATAATTTAGTTGTTTGTGGAAGACCCCGAAGCAAGGTACGACACAGAGAGGTACATCACAATCCTTGCACATATATCTTGATTCCCGTCGTTTTTTAATTTTAGAGCACACCACACACTTTCTTGTTGGCCCCTTCTTCTGTGACGTTGTGGACTCTATTGTAGATGGGAAATGACGATGTACCAATCGTAGTGGCAGATCTTCGCTCCTTCGTCCCCCTCCACTCTTTCTTCTCTCCGTAGAATATTTTTGTAGAATTTCACGAATTAAAGATAAATGAAAATCAGCAAGAGGAATATTATTCCCCGTTACCAATTTGTACATGGAATATGCATTTAAAATAGACAGATCTAGAACATGAAAAAAACAGTTTCTTGTACCACTTTACAGTTTTCCTAATTGACTCAATAGAACCGAGAAGCATGTCAGTCCGATCAACCGCGCCCATATTTTTATTGTAGTCAACAATGCACTTTGGCTTTTGTATATTTTCTCCGGTTTTCCATTCTTTTTTCTCTGTTGGTACAATGTCTGAATTGTGACATGTAGACAGCATCCAAACTTCTCTTTTGTCACACCATTTCAGGGCTAATAAACAGCTTGTAGACCTATAGCAAATTCCTTTTTTTAATAATTTTTCTTCCATTTTAGGCAAATTCTGTCTATTCTTTCTGACCGTGCCACATGCATTAGTTGCATGATCGTGAAGCCACATAAACAAATTAGGACTGGTGTACCAATTATCTACAAAAAGGGTATGCCCGTTTTGGAGATATGGTGCCAGTAAAGTAGTAACAATATCAGCCCCCTTCCCAAGACCTGATACAGTAATGTCACTGTTGACACCAGTGTAGACAATAAAATCTAAAATATAACCCGTTCTGCAGTCACACATAACAAATGTTTTCACACCAAATCTGCTTCTCTTTGATGGAATGTATTGCTTGAATGATAATCGTCCTTTGAACAAAAGGAGCGATTCATCAATAACAACATTCTGATACGGCAAAAATGCACTCTTGAACGACGTACGCAAACTGTCAATCACACCTCTAATCTTGTAAAGTCTGTCTCCGCCGGCGTCAACGTTGTTGTCTGCGAAGTGCAGCATTCGCAAAAGTAGTAAAAATCGATCCCGAGGCATTACCTCGCTGAACACAGGAGTACGGAGCAAAAAGTCCTTTGACCAGTACTCAACAATTTTAAGTTTCTTTACCCTTGGCATTAGCATGCACAAAGCAAAAAAGCAAAAAAGTTCGTCATAATTAGTATCTGTCCAGCGGGACGAGCGCTAACAGTGTCAGGAGCATTCTCTGAAATGTTCTTGTAAAACCTGTTGCATTCATCAGCGATGCCTATAACAAGTGTTTCAGTGAAAAATAGTAAAAAAAACTCAAGCACTGAACTGTCCTTATTGACAGCCGCTTTACAGCCAGAGCTGGAATCATCAAAACCGTGTATAACCGGTCTCAAATCATTGGAAGTCCATGCCATTGAGTCGGTTTTCTGCCGTTTTGAGGGCATCTCCTCATTCTCACTGGACTCTGCTTCCGATGATGATGAGGACGCAGGACTGGCAAATAACCTCTTTTCAGTTACGCCGGTTTTTTCTTTCGATGTAGATGGTTGCATGATCTCGTCATCTTCGTCGCTCATTTGGAATTCATCTTCACTGTCACTTCGTGAAAGAAACTCCATTAATTCTTCATCTATACGAACTGGTTTCTTCGCCATTTTATAAAACAATTATGTGAAAAGCACAAATACTCTATCACAAACGCGCACAAATACTCTATCACAAACGCGCAAATACTCTATCACAAACGCGCACAAATACTCTATCACAAACGCGGGGGTATTATAAAACCAGTACACCGTAGAGATTAAAACGAACAAAACAGGCCTGTTGCTGGTGAAGCTGCCTAAACAACACATTATCAGCACACTAACGCCTGTTGAGCCTGTGAAATAGGTCATTTGGATCTAAAAATAGGTAACCTTTGTGCCCCATTCATAAACGCTTGAAAACGGCTATAGCCTTCTTCTATAGATGTTATAAACGGGTTAGCTCGTCCATAGCACCGGGGGGACAGATTACGGGAGGTGAGTCAACTCGTCAACAGCATCGTACCGCGATACTACTTAACTCGTCTATAGCCGCGAAAGGGTTAAGAACATTTCAAACCTCCATCTTCAAAATTGGCGGCCCTTCATTATTAAACCTTCTTCTTCTTCTTCTTTGCGTTCATCCAGAGTGTTTTTTCAGATGTGATTGCGGTGTGTCTAAGTTATGCGCCCTTGGGCCAAAACCCGTAGGCCAACACATCCGACTTTAGCGTGCTTTTTTGACCAGTTAGCATTCCTGGGAGACTCTCACTTTTGCGGTACCTCCACAACACAGCTGGCCAAGTTGGAACGGTCGAAGACTTAACGGTCATCCCTCAAAGGAAGACAGGGACAGTCCATGGCATTTTCCACCATCCAGGGTGGCTTCCATAATTGCAGGGCCGGCACATAGCGCCCTGGTGCTGGGCTCACTGAGGGAATCGTCACGTCCTTCTCATGGCTGCTTTAATTCCTCACTTCAATATATTGGGCATTTCATTCACCCCGGGCCGTTCCCGCACAAACCAGACTGGTCTGCAGTCGGTATCCACTCAGCGAGTTTACGATTCGGACATGTGCTTGTCATTGTACCCGTCAGAACTGTTCCAGACATGTCTGACATTCAGAAAACTACCTAGTCAGAGCTGTTCCGAACAAGAGCGGCATTCGGAAACTAGGTAACTGTTCCTAGTACGAGGGAAGACTAGTTAGAGCTTTTCCGGCCACGAAAGACATTTCACTCGTACATAATTGCGTAGTGCCAATGTTTATTTTTCCGCCCGTATGCTGGCAGTTCCATCTTCGGCGGGCATTTTTAATGAGGTTAGCGTTCCTCGGGTTTTGAGGCAAGAGACTCTTATTTCGACTTCCACTCAGCAAGCTTTTGCTTCGGCCTGCCATGTAATGGATTCGCTAGCCAAGTTTTCCATTTTGCGTCAATGAGACAATCTTCCACTTTTGACTACACTCACTCCATGAGTGCGGTTATAGACTTTCATCGGAACAAGCGACCGAGGTGTTTTTCCACCTTTAATACTCACTCACGAGGTAGGCACATGTGCTGCCGGCTCAGCACCTTACCTCTTTGCGTCTGTGGGTGAGAAACGGCCAGGCCCTCTCATCCGGGGATTCCTCGTCTCTCCCAGCTAAGAGCCTTCGAACGAGTATCTGCACCAAACATGTTGCGTGCTCAGCACCTCACCTCAATTTTGATGTAGGTTAGTGTCGGTCAGGCTCTCACATCCGAGGGCTTATGGCTTAGAGACGTTCAGCCATACCCCTCGGCTGGGAGCCTTAGAGGTTGTGTCCGGACTGAGATTATTGGCATCTTTTAGACTGCTATCCTCAGTCTACCTGCAGAGCAGCAGGTTGTGTCTCTCTTAGTCTGGTCCCTATCCCAAGAGCTGTCCGATATGTAGTTATTATCCATTGGCATAGCGCTTGCGGTCAGTGGGACACTCAAGCTCCCCCACGGCAAGGTGGAGACACATCGGGGGAGCGACCGATTTAATGAGCCATTCGCGGTTTTACTGTGAGACAGTGTGAACTTAGACATGCATGGCTTAATCTTTGAGACAAGCATATGACTACTGGCAGGATCAACCAGATATCTATTGGACAGGCGGACTATTCACGCACACGCAGGCCAAGAGTAGCATCGCTAAAGCGCGCCCTCCCGGTACAAGATGATACATGCAAAACCACTGGACGCCTACCGACGAGCTTTCAAGCTATGCCTGCAGGACTGACCAAAAAGCTATACCAGCTTACTGACTGCAGGCCCACTACTCATCGAGAGAGAGTGGGCGCTTATCGAGACTTTGTTGATCGGTCGTACAAATTTGCTCTTTTGCCCGCTCAAACCACGACCCTATATGCACGATGCGGTTACATTCTTGAAATGCCTGCCTCGCTAACTTGCGTTGGCTGGGAGGATCCGTGTTTGGTGCACCTTACACAGCCCTCTGAGACAACGAACGCTAGACGCGGGACTGATCTTGCGAACCAGACCAGCCCTCACCATTATTAAATCTAATATCATACTGTTCCTCTTTGTTATCATTATAAAGGTTTTTAACATAATCTGTCCATACATGTAGAATCTGATCTTTTTCTATTATGATTTTGCCACTGTAATAGAAGGCAGAAATTCTCAGCATCCAATTTATTGGGCCGCGATCAGCTGTGTTCAATTTACTAAGATTTCTTTACACTTCCTGGTTATAGATTACGACACAAAAACAATTAATAACTCTGCTTAGAATTAACGTACAGTCTTAATTGAGATACTGTTGGATTCATCTTGTCAAGCTGTATCCAACTGTCATTGTTTCATAAGTAAAAACACAACTTTTAAATATTGTCAATATATGCTACTAATGATACCTCAATGAAGCATGTATGTCAATTCTAGGTGGAGAAATTCACATTTTTGTGAAAGTGTCTTCTTCTTCTTCTTCTTCTTCAGCGTTCCGAGCCATTGAGGTTCTTTGCTGCAGATACAATCCGTCTCCATTCGTCTCTCTGGTTGACCTTCTCTTGCCAGTCATTGATTCCAAGTGCTTGTAGGTCTGTATATATATTATCTCTCCACCGTCTTCTTGGTCTACCTCGGGGTCTACGGTCATTTATTTCCTGAGTGTAAGCGAGTTTTGTTTCCCTATTATCTTCCATTCTTTCTATATGCCCCAGCCATTAGCCTTCATGATACCAGTGATTAGCAGGGTGTCTTGGGTTAACATATTCATATATTTGCCGTGACTTTGGAACTCTTCAGTGCGGCCATTATCATCACGCTACCAGTCCTTGCGAGGTTGTCTCAAACGGGTCATAGACTTATATGAAAACTAACCTCAAATATATGCTCTGTCATCTTAAATGATATAAAAATAGTACAAGTATACAAATGAATAAATAATTTTTAAACATGTATTCTCTTTAACTTTAGTAGTTCAAATCGCACATTTGGACCCAGTCTGATCGATAATTGCGTCGGCCGCCATCTTGAATTTCCATTCACAAAGACGAAACAAGTCAGCAGAAATAATTTTGTTTTACCCCATAACTGACCATAATCGATGAAACTTTCCACATATATAAAATTGGTGCAGAATTTGAATATCCATCTAAATATATTGTTCAAATTAATACACCAGCTCTAGAAAATAAAATTACTTAATTTATGGCAAATAATTAAATTTATTTAAAAGCCATGATTATTTCAACCAATCACTGTGCACAGAATATTAGACTAATCATTTCTGCAGAACCCAAGATGGCGTCTGTTATTGAACGTAATATTTGAATGAATGAATGACGTCGAAAGCATGAATGGTCTTTTAAAAATGTTTTTAAAGTTGCATATCCCTAACAGGACGATGTAGGCAACACCAGCATTTTTCAGCTGCTGTTGATGTTCTTGGCAAGATTACGCTCAGTAGTTTGCAATTGCTTTCTGAGCGACCGGCTCACATACCCCGTATGTAACAAATGCAATGCGATCCGCTGCCGAATCTTGCGCAGCTGTGTTCCTCACGTGGATATACGGGGAAAAAATTATACGGGATTACGGAGAAATTCATTAACCCCTTCGCCAGGGAGACAGGCCCATAGTCTTTACAGCAGCCATTTTTATGGACACAGTGGATCATTGCGGGGTGGCACGGTATATCACCTCCGGTTTCATTTCAGGTCGCGGCACGATCAAGTTCCCTGTGCAACAACATCATTACACTCTGGTGTGTTTCCTAGTTGCTGCTTGTGAAGTGATCATGGGATAGAAATCATACCTTGAAGTTGTATTTTCTCATTGGCTCGCTTTGAACTCAACCATAGTCCATCCATGTGCTACTACTTCTAATGCACTGGACTGATGTTTACGTATGGATTAGCTTTCCCTATACAATTACCTGTCTCCCTCGGTCATGAGACAAACCCATTCCGACTTTAGAGGTACTTGTAATTTACGTTCCCAAGTCAAGGGCGAGAAGTCAACATTTTAGTCCAAACTGACCTGTGTAGGGATTGAACCCACTACCTTGACATCAGTACACCAGTTGTTTAAGAATGAGCGCTCTTAGCCATTCAGCCACGCTGATCACGCCTTGAAGTTCTCATGAGACATCATTGATCAGAAGTCATATGGTGAAGTGGTCATAAAACATCCAGTGTCCAAAACCACGTCTTGACATGACTATTGCCATAACCTAATTTAGAGTAGGGCAAAGGTTATGGCTGTGTTCAGCAAATGAACAACAGAACGTGAAAAGCAGGTGCTTTTCACACAATGTGAAACACGTTGGGACTCACTTCCCAACAGGAAGTGGGGTCCAGACAGGGCAGTCTGAGTTCAGCCATCATCCAGTACGGACATGGAGATGTATACCGAGTTATGGCCAACACTGAGCCACTCTTTTAAATAGTTATGTAGTCGTGGTGTAACTTTATTGTGGAATAATTGGTTGTGTATTTGATAATGTCGACATCCGTCTGTGTAGAACATTATATGTATAAACCATAAACAATGTTTGAGTCAACTGCTGTTCAAGTTCACTCCTGTTCAAGTTAACCATTGTTCGGGTTTGGTGTAAAGGGGTAAAGAATTGTAGAATACCTCTCAGCCCAGTCTTATGCTGGAGAGAAAAGAGATTTAGTCAAACCCCTTCTAAATACTGGCAGCAAGAAGTAAATTGGCAGAGCCCAGTAAAACTCAGCTGCATCAAGTAAACAACAAGTCTTGAGTCGCATCCTGGCAACTATCAGAACTCATTATTTCAGATTCATTTATATAGATGTATTTTTGCTGAAATACCTCACTGTACAATACTTTCATACCATGTTCACAGTTCTGCTAAAGAGATCATACTGAAGACCAAACCTTTGACAAGATGGATAGTGAACTGTTAGCAGAAATCAAAGTAGAGCAACCTGAAATAGATGAGGAGTACCAAGATCAAGATAAGAGTAAGTAAAACATCATCATCAAGTGTCTTGCCAGCTGGCGTAGGAATTCATGTCTATCCACAGATCTCAGTTCTTTGTGTTCTGAATCATCTATGCTGATGCTATTCCTCTAAGCCACCATCTTAGTCCATTCAGCATCATTTCTCTTGGTCTTCCCCTGCTTCTCTATCCCTTGATCTTTGCAGTTGTCACGATGTTCTTCATTGACTCTCTTCTCATCACATGACCGAAGAAAGCTGCTTGTCTTATTCTTATTGTTGAATGTAATGTTTTAGTTTCAATAGTCTCTTCAGACAGTCATTCTAGTTACTTTGGAAGTAAAATATAACAGATTAAAATTGCTGTTAAAAGAGTTTTGTGTGTTTATTATGAGATTTTGTTTGTCGACAGACAAGTGAGATAATTTGAAGGCTGTCTATGAATGACTGCTAGTCGAAGACACAGTACCAAACAAAACAACATATGTAAGGATGATTTAATGAGGATGTAAATGTGATTCCTGCAAGGGGGTATATTTGTAAGGATGATTTAGTGTGGTTTCAGCAAGGGGGGGACATAGGTAAGGATGATTTAGTGTGGATTAAAGTGTTGTTCCATTATTGGCACCTTGCCGTCTTGACAGATGATAGTTTGTTACATTGTGCTTCACAGAGGCTTGATAACTACAACCCATGGCAGTAGCAAATGTGACTGATCAGGTCAATTTGCGCTGCCTCTCCATAGCACAAAGCCTGGGCTGAAATATAGAGACCATGCAATATGATCCCTCGCTCAGCCTGCCTTCATCCATCATGTGTCATGCCAGTAAGTGTGGGCGGTCATGATTCGCCATTTCACTCGATCAACAGTCGTGGATCAGCTCAGTGTTCCTGTCTCGACCATGCCATGTGGCCAAGACATCCAGGTATTTACTTCTCTGTCTTCCCCTTAATCTCTTTCCCTCAATCTTGCCAATTGTCACGAAGTTCTCTAATTTATTAATTCTCATAAGATGTCCAAATAATCTTGACTGTCTACGTCTAATTTCCCGAATTAGTCTACGATTATCATTTGTTTCTTGGAGGACTTGGTCATTGGTTTTTCTCTCTGTCCATGGTATTCTTTGCATTCTCCTCAGAAACCACATTTCCACAGCCATCAGATGTTTTTTTAGTTTGACTGCTCATTGTCCATGCTTCACATTCATACAAAAGTACAGGTTCTATGTAGCACCTCAACACTTTTTCTTGTTTCAATTGACATCTTTTTATTGGTCAGTGTGTTTTTCATCTTGCTAAAGGCTACTTTCGCCATGGCGATTCTTGTTCTAATCTCTTCAAGGCATCTCCCATCAGATGTTATTACTGTTCCAAGATAACTGTACCAATTTGCTTGTTGAAGAATATTCCCATTTACTTGTATATTGTGGTATTTTCTTCTTCCAAGTGATGACCATAATCTGTGTCTTTTTACAATTTAATTCTAACCCTAGTTGTTCACTGTGTGCAACAACCACATCAGCCTGCTTAGTTCACTCCAAATTAATGGTAACACGGATACATCTGGAACAAGACAAGCTGCAGAAGCTGTTGGATCAGCAAAGCAAAGCTCTAACTGTCTGTCTGTCCAAACTTTGATCCTAGACCAGCTGCCAACCACGGCTTAGGGCTTGGTCTTCCCTGCCATGACATTTTGTCTTTAGGTTGTATTTCCTCGCAGCAGGATAAGGTGCATCTACTCTCCCAATTGCGCTCTTCCACCCGAAGCCATTGGCACAATGTGGGGTGCTGGGTTTGGTAAGCACCGCCCAACATTTGGCGCTAACAGAAAGCAGGTAGTACTGTCTACTGTCATATGGTAGTTCAGTCAAATCTGACTAAGATCTGACCTACTATAGTAACCGTACACAAATGGTTATGCTATTGCTGCAGTAACTGTGCACACAAGAGGTGCTATTGCTGTATAATGTTCCATTGCTTTCTGAATAATCAACACTCATACCATTATATTGAAACCAACACAAGGCAGTCTGCTTCCAAATCGCCAGCAGCTGTGTTTCGACCGCGGTATGCAGGATTGTGAATTGCATTCTTAACCCCTTTGCCACATGGCTAGCCTTGTGTTAAAGGAGATGAAAATGCTGTTTCTTCATTGGCTAATATAATTCTTAGTTGAGCTGCTTTCAGAGACAGAGATCCTGAAAGCTTTCCCAAGTTCCCTTCATGAGTAAAGAGGAGATCACTCCAGTGTAGCTTTAACTGTCATGTAGTTCTTCACTGGCATAAATCCTAAAAGAAAATTCTAGTGATTATTCTTCTGCACTTTATCCCTCATTGGAGCATAGGTCCTCAACCCATGCCAAGCCACCCCAGACTACAACCCAACGATTGCATTGTCAAAAGATAACAACTCAATTGATTTGATTGTTGATCTTTTGCTTTCTCCTGCAACCCCTTTCATTTCCTCCAAATATTATTCATCTCTGCTATCTCCCACTATAATGGTTTGCCTTATGGATTGCAGACAAGAGATTTCTAGTTATATCGAACTCAGGTTTTTTCAGTGTGTGTCCTATAAGTGCCAGCGTATTTTCTTCACCCCTTGGTTTACTAGTGCCTAGTTCTCTCCATAAGCTCCACATTGGTGATTCTGTCATACTTATAGTTGTTCTCCATCTTTCTAACCCATACAGATGTAACAATTTAAAATTGCAGTTAACAATTCTAAGTTTGATGATAAGTTTAACTTCCTTTGACTTCCACAAATTTCTCAGTGCTATGAAAGATCTTCTTGTCTTTTGTATACTTATTTAAAAATCTCTTTCTATTCCCAATTTTTGTTCACATTGCTTCTTAAATAAGTGTACAGTACAATTTCACCTCTTGAAGTAGGGTTTCATCAAGGGAGATTGGGTTGTTATTTACTCAGTTTCATCAAGGGAGATTGGGTTGTTATTTACTCAGTCTCATTATCTTTGTCTTACCTCTATGAATTTTTAGACCTAATCGTTGTGAAATCTCTTAAAGCATAATTAGTAATCTTGCATTTGATTACATGTGTGTGGCAGGAGTGCAGTGTTGTTGGGGAAGCCCAAATCATCCAGTTTATTTGTTACAGTCCATTGAGTTCCATTTCTGGCAGTAGTTGTTGTTTCTTCATAACCTGATTTTGTAGTCAGTAAAATGATAATGGTAGCAAAAGACATGCCTGTCATCTTCCTGTGTTATTTCAAATGCACCTGTCAGTGTTCCATCATGAAGAACTCCACACTTCATACCTTCATATGGTACCCTTATTAAGTTAATGATTGTTTGTGCCGCATCAGCTTCCAAAGGGATCCCCAATATATGTATATATATATATATACTAGCTGACCCGGCCCGGCTTCGCCCAGGCCCTGGCGGGGATCTATCTATCTATCTGTCTGTCTGTCTATGTTCGGCCCATTCCTGTTAAAAATATAGATAGAATAGAAGAATAGATAGATTGATAGTAGAAAATATGATTGGAAGAGATCTATCTAAAGTAAACTTACCAAGATATCACGAACAGCCAATAAATGGTGGGCGGTGGGTTGACTGCAGAGTACTGCAAACAATATGCAACTAACTTTCTCTCACAAAAAATTACTTTTTTTTGTTAAGGAACGAAAATCTTTCGCAGGCCCGTCCTACATTCTGCCCTTCTTCTCTATTTCCTCTCATACATTCTTTCATTCAACATCTCTTATGAAGCAATTCTTTGACAACAAAAGAACAATAAGCATTAAAATGCATGAAAAGTAACTCGTTGAGGAAATGTTTAACATGGGCATCATAAATACCCAACGTGGGTGTAACGCGCCATACATATGAGAATGTTAAAAAAAATTAATGTGCTGTTGAAGAAAAATAAAAAGATGAGTTAGAAAATTTTCACTATTTAAATAGATGCATTATTTTTATGAAAACTTTGAAAATGCCTTAAAGATTATATCATTATTTATTATAACTCATATGCCTGTAAATAACTGTAGACAAAGAGTTTATAAATCTTTAAAAACAATGCAACAATCTATATATAAAATATATAGCAATATTATTAAAAGTTATGCCCCTTGAAATAACTTTTCTTAAGTTAAGTCCCCTCGCTATATATATAAATGATAAGATATTAAAATATTAAATTTTAGTAAGTAAATAGCTGATTGTACACTAACAAACTATGACAGTTGGCTGCACGGGAATGAGAAGAAGACGTGTAGAAAATTCCATCTCATTCGGATGGACCGTTCGCGAACACATAAAGAACGGACATACATACAGACATACATCGTCTTTTATAGATATAGATATATATATATTTTCAAAGGCCTTATCATAATCCACAAATCCGATATAGAGTGGTGAATGCGATTCAATACTTTGCTGTATTATTATGTGTAATGTGATTATCTGGACAGAAGCCTGCCTGTTCATATGTTAACTGTTTGTAAGTTTGTAATTGGCATCTCTTAATCTCTCCAGAATGATCCTACTTATTATTTTTCTGGGCACCGATAGCATTATCCCTCTATAATTTTCACACATCTGCAGGTCCTCTTTCTTAAACAACTTCACCAGATATCCTTCTTTCCAGTCTGCTGATATTTCTTTCATCTACAAAATTCTACTAAATAATTTGTGGTGCAGTTCAATTGAAGCATCTATATTGGATTTAATTGCTGCTGCTAGGATACCATCTGGGCCAGCAGCTTTCCCATCTTTCAGTAGTTTGTTAGCTTTTCTAGTTTTTTCTTTAGATGGTTTTTCATAGTGGATACCCTGCCTATTACATATTTATTTACTGTGCATAAATAATGCGAATAATTCTCCATTTTCATTCATTACCCCTAGCATATGTTTCTCCATGACTTCTTCATAACCAGTGTTATCCGATAATATTTTGGGATTTAGGTCTCTCATGGGTAGCGGGGTAGGGGTATCCCTTATCAAATGAGAAGTAAGGCCCTTCCTTCCCTCTGCTAGCTTACGGGACACTCTTGGGCAAGGTGGAGTGCTCGTTTAGCCCCCCAAACAGGGTAACATGAAGCTGCGGGTGCAGGTGGTGGATCAGACTTGGGAGCAGCCAACAGATAGCTGTTGATTATGGTTTCAAGTCAGCGACGTTGGGCAGAGGATCTCTCAATGGAGACAATGGCTATGTCATCTGATCAGTATGATCACTGCCAGAAAGGAAGAATGGTAGACTTCCCTCCTTATTGATTCCTGGGCAGAGGAGTCTCGTCAGCCTTGGTTGGTATCCCCTCTAAGAGAGGAAACTCTAAATTTCAAACCTCCGCTGCCTTGCAGGTATATCCAGATGGGAAAGGCTTTGGGAGTAAACCCTGAGTACAAATCTGGAGATGGAGTCCCTAAGGCAGTTCCATGTTGTAAACAACATAGTTCTGGCAACTCCTGCGACAGCACAGATGCTAGGACCACTCCTTAACTGTGGAAAAAAGGGGGGGGGGGGGAATTTTCCTCTTTAAGGCCTGGGTACAGCACAGTTTCACCTGTACTTAGATGCTGTTCACCTGTTCTGGTCCACCTTGTTTTGCACAATCCCATTATGCTATTATTTTAATATTTCATTTTTGCTGCCACCTCTGCTGCTTTACCTAATTCATGCATAGGTTTAAAATTTCAGGTGCCGGTCCTAGACAGTTTCCTAGGTGAAGGAAATTTAATCAGCACCCAGACTCTCGCAGCATTCTCCACAGTGGGCCATATCTCTTCTATAAGAGCTTCCATTCATCTTGATTGGCCGGGTTATTCTTTTTCCTTTATGTGACTTGTTCATGCTTTGTTGGATTTTGTGGCTGAATTTTTCTACATGATGTGGTAACCTGCCATAAGCACAACCTTTCCTCAATTACCTCTGACATGCCTGATAGGGTGCAGTGATACCATTCTTTGCTTCCCCTGTGGGTCTGTAATTCTCAGGCATGATATTCTAGTGATAGTTTACCTAAATTTACTATTTAATTTACAGAAGTAAAAGTTTACAGTCACCATATCTTTAATGCAACAATTCATGCAAACCAAATTGTATAAATATACTGATAAAGTGCAGAGAGACAATCATCTACATGTGATCAGGAAATCGTTAGGAATGGAGAGATTGGATTAGTTCAAATTGGGATCAGTAAGTGTTGAAATAGAGTTTACTTGGAATTAATATTTTAGGGATGTGCGAAATGAGATGGACAGGAGCAGGCATCAAGATCGATGAAGATTTTAAGATTATTTATTCTGGAGGAGAAGATCGACAAAGAGGGGTGGCAATTATTTTGGACCAGCAAACATCAAAATCTGTTCAAGGATATTGGGCAGTGTCAGACAGAGTTCTACTAGTTAAATTAAGCGGAATACCTTTTAGCATAAATGTTATTCAAGTATATGTCGCAACAGGAGAATCCAGTGAAGATAGTGTAGAGGAATTTTATAATGACGTAGAGTCTGCTTTAAAGAAATGTAAAAATTCAGAAATAAACATCACAATAGGGGACTTCAATGCAAAAGTAGGAAACCAAGGTGATAGATATACAGTAGGAAACTATAGTTAGTTAGTTAGTCGACACATCATCCTCATTGCGCATCGAACCATTCAGTCCATAAGTGCTCGGATCCCCTCCTCAGCAAATCCCGCAGCGTGTAGCGGCTAACGACGCCAGTTCTGTGTTGGTTTATCAATCTTCTTTGGCTTCCTGGGTAGTGTTCTTGTTTGGCCACCCCTCTTTTAATTTGCTGCTCTAGCAGTCTGGCCATTGTTGTAGATTCACAGTCATCACTTGGTTCTCGCAAAAGTCTTACTTCTCGTAGAGCATTCAGAATGTCGGCCTGGTCCATGGCGCGTCCGCCCTCCACAGTAGCCTCACCTGCGAGCTTGTCAGCCCGCTCATTTCCTTGTACTCCCGCATGCCCTGGCACGAAGATGAAACTAATCTTTGCCAGCCGAGACCGCTCCAGAGGCAGCAACCATTCTCTTCGGATCGACCCCACCTCTATCCTCTTGATCATGTTCATTGAGTCGCTAAGGAAACAAGCCCTAGTGAATGTCTGTGTCTCGAGCCATGTTATTGCTTTACTTACTGCCATGACTTCCATGGTCAGGCTACTTGTGGTTTCAGTGAAAGCACCAGAGTCCTCCTTCACAATTCTCCCTCCGGCCCGAGCTGTAAAGGCCCATGAGCTTCTCACATGTCGGACGACTGACCCATCTGTGTAGATGACCGCGTCACTGTCTAGCGAATCCTCGAAAATCAACGCTTGTACTTCAGCCTCCACAGCAGCCGGATTTTCTTGTCTGCATTTCCTATCTAGTTGGATGCAAACTGAAAAGGATGTGCAGAAGTCTGTTGGCACTTGCACCCACTCCTCGCCAGGTTCTAAGTCCTCAAGTGAACACACCTGTTGAAGAATGTCTTTGGCTTGACCCATCCATGACCGTCCTCTTTTTAACCTGCTGCCCTTCACCTTCCTAATTTCACTATGCAGTGGATGTTGTGTGTTTGCGTTAACTCTGAGGTAGGCGCGTGCCCTGCAAACTTGTATTCTCTCTTCAATGGTTGGAAAATCAAGAAGGTAGCGCATCGCCCTGCATGCTGTATCTCTTGTACATCCAAGAATAATGCACATAGCTTCATTCTATATCCTTTCCATCCTTTCTATCTGCTTATGGCTGAGAGTAAGGATAGTAGGAAACTATGATTTAGGAGAGAGAAATGAAAGAGGATACAGACGTGTTGAGTGGGCAAAAGAGCAGGAAATGATTGTAGGAAACACCTGATTTAAGCAACACCCTACAAGATTATGGACATGGAGGAGTCCTGATAGCAGGATTAGAAACCATATTGATTACATTCTGATTAGCAGAAGATTTAGAAATGCGCTAAAAATAGCAAAAACAGTTCCCAGTGCTGATTGTTATAGTGACCACAGATTACTTACAGGAATATGAGGATAAAATTAAAGAAAGTCAAGTATATAACAGGAAACACTAAATATGATTTGTGTACATTGAGTAATGACAAGGAAATACAAAACAAATTCAACATAGAAGCACAGAACAGATTTGATATATTGTCTGATCTAGAGATCCTACTCCAAGATGTGGATGATCAATGGGAAATGTTGAAGAATTCAATCAGTTTGGCTGCAGAAACAACTATTCCAGAATTAAAGATGGTGGGTCGTAAGAAATGTATGACTGAAGAAATTTTACAACTAATGGAAACTAGAAGACTCAACAAAAATAATTCTGCCAAATATGAAGAAATTCACAGTCAAGTCAGAATATTATGTAAGGAGGCAAAAGAAGCATGGCTTGAGAAAAATTGCTTAGAAATCGAAAAACAACACAACAGCCAAAATACCAAATTAATGCAAAAAAGAATTCAGGAACTTACTAATAAAAGAACAAGTACATCAGCAGGCTTTCTTAAAACTAAAGATGGCAAATTCATAATAGAAAAAGATCAGATTCTATATGTATGGTCAGACTATGTGAAAAACCTTTATGATGATAGCAGAGATGAACAGTATGACATTCGATTTAATAATGAAGGACCGCCAATTTTGAAGATGGAGGTTCGAAATGTTCTTAAACATATGAAAGCTGGCAAGGCCTCCGGTTCAGATAACATCACAACAGAAATGATTAAAGCTTTAGAAGAATATGGAATAGATCAAGTCACCAGACTGCTGAACACATTATGATATCGGAATTATGTAATTCTGAATTTATTGCAATCCCAAAGAAATCAGGAGCCTTGGAATGTGATCAACATAGAACAATTAGTATAATGAGTCACATCACAAAGATTTTGCTACGAATTATCATGCAAAGAGTGAGGAAGAAAATACAACCTGAAATAGGGGAAGAACAATGTGGGTTTGTAGAAGGAAAGGGTACAGTAAATGCTGTGTATATGCTACGATCAGTTATTGAATGTTCTATAGAAGTAAACAAGATATACATCTTTGCTTTATTGACTACACAAAGGCTTTCGATAGAGTTAGACATGTCAACATGGTAGATATGCTTGCAGATCTACAAATTGATGGGAAAGACATTAGACTTATAAAAAACATATATTGGAAACAACAAGCTGCCATAAGGATTGATAATGAAGTGGGACAATATCAGCCTATTAAGAGAGGTGTTAGGCAGGGATGTGTAATGTCTCCAGATCTTTTTTCCCTATACAGTGAAAATATTTTCAGAAATGTAGAAGATATAAATGGAATCAGCATTGGAGGACGAAACATCAATAACATTAGATATGCAGATGATACAGTATTGATTGCAGACAATGAGCAGGATCTGCAACAATTAGTAGATGCGGTTGTTGCACACAGTGAACAACTGGGGTTAGAATTAAATTGTAAAAAGACACAGATTATGGTCGTCACTAGGAAGAACGAAATACCACAATGTAATATACAAGTAAATGGGAATATTCTTCAACAAGTGAATCGGTACAATTATCTCGGAACAGTCATAACATCTGATGGGAGATGCCTTGAAGAGATTAGAACAAGAATCACCATGGCGAAAGTAGCCTTTAGCAAGATGAAAAACATTCTGACCAATAAAAAGATGTCAATTGAAACGAGAAAAAGAGTGTTGAGATGCTACATAGAGCCTGTTGTTTTGTATGGATGTGAAACTTGGACAATGAGCAGTCAAGCTGAAAAACATCTGATGGCTGCAGAAATGTGGTTTCTGAGGAAAATGCAAAGAATACCATGGCCAGACAGAAAAACCAATGACCAAGTACTACAGGAGACAAATGAAAATCGTAAACTGATTAGAGAAATTAAACATAGACAACATTTTTTGGACATGAAGAAATGGATTGGAGAACTTAGTGACAACTGGCAAGATCGAAGGGAACTGACCAAGGGGAAGACCGAGAAGTAAATACCCGAATGGCTTGGCCACATGGCATGGTGGAGACAGGAACACTGAGCTGATCCACAACTCTGGTGATCGAGTGAAATGGCGAGTCATGACCGCCTACGCTTTCCGGCATGGCACATGATTGATTGGAATACCACTTTTCTTGATAGAATTTGAGAGGAATTCAACAAGAAGGAAAAGAGGACAAACTTTAGCAATATAAGGTCATGGGTCAGCAGAAGAGTTCAAATAGAATCAAACATTATGTAACATTAAATAAACAAGCCATACATTTTTGTTAATTTATTAGATTACATTAGTTTGACCCTTCTTATCTGTGAAATGGCTAACCTATATTTACTGTTTTTATGTTTCAGCAACACCAGACTGTTCTCAGAGTTGTCCTTCCCTCAACATGCAAGAACATTCGGAAAAAGAGATGGTGTCATATGGTAACATGTTTGTCAAGCAAGAACCATCAGATGACGGATTTGGTAAAATGATGGACATGACAGATTGCAGCAGTGACGATAAAATGGTGGCACACAATACCACAGAATCAGACATAACTCACTATAGTTATAAGACTTCACTAGAGCCTAGGCTTGGTAGTGAACTTTCAGATAATGTATCGTCTGTGTCTGTAGTTGGATTGAACACTCAATTATCTTTGACTGATAAAAATTGGCAACTTAGAATTAAAATGGGAACAACATCGGGAGACGAATCATACATGTCTGATGTTTGTGAACCAAATATCAGTACAAACAGCTATTTAAACAGACACAAGAGAGCACTTACAGAAGACAAACCTTACAATTGTGGTAAGTTTGGTGCATCTTTTACTAAAACTCGCAATCTGAAGATACACCAATGTGACACTTGTAGTGCAGTGTTTACATCTGCCACTGACTTGAAAAGACATACAAGAACACATACAGGAGAGAGACCTTACAAATGTGATGAATGTGGTGCATCTTTTACTGAAGCTGGCAATTTGAACAAACATAAGAGAACACATACAGGAGAAAAACCTTACGAGTGTGATTATTGTGGTGGATTCTTTGCTTCAACCAGCAGTCTGAGGGGACACAAAAGAACACATACAGGAGAGAGACCTTACATATGTGATGATTGTGGTGCATCTTTTACCAAAGTTTGCAATCTGAAGGAACATAAGAGAACACACACACGAGAAAAACCTTACGAGTGTGATTATTGTGGTAGGTTCTTTGCTTCAGCTAAAAGTCTGAAGACACACAAAAGGGTGCATACTGAAGAGAAATACATGTGTGATGACTGTGGTGCATCTTTTACTCAGTATGGCAATCTGAACATACACAGAAGAAAACATACAGGAGAGAAACCTTACAAATGTGATTATTGTGTTGCATCTTTTACTTCAGCCGGCAGTCTGAAGATACACATGAGAACACATACAGGAGAGAAAATTTACAATTGTGATGATTGTGATGCATCTTTTGCTCGCAGTGACAGTCTGCAGATACACAAGAGAAAACATACAGGAGAGAAACCTTACACATGTGGTTTTTGTGGTGTCGCTTATGCTTCATCTGGCTATCTAATCATACACGAGAGAACACATACAGGAGAGAAACCCTACAAATGTGATTTTTGTGGTGCATCTTTCGTTTCAGCTTGCAGTCTGTTGGTACACAAGAGATCACATACAGGAGACAAACCTTACAAATGTGATGATTGTGGTGCATCTTTTACTTCAACTGGCAATCTGAAGGGTCACAAGAAAATACATACAGCAGACAAACCTTACAAGTGTGATTATTGTGTTGCATCTTTTCTTTCAAATGGCAGTCTGAAGAGACACAGTATAATACATATGGGAGATAATTATGGTGCAACTTTTACTCAAGATGGTAATCTGAAAATAGACACAGAAACACATACATAAGAGAAATCTTACAAGTGTGATGAATGTTGTGCATTGTTCATTTCAACTGGCAATATTTATGACACACTTAGGGACTATTATGTAGCACTAGGGTGCGTTCTGCTCATATTACTATTGGAGAAATTGGTATGAAAACAATTTAGAGTGGATGGGTTAAAATCTTCATGCATTTCTGGACCTAATAACTGGCCTCTTGTGTCATTACAGGTGTGTAGGCTTTGCTTTCTAACTATAACTGCTAACATGTAATCTACACTGTGTCAAAAAATAATGTAGGTGAGAAACTTTATTTATGATTGAAGTACTTATTTAATTTCAACTGGCAATCTGAAGACACACATGACAATATATTCAGGGAGAAACCTAAAAAATGTGATGTTCCTAGTGTAGTAGAGCAGCAACAGATAGAACAAGGGCTCGTTTGGTGTTATCAGCAGCCGGGCACATGACCTTCAGTTGGTTAGGTCAATGAAATTTCATTTAGAAAAGCAAACATGTACAAATCTAGTGCACACTTGGGACAACGTCCTGAGGAAGCATACAGAAAATACTCTCAAGTCACGTGGACACTGGGACACATAAAGTTGATCTCAGACATGTGCACACTAAGAATGTATCCTATTTGTGCCATCTCGGCAGGAACACCAAAAGTTAACCCCATTAAGTGCAGGGATTAAAAAACATAGCCCTTTTATATACCCAGCTTGGATTACCCAGAGCCCACGGACAGTAGCAACCCCACAGACATGCAAAAGGCAAGGTTATGGGAAAGATAAAGTCTCAGAATTACAAAGGATTACAGATTAGGGCTTCTAGCATACATAAGCCTATTCATCAAAGACAACAATGTAGAAGGTTCATTAACAAGATGGCCCACAACATACAGTTGAAAGATGACAGCTCTATTAAACAACTGTATAGTATTCTCCCAGAATTTGATATGGTGGTTTATAATCATCTCCAGGTGCTGAGAGATAAACATGATCAAAGAGAGTTCGAGGCCCTGGGCTTATGTGATAGTGTTGGCAATGAAGAAAGGTGGAAAACCTGGTTTGTGTGTAGACTATGGAGGCCTTAACAATAAAACAAAGAAAAGCACATACTACTAAAAATAGATGAGTATCTTTATGTGCTGAGAATAATAAAGCTGTTTTCACCTTTAGATTAGGCTAATGGCTACTACCAGATAGCCATGAAACCAAGGGAAAACTGTTCACAATGCCCTTTGGTCTCTGTGAGTACACTCATGTGCCCATAGGTCTAGCTACATTTCAGCACTGAATGCAGTCCTTCATGTGCAACATGATGTTTCAGTTGTTCATGTATTTAGATGGCATCCTTGTTCGTTCACATGATTTTGCTAGCCATATTGCCAAGTTAGAGACAATTTTTGAAAGGTGCAGAAGTGAGGTTTAAAGCTGAACCCATCCAGATGTCAGTTATATCTCTAGAAATTAGTGAAGATGTACATGCTTTGAAAGTGATTAAGTCCCCAAGGACAAGGTTAACATTATTTTTGTATTTTGTGTTTTGTTCACTCGCTGTGAACTCAAATGTGGTCTATACATGCGCTACCACTTCTAGTGCACTGGGCAGACTTTTGCGTGTGGGTTAGCTGTTCCTATTTCCAGTTTCCCTCACCATCAAGCGAACCCACTCCAACAGTAGTCTGAGGTAGTCCAAGTAAATGAGTGCAACAGTAACTACAGTGGGTGGACACCATCTGTGGTGTTGTGAAGATGAGGCAGGAGATGGCATACCATTCTTAGCACTGAGACTGCCAGCATCTATGGTGTCCAATCCTGGAAAAGGAAACCCAGGAAATGTTCCAGGAACCAGAATGGTGTATGTAAATACTTTTGATCATCATTTAGCTATAGTGCTTTGTGAAAATTGTGTGCATGTATATTCTCTAAAACTCACTTTGTATAAGCATTGTTCAAATACAGCGGTAAAGAAGACTGGCTTTGTCCCTGAAAAATATTGGTATGTGAATCACATCCAAGAACTTGTTTTTACGCTGAAGTTCAGCACGCTAAACAAGTTGACTCATCATAGTTCACCATGTTAAACAAGTTGACTCATCACAGTTCATCATGTTATACAAGTTGACTCATCATAGTTCACCATGTTATACAAGTTGAGACGTCACAGTTCACCATGTTAAACAAGTTGACTCATCACAGTTCACCATGTTAAACAAGTTGACTCATCATAGTTCACCATGTTAAACAAGTTGACTCATCATAGTTCACCATGTTAAACAAGTTGACTCATCACAGTTCACCATGTTAAACAAGTTGACTCATCACAGTTCACCATGTTAAACAAGTTGACTCATCATAGTTCACCATGTTAAACAAGTTGACTCATCATAGTTCACCATGTTAAACAAGTTGAGTCATCACAGTTCACCATGTTAAACAAGTTGACTCATCACAGTTCACCATGTTAAACAAGTTGACTCATCATAGTTCACCATGTTAAACAAGTTGACTCATCATAGTTCACCATGTTAAACAAGTTGATACGTCACAGTTCATCATGTTAAACAAGTTGAGACATCACAGTTCACCATGTTAAACAAGTTGACTCATCACAGTTCACCATGTTAAACAAGTTGACTCATCATAGTTCACCATGTTAAACAAGTTGACTCATCATAGTTCACCATGTTAAACAAGTTGACTCATCACAGTTCACCATGTTAAACAAGTTGAGTCATCACAGTTCACCATGTTAAACAAGTTGACTCATCACAGTTCACCATGTTAAACAAGTTGACTCATCACAGTTCACCATGTTAAACAAGTTGAGTCATCACAGTTCACCATGTTAAACAAGTTGACTCATCACAGTTCACCATGTTAAACAAGTTGACTCATCATAGTTCACCATGTTAAACAAGTTGACTCATCATAGTTCACCATGTTAAACAAGTTGATACGTCACAGTTCATCATGTTAAACAAGTTGAGACATCACAGTTCACCATGTTAAACAAGTTGACTCATCACAGTTCACCATGTTAAACAAGTTGACTCATCATAGTTCACCATGTTAAACAAGTTGACTCATCACAGTTCACCATGTTAAACAAGTTGACTCATCATAGTTCACCATGTTAAACAAGTTGACTCATCACAGTTCACCATGTTAAACAAGTTGACTCATCACAGTTCACCATGTTAAATAAGTTGAGACATCACAGTTCACCATGTTAAACAAGTTGACTCATCACAGTTCACCATGTTAAACAAGTTGACTCATCATAGTTCACCATGTTAAACAAGTTGACTCATCATAGTTCACCATGTTAAACAAGTTGACTCATCACAGTTCACCATGTTAAATAAGTTGAGACATCACAGTTCACCATGTTAAACAAGTTAACTCATCACAGTTCACCATGTTAAACAAGTTGACTCATCATAGTTCACCATGTTAAACAAGTTGACTCATCACAGTTCACCATGTTAAACAAGTTGACTCATCACAGTTCACCATGTTAAACAAGTTGACTCATCACAGTTCACCACGTTAAACAAGTTGACTCATCACAGTTCACCATGTTAAATAAGTTGAGACATCACAGTTCACCATGTTAAACAAGTTGACTCATCATAGTTCACCATGTTAAACAAGTTGAGATGTCACAGTTCACCATGTTAAGTAAGTTGAGACATCACAGTTCACCATGTTAAACAAGTTGACTCATCATAGTTCACCATGTTAAACAAGTTGAGACGTCACAGTTCACCATGTTAAACAAGTTGACTCATCATAGTTCACCATGCTAAACAAGTTGACTCATCATAGTTCACCATGTTAAACAAGTTGAGTCGTCACAGTTCACCATGTTAAACAAGTTGACTCATCATAGTTCACCATGTTAAATAAGTTGAGACATCACAGTTCACCATGTTAAACAAGTTGACTCATAGTTCACCATGTTAAATAAGTTGAGACATCACAGTTCACCATGTTAAATAAGTTGAGACATCACAGTTCACCATGTTAAACAAGTTGACTCATCATAGTTCACCATGTTAAATAAGTTGAGACATCACAGTTCACCATGTTAAACAAGTTGACTCATCACAGTTCACCATGTTAAATAAGTTGACTCATCATAGTTCACCATGTTAAACAAGTTGACTCATCATAGTTCACCATGTTAAACAAGTTGAGACATCACAGTTCACCATGTTAAACAAGTTGACTCATCATAGTTCACCATGTTAAATAAGTTGAGACATCACAGTTCACCTTGTTAAACAAGTTGACTCATCACAGTTCACCATGTTAAACAAGTTGACTCATCACAGTTCACCATGTTAAACAAGTTGACTCATCATAGTTCACCATGTTAAACAAGTTGACTCATCACAGTTCACCATGTTAAATAAGTTGACTCATCACAGTTCACCATGTTAAACAAGTTGACTCATCATAGTTCACCATGTTAAATAAGTTGAGACATCACAGTTCACCATGTTAAACAAGTTGACTCATCATAGTTCACCATGTTAAATAAGTTGAGACATCACAGTTCACCTTGTTAAACAAGTTGACTCATCACAGTTCACCATGTTAAACAAGTTGACTCATCACAGTTCACCATGTTAAACAAGTTGACTCATCATAGTTCACCATGTTAAACAAGTTGACTCATCACAGTTCACCATGTTAAATAAGTTGACTCATCACAGTTCACCATGTTAAACAAGTTGACTCATTATAGTTCACCATGTTAAATAAGTTGAGACATCACAGTTCACCATGTTAAACAAGTTGACTCATCATAGTTCACCATGTTAAATAAGTTGAGACATCACAGTTCACCTTGTTAAACAAGTTAACTCATCATAGTTCACCATGTTAAACAACATGTTAAACAAGTTGAGACGTCACAGTTCACCATGTTAAACAAGTTGACTCATCATAGTTCCCCATGTTAAACAAGTTGACTCATCATAGTTCACCATGTTATACAAGTTGACTCATCATAGTTCACCATGTTAAACAAGTTGACTCATCACAGTTCACCATGTTAAACAAGTTGACTCATCATAGTTCACCATGTTAAACAAGTTGACTCATCACAGTTCACCATGTTAAACAAGTTGACTCATCATAGTTCACCATGTTAAACAAGTTGACTCATCATAGGTCACCATGTTAAACAAGTTGACTCATCACAGTTCACCATGTTAAACAAGTTGACTCATCATAGTTCACCATGTTAAACAAGTTGACTCATCATAGTTCACCATGTTATACAAGTTGAGACGTCACAGTTCACCATGTTAAACAAGTTGACTCATCATAGTTCACCATGTTAAACAACATGTTAAACAAGTTGAGACGTCACAGTTCACCATGTTAAACAAGTTGACTCATCATAGTTCACCATGTTAAACAAGTTGACTCATCATAGTTCACCATGTTAAACCAGTTAACTCATCACAGTTCACCATGTTTAAACAAGTTGACTCATCACAGTTCACCATGTTAAACAAGTTGACTCATCACAGTTCACCATGTTAAACAAGTTGACTCATCACAGTTCACCATGTTAAACAAGTTGACTCATCATAGTTCACCATGTTAAACAAGTTGACTCATCATAGTTCACCATGTTAAACAAGTTGACTCATCATAGTTCACCATGTTATACAAGTTGAGACGTCACAGTTCACCATGTTAAACAAGTTGACTCATCATAGTTCACCATGTTAAACAAGTTGACTCATCATAGTTCACCATGTTAAACAAGTTGACTCATCATAGTTCACCATGTTAAACAAGTTGACTCATCATAGTTCACCATGTTATACAAGTTGAGACGTCACAGTTCACCATGTTAAACAAGTTGACTCATCATAGTTCACCATGTTAAACAAGTTGAGACGTCACAGTTCACCATGTTAAACAAGTTGACTCATCATAGTTCACCATGTTAAACAAGTTGACTCATCATAGTTCACCATGTTAAACAAGTTGACTCATCATAGTTCACCATGTTAAACAAGTTGACTCATCACAGTTCACCATGTTAAACAAGTTGATACGTCACAGTTCACCATGTTAAACAAGTTGACTCATCATAGTTCACCATGTTAAACAAGTTGACTCATCATAGTTCACCATGTTAAACAAGTTGACTCATCACAGTTCACCATGTTAAACAAGTTGACTCATCATAGTTCACCATGTTAAACAAGTTGACTCATCATAGTTCACCATGTTAAACAAGTTGACTCATCACAGTTCACCATGTTAAACAAGTTGACTCATCATAGTTCACCATGTTAAACAAGTTGACTCATCATAGTTCACCATGTTATACAAGTTGAGACGTCACAGTTCACCATGTTAAACAAGTTGACTCATCATAGTTCACCATGTTAAACAACATGTTAAACAAGTTGAGACGTCACAGTTCACCATGTTAAACAAGTTGAGATGTCATAGTTCACCATGTTAAACAAGTTGACTCATCATAGTTCACCATGTTAAACAAGTTGACTCATCACAGTTCACCATGTTAAACAAGTTGACTCATCATAGTTCACCATGTTAAACAAGTTGACTCATCATAGTTCACCATGTTAAACAAGTTGACTCATCATAGTTCACCATGTTAAACAAGTTGACTCATCATAGTTCACCATGTTAAACAAGTTGACTCATCATAGTTCACCATGTTAAACAAGTTGACTCATCACAGTTCACCATGTTAAACAAGTTGACTCATCACAGTTCACCATGTTAAACAAGTTGAGACGTCATAGTTCACCATGTTAAACAAGTTGACTCATCATAGTTCACCATGTTAAACAAGTTGACTCATCATAGTTCACCATGTTAAACAAGTTGACTCATCACAGTTCACCATGTTAAACAAGTTGACTCATCACAGTTCACCATGTTAAACAAGTTGACTCATCATAGTTCACCATGTTAAACAAGTTGACTCATCATAGTTCACCATGTTAAACAAGTTGACTCATCATAGTTCACCATGTTAAACAAGGTGACTCATCACAGTTCACCATGTTAAACAAGGTGACTCATCATGGTTCATAAGAAATAAACAGGTATGTGTAGCTCCCGCGAAAAGATGAGACACACTATACATGGACACAGTGTACATACCTTACAATGGACTCCATCAAGATTAGCGTAAGTCAAAGAGTGAAAATCCCCCAAAAGAAGAGACAATCAAACAATATATAATAGTAAAATAAAAATAAGTATTCTATTACACAACAAATAACGTTTTGATTATATAAATCTTCATCAGGGACTGGACAACACAAACATCTAAAGAAAAAACATTAAACTAAAATAATATTTAAACACAACTCCTTTGTTGTCAAGATTGAGAACCCATATGTGGAAAGAATGAGATTGTGGGGGATCGGCAGGGGTTCTGGAAGAATCTCAAAACTGAGAGGGAAGACCAGGAGAACGTTTAATCAGATAGCGGTGGGAACGATTAGTAGTATGACTCTTCGTTGGCTGTTGAACGAGAGGACTGAGCACGTATGGGAATGTCCTGAGTGCAGTGATGTCGGTTCTTGACTCAACTCAACAACTGTTGTCAAGAAGGCACAAAATTTGGATTCACCTTTATGGAGTCCATTGTAAAATACTCTGCCCGTGTTTAGTATGTCTCATCTTTTCGCAGGAGCTACACATAGCTAACTGTTTATATTTCATACTGTTATATCCTGCTGCTGCTGTTGCTTCTTTTATTTAATATGTTTCATAATAAGAGTTTGCTACATTGACACCATTAGTTGTTATTTATCAAATTTGCTCTTTAAACATGTCATCTGGTTGTGTAACAATCCATGTTTGGGTGTACTGTGTTCTCTTCTAAGCTTTAACGATCAGTGCGAAATTGAATGTAATAATTGAAGTCAGATGAAAAATTATAAATTCCAACAATCCATCTCTACGTCATAAAGGTTGCACAGAAAATGCAAACCGGAGTAACTTGTCTTTGGGTGCGGGGATGTTGTGTACCTCTCTTGAGATATTGTGTACCTCTCCTGAGGTGAGGACCTTTGTAGCTTTGATTTGACCTTTGAGTTGACATAGTGGTGACTAGGTGAGCAGCCCCAACCCATCATTAAAAAAACTTTAATGCATCAGGTAAATGATATCTGAAACTAATGACTTGGCTGAAGCCAGACACCCTAGTACAGGACAGACTTGGGCTGTTGGTATCACACAGAGGTATAATACCTGTTGGTATCACACAGAGGTATAATACCTGTTGGTATCACACAGAGGTATAATACCTGTTGGTATCACACAGAGGTATAATACCTGTTGGTATCACACAGAGGTATAATACCTGTTGGTATCACACAGAGGTATCTTCTTCTTCTTTTCGTTCATCCGGAGTGTTTTTTCAGATGTGATTGCGGTGTGTCTGTTATGCGCCCTTGGGCCGAAACCCGTAGGCCAACACATCGACTTTAGCGTGCTTTTTTGACCAGGTAGCATTCCTGGGAGACTCTCACTTTTGTGGTGCCATCTGCAACCATGCTGGCCAAGGTTGAACGGTCGAAGACAACGGTCATCCCTCAAAGGAAGGCAGGGACAGTCCATAGCATTTTCCGCCATCCAAGGTTGCTTCCATAGTTGCAGGGCCGACACATAACGCCCTGGATCTGGGCACACCTAGGGAGATCGTCACGTCCTGCTCATGGCTGCTTTAAATCCTCACTTCATTATATTGGTCATTTCGTTTCCCCGGGTCATTCCCGCACAAACCAGACAGGTTTGCAGACGGCATCCACTCAGCGAGTTTTCGGACATGTGCTTGTCGTTGCGCCCATCAGAGCTTTTCCAGGCACAACAGACATTCGGAAAACTACCCAGTCAGAGCTGTTCCGAACAAGAGCGGCATTCGGAAACTAGGTAGTCAGAGCTGTTCCTAGCACGAGAGACATTCGGACGAGACATTTCACTCGGACGTAATTGCGTAGTGTCAATTTTTAGTTTGCCACCCGTAGGACGACACTTCCGACTTCAGCGGGCATTTTTTAATGAGGTTAGCCTTCCTCTGGTTTCGAGGCACGTTGGACTGTTGTGATGTCGCTAACATCTCAGCTGGTCAAGATAGAACGATGAACGACATCGTGGTCGGCCCTCAAGGGAAGGCAGGGGCAGACCATGAGCATTCCCTCGCTCTCCAAGGAGGCTTCCATAATTGCAGAGCCGGCACATATTGCTCTGTGACTGGGCTCACCCGAGGAGTTGCCACGTCCTGCTCATGGCTGCTTTAGTTCCTCACTTCCATGTGTTGGGCAACTCGTTTGCCACTGATCGCTCAAGCACACACCAGGGACGGTCAGACTGCAAGCGACACCCACTCGGTAAGCTTTTGCTTTTGACTTCGGACCACGCAATAGGTTCGCTCGCCGTGCGTTCCATTTTGCGTCATTGAGACGTTCTTCCACTTTTGTCTACACTCTCTATGAGTTAGATACAGTTTTTTGACTTTTGTACTCGCTCACGAGGTAGGCTACTTGTGCTGCCGGCTCAGGCACCTTACCTTCATGCAGCGGTGCACGAGAAACGGCCTGGCCCTCTCATCCGGGAATCTCTCATATCCCCCAGCTGAGAGCCTTCGAACTTCTATCAGACCTGAGCATGTAGCTTGCTCAGTATCACGCCTTTATTTTTCGAAAGGTGGCTATCGGCCCGGCTCTCAGGTCCAAGGGTTTGTGGCTTAGAGGCGTTCAGCCACAGCCCTCGACAGGGAGCCTTTAGTGTTTTGTCCGGACCAAGAACTTCTGCCTTCGTGCGCCTGATTTAAATTTTAGACTGCTATCCTCAGTCTCACCTGCAGAGCAGCAGGTTGTGTCTCTCTTAGTCTGGTCCCTATCCCATAAGCTGTCCGATATGTAGTTTTTCATCCATCAGCAAGCAAATGGGGTCGATGGGACACGCAAGCTCCCCCACCACGTCAAGGTGGAGACACATCGGGGGAGACACAGAGGTATAATACCTGTTGGTATCACACAGAGGTATAATACCTGTTGGTATCACACAGAGGTATAATACCTGTTGGTATCACACAGAGCTATAATACCTGTTAGTATCACACAGAGGTATAATACCTTAGTCTGCCCAGTCACAGTGCTTTTTTTCACACTAGTTTGAGTTTGCACAACACCTTGCATTGTGAGTTTGTGTGTGAGTTTTCTGGCAGTGTTGGAGCTTCACATTTGCAAAGAAGCGAACCAAGATGTAACCAGATCACTATACAGCACACCCCATACAGACTGGCTGGGATTAGGTCCAATTTGGTCATGTTTCCTTCAAGACTGGCTGGGATTAGGTCCAGTTTGGTCATGTTTCCTTCATGGTGTAAGGTATTTCATTGTCAGTAGACTCCAACCAGTAGACTCAGTAGTAGCACAAGTGGGTGAGGCCCATTTATATTTCAGAGCCATTTACTTCACTTACGTTGAGCACAACCAGAAGTCATTGAGTCTTTCTGGTGTGTAAGAATGTCCATCCCTGTGTTGATGCAGATCACTCATGAAATAAAGAACTCAACAAAATAGTGCTTGTAGACTATCGTCAGTTTAAAATTGTTTCTGATTGTACACACAACATGTGTTGTTCCATCCATCATGTGCCAGGCTGATAAACGTGGGCGGTCATGTTTTGCCATCTCACTCGATCACCAGAGTCGTTGATCAGCTCTGTTTCTGTCTCGACCATGCCACGTGGCCAAGCTATCCAGGTATTTATTTCTCGGCCTTCTCCTTGGTCTCTTCCCTTTGATTTTGCCAGTTGTCACCAAGTTCTCCAAGTTATTTCTTCTCATAACATGCCCAAAATATTTTCACTGTCTACGTCTGATGTCTCTAATCAGTTTACAATCTTCATTTATTTCTTGAAGGATTTGTTCATTGGTTTTCTGTCTGTCCATGGTATTCTTTGCATTTTCCGTGTGTTATTGAAACCTAACTAATAAGTAATTTCTGGTAGCAACTGTCAGTTAATTCAAGTTTCGATCCTATGCATCTATAACCTCAAAAATGAAGGTTACCATAAATCCATAATCACTCCTGCTTTGAGATGTTTAGCTGATATTCTTCTCCTCTTCTTCCTCCTGTGTCAGCGAATGAAAAACTGACTCATGCTGCCAGGCTTCCGTGTCACTCACAACAAAACTACAATACTCCCCAAGGGCACGTCCAGGTTGTGTCAGTTATTATTATTCATCTATTGTGCTTTCTGACGTCAAGCTGTTTATGTATGTGTGCGAGGTTGTAGTAGATGTAAGAGAATTGATGGCCTGCGAAATGAAATAAAAATTAAACTCCACGTCATATGCGGGTTAAACGATTTTAGGGTGATGGAGTTACATCAGCTGTGTTTTTTGTATATTTTTATATGGTTGCATCAGTGTCTGTTTATTGCACGTGTGCTGACAAAGGCTCGAGCCGCAATAATCGTTTTGTAGTTGAGTTGAGTTGAATTAAGAACCGACATCACTGCACTCAGGACATTCCCATCCATGCTCTGTCTCCTCATTCAACAGCCAGTGAAGAGTCATACTACTAATCGTTCCCACCGCTATCTGATTAAAAGTTCTCCTGGTCTTCCCTCTCAGTTTCGAGATTCTTCCAGAACCCCTGCCGATCCCCCGCAGTCTCATTCTTTCCACATGTGGGTACTCACTCTGTTCCTCCGCCTTCTGCATCTGGTTCCACAATCGCACGACCACCTCCCCCTTGTCCATGGGCAATCTACCACCAAGAGATGCATTCCTTGCTAGCCTATCAGCCTGTTCATTCCCCCGCACCCCCGCATGGCCAGGGCAAAATATCCATACAGTTCTCACAATCTGTGACCTCTGAAGCGATGATAGCCATTCCACACGAAACATTCCTTTCTCCACCTTACTAAGCATATTCTTCGAATCCGTAATGAATACAATGTGTGTTACAGTAGTCTCCTCCAGCCATCGGAATGCCGCTGTTACTGCCTCCACCTCCATTCTCATGCTGGAGGTCATAGCCTCATATGCCAGACTCTCCTTTTTCAAGACTCGTCCATTAGCCTTTACAATAAAACCCAAACCACTACATCTGTTTCTCACCACTGTCCCATCAGTGTAGATGACTATGTCACCTTGATGTTTGTTACTCTGGATCAGCTGTTGCACTTCAAACTCAGTGCGGCCCGCTGCCCATTCCCTGCACTCACGACCCAGTGTTATTGTTACATTGTGCCAGTCCATCATGTCTTCCGGAACTTCAACCCACTCTTTTTCACGATTGATGTTCTCTAGATCACACACCTGACGTATAGAAAGTTCTGCCTGTGCCATCCAGGACCTGCCTCGTCTTAGTCTGTGACCCTTGACTATATCCATGACTGCATGCAGGGGGTGATCCCTATCTGCAGCAACTCTCAGGTACTATTTGGCCTGAAGGACCTTATGCCTATCCGTCATTGTGGTAGCGCCAGGATATACCTCATGCATATAATTGGTGTGTCCTTTGTGCACCCCAGGATTACCCGCATGGCAGCATTTTTTATGCGCTCCAACCTTTCAAGCTGGGTCTTTGATACTGTCAGCAGCCCCAAACCATACTCAATGACAGAAATTATTAACTGCTGAAAGAGCCTGTACAGCATCCTCTGATCTACCCCGGTTGCTGCCATAGCCCTCAATGCATTAAGTCCCCTACCAGCCTTCACCACCAAAGCTTCCACATGATCCTTAAAAGATAAACACCTGTCAAAGGCGATACCCAAGTACTTCAGTTTACTCTCTTGACTAAGAGGACATCCATTCAACATAATACCTGGGACATCTGTCTTGACGATCCGGTTATCCAGGGAGTACCACACAACTGATGCCTTGTCTGGGTTTATAACGGTCCCTGTATCCCTACACCACTCTGCCACTCTATTTACTGCCACCTGTAAGTCTTTCAACAAACTGGCCCTGTCTCTGCCCTGTCTGTACACCAGCACATCATCTACAAATGTCAAGATTCTACCCACACCTGGTGTCTCAATAGCTGCGATTTTGCTGGTGTAGATATTAAATAGCACTGCGGATAAGGCAGATCCCTGTGGCAACCCAGGTGTAATAGTCCAGAATAGTCAGAAGTCCAGAAACCCATGCGCAGTGCAACCTTATGCTCATAAAGGACCGCTGCAACCCATCTAACAAGGCAAGGGCAGACCTCAATGTCCAACAGTGTGAATATCAACCGATCATACCTGACCCTGTTATACGCATCCTCCAGGTAAAGAGCTACTGTCACTGTCTCTTGTTTATCCCGGAAGCCCTTGTAGACATCAAACGCAAAAGTTGCAGCACTGGCCCAGGTGTCCTTCCCAGGCTGGTAACTTCTGAGCCGTTTGGAAAGCAGATTATGACTTTCCGAATGTCGCTGGAGCCTGCATGCTACTATCTTTTCGAGGACTTTGCCATACGTGTTTTGTAGGGTTATGATTCGGTATCCATTAAGTCTGGAGTGATCCTTACCTGGCTTTGGGAGTGGGACCAGGTAGCAATGCAGCCAATCATTTGGTATTTCCGCCGTATTGATGCTTAGGTTGAAACAAAGAGCCATCTCCTCCAAGTCCCCATCATTTATGTTACTAATTCTGTCAAATTAAATACAGTTGGTCCACTGTGTGAGTGTTATTCTGGATCAGGTATGTTGATAGTTGAGTTGTCTCTCCAATTTCAGATACAAACTAAAATTCCCGATTTCCTTAAGGTGATACAGGTTTCCCTGGTCTTTGTGGTTGGATGAAACTCTTGCCTGTAAGTTCTTTCCAAAAAAAAAAGGCTTCATCGTCACTCCATTCAGGAGCTCCCATCAAGAGGCATGTCTGGAACTGGATGGATCTAACCCCTACCTGAAATTCCAGCATCAAACATATATCTACTGATATCATAAATGCATCTATATGACAATTAGAAATGGAAGAAGGTAAAAATCCCCAAAGAAAAAAAAAGGACAAAAAATAAAGGGAATTTTGACCACAGGGAAAAATAAACGGAAGGGGGGGGGGGGGGGAGGTCTTAGTGTCCCCCAACAATTATCAACCCTATAGCTGGTTCCTCTCCATCCAATCCTCCACTAAAGGGCACTAAAGGTTTAGACTACCAGATAAGCAGTGCCATCTTCGCCCATGCCTTTCCCCCATGGTCTCAAGGTTAAGTAATACCTTGATAAATTTGGAATTTGATAACCATGTTCACCATTCCCCTTTGTACATAATTATTTTCTCTAGTTATCCTTCCATTTAAAAGAAAAGGCTTCACACATTGAGTGTCTTAAGTCATTCCTAAATGCAATGAGTATTTACTTATAAACAATATAAGTACATTATGGCATAATCGCCTGTATAACATTCAGGTGGATTCTTCCCAATCAAATGCTTTGAGGAGGAACATCTTCCCTCCTCTTCAACATGTAGGTATATGCCTCTACCTTACTCATCTATAAGATTCATCATCATCATACATCAAACACAATTCAGGAAACAAAACCATATAATTGTAACATGAGTGATATGGAATACAGAGTGGCGTCATGCGTAGAAGCACACTAAATTATCAATTAGTGCATGGGTACCACTATCATTTTCTCCTCTGATAGACACGGCAGTATGTATCAAATTGCCTACTATCAGGTGATTGATTGATTGATCATACTCACCCTTGATATGTCACTTATCCTCACCCAATCCACAATCAATCATCATAAATGGGACGCAGAGGTGTTTCCAAGGCACCAGGGCCGGGTTATATAGCCTACTGGCCAAGACCTATTGACGCGTCCTCGTCGAGCGTCCTGGGCAACAGGTCCCTTCGGGGTCCTGGCTAAAGTCAATAGGATCGCCGATTCCTCCGAAGTCGGAGAGTGTCTGCCTGTACGGCGAGGAACCACCAGTCTGCACACCAATAAGCCAGACATGGGACAACGGATACTCACGCAAACCTCAGGTCCTGTATGACATCACACTGACGTTGGACAACAGGATGCCTTCATCCGACATACAGGACTTCGCGTTGGAGCTCAAGCCAACGAACACAAGCTAGCAATCATAAATCATAAACATACTTGCTGATGATGAATAGGCATAATTATGTGACTCACAATCAGTCAGTTAAAAGATAAATTCATATATTTAACATTGATAAAGTCACAATTGAATCACCACATGAATACTTCCATAGAACACACAGGTTTTTATGATTACACCTAGGGAACTATTTAACATTTAATGTGCTCATGTACTGTTTCTAGGATGAATTACACTAATTCCTCCCAACTAGTGATTGCACATTTAAGATATAGTTTCTTACTACTAAACTATGGATTCTAACCTCCTAAATCCTAAGTTAATCTCTAACTCCTAAATCACTACTGACTTAGCTTAACTGCTTAAGGAATAAAATGCACAACCTATGCATAGTGCTTATGCTTTCATAGAAGCATTAAAGAAAAAAAAACCTCACTATGGGTTAACCTAATGCATGGATTATCTACGAACTACGACATCTGAATATAGTGCTTAGTCTCTCCTGAATTAAGTTTGTAAGGACTAACCACATTTTTACAGCACACCATCTTACAATTTTCTGGGAAAGGAGCATAACTAACGTAATATTACAGTTTGCTTACCGTCAACATAATTGAATGTCTTCTTCAAACATAACGTCATCAGATTTCAGGCTCCAGACTAGGTTTTTGGCTTTTCTAGTTCGCTGGCTGCTTAGTAGGCCGGCACTTCTCTCTCTTCCTCTATTAGAGTTGGGTAAACTTCAGATGGAATGTTCAGTAGAAGACACCAGGTCGTCAGTTCCAGTGGCCCTTCTCCTGTTGAGCAGTTGCTGAAGGATTTTTTTTTTTACACATACTGACCGTCTGCTGGTCTTCACTCCAATTTAAAGCCTCTCAGTTGTTGTTTATTCCTGCCCTTCCTCGACTGGGCTCTGACATCATGCCGAGTTGTGACCAGTGGCTGAGCTCCTTTTCGGCTATAATTAGAATATAGTCATTACCTTTTCAAATCAGCGCTCTTTTTCAAATTAAGATGATGTAAATTTCATCTTTCTTCTTAAACTATAGGCGCTAATTCCTTCATTTTTAAAATTTGAATTTAATTCTGATTGTGGTGGTTGTTGGCGCTGTTGCTATTAGGGTCGCTCATTTGAAATCAGTTCTAATGGCTTTATTACAAAAGCATGAACGAAACATTAACAGATGTGGTAGAATTAAACAAAGCATTCATTTTGAATGAATTATGCACCATGGGTTGGTGAAAAGAAGTCGCTGTAGGCATTCAGGAAGCATCCCATTCGAATGCTGTCCGCAAAAAAGGAGTGTGGTTGCTCAGTGAACTAAGTGTTTACTGCGTTCATTACGTATGTATCTGTGTGAAATCGTTGCCCCTTGAGAGCTTTTTTTAGAGGTCCGAACAAATGAAAATCACATAGTGACAAATCAGGACTATAAGCTGGATGTTGCAGAATTTCCCACTTCTTCCTTGCTAATGCTTCCTGCACAATCTTTGCGACATGTGGACGAGCATTATCGTGCAACAAAATCACACCATGAGAAAGCATGCCGGGTCGTTTATTCTTGATGGCATTTTGCAGCTTGTCTAGTGTTTGCAAGTATTGGGTAGAGTTGGCCAACAATAGCCCTTCATGGTAAAAAAATGCGCTCAGCATAACCTTACCAGCGGAAACCTGTAACTTGAATTTTTTGGCATTTGGTGTTCTAGCATGCTTCCATTGCATGTTCTCTCTTTTGCTGCTCGGCTCAAAGTGGTGACACCATGATTCATCGCCTGCCAAAGAGAAATGCATCACCCTCCACTCTGTAACACAGCAAGTGGTTCAAACACCATCCCATGCGTTCCTCTTTTTGGTGGTCTGTCAACATCCGTGGTACCTACTGTGAACACACCTTCCGATAATGCAGTTTCTTACGAACGACCTTTTGAATTGTCCCAATTGACACATCAAATTCTTTCGCTAGCAAACTTATGCTTCGACAACGGTTCATCTGTACTGCTGCATACATTTTGGTGATGGTTTTTTCTGTTGCAATAATATGCGCTTGACCCAGCCGTCGAAGATCTATCGTGAACTGACGTCCTTTCCGAAACATTTGTGCCCAGCCTGTCACTGTTGTCTTCGACACACATTTGTTACCGTACACTGCCTGCATTCTTCAATGAATGTCCACTGGTCGACATCCTTCAAATGAAAGAAACTGAATCATCGCTCTTTGAGGTTCTTTGAGCGGATTTTGGATCAACCCGGCCATTTTCTCAACGGTCAGAAACAAAACCTATGCATCATGGGATGATAAGCACGTGCTCTTTTATTCATTGGTCAGTACTATCACATGACTAGTTAGTTAGTTAGTTAGTCGACAGATTATCCTCATTGCACATCGAACCATTCAGTCCATAAGTGCTCGGATCCCCTCCTCAGCAAATCCCGCACCGTGTAGTGGCTAACGACACCAGTTCTGTGTTGGTTTATCAGTCGTCTTTGGCTTCCTGCGTAGTGTTCTTGTTTGGCCACCCCTCTTTTAATTTGCTGTTCTCGCAGTCTGGCCATGGTTTTAGATTCACAGTCATCACTTGGTTCTTTTTACTTCTCGTAGAGCATTCAGAATGTCAGCCTGGTCCATGGCGCGTCCGCCCTCCACAGTAGCATTACCTGCGAGCTTGTCAGCCCGCTCATTCCCTTGTACTCCCGCATGCCCTGGCACGAAGATGAAACTAATCTTTGCCAGCCGAGACCGCTCCAGAGACAGCAACCATTCTCTTCGGATCCCCCCCCCCCATCTCTATCCTCTTGAGCATGTTCATTGAGTCGCTAAGGAAACATGCCCTAGTGAATGTCTGTGTCTCGAGCCATGTTATTGCTTTACTTACTGCCATGACTTCCATAGTCAGGCTACTTGTGGTCTCAGCAAAAGCACCAGAGTCCTCCTTCACAATTCTCCCTCCGGCCTGAGCCGTAAAGGCCCATGAGCTTCTCTTCTCACATGTCGGACGACCGACCCATCTGTGTAAATGACAGCATCACCGTCTAGCGAATTCTCGAAAATCAACGCTTGTACTTCCGCCTCCACAGCTGCCGGGTTTTCTTGTCTGCATTTTCTGTCTAGTTGGATGCAAACTGAAAAGGATGTGCAGAAATCTGTTGGCACTTGTACCCACTCCTCGCCAGGTTCTAAGTCCTCAAGTGAACACACCTGTTGAAGAATGTCTTCGGCTTGACCCATCCACGACCGTCCTCTTTTTAACCTGCTGCCCTTCACCTTCATAATTTCACTATGCAGTGGATGTTGTGTGTTTGCGTTAACTCTGAGGTAGGCGCGAGCTCTGCAGACTTGTATTCTGTCTTCAATGGTTGGAAAATCAAGAAGGTAGCGCATCGCCCTGCATGCTGTATCTCTTGTACATCCAAGAATAATGCGCATAGCTTCATTCTGTATCCTTTCCATCCTTTCTATCTGCTTACGGCTGAGAGTCAGGATTGCCATCGCATACTCAAAAACAGACATGACCAGCCCTTCGTATAGAAGACATAGATGGCGCTGCTCACAGTTTGTTGCCGCCATCAGCCGCGTTGCAGCCAAACCCCGCTTGGCCTTTGTTATCACCTGGTCTATGTGCTAATTATAAGCAAGGCTTCGGTCAAACCGTATCCCCAGGTAATTCATTGCCTGCCTTCTTTCTACCGTCTCTGAACACAGATTTACAGTTGGTGTTGGAGTGTTGACAATATGATTATTCAACGAGAACCAAGTCACTGTTGCCTTTGTTGGGTTGACCATTGCCCCAGCCTCAACACACCAAGTACTACACCAAACAACGGGGCCCTATATTAGAAAATCTGGTTTACAGGAATGACATTGTAGCGCTCTAGGAGACAAGACTGGGTGATCAGCTATTCCGAATTGCCAGCTTCAAATGTTTCTACAACAGACGACATCTGGGAATGGCGATTCTCATTCGCGACAGCATGGTGGCGTCAGAGCTAGACATGTCCAGTTAGGACAGTGACGATATATAAATACAGGTGGTAAGAGTTCAATCCAGTCTACCATTCATGCTGGTTAATGTTTATGCCCGCAACACGAGTATGAATTCCCAGAAGTGGCAGTGCTTAAGTGACATATTAGGTCAAGAGAGAAATGTTAGTTTCTGTGGTGATTTCAACACTAAAGGTAGATCATGGGGAAACATTTCCTCCAACAACACTGGTTAAAAGTGAAAAATGGGCAGAGGTGTGTCAAAGAGTAAGCACAGACAAGTCACTGAAATTGTTCTGGCGACTACGTAAAAGCATGAGCGGGGTAGTCAAGAATAAGAGCATTTCTGACTTCCAAGGTGTTGACCTCATCTGGCAGAGGACAAGGGCAAAGCCCTCTTTGAACGCTATCTAGAGCAGAGCAACCAGACAGACATGAAAGGCCGAAATCTTGCCAGGGAGGTCACGTCAGGCAGGTGCAAGGCCCAGAACACTTCGGATCAAGACACAGTGACAGTGAAAGAAATCAAGGCTGTGCTTCGACGATAAAAAAACAGCGCTCCAGGGCCAGATGGCATAAGATACAACGACATCAATAGGTGTACCGACAACGAGCTAGAGGAACTAGCAGACATGTACAATAGGCTAGGGAGTGCTAGCATCAAGGAGGAGTGGTTACACAGCTATCTGATTCCCTTGCCGAAGCCTGGCAAAGATCACACAAAAATTCAGGGATATCGAGTTATAACCATGCAGAATACAATAGGCAAGCTGCTAGAGAAGTTAATTGCCAGGAAAATATCAAGCCAGCTAGAGAGGCAAGGTGTTTTCCCACCTACCCTGGGTGGGTACCTGTCGTGTCTTCCTTTAAAGTGTCGTCCCTGGAGTGAAGAGAGTCAACACCCACATTATAATATTTTTTTTTCTTTATCAATATCCTGGAGAATCCACCAGCTTCCGTCCAACACACTCCATCAGCCCAGTGGACACCTTTTCCTATCACTCTCTCACTGTCGTACTATGCCCCCTCTCATACTTCCCCAACGCAACATATTCAACAACTCTTGCTTCTAAAAATTAATAAAGATTAATTTATTAAAAGAAAAGTGTAACGTATATGAGACGTGTATGCAAAGAAAATGTGTGATGTGTTCTATAATGTGTGTAGGATCGGACTCTCAGATAATAGCATAGTCAGTTCATCCTTGCAAGGACACACCACAGCACGTTAAGTCAGAACAAGTCCACCTCACCCGGTACTGTATCTCTCCTGCCGGACACCGACTGTCATCTGTAGCTACCTGGTAATCCATCTTCCTGATCATCCGAAATAGATACTGTTTGTAAATTACAGCTGATCATGGACCGGTTGCCCAATGCACATAATTTCCTATCGTTCTTAAAGAATGCACAAATCCTTTGTAGTGAGTATTTAGGTATCACTGTTATTGTTAATATACTTGAACCTAACTAGTGTCTATCTAGGTTCAGGTATCATGTCTTTTGAACTATTTCACTAGAATATATCACACCATGTGACTATTATATTGATGTTCTTGTTTAGGTATCAATGTTCTTATGCTGTGTGATGCATCAACAATCATCACCCATCTTAGGTGAACCATCTTTCTTCTCGGACGTTATTCCTTTTTTGTAAGAAACATTTTTGTGTCCAACTGGTGTTATGTCTAATTGACGTTGCACTTCATCAAACCCAGTGTTGAACTTCCTCGTAACTGGTATGGAACCTGTGAGAGAAACAACACATCTTGTGATAGTACTAGTCACTGATCCTACCGGCTGAGTGTAAGTTTATTGCCTTGCTCAGTTATTTTATAGCTAACTTAACTCTGTCATAGAGGATATTAGCTCCTCACCTACGTCCGAATCAGGCGATGACAAGGAAAGACCCATAAACAGAGTGCACAACTTCAGTGGGCAAACCATTGAAAGATCCCCCCATTGGACACTTTCCCCATCTTAAATCTCTCCAATTATCACCCCTCTATCCTATTAATCCTAGCAGAGCCAATTATCACTTCACTACTCTAACTAATTCTCAACTAACAGTGCTAATCATCACACTCTAGTTTTAACAAGACTACTGCCTATATTAATTAGGACTAATTAGACAATATAACTACCTTATGGAAAACCGCCTCATTCCGGGATGGCTGCTACACTTTGCCATAACGACACATGCTAGTTAATATTAAATTAATTTAACACTGTAGAGCTCTCCCACATACACGTCCATCATAATCCACGGTTTTGGTCAACACTGTTTCTCCCAATCATGGTTTATGGCAAAACCTAAAATTGGTCACGTGACGGTATTCTTCCTGTCCACACAGGTGTTATTTGGGCACATCATCCATTGTCAAGAATCTATCCTCCCTGGCTCAATAAATGTCAGAGTTGTCATCACTTGTTTTGACTCCCACAACAAGCTAGCGAGTTCCTGTGTGCTCCGAACAACGGGTTTCCACAACAAACCGCCAATCTTCTTGATGTCCGGAAACTCTAAATGACAGACGGACTGTTTTCTTCCGAGCTGAGTACTTCCGCTCTCAATCCAACCTGTTTATGAACTGTCAAAGCGATGTATGGACTCATCTCACTCACTTCCAAATGTTCCCATGTTGTCGACCCAGTGTAAACACGTGCAGCTGCAACTTTTGACCGTCCTGGGGATTTTGACATCCAATTTGTTTTTTCTGTTAGTTAAAATAGTTTTGGCTTTGCAGATAGGCCGGTTAATCAGAAAGTCTCTATAGTAATCAACTGGTTAAACGCAGGGTTTTATTTTTGTGACATAGGCCCCCTCTTAAGAGAGTAGTCCATCTCACTCTTCTCCACCGTAAGTTTAATCCAGATGATTCATTCCTCTTCTTCAGGAGCTGGGTGTCTTGACAAGAAGTCCGCTCCAACATTTTCCTTCCCAGGAATGTACTCCACTGTGAAATTATAGGGTTGAAGTAACAACGACCACCGCATCAAACGGGCGTTGAGCTTCTGAGAAGTAGCCAGGAACATCAGGGGCTGATGATCCGACTGGACTCGAAACTTAACTCCATACAAATATGGCTGGAATTTTTGCACTGCCCATACGAGGGACAAGCACTCTCTCTCTCTCGACGGTCGAATAATTCCTCTCCGCCTGGAGTAGTTTTTTGCTTGCGTATGCCACAGGTTTCAAAACCGAAGCATCGTCTTTTCCTTCCTGTAACAAGGCTGCCCCAATCCCAATCGCACTCGCATCCGTTCTCAACACAAATGGTTTGGAAAGGTCAGGGAGCTGTAATACAGGTTTGCTGACCAAGGCCTCCTTTAACTGACTATAGGCATTCTCACATTCTGGTGTCCAAATGATTTGGTCCGGGAATCCCTTTTTCAAGGTTTCCGTCAACGGAGCTCCCAGTTAAGTGAAATGTGGGATAAATTTGTGGTAGAACCCACACAACGAGAGAAAAGATCGCACATCCTTCTTCGTTTTTGGCCTTGGTGCATTTCTGATTTTCTCCAGGTTCTTCTCTTCTGGGACAATGTGTCCTGGAGTGATGGTGTGACCTAGAAATCCCAGAGTCTCGTAACCAATCATGCACTTGGTGGGACGAGCGGTAAGCCCTGCTTCCTTGAGTCTATTAAACACTCTCTCCAAGGATTGCAAGTGGTCATCCAAGCTGTCACTGGAAATCAGAATATCATCCATGAATGAGATGATGGACGGATCCTGTAAAGGATCTAGTAAAGTTCTCATCATGCGTGTAAACACACTAGGTGCATTGCTGAGTCCAAAGGGCATGACCTTGAATTCGTAGTGTCCACTGGGTGTACTGAAAGCCAACAGTGGTCGAATCTCCGGTTTGACTGGTATCTGATAGTAACCCCGACTCAGATCCACCTTTGAAAAGTACCGAGCCTTATGGAGCCTAGCGAATAACTGCGTTGGATTCGGCAAAGGTTCCACCTGAAATTGTGTATGACTGTTCAGAAGTCGGTAGTCTATACACAACCGGTGTTCTCCACTTGGTTTGCCGTAACAAAACTACCCCTGCATTGTATGGGGATGTGGATGGTGCAATCACGTCATCCTCCAGCAGTTTCTGTATTTCCTCCTCCAGGGCCTTTTCTTTAGAGAATGGCACTGGGTAAACCTTTTGACGAACAGGCTTCCTGCTGTGGTCAAAGTCATCTCGAACTCAACCAACCTTGTTCGTCCTGGTTTATCAGTCAGTATCTCCTTATGAGACTTGAGAACCTGGGTTATCTTTCCCTCTCCTGGGAGGTCAGATCAGGGTTCACTTGCACATCCCTATAGGTTTCCTGGTGTACCAAGGGATATTCCCTGCCCTCGTTGGTTCCCACTTCCGTCTCCACTGCAACTGCCATTGCCATGAAATGCGCTGCCTTGTCTCCCGGTCTCTCTTCATATTTCCGCAAGAGATTGATATGGAAAATCTTCGACTTTCCCCGGATCCGGATCTGATAGTTGGTTCTGGATATCACCCTTTCCACGGGAAATGGTCCTTGCCAACCTATCTCCAGTTTGTTGTTTCCCGTTGGGAGTAGCAACAAGACTTTGTCTCCCACCTCTAGAGATCTTTCTTTAGACCTACGGTTGTAGTAAGCCGCATGTCTTTTCTGGCCTTTTTCAAGTTTTGATTCGCCAGAGTCCATCCCTTGTGGAGTTTTTCTTTCAGTTCCTCCACGTATTTATAGGATGAGATCACTTCTTCTGACGTCCCCTCTTCAGTCCAACTCCTCAACATGGCTTCCAACGGTCCTTTGATTGGACGACCAAACAGCAACGTAGCGGGTGGTAGTCCTGTTGAGCCATGAGGAACTTCCCGATAGGCAAAGAGTGCTGCTGGGATATATTCATCCCACCTATCAGGTTTTTCCTGCGCTAGTTTCCTGAGCATTGTCATCAACGTGCCGTTGAAACGCTCTACTTGTCCATTGGCTTGAGGATGGTAAGGGCTGGTATGTATGTGGTTAGAGTGAAACACCCTAAATACCTCCTCCATGAGTTTTCCACAAAACTGAGACCCATTGTCCGTCAGAATTTGATCAGGAAAGCCTAATCTGGTAAAGGCCTCCATCAGTGCGTCCGCCACTCGTTTCGAGTCAATCGTGGTCAACGGTATGGCCTCACCCCACATTGTACAGCAATCCACCATTGTGAGTATATACATGTTCCTCTTCCTAGTCCTGGGAAGTGGACCCACGATATCGATGGCTACCCTCTCGAAAGGAGAGTTCATGATGGGCATCTCACCCAACACCACCGGTGCTGTCCAGTGTTTCGGTGCCACCCTCTGGCACTCAGGGCATGACTTCACATACCGACGCACATCATCTGTCATTCCCGGCCAATAGTAATGGCAGGAAATTCGCTGCATGGTGGCGGCAATACCCATTTGTCCACTAAAGGAGATGGTATGCCCCATATGAAGAATCTGGGACCGGTGAGCTTTCGGGACGACCAACTGACCGTATAGGTTGTCTCCCCTTCCTGCTCTCCTGTAGAGTATCCTATTCTTCATGTAGTACTGCCCCCGTCCTGGTGGATCAGCACTTTTCTGCAGCTTTCTGTAGCAAGGACGTAAAGTATCATCCTCACTCTGGGCAGTTCGTAGCTCCCCCGGCAATTGGGTTAATCACAATTGCTTCTGCCTCTTCCGTTCTCGTCTGAGAGCGAGTCTGCATTGCTCCCATATGGATTGGCTCCCTGGGCATTCCCAGAAAGACATACCGGCAACCGAGGATTACTGGAAAAATGGGATCGGTCAATACAGCGGCCTTGATGGTGCCGGTGACGTACCTTGACCGAATCTCCACATTAGCAATGGGCAACTTCATGGCTACAGCACTCTTCTGTGCAGGCTGTATCTCCAAGGTCTCACCTGTGAATTGTTCTGGATGTACCAGATCCGCAGAAATCACGGCCTCCCCGTCCAGTCCTGTGTCGTATAAACACTCCACTTGACGACCGTTAACCTCTACCAATTCCACTACAGGTGGTTTTTCCTGGTCTGGAGTCTCTTCCTCGGCCTCGACCTGTTCGGTGGGCTCCACCTTAGGTTTCCCGGGGCACACGACGAATTTAGAGTCTCCTGACTTTCCCTTGCAGTCAATAGCATTGTGCGTGTTTGACTTGCATTGGTTGCACCATTTCCCTGTCCTAGATTTTCTAGTGCCGGACTTGAGTGAGCTCTCCTGGTGGCGAGCTTCCTTGTTGACCTTGGCATTTTCCGTGACAACCTCCTTGGAAGTCACTTGACATGCTGCGAAGTGAGGGTTCTTAGCCTTCGATTTGCAGTCCCTCGTATTGTGAGAGGGTGACTTACAAATTGAACACCACTTCTCCGACCACGGTCGTTTTGGTGTAGAGCTTGAAGTGCTCTTGCTTCCCTCCTTCTTCTTCTCTGAACTATCCTCTGATTTTTGCACATAAGGTTCCCACTTTTTGGTTCCTGAGTTTTTGGCTTTCTTCTTGTCATGTTTCTCTTGACTTTTGGAGTTGGTGGAAAGGTTTTCCCCTGCCTCCCCATGTACCTCGACGAACCGTTCTGCTAATTTTGTCACGAGGTCAATACGTTCCGCTCCTTGTTCTCCCAGGAACGTCCTGAGAGGTTTAGACATTTGCTTCTTCAACTGGTCGACCACCATGAGCTCTTCCAGACTCTCATAGTCATGTGCGAACCCAGCCAAATCCATCCACTTATGGAGATAAGATTTTAGACGCAAACTGTAGGCGGCAAACAACTCCCCCGGTTCTCGTTTCGCTGCTCGAAATTTTTTCCGGTAGGTATGTGACGTAACCTCGAATCGTTTCAGCAGAGCCGTCTTTAACTCGTCATAATTGTTCTCATGTCCTGATGGCAGGCGAGAATAAACCTCTTAGCCGGTCCCGCGTAATCCCTGGGATAGCTTGAGATTCCATTTGTTACGCTCCAGACCCATAGCAACAGGACATTGCCTCGAAGCGTTGAAGGTACTGGTCAATCTTCTCTTTGTCCTCCTCGTAGACCGCTAGAGGAAACTTCATAGCATGGTAACTATGTCCACCTACTGGTGTTGAGCCTGGGATGGAGGAACCTCCAACTGCTCCCTCAGTTTCCCCATTAGATTGCCTCTTGAGCTCGAGTTCCCGCATCCGGTACTCGTGCTCCCTTTTCTGTGCTTCCTGTTCAGCTTCTAATTTCTTAGCAGCCTGTTCAGCTTCAAGTTTCTTAGCAGCCTGTTCCGCTTCAAGTTTCCTAGCAGCCTGCTCAGCTTCAAGTGTCCTAGCAGCCTGCTCTGCTTCAAGTTTCCTAGCTTCTTGTTCCAACTCCATCCTTCTCAATTCCAACTCGGCATTTCGATCTTTCCTTTCTGCTTGACGATACTCTCTCTCCACTTCCTGTATGTAATCCGTTAGAGCAGAACCCGACAATCCCATGTCTTCCCCCTTTGCCTTTAATTCTGCTGTGGTTAGTTTCGGAGTGGCCATTTCAGAGAGGTAAGCTAGCAGGTTGAGTACAATATAACTGCAAACTAATATACAGATATATGACCAAGTACTATAAATCTAGATATTACCACACACAGCACATTCACTCAGTGACAAGAGTAGAATCAGGACCACAGACCTATGCAGACGTGTGAAGTGTGAACAGGTAAGATATTTGTCCTAACCCCTATCCACATTCACTCTAGCTGGATTCTCCAATATGATATCTCCGTCTTATAACTAAGGATCCCGTTTACGAGAGATCCCGCTGTCCAAGGATCCCGTTTACGAGAGATCCCGCTGTCCAAGGATCCCGTTTACGAGAGATCCCGCTGTCCAAAGATCCCGTTACGAGCCCCCAATAATGTCGTGTCCTCCTTTAAAGTGTCGTCCCTGGAGTGAGGAGAGTCAACACCCACATTATAATTTTTCTTTCCTATCAATATCCTGGAGAATCCACCAGCTTCCGTCCAACACACTCCATCAGCCCATGGACACCTTTTCCTATCACTCTCTCACTGTCGTACTATGCCCCCTCTCATACTTCCCCAACGCAACATATTCAACAACTCTTGCTTCTAAAAATTAATAAAGATTAATTTATTAAAAGAAAAGTGTAACGTATATGAGACGTGTATGCGAAGAAAATGTGTGATGTGTTCTATAATGTGTGTAGGATCGGACTCTCAGATAATAGCATAGTCAGTTCATCCTTGCAAGGACACACCACAGCACGTTAAGTCAGAACAAGTCCACCTCACCCGGTACTGTATCTCTCCTGCCGGACACCGACTGTCATCTGTAGCTACCTGGTAATCCATCTTCCTGATCATCCGAAATAGATACTGTTTGTAAATTACAGCTGATCATGGACCGGTTGCCCAATGCACATAATTTCCTATCGTTCTTAAAGAATGCACAAATCCTTTGTAGTGAGTATTTAGGTATCACTGTTATTGTTAATATACTTGAACCTAACTAGTGTCTATCTAGGTTCAGGTATCATGTCTTTTGAACTATTTCACTAGAATATATCACACCATGTGACTATTATATTGATGTTCTTGTTTAGGTACCAATGTTCTTATGCTGTGTGATGCATTAACAATCATCACCCATCTTAGGTGAACCATCTTTCTTCTCGGACGTTATTCCTTTTTTGTAAGAAACATTTTTGTGTCCAACTGGTGTTATGTCTAATTGACGTTGCACTTCATCAAACCCAGTGTTGAACTTCCTCGTAACTGGTATGGAACCTGTGAGAGAAACAACACATCTTGTGATAGTACTAGTCACTGATCCTACCGGCTGAGTGTAAGTTTATTGCCTTGCTCAGTTATTTTATAGCTAACTTAACTCTGTCATAGAGGATATTAGCTCCTCACCTACGTCCGAATCAGGCGATGACAAGGAAAGACCCATAAACAGAGTGCACAACTTCAGTGGGCAAACCATTGAAAGATCCCCCCATTGGACACTTTCCCCATCTTAAATCTCTCCAATTATCACTCCTCTATCCTATTAATCCTAGCAGAGCCAATTATCACTTCACTACTCTAACTAATTCTCAACTAACAGTGCTAATCATCACACTCTAGTTTTAACAAGACTACTGCCTATATTAATTAGGACTAATTAGACAATATAACTACCTTATGGAAAACCGCCTCATTCCGGGATGGCTGCTACACTTTGCCATAACGACACATGCTAGTTAATATTAAATTAATCTAACACTGTAGAGCTCTCCCACATACACGTCCATCATAATCCACGGTTTTGGTCAACACTGTTTCTCCCAATCATGGTTTATGGCAAAACCTAAAATTGGTCACGTGACGGTATTCTTCCTGTCCACACAGGTGTTATTTGGGCACATCATCCATTGTCAAGAATCTATCCTCCCTGGCTCAATAAATGTCAGAGTTGTCATCACTTGTTTTGACTCCCACAACAAGCTAGCGAGTTCCTGTGTGCTCCGAACAACGGGTTTCCACAACAAACCGCCAATCTTCTTGATGTCCGGAAACTCTAAATGACAGACGGACTGTTTTCTTCCGAGCTGAGTACTTCCGCTCTCAATCCAACCTGTTTATGAACTGTCAAAGCGATGTATGGACTCATCTCACTCACTTCCAAATGTTCCCATGTTGTCGACCCAATGTAACCCCGTGCAGCTGCAACTATTGACCGTCCTGGGGATTTTGACATCCAATTTGTTTTTTTTTCTGTTAGTTAAAATAGTTTTGGCGTTGCAGATAGGCCGGTTAATCAGAAAGTCTCTATAGTAATCAACTGGTTAAACGCAGGGTTTTATTTTTGTGACAGTACCGTCCAAAAAGAGAAACCTGGACCAATGCAGCAGTTTTTGCCCATGATGTCTATGAAGGTTTCCACTCAGGCATTGAAACCTTTGATGCAGCGATTGATCCTGAGGACGCGTACAACAGAGTACCATTGGATTTTTTAATGCTTCAGCTTTTTGAACTCAAAATAGTCCATTCCTCCTTAGTTGGATCGCTGCAGCCCTCTTCCAAAGGAAAGCAGTTTTTAGATGTGGCAGTTGGACGTCGGAACCAACAACAATATATCCTGCCCTATTACAGGGATCACCATTATCTCCGGTACTGTTCAACGCCTACTCTGTGAGAATCACCAGTGAGCAGATCACTGGACCTGGTAGGACATTGTCATATGCCGACGATGTATTAGTGTATCGCCAGGGTAAGGATAGAGATCAGGTTGCTGTGGAACTACAAACCGAACATGACTATGACATGAGGATGGAGATCAGGTTGCTCTGGAACTACAAACCGAACATGACTATGACATGATCATGTTCAACGTACGCAATTACGCGCGGTGCGGAATGAATGGATTTCAAATGAATGCTCCTTATAACTGGAGGGTATTGCGCGGAAATTCAAACAGCGATGTGGCGGTTTGCAAGATGTATACTACAGGCTGGTAGAATTGAGGGTCTAGCGAGTGATGGATTACCTGCGTTTAGAATTAAATCTGGCAGGGGATTCCCAGCTAAAGTCAGGACCAAGGCTGTTACTGAGTTAAACTGAGTTTATATGATGATACATCTAGCTTAAGAATGGAGGTGGAGGCTGTCGGTGCAGCTTTCCGCTGGATGGAGAATACGATACACACACATACACACATCGTGATTGTATCTGACTCAGAAAGCATGCTGAGGAAGGTGAGGACAGGCAAGCTTCGGGCAGAGTGGCTTGCTTCGCTTCGGAGGTCACGGGTGGCAAGCATCACCTGGATCTTTTCTCCGGGGCATGTCGGTGTGCTGGGGAATGAACAGGTGGACAGATTGGCTGGCTCTGCAAAACTTGGTGGAGTATTGATGCATGACAAGGCAGACGTGTTTGTGGCCTTGTGGGAGCACGTGTACACCTCGGAGGAGCATATGGATCACCATGGTCTGGCAAGAATGAGACAGCGAGGAGTGACGAGGGGATCTGGCCGACGCTCGACGCTCAGAGGAAAGGCGAGACGGACATATAATCAGACTGCTACTGGTACTATTGGTGTTGGAACTCTTCGCTGGCTGCTTAGGATGGGGACGGAGCGCTTATGGGAATGCCCCGGATGCTGTGATGTCGGTTCCTAAATCAGTCAATCATTGAGTTTATATGGCTGTGATCGCTGCGGCTTTCGTGTGGCTAGCTGGTATTGAAGTCATCAGAGCAGTGGTGTCATTCAGTTGTCAGCAGTAGTATGTCAGGCGCAAATGGTTTAGTATTTATGGTGAAGCACCATAATTTTTTACTATATAAAAAGTCTACCAACGCAAGCGAAACGTCACAAAAACAGACCTCATTTTCAAGGGATGCTACCCATGAATAAATAATCGAACGTATTTTTGCACTGTTACATCCTGTCAAGGTGTTAGATTATAGTAGAACAGACTAGTGACAGAAGAGGGGCAAGGATTAAGAGGACATAGAGACAGGACCTCTATAAAGGTATAGACAGAATAGAGACAGCACCCAAGCTAGGACTTAAGAACAGCAATAAAGCTAGACTCGGGTGGGGACACTAATGTGTTGTAGTTAGGACAACAGAGTGACCGACCCGATAACAGGGGCGGGTACATTAGGTCACGGGGAATACCGTGACGACGTAAACTAGAATATAATTTTAGAGGGTAACGAGTGCTAAGACGACAGTGCTGCGTGCAAAGAGAACGGCACGCAGAGTTGTGGACCCCACGAGGGAATTTGACCACGTAGGCAAGCGACAACCTGAGCTGCTTTAGACAGCGACAAGACGGCCTTCCGACTGGACGTAGTGTTGTTCTGAAGCCATTATCTATTGTTGTGAACGCATGGGAGAGAGTGATCATGTGTGATGATATGTATCTAAATAGTGTGTGACGAGTGGCGATCATTATATTGATGTGATTGGCAAATAACACCTTGTTTGATTGTCAGGCTTACCTGGAATAAATTCCGTGTAAAACATCTGTACGAGCTGTAGTTATATTTGAGGTACGGATGACGTTGCCTGATTGCGAGTAAACGCAAGACTGTGACACATCCCTTTATTTAGAAATTTTAAAAAAGAAATGTAATAACTACTGATAGTATTGGTATTGGATAGTATTCGTTGGTGAAGGGTGAGTATCGGCTATTAGTGATCTGTAGCGTGTCGTAGTGGCCAATACACTACCATCATACGAGTTACAAATGAAAACCTTAAAAAGTAAAAATGGCCGATATTATTGATTTTAGCGGGTATAGCTTAGTGAAATTCGTTGGTAAGGGGTGGGTAGCGGTTATTAGTGGTCCGTAGAGGTCGTAGTATTGTAAACACTATCATCATACGGGTTACAAATGAAAACCTTAAAAAGTGAAGATGGTCGGTGTTATTGATTGTAGGTGGTATAACTTAGTGAAAGTCGTTGGTAAGGGGTGGGTAGCGGCTATTAGTGCTCTGTAGTGTGTCGTAGTGACCTATACACTATCATCATACAGGTGACAAATGAAAACCTTAAAAAGTAAAAATGGCCGCTATTATTGATTGTAGCGGGTATAGCTTAGTGAAATTCGATGGTAAGGGGTGGGTAGCGGTTATTAGTGGTCCGTAGAGTGTCATAGTGGTGTAAACACTATCATCACAAGGTTACAAATGAAAACCTTAAAAAGTAAAAATGACCGATAATATTGATTGCAGCGGGTATAGCTTAGTGAAATTCATTGGTAAGGGGTGGGTAGCAGGTTATTAGTGGTATGTAGAGTGTCAGTAGTGGCCTATACACTATCATCACACAGGCTTACATATGAAACCCTTAAAAAGGTAAAAATGGCCGATATTATCGGATGTAGCGAGTATGGCTTAGTGAAATTCATTGGTAAGGGGTTTGTGAGTGGAGATAAGGTTAGATAGGTGCTTCTGATCATTGTTAAGGGTGGTCGAGTGGGGCGGTGGTAGATAAATACGCCCGTTCCTTGATAATAGTCAGAGGGTAAGACTCATATTAAAGTCTAAAGATTGAACTCATACGTGGCTGATCTGAGTAGTATGTCAGGCGAAAATGGATTAGTATTTATGGTGCAGCACCATAATTTTTTTTACTATATAACAAGTCTAGCATCGCAAGCGAAACGTCACAAAACCGGACCTCATTTTCAAGGGATGCAACCCATGAATAAATAATCGAACGTATTTTTGCACTGTTACATCCCTTTTTTGAGAATTTAAAAAAAAATTAATAACTACTGATAGTATTGGTTGTAGTGAGCGAGACTATCGTCATACTATTGATGCTATTAAGGTACAGTGCTCTTCCTCCTTAGTGTCATCCTTATTTATTTCGTCGTCTTTCTTTATCTGTATTAAGCTTTAAAACGATCATCATTCCATTGGTGATGTGTACGGGTTAGGGTTACAGTGCAATTCCTCGGGGTGGTCTAGGGGGCGGCGGGCGTGGGTGTGGGAGCTCAGGAGTGGGATGTCGACGTGTGGGGTGGGGCGAGGGGTTTCGAACCTCGAGCCGCGGCGGGTGTCATATGATAACCTTAATAAGTAAGAATGTAAATATGGTGGTTATTAGTGATCTGTAGAGGGTCGTAGTGGTGTAAACACTATCATCATACAGGTTACAAATGGAAACCGGTTCCAAATGTGCTGTATGTAGCCGGGACGCAGTGTTGGGGTGAGCGCCCAACATTGCTTAAATACCCCAATGGCTCGTGAATACATAACCTATGCAGCAAAAGTCCAACTCCTGGCCTTCACGTGGCGGAACTGTTTCTACTAACAGGAGAAGGGGCGACGGCGAGTTTCTGGCGCCGGAAAATAACCAGTGTGCTCTAGATGTGTATACACATACATGCATGTGAAGACACGTGTGTGCGTGTGTATACATCTAAACTCGAGTGAGACCACAGTCTGCTCTAGCAAAGGAAAGGTGCTGAAGACGGAGTCAACCAGCCAGGAAGGCGCACCACAGAAATCAGGATGCCTACGCAATTACGCAAAATGGAAAATGTCGACTGCTGCTAAAAGCTATGGTGCTCGCCCTGCTTTGGACCCCCAGGCAGGTGCAGTGCCGGGCCGTATGTCTCGAAAGGGTCCAACCCCAACTACTGGAGGTCCTTCTCAGATGTCCTGTGGATCCAGGGGACATGAGAATAGAACGGCTGGCCATACTAAACAAAGACTTAAAATAATGCACTGGAATTCGGAGGAAGTCAGCGAAAAAAGAAAAAAAGAATTAGAAAACATCCTGGACCAAGAAAAAGTAAGCATATGTTGCTTGCATGAAACTCACCTCAACGAAAATATAGCCTTCAAAATCAGAGGCTACCAGTGTTACCGATCTGACCGAAAGGACAGGCGAAAAGATGGGATACTTACCCTTGTAAAAAATAACATCACTGCTTCCCAAATCGAAGTCTATATGGAAGGGGCTGAGTATCAGACACTTAAACTTAAAACAGGCTATACAGACCTACATCTGATCAATTACTACTGTCCATGTGACCGCCCACAGGCACTGGACACACTACCATTAACAGAAAAAATGATTGTGTGTGGCGATTTCAACAGCCACTCGCAGAGTTGGGGCTATGATCACATGGACCAGAGAGGAGAGAGACTGGAAGACTGGCAGGATGAGAATAGATTCATCTTGGTTAACAAGCCGTCCAACCCACATACTTTCTACTCGAGATCATGGCACTCTACAACTACACCTGACCTGGCTTTTCATTCACCAGACCTGGAGTGGAACATTACACGAATTGTTGGGAAACAACTTGGTGGCAGCGACCATCGGCCAGTCTTTCTAACTGTAGAAAATGAGCTTGTAAGTAAAAGCAGCACCCTCTCGAGGTGGAACTACAAGAAAGCAGACTGTGCAATGTACAAGAATCGCACCAGCATACTGGTTAGAAACCTGAACACTGAGAAAGACATAAATAAAGTAGTTGAAGAGTTTAGGAAATGCATACTACAGGCAGCGCGAGAAACAGTACCAAGAGGAGCCCGTAAATAATATAAACCCTACTGGAGCAGTGAACTGGAACAGTTGCATAATGATGTAGAAGTATGTAGAAAGCAAGCAGAGGCCACACCCAGCCAAGAGCACCACAATAAATTCCAGCATGCAAAAGCCAAATTTCAAAGGGCCAAGCTGCAGGCTAGACGGAAAAGCTGGCATGAAAAAACAGAGTCTCTGAACTTTGAAAGAGACACAAGGAAATTGTGGAAGCTAATAAAACAACTTAACGATGAGGGCACAGGGAGAAACTCAAAAATTGCACTACATAAAGATGGAAACATCTTAACAAGAAAGCAAGCAGCTGACCATTTTGCGGACTCATTCGCACAAGATAACAGTATCAAAATTAGTCCAGAGAAACAACAAGAGATTCGAGAGAAACGGCAACATACAGGACAGATGGAAATAGTACATGAGGTTCTGGAGGCACCCATCACAATCAGTGAACTGGAGCTAGCCATATCAAAACTGAAAATGAGAAAGTCACCAGGAGCTGATGGTATCTCCAATGAAATGATCAGGAACCTAGTAACAGAGACCAAAGCAAAGCTGTTGCAGATCTTCAATAATAGTTGGACCTTAGGCAGTGTTCCACAAGCCTGGAGAGAAGCAATCATGATACCCCTCCTAAAATCAGGGAAAGATAGTTCCATGGCCTCTAGCTACAGACCAATTAGTCTCACCAGCTGTCTATGCAAAACACTGGAGCGCATCATCAATCACAGACTGCAGTGGTACATTGAAAGTAAAAACATCCTTGTGCCACAGCAGGCTGGCTTTAGGCAGTGCTACTCTACGGAAGATCAGACAACCTACCTCTCTCAAGAAATTGAGGATGCATTCCAAGAGAAGAAGCTGGTGCTTGCGGCATGGATAGATTTGATGAAAGCCTTTGACAAAGTCTGGAAAGAAGGTCTGATGAATAAACTGAGAAACTGCAAAGTCAATGGAAGAATGTACAAATGGGTGAAAGCATACTTGCACAACAGAAGAGCCCGAGTACAGATAGACGGACTAAAGAGCAAGAAAGTACTACTGCGTCATGGTGTTCCCCAGGGCAGATTCTTGTCACCCACACTTTTTCTAATCTTCATCAATGATCTCGTTGCTCCCCTCTGCTGTGTGTCCACCGTGACGAGGTAGAGGGGCTTGCGAGTCCCAATGACCCCAAGAGCTATGCCGACGGTAGCACAGCTACTGGTAGGGCCACCCATGTCGGACAGGTCAAGGGAGAGGGACAAGACGAAGAGACACACAAACCTGCTGCCTTGTAGGTAGACTGGGGACAGTCAAAGGCTAGGGAAAGCACCCCGAATAAATGCTTATCGAAATCGGATGTACTGAGCCACAGGCTTGACAAAGCAGTGCAACGTAAAACCTGCTGCCTTGTAGGTAGACGGGGGACAGTCAAAGGCTAGGGAAAGCATCCCGAATAAATGCTTGTCGAAATCGGATGTACTGAGCCATAGGCTTGACAAAGCAGTGCAACGTAACTTAATTCATGATGTCACAAATCAAAATTAATCGTTATGGTGCTAATCCCGCGAAGTCCCATCAGGCGGCGATAGTGCCGGGCCCCCTGCCTCGAGGGGGTCCACCCATGACTACTGGTGGTCACCTTCCCCTGTGCTGTGGAGTCAAGGCACAGAGGAGTAGGTTAAGAGCTATTGACCAAATACCCCGGACACTCAACATACTACAGTGGAATGCCGAAGGAGTTTACAAGAAGAAAGATCTCCCTAACACAGCGTCTTCATAAAGATAGAATAGATGTGGCATGCATTCCAGAGACACACCTCAACGCCAATCGCAAATTCTCAGTCAGAGGATATCAGGCCACACGTTTCGACCGCGAAGGACACAAAGGAGGAGTTCTAATACTTACATGAAATACAATACCTTGCAGCGAAGTATCTGTGATCTCTGACAACCAAACGGAAATTATAGGTGTTAATATAATGATAAAGGACGTGAAAATAAGAATCTACAATCTGTACAGCCAAGCAGATAAGGAACTTACACTCTCAAACGTGAAAATAACTGACACAAACTGCATTATTGTCGGAGACTTTAATAGCCGTTCAGAAAGATGGGGATACCCAGATACTGACAAAAGAGGAGATGAATTGGAGGACTGGGAAATAGACTCAAATCTCCATCTACTCAACAAAGCGGATGACACACCGAGCTTCTACTCCAGAAGATGGCTTACCACTTCTACTCCAGACTTAGCTTTCTGCACAGGAGACATCCTCCACAAAATCGATCGCCATGTGCTGGACCAATTAGCAGGTAGTGACCACAGACCAATCAAGCTTGTAATGAATATGGAGTATGTTCCACAGGAGCAAAAGCCCTTGCCCCGCTGGAATTACAAACGAGCAGATTGGGACAGATTTGCCATACTAACAGACAAATATTGTGAAAACATAAATACACGATATGGCAACATAAAGCAAATGGTGGAAAGTCTAAACAGAGCGATAATACAGGCAGCCACTGAGTCCTATTCCAAGAGGAGCGAGGAAAAATTACAAACCATACTGGACTGAAGAACTACAAAGTTTGGAGGACAAAGTTGAAGATGCCAGGAAGACAGCAGAGAGAGAACAAACAATTGAAGCGAACATCTCTCTCAAAGCCATCTCAGCAAAATATAAAAGAACAGTAAATCAAACAACAAGAGATTGTTGGAGGGAAAAAACAGAAAACCTGAATTTTGACAGGGATGGAAACAAACTATGGAAACTAGTGAAAGCCATGAACAATGAAGGACCTAGAAACAAACAAATAACAATTAAACAAGGAAATGCCTTGCTTACAGGAAAAAAGGCTGCAAATGCACTAATGGAACACTATGCAAATGCAAACCACATTGATATTACAACCGAACAGAAGAAAGCAATCAAAGACAAACAGATACATCATAGAAATACAGAGACAGCAGCAGAATATATGATGGCAAATCCAACAATGGAAGAAATGGAACAAGCAATGAATACCCTAAAAATGAAGAAATCACCAGGAAAGGATGGAATCACAAATGAAATGATAATAGGACTAGGCACCAAGGCAAAGAAGAAACTACTAGCAGTCCTAAATAACAGCTGGAAGAGAGGAATAGTCCCACAGGCATGGAAGGAAGCTATACTAATACCAGTCCCAAAGAAAGGAAAAGACCTGGAAGAACCAAATGGCTATCGACCTATCAGTCTACTTAGCTGTGTAGGAAAATTAATGGAACGCATTATCAATGGCAGGCTAACATGGCATCTGGAAGAAAACAAACTCTTAACACCACACCAAGCAGGATTCAGAAAGTACAGATCCACTTAAGTTCAAATAACCTATATAGCTCAGGAAATAGAGGATGCCTTCCAAGAGAAAAAGCACACACTAGCAGTCTGGATAGATTTAGAAAAAGCATTTGATAAAGTATGGAAGGAAGGACTGAAAGTAAAACTGCAAAAAATGCATGTTTGTGGAAAAATGTATAAATGGATCAGCCACTACCTTGAGAACAGAACTGCCAGGACAAAAGTACAAGGACAAACAAGCAAAATGATGCTGTTGGAGCAAGGTGTCCCCCAAGGAGGAGTTCTTTCACCAACATTATTCCTAGCATATATAAATGACATCACGGAAAATTTTCCAGCCAGAGTACACACATCCTCCTTTGCAGATGACCTAGCCATATGGACATCTGAAGAATATATTAGTACAGCTAACAGCAGAATACAGCAAGCCTTATTAGCGCTAGAGGACTGGTCAAAATCATGGCTAGTGAAGATAAGTGAGGAGAAAACAACATGCACAGTGTTCTCCCTCTCAAATAAAACTCAGCAACCTAAGCTGGTATTGAATGGAAAAATATTGCGCCATGAAGAAAATCCAAACTATCTAGGAGTCACCTTTGATCGTCGCCTGACATGGAAGACACAGGTTGAGAAAAATCGAACAAGAGCAAGGCAGAGAATGGCAATCATGAAAAAGCTTGCTGGTACAACGTGGGGAGCAGATGAGAAAGTTCTCAAGAAGTTATATACTGGACGGGTGAGGCCAGTACTGGAATATGGCATTGCAGCTTGGGCAACAGCAGCTAAGTCAAACTTTAACAAAATAAGTAGAGTCCAAAACCAAGGAATGCGAATCATAACTGGAAGCCTGAAGACAACGCCTATTAATGAACTAGAAAAGATCACTTGTTTACAACCAATGCAGGACAGAAGAGATAGCAGAGCCCAGCAACAAGCAGAAAAATTTAGAAGATTGACAGACCACCCTATGTATAACAGGTTTAATGGTTTTGGAAAGGGAAGACTGAAGCGTAGCAACTTTGTAGAAACTGCAAAACGAAAGATTAGGGCAGATCCCATACTTAACATATCAACAGTCAAGCCCATTTACAATGCACACAACTTCCCAGCTTGGAGACAGCAGCAACTGCCTGAGATGATAGAAAACATTCCTGGTATTGAGAAAAAGAACACTCAGCATGAAACTGAAAGAAGAAAATAACCCTAAACTACATAAAAGAACATTACCCAAGCAGCAATTGGACCCATGCATATACAGATGGATCAGCCAAAGATTCAATTAAAAATGGAGGAGGAGGAATTCTCCTTAATTTAAAAAATGGAGTGATAAAAACACAGTCAGTGGCAACTGGAAAATTTTCAAGTAACTTCAAAGCGGAGGTAGAGGCTTTGAAAACTGCAGCAGAAATGCTCTTGATGGAGGAAAATAAAGAGAAGCAAATAGCTATCTTCACAGATGCAAAGTCAGCTGTCTCAATACTGAAGAGCAAAAACAGCACAGAACTAGCTGACCTAAGAGCAGCACTCCATGGTCTATGCCAGAAATCCAAAAAAGTTGTAATACAGTGGATCCCATCACATTGCAGTATACCTGGAAATGAAGAGGCTGACAGACTAGCAAAAGAGGGTGGACGATTACCACAGCCTGACATAGACATAACCTATAATGAGGCAAAAAGGTTTATAAAAAGCACTTATAGAACCAAATGGGAATCAGAGCATCCAGGCCACCAGAAGGATGATGCATATTACAAACTCGACCGAAGAGAACAAGTAGCAATCTTCAGACTCCGCACAGGACATAACAGGCTGAAACACCACTTGTTCAATAAACTAAAGATAGGAGATACCGATGAATGTAATTGTGGAACTGGTAAAATGACAGCTAAACATTTGCTGCAGGAGTGCCCAATATATGCAGAACAGAGAAAGATATTTTGGCCCACGCCTGCTTCATTTGAGGACAAGCTCTATGGAAATATCAACAAGCTCAAGTTGACTACAGCTTACTTTAACTACATTCAGGTTGACATCTAAAGGTGCATGAAGAAGTATTTAGACTGCCACACTTCATACCACAGGTATGTCGGTTACAAAAGCGTCCCAGAGGCATGAAATGGAATATTGCTTGGATAGCAAATCCATTACGTGGAAAGTCCGAATCGAAAGCTCACTGTGTGGGCTTCATAAAAGGTGGAAAAAGTGTCCTAGTGGCACGAAATGGAATATTGCTTGGATAGCAAATCCATTATGTGGAAAGTCTGAATCGAAAGCTCACTGTGTGGATGTCATCTGCAGACTGCATTCTTCTGGTTTCCGGAGGAACAGCCTATGGTGAACGGAAGGCCCAATATACGGAAGTGAGGCTAAGCAGCCATGTGCATGACGTGACGATTCCTTGGGTGAGCCCAGTACCAGAGCGCTGTGTGATGGCTCTGCAAGTATGGAAGCCTCCTTGGGTGGCGGGGAATGCCCATGGTCTGCCCCTGCCTTCCCTTGAGGGTTGACCAAGATGTCTTTGGCTGTTCTATATGGGCCAGCTAGGATGGGGGATAACACCACAACAGTGATATTCAAACGTCCTAAGAAACCCCCGGGAAGGTTAACCCGGCCAACAAATGCCCGCAGAAGTCGGATGTGTCGGCCTAACGGCGCAAGAACGCAGAAGAAGAAGAAGAAGAAGAAGAAGAAGAAGAAGAAGAAGAAGAAGAAGAAGAAGAAGAAGAAGAAGAAGAAGAAGAAGAAGAAGAAGAAGAAGAAGAAGAAGAAGAAGATCTCATTGCTAATCTACCGCATGGAATTAAAGCGGCAATGTACGCCGATGACCTGGTTCTATGGAGCACAAATGAACATGCATCAGTGGCCACCAGATTACTACAAAGAGCTGTAGACACATTTGTTGCATGGGCAAATAGATGGTGTGTCAGCATAAGCACTGACAAGTGCAGCACCACCCTATTTAGCCTCTCTCCAAAACAAAAGGCAGGGACCATCCAGATAAATGGAACACCCCTAAGAGAAGATAAAGAACCAACATACCTTGGAGTAACATTTGATGGCAGGCTGACATGGAGAAAGCACATCAACAAAGCAGTAGCAAAAGCCAGAAGGAAAATAGCCATCCTGAGAAAGCTAAGTGGAACCACATGGGGAGCCAGTGGGAAAATACTTAGCAAAGTTTATCAACAGAGCATACGACCACACCTGGAATACGGGTCAACTGCGTGGTGTTCGGCATCAAAAACCACATTACAAGAGCTGGACAAAGTGCAAAATCAAGCACTTAGAGTCACCACAGGAGGGATGAGATCAACCCCTATAGTGGAAATGGAGAAGATGGGAAGGACACAAGCACTGAGTGAGCGCAGAGATACGAAAACGCTAATACAAGCAGAAAAGTTCCTCAGCTTGCCAGGCCACCCTATGAAGAACAGATGTGAAAACCTAGCTATGGGGCGGTTGAAAAGAAGTAGTTTTATCCACCAGGCCAAACGACTCTGCAGAGAAACCACCGATCTGCTCACAGTCGGTATCCCCCTAACAACTATTCCAGAGCGAACTCCATGGAAAGCTGAACATAGACTATCATTACAAATCCAGACAAAAGTGAGAGGAATATTTGACAAGGAAGATCAGAATAGTGTGCAGCGCAGAACAGCCACTCTCAGCTTCCTTGATGAAGAATACCCATAGGACCTCTGGATCCGAGTCTACACAGATGGGTCAGCACAAAATGCTGTTCGAAATGGATGAGCGGGAGTGTACATAGAATACCCAAATAGTACTAGGGACACAGCTAGAGTACCGACAGGAAAGTACTGCCATAACTACGATGCTGAAATTGAGGCAATCAAGATAGCAACAGAGAAATTACTAAATACCAGCAATGGTACACAACCTGTGGTGCTATTGACAGATGCAAAATCAGTACTCGAGGCGCTCCTGTCTGGGAAATTGCCATTACTAAGGACACTACTTTCTGAACTTAGCAGTCAGCATAAGGTCACCATACAGTGGATACCATCTCACTGTGGAGTACCCGGAAACGACAGAGCTGATCAATTGGCTAAGGAAGAAGCCAAAGAAGAACAGCCTTATGTGCCCGTTACATACCACCAAAAGAACAGAATGATGAAATCAGTCAGAAAGCCACTCATAGAGTAGTTCTTGTGCTATAAGTGCGATACACTACTGAGAAACAGCTGGAAGTCAGGATGTCAACCCACGATATGAGAATGACGCCTGGGAGTTAAAACCATATGCGCTCACTCCAGAATAATGTCGGGAATGTAAAAACACCGAAAAAATCGCCAAAAACGGACTGCATCTGACGATCGGAAACCTCCTGTCGTGCTTGCAATAGATGGAACTTGTATCACTATCACTACCGCAATGGGGAGCAATATAAAATAACCAAAGTAATGCAGCTTTACCAGATACCAGATAGACGAGATGAAGAAGTAAGTCAAGGCACTGCTGATGCCGACTCCGACCAGCGACAACGAAAAACTGCTAAGGGACATAAAGGAGATCCAGCAAAACATCAAGCAGGGGATGGAACATATGGCCGAGATGAAGAAGGAAAACGAAGAATTGCTGCGAACCATTAAATCAGAGAGAGCACTGCTAAAAGCTGAAATGGAATTAATCCAAAACAAACCAACAGAAGCCATGCAAGAGATCACAGAGAAGCCGCAAGATGAAACCCAACAAAAAACCGAGCCGGAACGGCAGGATAAAACCAGCAGCATAACCACGACGCCCGAGACATTCAAGGGGAAACAAACACCCAGCCAGACACTTGAAGAAAACCGAGATGAATACCCTGACGATGGCATGGAGTGGCCCCGGGTACTCACCCCTGAGGAGTTGCAATAATCGTCAAGGAGAGAGGAGATTATACAGGAACTCTGGCGCGAGGAATTCAGAAGGCGCTGGGAAGAAAAAATTAAGAAGAAGCCCAAGAAACTCAGGAGAAAACCGATAGTATACCCAGATACATACTACTACTGTGAGAAAGACCTCGAGTCACAGAGGAAGGAATCGAAAGGCAGCTGAAACTCAAACTCGAAAGTGAAAAAAGGCGCAAGGAGGAAAACGAAAACATTCAAAAGTTTATACAGACAATACACAAACAAGGACGCAAAAAGACCAAATAAAAAGTATATGGACTGCAATAAGCCAAGCCAGGAGCCTTCACTAAACAAATAAACCACCAGAGGAAACGGGCACAAAGGACAATTCGCCGACCAACTCCCCAGCTGACGTCACAGACACAAACGCTTACATAACCAGTCCAAGATAGGACTCACTCGTAAGAGCGCACAAGATAAGAATCAGGGTGAATAAACCCACAAAAACCACGGACCTCAACAATAACCACAGCTGAAAGAAGCAGGTTGAACGAGGCCGAATTTGGAATTTTTGTTTTTAAAGCAAGCAGCTTTACATAACATAATTACGATGCACACAGGACGTTGCGGCTACTAGCCTTCATCAGCAAACAAATACATACACAAAACACAACATATAGTCACGGATAACATTAAAGTGACTACATTTAAGGCGTAACGACGGGATGAGACGAATAAAAAGATGAAACAATGAAAGCAGTGAAGACAATAAACGATAGGGAGCTTTGTAGCCGAATTTAGCAGTTTTAGCTGAAAATAGCATATCTAGGTCGGTAACTTTACCGCTGGGGGAAATATGGCAGCTTGGAATTTCTGGATATTCTGCCACACATTATAACTCTCATAGTTTATTTATGATAAATATTGAGTTACATCGCTCTCTTACAGTCTGTTTATGGTAAAATTTTTAACGACACCATTCTCGCATAGTTTATTATTGTTAATTATTGAATTACATAACTGTTTGACAATTTTTTTACGGCAAGTGACTGAAGTGTTGAGCTACATTTTCACAGTTCACAGTTTAGATTTGAGTTTATTCATTGTAGTAACATTTTCTAAATTGCTTTACGTTTTTGTTTTTTTTTATTATATATCCTGCATAGTTGGATACCGCTTGAAAAAAAAATCCAGCGATACCAATTTGAAATCTGCAGGTCAATTCTAAGCCAAGATAATAGATATTAATTTTGTTTGTCATTCAATATGAACTACTTTTATTACTATGGTTAGGGTATACTGTATATAACAAAATCATGACACTGTGGTACATTGCCTAGTTGCTGCTTGTGAAATGACCAAGGGATAGAAATCATGCCTTGAATTTTTATTTTCTCATTTGCTCGCTTTGAACTCAAGCGTAGTCCATATTATTAGTGGATTAGCTTTCTCTATTAGCATATATAGAGAATATTTTTAAATGGGGCTTCTACTTATGAAATCATCACGGCTGGATACAGCTTGACAAGATGAATCCAATGGTATCTCAACGAAGAGTGTTCGTTAATTCTAAGCGGAGTTATGAATATTTTGGTGTCGTGATTTGCAATCAGGAAGTGTAAAGGTATCTTAGTAAATTGAACACAGCTGATTGCAGCATAATAAATTGGAAGCTGACAAATTCTGCCTTCTATTACCATGGCTTGTTTATTTTTAAATGGACATTGTACCATATATATATCATTGCGTCCGGGGTGGCTGGGTCTAACTTGACATATTATCTATTTTTCAATAGAATGTGTCGTGACCCAATTAATAATTAAAAATGGCCACCAGTTGTTTATTATTAATTAAAAGTCTGTCACATTGCTAACGAACCTGGCATGATGTATATTTTATTATGCGTTTTGGTAAAAGGAAAGTAAAGGTCACATTCCTCTTTCAATAGAATGTCGAGAGGATCGACTTCATTGCACCAGGTTTTACCCCACATGGCTCGGTCTCTTTCCGCAGGGTGGCTTGCCGAAAGCATCGTACAAAGCACGAGAGTCTCCAAGTCTCTGAGAAAAATGCTCTCGACTTTTAAGAATTTTCGATAGGATGTGCTGTGACCTAATTTACAGTTAAAAATAGCTGCCCATTTATATTAATTAAATATTAAATGTCATGTGAAATGTTCGTCGTTAGTGAAAGAACAATTCATAAAAATGTACTCACATTGTCTTAATGTACTCACTGCATTGCGACAGCTTTCTTTTGTTGATTTAAATATCATGCATTAATGTATGTAAATAAGTTTGTAATTGCTGCATAAATTAAGTAGTCACTTTCGCTAATAATTGACTTCTACTTCTGCTCTATAATTACACTGTTCTGTATCTAAAAGTGAATAATTAATAATTAAATACTAACATTTAAAAAAACCATAACTTATTTCACAGTATTTTATTTACATTTAAATAATTATGTACTGTTGTGCTGCTGAGAATAAAAGTACTCCTTACACTACTTACAGGTTTACAGACAGGTCTGAAAACTGGCTTTCAAAATTATTTTCAGTCATGTCAAAGGGTGTAAAATTATACAGGTACACAGATAAATTACTGCTACAAATGAAACTTGTATTCTGTTTAATTTTAGTAGTTAAATTGCCAATTCTAATTACAAAATAAGTACGAGTCCGCTCTGCTATATTCCGCAATGCTAGCGGCATGGGTCCGCCATTTTGAATTTTGCTATATCGATATCTCATTGTTATGCTAAAATTGTTTATTGTTTTCTGAAAAAATTAAGAAACGGTAATTGTTGAAACTCTTCAGATATATGTAAATACAAATGCAGAATTCAAAAATGCATTAAAAAATCAAGGATGATTTAAAATACACAAGTTATAAGTAATATTAGCTCACTGGGTGGCAGTTATTTCAAATAAATTCGCAGAGATGAAAGTTTTAGGCGAAAAACGCATGCAGCTTAGCAGACAGACCATTGTGGCATTTATTAGAGTGATTTCCCCTATCTGTGACATGTGGTTTTCAATTACATTAAATCACAAGCAGGTGTGGGTACATTTGCCTTAAACCGGAAGTGTCGCAGAAAACTTTCCGCAGAAGACGCTCCCACCGCTCCCCACCCCTACTCAAAAGTCCGATAACTGACATTGCTATCTCTATTACCAGTGTCCCTCGTCATGAGGCGAACCCACTCTGACTTCAGAGGTACTTGTAATTTACGTCCCCAAGTCAAGGACAAGAAGTCAACAGTTTAGTCCCAACTGACCGGTGTAGGGGATTGAACTCACTACATCGGCATCAGAAGTTTAAGAATGAGTGCTCTTAACCATTCGGCCGTACTGACCATGCCTTGACGTTATCATGAGACATCATTGATCAGAAGTCATATGGTGAAGTGGTCATAAAACATCCAATGTCCAAAATCACATCTTGTCATGACTATCAGAACTCATTATTTCAGATTCATTTATGTAGATATGGTTTTGCTAAAATACCTCACTGCACAATACTTTCATACCATGTTCACAGTTCTGCTAAAGAGATCATACTGAAGACTAAACATTTGACAAGATGGATAGTGAACCATTAGCAGAAATCAAAGTAGAGCCACCTGAAATAGATGAAGAGCAACAAGATCAAGATGAGAGTAAGTAAAACATCATCATCATCATCATCAGGTGTCTTGCCTGCTGGTGTAGGCATTCATGTCTCTCCACAGATTTAAGTTTCTTGGTGTTCTGGATCAACCTTGCTGATGATATTCCTCTTTGCTACCATCTTAGTCTATCCAGCATCATTTCACTTGGTCTTCCCCTGCCTTTCTATCCCTTGGTCTTTCCAGTTGTCATGATGTTCTCCAATCCTCTTTTCATCATATGACTAAAGAAAGCTGTTTCAGTGTTTGTCTCATTCTTATTGTTTTATGGAATGTTCTAGTTTCATAAGTCTCTTCAGGCAGTCGTTGCTAGTTACTCTGGCAGTAAAATGTAACAGATTAAAAATGCTGTTAAAAAGTTGTGTGTGTTTATTATGAAATTTTGTTTTTCATGATTCATGACAGACAAAGGAGATAATCTGAAGGTTGTCTATGAATGACTGCTAGTTGAAGACACAGTAATTTAGTGAGGATTTAAGTGTGGTTCCAGCAAGGAGGGACATATGTAATATGTAAAGATGATTTATTGTGGATTTAAGTGTGGTTCCAGCAAGGAGGGACATATGTAAGGATGATTTATTGTGGATTTAAGTGTGGTTCCAGCAAGGAGGGACATATGTAAAGATGATTTATTGTGGATTCAAGTGTGGTTCCAGCACGGAGGGACATATGTAAAGATGATTTATTGTGGATTTAAGTGTGGTTCCAGCAAGGAGGGACATATGTAAAGATGATTTATTGTGGATTTAAGTGTGGTTCCAGCAAGGAGGGACATATGTAAAGATGATTTATTGTGGATTTAAGTGTGGTTCCAGCAAGGAGGGACATATGTCAGGATGATTTATTGTGGATTTAAGTGTGGTTCCAGCACGGAGGGACATATGTAAAGATGATTTATTGTGGATTTAAGTGTGGTTCCAGCAAGGAGGGACATATGTAAAGATGATTTATTGTGGATTTAAGTGTGGTTCCAGCAAGGATGGACATGGGTAAGGATGATTTAGTGTGGATTTAAGTGTGGTTCCATTGCTTTCTGAATGACCAATACTCATACCATTGAATGGAAACCAATGCAAGGCAGTCTGCTTCCAAATCGCCCGCAGCTGTGTTTCGAATATGGTATGCTGGATTACGAATTGTATTTGTAACCCCTTCGCCACAGGCCGGCTTGAAAATCGGTTAATATGATTGCTTAGCAGAGATGCTGTGAGAGAAAGCGATCCTGAAAGCTTTCCCCTGTTCCCTTCAGGAGTAAAGAGGAGGTCACTCCAGTGTAGCTTTTACTGTAATGTAATTCTTCACTGACATAAATCTTAAAAGAGAATTCTAGTGATTCTTCTTCTGCCCTTTATCCCTCTTTGGAGCACGATTTCTAAATCAACTCATGCCAAGCTGTCCCAGACTACAACCCAATGATTTGATTGTCAATCTTTTGCTATCTCCTGCAGCCCTCTTCATGCCCCCCCCCCCCCCCCCCCCCCCTGCCCATACTATTCATCTGTTATCTCCTGCTATATTGTTTGCCTTGTGGATTCCAGACCAGGGAGTGTCCAGTTATATTATCCTCAGGTTTTCTCAGAGCATGTCCTATCCAGTGCCAGTGTCTTTTATTCACCTCTTGGATCACTGGGATTTGTCTAATTCTCTCCATGAGCTCCACATTGGTGATTCTGTCATACTGTTTTATTCTCACTATTCTGAGCAGGCACCAGTTAGTGAATATTTGTCATTTATTTAGCAATTCTTCTAGTTGTTCTAGTTGTTTCTAACCCATACAGTAGTACCAACTGAAAATTGCAGTTAACAGTTCTAAGTTTGATGCTAAGTTTAACTTCCTTTGACTTCCACAAATTTCCGAGTGCTATGAAAGATCTTATTGTCTTTTGTATTATTATTTAAAAATCTCTATATGTTCCCCCATTTTTGTCCACATTTCTTCCCAAATAAATGTACATTTCCACCCTTTGAATTAGAATTTCACTAAGGGAGATTGGGTTGTTATTTACTCAATCTCATTATCTTTGTTTTACCTCTATGAATTTTTAGACCTGATCATTGTGAAATCTCTTAAAGCATTATTAGTAATCTTGCATTTCATTGTGTGTATGTGGCAGGAGTGCAGTTTCATCAGTGACATCCAAATCATCCAGTTTATTTGTTTACAGTCCATTGAGTTCCATTTCTGGCAGTAGTTGTTATTTTCATAACCTGAGTTTGTAGTCAGTAAAATTATAATAGTGACAAAAGACATGCCTGTCATCCTCCTGTGTTATTTCAAATGCATCTGTCAGTGTTCCCTCATGAAGAACTCTACACTTCATACCTTCATATGTTGTCCTTATTAAACTAATGATTTTCTGTGGGATCCCATAGTGCCACATCAACCTCCAAAGGGATTCCCTATATTTGTGTGTGTGTGTGTGTGTGCGTGTGTGTGTGCGCGCGTGCGTGTGTGCGTGCGCGCGTGCGTATGTGTCAAAGGCCTTTTTATAATCCATAAATCCAATATAAAGTGGTGAATGAAGTTCAATACTTTGCTGTATTATTATGTGTAATGTGGCTACCTGGTCAGAAGCCTGCCTGTTCATATGTTAACTGTTTGTCAATGGCATCTCTTAATCTCTCCATAATGATCCTGCTTAATATTTTCCCAGGCACTGATAGTAACATTATTCCTCTATAATTTTCTTACATCTGCAGGTCCCCTTTCTTAGGCAACTTCACCAGATATCCTTCTCTCCAGTGTGCTGGTATTTCTTCAATCTACCAGACTCTACCAAATAATTTTTGCTGCAGTTCAGCTTAAGTGTCTATATTTTATTTAATTGCTTCTGCTCAAATACCATCTGGGCCAGCAGTTTTCCCATCTGTCAGTAGTTTGATAGTTTTTCTAATTTCTGTAGATGGTTTTTCACAGTTGATACCCTGCTTATTTTGTTTTAGTTGCATATCCTTTACAGGATGCCACAGTCAACCCCAGCATTGTTTGGCTGTTTGTGATCTCTAGGCACGTTTATGTTCAGTAATTTTCCATTGCTTTCTGAATGACAGGCACCCATACCAATTCATAAAAAACCAACGCAAAGCGGTCTGCTTCCAGATCACCCATGCTGTGTTTCGAATGCGGGTATGTGGAATTACGAACTGCATCTGTAACCCATTCACCATGGAGCCGGCACCCCACCTATTACATATTTATTTACCGTGCAAAAATTGGTGAATAATTCTCCATTTTGATTCATGACCCCTAGTCTATGTTACTCCATGACCTCTTCATAACCAGTGTTATCCGATAATATTTTGGCATTTAGGTCCCCCATGAAAATTTTGATATTGCCATTTCTTAGATTGCAAATTAACATTTTAAAGTTTCATGTAAAATTCCACCTTAACTTATTCCTCCTTATCATTTGTTGGTGCATATACTTGGATCATATCATGTTTAATTTTTTTTTTTTAAATAGTTCTGAATCTTGCTGTTATTATTCTAGAGCTGGCTGCTTCCCACTCTAATAATGCTTCCTTTGCCTCTTTGGACAACACTAGAGCCACTCCTTCACCGTGGGGCATATTTTCCTCTTTAAGGCAACTGTTTTATGAAATGGTATGGGTGCCGGTCGTTCAGAAAGCAATGGCAAACTACTGAACATAAACTTGCCCATGAATCACAAACAACCAGAATATGCTGGGGTTGACTGCTACGTCCATAAAGGATATGCAACTAACTTTAACAGCACTATATCACCTGTGCTTAGATGTTGTTCGCCTGTTCCGGTCCACATTGTTTTGCACAATCCCATAATTTATAATATTGTCATATTTAATTTCTGCTGCCACCTGTGCTGTATGACCTAATTCATACTTATGTTTACAATTTCAGGTGCCAATACTGGAGATTTTCCTAGGTGAAAGAAATTTAATCAACGCCAAGACTCTTGCGGCTTTCTCTACAGCGCGTGAAATCTCTTCTATTAGAGCTTCCTTTTCTCTTGGTTGGCTGGGTTATTCTTTTTTCTTTATGTGACTTGTTCATGGTCTGTGGGATTTCGTGGCTGAGTTTTTCTACATGATGTGGTAGCCTGCCATAAGCACAACCTCTCCTCATCTGCCTCTGACATGCCTGATAGGGTGCAGTGATATCATTCTTTGCTTCCCCTGTGGGTCTGTAACTCTCAGGCATGATATTCTAGTGACAGTTTACCTAAATCTGCTATTTAATTTAAAGAAAGTAAAATGTTACGATGACCATACCTTTAATGCAACAATTCATGCAAACCAAATTGTACAAATATATTGATAAAATGCAGAGAGACAATCATCTACATGTGATCAATGAATCGTTAGAAATGGAGAGATTGGATTAGTTCAAATTGGGATCAATAAGTGTTGAAATAGAGTTTATTTGAAATACCACTTTTCTTGATAGAATTTGAGAGGAAGTTAACAAGAAGGAAAACAGGACAAATTTTAGCAATATAAGGTCATGGGTCAGCAGAAGAGTTCAAATAGAATCAAACATTATGTAACATTAAATAAACAAGCCATACATTTTGTTCATTTGTTAGATTACATTAGTTTGACCCTTCTTATCTGTGAAATGGCTAACCTATATTTACTGTTTTTATGTTTCAGCAACACCAGACTGTTCTCAGAGTTGTCCTTCCCTCAACATGCAAGAACATTCGGAAAAAGAGATGGTGTCATATGGTAACATATTTGTCAAGCAAGAACCATCAGATGATGGATTTGGTAAAATGATGGACATGACAGATTGCAGCAGTGACGATAAAATGGTGGCACACAATACCACAGAATCAGACATAACTCACTATAGTTATAAGACTTCACTAGAGCCTAGGCTTGGTAGTGAACTTTCAGATAATGTGTCTTCTGTAGTTGGATTCAACACTCAATTATCTTTGACTGATAAGAATTGGCAACTTAGAATTAAAATGGGAACAACATCGGGAGACGAATCATACATGTCTGATGTTTGTGAACCAAATATCAGTACAAACAGCTATTTAAACAGACACAAGAGAGCACTTACAGAAGACAAACCTTACAATTGTGGTAAGTTTGGTGCATCTTTTACTAAAACTCGCAATCTGAAGATACACCAATGTGACACTTGTAGTGCAGTGTTTACATCTGCCACTGACTTGAAAAGACATACAAGAACACATACAGGAGAGAGACCTTACAAATGTGATGAATGTGGTGCATGTTTTGCCCAAGCTTACAATTTGAAGCACCATAAGAGAACACATACAGGAGAAAAACCTTATGAGTGTGATTATTGTGGTGGGTTCTTTGCTTCAGCTAGCAGTCTGAGGGGACATAAAAGAACACATACAGGAGAGAGACCTTACATATGTGATGATTGTGGTGCATCTTTTACCCAGGGTTGCAATCTGAAGCAACATAAGACAACACACACACGAGAAAAACCTTACGAGTGTGATTATTGTGGCGGGTTCTTTGCTTCGTCTAACAGTCTGAAAGCACATAAAAGAGTGCATACCGATGAGAAATACAAGTGTGATGAATGCGGTGCATCTTTTACTCAATATGGCAGTCTGAATATACACAGAAGAAAACATTCAGGAGAGAAACCTTACAAATGTGATTATTGTGAGGCATCTTTTACTTCAGCTGGCAGTCTGAAGATACACATGAGAACACATACAGGAGAGAAAATTTACAATTGTGATGATTGTGATGCATCTTTTGCTCACAATCACAGTCTGCAGATACACAAGAGAAAACATACAGGAGAGACACCTTACACATGTGGTTATTGTGGTGTAGCTTATGCTTCATCTGGAAGTCTAATAATACATGAGAGAACACATACAGGAGAGAAACCTTACAAATGTGATTTTTGTGGTGCATCTTTTGTTTCAGCCGGCAGTTTGATGGTACACAAGAGAACACATACGGGAGAGAAACCTTACAAATGTGATGATTGTGGTGCATCTTTTACTTCTGCTGGCAATCTGAAGGGACACAAGAAAATACATACAGCAGACAAACCTTTCAAGTGTGATTATTGTGTTGCATCTTTTCTTTCAAATGGCAGTCTGAAGAAACACACTGTAATACATATGGGAGATAATTGTGGTGCAACTTTTACTCAAGATGGTAATCTGAAAATAGACACAGAAACACATACATAAGAGAAATCTTACAAGTGTGATGATTGTTGTGCATCGTTCATTTCAACGCAATTTTTATGACACACTTATGGGCTGTTCTGTAGTATTAGGGTGTGTTCTACTCACATTTTTTTTTTGCATGTCCTATTTACAGGATAGCCTGTCTGTCTGGCTGAGGGGTTACACCACTTTCTCCGTAATCCCGTTTATCCATGCAGGGTCTCGCAGCGATGCGAGAATTGGAAGCGGTTCGACCTGTGCTCGTGACTTGCAGGATAATGAGCCGGCCGCTTAGAAAGCAATGGCAAACTACTGAGCGTAATCTTGCCAAGAAACCAACATACAGCTGAAAGATGCTGATGTTGACAGCGATGTCCTGTAAAGGATATGCAAAACATTTTTTTATTTACAGGATATTGCAGTCAACACCAGCATTTTTCAGCTGTTGTTGATGTCTTGGCAAGTTTTACGTTCAGTAGTTTGCCATTGCTTTCTGAGTGACTGACTCACATACCTTTCCATAAGAAACCAACATGACGTGATCTGCCACCGAATCTCGCGCAGCTGTGTTTAATACGTGGGTATACGGGATTACGAACAGTGTCCTTAACCCCTTTGCCAAGGAGACCGGCTTGTGCCATTAGTGGTTTTTGAGCTTTGCTTCCTAACTATAATTACTAACATGTAATCTACACTGTGTCAAAAAATAATGTAGGAGAGAAACTTCATTTATGATTGAAGTACTTATTTAATTTCAACTGGCAATCTGAAGACACACATGACAATATATTCAGGGAGAAACCTAAAAAATGTGATGTTCCTAGTGTAGTAGAGTGGCAACAGATAGAACAAGGGCTCGTTTGGTGTTATCAGCAGCCGGGCACATGACCTTCAGTTGGTTAGGTCAATGAAATTTCATTTAGAAAAGCAAACATATACAAATCTAGTGCACACTTGGGACAACGTCCTGAGGAAGCATACAGAAAATCCTCTCGAGTCACGTGGACACTGGGAAGCCTGCAGTTGACCTCAGACAAGCAAGTTCATGCATACTAAGAATGTGTCTTATTTGTGCCATCTTGCCAGGAACACAAGAAGTTAACCCCAGGGATAAATAAATTAGCCCTTGTATATACCCAGCTTGAAGTACTCAGAGTTTACAGACAGTGGCAATCCCATGGACAGGCAAAAGGCAAGGTTATGGGAAATGTAAAGTCCCAGAAACACAAAGGATTACAGATTAGGGCTTCTAGCATACATAAGCCTATTCATGAAAGACAACAATGTAGAAGGTTCATTGACAAGGGGGCCCACAACATACAGTTGAAAGGTGATAGATTTATTAAACAACTTTATAGGATTCCCCCAACATTTTATAGGGAGGTTTATGATCATCTCCACGGACTTGCAGATAAACATGATCAAAGAGAGTTCGAGGCCCTGGGCTTATGTGATAGTGTTGGTAACGAAGAAAGGTGGAAAACCTGGTTTATGTGTAGACTATGGAGGCCTTAACAATAAAACAAAGAAAAGCACATACTACTAAAAATAGATGAGTATCTTTATGTGCTGAGAATAATGAAGCTGTTTTCACCTTTAGATTAGGCTAATGGCTATTACCAGATAGCCATGAGACTAAGAGAAAACTGTTCACAATGCCCTTTGGTCTCTGTGAGTACACTCATGTGCCCATAGGTCTAGCTAACTCGGTACATTTCAGCACTGAATGCAGTCCTTCATGTGCAACATGATGTTTCAGTTGTTCATGTATTTAGATGGCATCCTTGTTTATTCACATGATTTTGCTAGCCATATTGCCAAGTTAGAGACAATCTTTGAAAGGTGCAGAAGTGAGGTTTCAAGCTGAACCCACCCACATGTCAGTTATATCATAGAAAGTAGTGAAGATGTACATGCTTTGAAAGTGATTAAGTCCCCAAGGACAAGGTTAAAGTTATTTTTGTTTTTGTGTGTTTTGTTCACTCGCCTTGAAGTCAAGTGTAGTCTATACATGCGTTTATACTTCTAGACAAACTTTAGCATGTGGATTAGCTTTCCATATGACCCTCACCATCAAGCCAACCCACTCTGACAGTAGTCTGGGGTAGTCCAAGTAAATTAGTGCAACAGTAACTACAGTGGGTGGACATCATCTGTGGTGTTGTGAAGATGAGGCAGGAGATGGCATACCATTCTTAGCACTGAGACTGCCAGCATCTACTGTTGTCCCAATCCTGAAGGAGGAAACCCAGGAAATGTTCCAGGGACCAGAGTGGTATATGTAAATATTTTTGATCATCATTTGGCTGTAGTGCTTTGTGAAAAGAACCGGAGTGGTATATGTAAATATTTTTGATCATCATTTGGCTGTAGTGCTTTGTGAAAAGAACCGGAGTGGTATATGTAAATATTTTTGATCATCATTTGGCTGTAGTGCTTTGTGAAAAGAACCGGAGTGGTATATGTAAATATTTTTGATTATAATTTGGCTGTAGTGCTTTGTGAAAAGAACCGGAGTGATTTATATAATACTTATGATCATCATTTAGCTGTAGTGCTTTGTGAAAATTGTGTGCATGTATATTCACTAAAACTCACTTGGTATAAATATCATTCAAATACAGTATCTTCCACCATCAGGTTTGGGTTAGGAGAAGACTGGCTATGTCCCTGAAAAGTGTTGGTTATCTGAATGGCATCCAAGAACTTGTTTGTCCAGGTTGTGTCAATTATTGTTATTCATCCGTTGTGTTTTCTGACATCAAGCCAGTTATGTTGTGTGTGAGGTTGTATTAGATGTAAGAGAATTTATGACTAAATAACAATTAAACTGCATGTCCAATGCGGGTTACACGGTTTTAGGGTGACGGAGTTACATCAGCTGTAATTTTTATATATTTTTATGGTGTTGCATCAGTGTCTGTTTATTGTTTATGTGCTAACGAAGGCTCGAGCCTCAGCAATCATTTTGTAACCTGTGACTGTGTTCTTTTAATGCTTTCCAGTCCTCATTTTTGTATTTTTACAGCTTCACTGCAGTTCTATCAATTTAATTTCTGATAAACAATACAATTGTCATTTTTCATCTACCAATGGCTCGGAACGCTGAAGAAGAAGATGTAATGGTGCTTTTTTTTACAATCTGAAGTATTGTATATTAAATATGACGGTTGTGATTAAACTTTCAAGAAGAATGTTAGTTTTGTTGTGTGAGGATGTTATAAGCACAGAATATAGAGTGATGTGTGGGTGTTATTATCACAGAATATAGAGTGATGAGTGGATGTTATCACAGAATATAGAGTGATATGTGGGTGTTATTATCACAGAATATAGAGTGATGTGTGGGTGTTATTGTCACAGAATATAGAGTGATGAGTGGATGTTATCACAGAATATATAGTGATATGTGGATGTTGTTATCACAAAATATAGAGTGATGTGTGGGTGTTATCACAGAATATAGAGTGATGTGTGGGTGTTATTATCACAGAATATAGAGTGATGTATGGGTGTTATTATCACAGAATATAGAGTGATGAGTGGATGTTATCACAGAATATAGAGTGATATATGGGTGTTAATATCACAGAACATAGAGTGATGTGTGGGTGTTATTATCACAGAATATAGAGTGATGAGTGGATGTTATCACAGAATATATAGTGATATGTGGTGTTATTATCACAAAATATAGAGTGATGTGTGGGTGTTATCACAGAATATAGAGTGATGAGTGGATGTTATCCCAGAATATATAGTGATATGTGGGTGTTATTATCACAAAGTATAGAGTGATGTGTGGGTGTTATCACAGAATATAGAGTGATGAGTGGATGTTATCACAGAATATAGAGTGATATGTGGGTGTTATTATCACAAAATATAGAGTGGTGTGTGGGTGTTATTATCACATAATATAGAGTGATGTGTGGGTATTATTATAATAGAATATAGAGTGATGTGTGGATGTTATTATCACAGAATATAGAGTGATGTGTGGGTGTTATTATCACAGAATATAGAGTGATGAGTGGATGTTGCCACAGAATATAGAGTGATGTGTAGATAATATTATCACATAATATAGAGTGATGTGTGAATGTTATCACAGAATATTGAGTGTTCTGTGGATGTCATCAAAAAAGAGAGGGTTGTGTGTGAGTATTATAGCACACAATGTAGGTCAGCATGGCCGAGTGGGTAAGAATGTGTGTTCTTAAACATCCGGTGTGCTGATGCCGAGGTTGGGGGTTCAACCCCAACATCGGACAGTTGGACTAAACTATGGCTTGGGGACGTAAATTACAAGTTCCTCTGCAGTCGGAGTGGGTTCACCTGATGGCGAGGGACACTGATAATAGGGAAAGCTAATCCACACGCAAACATTCAGTCAAGCAAAATTGGAAATAGTGTGTGGGCTACGCTGGAGTTCAAAGCCAGAGAGCACAAAAAAACAACAACAAATAATAGCACACAATATGCTGATGCCAAGGTTGGGGGTTCATCCCCTACACCGGACAGCTGGACTAAAATGTTGACCTGTCGTCTTTGACGTGAGGACGTTAATTACAAGTACCTCTGAAGTCGGAGTGGGTTCGCCTGATGGCGAGGGATACTGTTGATTGGGAAAGCTAACCCACACGCAAAATTCAGTCCATCACTATTATACAAATAGTGTGTATGGACTACGCTTGGGTTCAAAGCGAGCAAGCGCACACACAAAAAGCACACAATATAGACAGATGTGTGAATGTCATAAAAGAATAAAGGTTAATGTGTGTGGGCGTTAACAGCACATAATATAGACAGATGTGTGGAGGTCGTCAAAGAATAAAGATTATGTGTGTGGGTGTTAACAGCACACAATATAGACAGATGTGTGAATGTCATAAAAGAATAAAGGTTAATGTGTGTGGGCGTTAACAGCACATAATATAGACAGATGTGTGGAAGTCGTCAAAGAATAAAGATTAATGTGTGTGGGTGTTAACAGCACATAATATAGAGAGATGTGTGGATGTCATCAAAGAATAAAGACTGATGTGTGTGGGTGTTAATAGCACATAGTATAGAGAGATGTGTGGATGTCATCAAAGAATAAAGACATGTGTGTGGGAGTTAATAATGAAATCACAATAGAAGAATTTGGAGTAGATATATTAACCAAAATGTTTAATGATATTTACCGCAGAGGATATTTACAGAGCAATATGCTGAAATCTGTATTTATAGCTATGCTATACCAATAAGATCAGGAGCAATTTAATGCAAAGATTTTCGTACAATTAACTTCATAAACCATGTCATTAAGCTTCTACTCAGAATTATAATGAGAAGAACAAGAAAATAATAATAATGGAAATTAGTGAAGAACAGTATGGATTTGTGGAAGGAAAGGGTACAACCTATGCAATATATGCATTACGGACACTAATAGAATGGTCAATAGAGACACAGAAAGACATATATTTATGCTTCATAAATTATACTAAATACTTAAATACATTACATACATTGGCACCTTGCCGTCTTGACAGACGATAGTTTGTGCTTTAAAAAGGCATAATAACTTTTACCTATGGCGGTAGCAAATGTGACTGATAAGGCCGATTCGCGCTGTAAATGTCCGTTCACAGTGGGTGCATGTGAACACGTGGTCATTTCCACCATCATGCACCATCTTACGTCTCACACGCTCGGTGTGTGACTTATCTGCAATAATTTTCTCCTTTGTCTTTATTCTTCTTCTTCTTCTTCTTCGTTCATCCGGAGTTTTTTTTCCGGACGTGATTGCGTTGTGCCTGTTTACAGCAGAGCTGCGTTCTTGCGCCGTTAGGCCGACACATCCGACTTCTGCGGGCATTTGTTGACCGGGTTAACCTTCCCGGTTGTCTTTATTCCATTTCTGATGTTTGCCCTCCATGCAACACGTTCAGCTGCGACTTGCTCCCAATGTGCATTATCAATGCCTGTAGGAGTTCGTGCACTGAGTTGAGTTTCTCCAGACTCAGGTTTGGGTTAGGAGGAGAATGGAGCACTTATGGGTTACACCCGTGTGCCGTGATGTTGATCCATCGAGTAAACTAAACTAAACTAAATTATACTAAAGCATTTGATAAAGTAAAACATAACGAACTGATTAAAATGTTGGAAGATATCAACATTGATAGGAAAGATTTAAGAATAATTACTTGAACCAAGTAGCAGCAATTAAAATGGGAAATAAAGAGGGCAGTTACGAACAGATAATGATAAAGCTAGGTGTACGACAGGGGTGTGTTTTGTCACCAGATCTCTTCTCCATATATAGCGAAGTAAAAATGAGAGAGATCAAAGAGATGTCAGGAATACTAATCAGAGGTTATAATATAAATAATATACGCAATGCAGGTGACTCAGTATTGGTGGTGGATAATGCAACAGACCTACAACAATTGTTGGGCATTGTAGTAACAGAGAGTGCAAAGAAAGGACTCTCCTTGAATATCAAGAAAACAGTAACAAGGAGGATATCAAAGAAAGTGGTGACACTAAAATGTGGCATAGAAATAGAAAGGAAAATTCTTAACCAAGTGGATACTTTTAATGCCTACGGGGCATTTATACTATCAGATGGAAGATGTATAACGGAGATTAAGAGCCAGAATAAGGCAAGCAAAAGTCGCATTTTAGAAAATGAAGAATATTTTATGCAATAAGTCACTATCACTGAAAGTAAGAAAGAGGGTGCTGAAATGCTATATAGAACCAGGTTTGCTGTATGGCAGTGTAAATTAACAAGTTAAGAAGAAATTAGAAGTAACAGAGACATGGTTCCTGAGGCGAATGTTGCTAATTCCTTGGACTGCCAGAGTAACTAACAATGATTTCCTGAAACAGGCTAGTCAAACTTGAACACTATTATATGCAACAATAAGAAAGAGACAAAAACAACTTTCTTCGGTTATGTAATGAGAAGACAGGCATTGATTGATTGAAGAACATCGTGACAACTGAAAGATCTAGGGGAAGAGAGGCAGACGAAGAGAAATGATGCTGGATGGATTGAGACAGTAGCATGGAGGAATATCATCAGCAGAGTTGATCCAGAACACCAAAGGCCGAGATCTGTGGAGAGTCATGAACGTCTACGCCAGCTGGTAGGGCACTTGATGATGATGATGATGATAGAGAGATGTGTGAATGTCATCAAAGAATAAAGACTGGTGTGTAAGCAATCGTCATGGTATAGCAGAATTGTGGGTCTAGCAAGTGGTGTATTACGTGCGTTTAGATAGAAATCTGGCAGCGGATTCTCAGCTAAAGTCAGGACCAAGGCTGTTGCTGAGCTAAATTGAATCTATATGGCTGTGATCGCTGCGGCTTTCGTGTGGCTAGCTGGTATTCAAGTCATCAGAGCAGTGGTGGCATCATATTTTTCAGCTCGCAATAGGTACGGTTCAAATGTAGAACAATGAAAACGATTACAAATAAACTAGACTAACTGGTGCCATCGAAAATAGAAGGAATAAAATGAATGGTTTGACGGAATCACCAATGTGGAAATCTTGGAGAGAATTAGACTATAGTAATAACTAACACTACAACACCAACTGTAAATCTGTGCTCAGAGATTTTGGAACGAAGGCAGGCAATGAAATATTCGGGAATACGATGTTATCTAAGCCATGCTACATAGACCAGGTGATAACAAAGGCCAAGCGGGGTTTGGCTGAGATGCGGGTGATGGCGGAGGCAAACTGAGCAGCGCCATCTAAGTATTCTGTTCGAGGGTCTGGTCCTTTCTGATTTTTGTTGTTTTTTTAAATATGCGATGGCGATCCTGACTCTCAGTCAAAAGAATATTGAAAGAATGGAAAGGATACAGAACGAAGCTATGCGTAATATACTTGGATGTACAAGAGATACAGCATGCAGGGCGATGACTTCTTGATCTTCCAACCATGGGGGACGGACAGAATACAAATTTGCCGAGCACGTGCTTACCTTAGAGTCAATGCAAACACACAACTTCCACTACATAGTGAAATTAAAAATATAAAGGGCAGCAGGTTAAACAGATGAAAGTCTTGGATGGGTCAAGCCGAAGACATTCTTCAACAGATGTGTTCCCTTGATGACTAAGAACTCGGTGAGGAGTGGATACAAGTGCCAATAGATTTCTGTACGTTTTTTTTTATTTTTCAGTTTGCATCCAACTAGTCAAAATGCAAATAAGAAAATTTGGTTGCTGTGGAGGCGGAAGTACGGGCTTGGATCTTCGAGAATTCGTTTGAGGGTGATGCTGTCATTTACATCAATTCAAAAGGGGTTGGTTGTTCGACACGGGAGAAGTTCGTGGGTCTTTACGGCTTGGCCTGGAAGGAGAACTGTGAGGGAAGATGCTGGTGCTTTTGCCTTAACCACAAGTAGTCTGACTATGGAAGTCATGGCAGCAAGTAAAGCAATAACAGGGCTCGAGACACAGACCTTCACCCCGGGCATATTTCTTTAGTGACTCAATGAATATGCTCATGAAAATAGAGACGTGGTTAGTCCAAAGACAGTGGTTGTTGTCTCTGGAGTGGTCGCGACTGGCAAAGATTAGTTTTATTTTCCTGCCAGTGCACAAAGACATGAGCAGGTTGACAAGCTTGCACGTAAGGCTACTGTGGAAGGCGGACGAGCCATGGGCCAGGCTGATATACTGAATTCTCTACGAGAAGTACATCGTTTGCGAAAACCAAGTGATGACTGAATCTACAGCCATGGTCAAATTGCGAGAACAGCAAGTTAAAAGACATGTGACCAAACAAGAACACTATGCAGAAAGGCAAAGAAGATTAATAAACCAACACAGAACTGATATCGTTAGCCGCTACACGCTGCGGGATTTGCTGAGGAGGGGATCTGAGCACTTATGGACTGATTGGTTCGATGTGCAATAATGATGATTTGTCGACTAACTATCTAAATAACTAACACCATTAATCGTTCTTCGGGAAACCCAGTACAGTCGACAGGCTATGAAAGCCGAAACTTGACCATCTGTCAACTTAACAAAGAAAAGACGTTTCGTATAAAGTATTCGACGAACAAAGAAGAAAGAAGATAGCTCTCTTAAGAAACAAGGAAAGACCAACGCGTAACACTCTGAGTGAGCTAAGGCAAGCTAGGAAGGATGTACAAAAGGCTGCCAGGCAGTGTGCGAATGACTATTGGATCAAGTTATGTGAGTCCATTCAAATCGCAAGTGATAAGGGAAACATCAGAAGCATGTATGAAGGGATAAAGAAAGCCTGTGGTCCAATGATCAAAAGAAGTGCACCGCTGAAAACCTTGACTGGAGAAATCATCACTGATAAGAAACAGCAGATGGATAGATGGGTCGAGCACTATTTAGAGCTTTACTCAAGTGAGACCAAGCTAGCGGATGATGCCCTCAACGCCATAGAGGCCCTGCCAACTCTTGACCACCTGGACACACTTCCCACTATAACAGAAGTTAAGTGTGCTATAAATGAGCTTGCGTCTGGCAAGGCTCCAGGTAAGGATGGGATTCCAATAGAGATGATCAGGAGTGGACAAGACACACTCGCTCTACAGATCCACCAGCTAATAGAGCTACGCTGGCGAGAAGGACAAGTCCCACAGGATTTCAAAGATTCAAACATCATAACGCTGTACAAGAACAAGGGCGATAGGAGTGACTGTAACAACTATAGGGGTATCTCACTTCTGCGTATTGTTGGGAAAGTATTTGCCAGAATTGTCCTGCGCAGACTTCAAATCCTGGGAGATCAAGTCTACCCCGAATCACAGTGCGGCTTCCGTCAGAACCGGTCTACCATTGATATGATATTCTCATTGCGACAGATGCAAGAAAAATGCCGGGAACAAAATCAGCCATTGTTTATTGCCTTCATCGACCTCACAAAGGCATTCGATTTGGTCAGTCGTGAGGGTCTGTTCAAAGCACTAAAGAAGATTGGCTGCCCACCAACTCTTCTGTCCATTGTGGAATCGTTCCACACAGGCATGAAGGGTATAATCAAGTTTGATGGCTCAACTTCAGAAGAGTTTGAAATCAAGAGTGGAGTTAAGCAAGGTTGTGTACTATCCCCCACCCTCTTTGGGATATACTTTTCACTTCTACTGAAATATGCCTTTCGTGATCAGGATGACGGTATATACATTCACTCACGCTCAGATGGTGGCCTCTATAATGCTCAGAGATTGAAGGCCAAGACCAAAATTAGGAGGGTACTAATCAGAGAGTTGCTTTTTGCGGATGATGCTGCGATTACGACCCACTCTGAGGAAGAATTACAACATCTACTATCTGCATTCTCCAATGCTTGTTCTGAATTTGGTTTAACAATTAACAAAAAGAAGACACAGATTATGTCACAAGGTGCACATGGTGTACCATCAATCTTTATTGACGACGCCGAACTGGAGATAGTAGACCATTTTACATATCTAGGATCAGAGGTAAATAGCAAATTATCCCTCGATCAGGAAATCAACATCAGGATTGGCAAGGCAGCAACAACAATGAACATGTTAGCAAAAAGAGTCTGGGAGAACAGGAAGCTTACTGCCAAAACAAAAGTCCTCGTCTACCAAGCCTGTGTCCTTAGTACTCTTCTTTATGGCAGTGAAACCTGGACAACTTACTCACGCCAAGAGAAACGTTTAAACAGCTTTCATATGCGGTGTCTGCGAAGAATACTTGGTATTAAGTGGCAAGACAAAATCACAAATACTGAAGTATTGGAAAGATCAGGTTGTGTGACGGTGTATTCCATGCTCAGTCTTCGTAGACTTAGATGGATAGGACATGTTAGGAGGATGGATGATGGTAGAATACCAAAGGACATCTTTTTTTGGTGAATTACAGACAGGTAGGAGATCTCAGGGTCGGCCTCTACTACGATACAAAGATATGTGTAAGCGGGACATGATTGATACAGGCATAGATAATGCACATTGGGAGCAAGTCGCCGATGAACGTGTTGCATGGAGGGCAAACATCAGAAATGGAATAAAGACAAAAGAGAAAATGATTGCAGATAAAGCACACACAGAGCGTGAGAGACGTAAGATGGTGCACAATGGTGGAAATGACCATGTTTTCACATGCATCTACTGTGGGCAAACATTTGCAGCAAGAATTGGCCTTACCAGCCACACTCGCCACCGCCATGGGTCGTAGTTATTAAGCCTTTTTGAAGCACAATGTACCAAACTATCGTCTGTCAAGACGGAAAGGTGCCAATTTTTTATTTTATTCGACGAACAACAAACGATTATTCGAATACACCGAGGCCATGGTAAATAGGCATCTAAAACCGGGGTTGTGCCGACAGAAAGATAACAAGGTGACTCCGAGATTACCGTTGGAGTAACATTGCTTCACATTTGGGCGGTATCAGAGACTATGTATGTTTTGTAATTCACTTCGCACGTTATAAAATTCTACAGTATTCACCTAACGAGATTCAGCGACATATTCCAGGCAGCTTATTGTTTGTGGCTTCTGTCTTTACATTCGCTAACTCTCCACTACACTTTGTGGAAATATACAGTTTATATTATAAATGTACTTTAACCCTAGCCTCATCTCGTCACATGCATACATGGCGTAACAGTTAGCTCCAATTTGTGCATTGTACCTGAAGTCTGCCTTAGGAAGCTATTGAAGATTAAATGACAAGACAAGATCCCAGACACTTAAGTCCTAGAAAGACGTCCATGACCAATATCCACACTCTACAAATGAAGAATTGGATTCGCTGGGCTGGTAACTTGACTCGCGTGCCAGATCACAGGCTCCCTAAACAACGATTTTTTTATTTTTATTTTACGGTGAGCTGCGCTGAGATAAACGCTCCCAAATTCAGCCAAAGGAGACGCTTTAGACACTCTAAAGATCTCAATAAAAGCTTTTGGAATTCATCACGACACTTGGAGGCTGCTGCCAAAGACCGAAGTTCATGGCGTACATCATTGCGCAAGGTTGTAGTAAACAGGACTGCAAGAACTGTGGGGGAAAAAAAGGGCTGGCAAAAAAAACAAAAAAACATCAGGAGATTCTCCTCCTGGAACGTCAAGCATTCTTTGCCCACATTGTCAAAGAACATTTTGAGCCAAGATAAGTCTTACCAGTCATCTTAGAACTAACGGTTCCATACTTTCAACCCCACTGGTACTCCCCACTGACCACTGAATGGTCACCATCATTCTCAGTTATCAGTTGGGGTATCTTCATTGCACTCTGGACAGGTCCATAGGTGCTCAGATCTTCCCCCCAGCATATGCATCAGCGTTCGGTGGCTAATGGTGCCAGTTCTATGTTGGTTGACGAGGCACCTCGTTTTCCCGATGTACCTCTCGTGTTTAGTAAGTTTAGTTTAGTCGTTGGATCAACATCACGGCACACGGGTTAAACGCATAAGTGCTCCGTTTTCCTCCTAACTCAAACCTGAGTCTGGAGAAACTCAGCTCAATGCACGAACTCCGTTGCATCGGCGAGGATCCTGAAATACTTTGGGTAGCTTTTTAACTCGAAATTTTGCCCGGGCAGCGCCATTAGGCTACTCTTTTTCGATTTCCAACTGCCAAGGGATTTTTTACGTGCGCAACAATACACACGGGCGTCCGATCTCACTACCCAGAGACCGGAGAAAATTTATTACTGGAAGTCCACGTGGATTTTTTAAATAAATCCCGGTCCTCACCGGGTCCTGAACCCGGGACCTCCAGCACTCGAGGCGGACACCTTACCTCGAGACCACTCAGCCCACCCCCCCCCCCCCCACCTCTCGTGTTTGGCCGTGCCAATTCTTACTCCCTAAGTCTTTCATCCTGGACAGCGATGTGGATTCACTGACGTCAAAGTCCTCTGTTCTCGACATATCTTTAAGGACATTAATAACATCGACACGATCCATGGGCTGGCCATCTACAAGGGTTGCAGAGCCAGCCAGTTCATCAGATCGTTCTTTTCCCTCGACTCCCGCAAGTACCATCATTCTCAAGGTTACTTAAGGACAAACACCAGGGTTGCCACTTTTCTTTCTTTTTTTTTTGGATCAAAAAAATCTAGAAATGGCCCAAACAACATCCATAAATATTTAGATTCCGTTGGAAAGTATCTAGGTAAAATATCCAGATTGAGAAAGTAAGAAATTACATATGTATTGATGTGACTGCCGGTCTCCCTGGCGAAGGATTTCACGGCTTTCTCCGTAACCTCGTATATTCTCGTAAGTAACGCAGATGCGCCCGAACCGGCAGCGGCTCGAGCCGCGCTGGTAACTTACGGGGGTATGTGAGCCGGTCGCTCAGAAAGCAATGGCAAACTACTGAGCGTAATCTTGCCTAGTACATCAACAGCTGCTGAAAATGCTGATGTTGACTGCAACTTCCTGTAAGGGATATGCAACATTTAAAAAAAATTGATGTGACTTACCCTATAGAATCATGTCCTCATCTTCATTGATGTCTGTCTCACAAGATGCGCTTACTTTTACGTGCGCAACAATAGAGACACAAAAAGACATATATTTGTGCTGCATAAATTATATTAAGTACTTAAATACTTAAATAAGTATTTAAAGATCCTCGCCGGTGCTACGGAGTTCGTGCACCGAGTTGAGTTTCTCCAGAGTCAGGTTTGAGTTAGGAGGAGAATGGAGCACTTATGGGTTACACCCGTGTGCCGTGATGTTGATCCATCGACTAAACTAAACCAAACTAAATTATACTAAAGCATTTGATAAAGTAAAACATAACGAACTGATTAAAATGCTGGAAGATATCAACATTGATGGGAAAGATTTAAGAATAATAAAGAATAATTACTTGAACCAAGTAGCAGCAATTAAAATGGGAAATAAAGAGGGCAGTTACGAACAGATAATGATAAAGCTAGGTGTACGACAGGGGTGTGTTTTGTCACCAGATCTCTTCTCCATATATAGCGAAGTAATAATGAGAGAGATCAAAGAGATGCCAGGAATACTAATCGGAGGTTATAATATAAATAATATACGCTATGCAGGGTGACACAGTATTGGTGGTGGATAATGCAACAGACCTACAACAATTGTTGGGCATTGTCGTAATAGAGAGTGCAAAGAAAGACTCTCCTTGAATATCAAGAAAACAGTAACAAGGAGGATATCAAAGAAAGTGGTGACACTAAAATGTGACATAGAAATAGAAAGGAAAATTCTTAACCAAGTGGATACTTTTAATACCTACGGGGCATTTATACTATCAGATGGAAGATGTATAACGGAGATTAAGAGCAGAATAAAGCAAGCAAAAGTCACATTTTAGAAAATGATGAATATTTTATGCAACTGAAAGTAAGAAAGAGGGTGCTGAAATGCTATATAGAACCATGTTTGCTGTATAGCAGTGAATCTTGGAATGTAAATTAACAAGTTAAGAAGAAATTAGAAGTAACAGAGATATGGTTCCTGAGGCGAATATTGCTAATTCCTTGGACTGCCAGAGTAACTAACAATGATTTCCTGAAACAGGCTAATCAAACTAGAACATTATTATATGCAACAATAAGAAAGAGACAAAAACAACTTTCTTCGGTTATGTAATGAGAAGAGAGGCATTGAAGAAGATCGTGACAACTGAAAGATCGTGGGGAAGAGGGTAGTATTAGGGTAGTATCATGGCAGACATTGCACATTCAAAGAGCTCACAGAATGGACTGTTACCTGAGGTATCTTTAAATTGTCTTACTTCAACTCCAAAAGGCTTCAGTTTCTGTTTTGTTTCTCCAGTCAATCAAATTTATTTTGGTTAACTGATATTCTGCTTCCGCCAGACTATTATCAGTAGCCCCTAAAAATTTCATAACTTGACAATATTTTGATATGTCCTTTACTGGCTGAAGTATGTTGTTAACAGAAAAGAGTGTCATATTTTTCAATACATCTAAATTTTCAGGAAGTCTCTGCTTCAATTGCTTGAATAATGAGAGAAGACAATCTTGACAGCGCTTTCTTAAGTTGTTCTCTTCATTTTCTGTTAACAGTCCTTTGTTTTTAAACCATCAATTTTTGATTCGATTTGGTATTCCCAGGTATGGCATCGGCGCCAAATAGCTCTCTATAGTGCAAGTGAACAAGTCAGCTTTAGAAGTTGGCAATATAAGTCGTTTTTTTTTACCAGTTGAGGGAAATAGCAAAGTGAGATCGTCAAGTAATTTAACTTTATCAACATTTTGAGATTCAAACAGTTTATTAACTTTTTGCACTTCACTTAAAATGGATCGTAAAAAGATAAGGAATGCCAAATTATTTTCATCACTGTACATTCCATATAGTATTTTAGCTGTGTAGCACTTTTCACTTTGTCTTGTTATTTCGAAGTGTGTCTTCAACTCCAACCATTGGTTCACAGTTACTTCAACTGCTGGTTGAATTGATAACCATCTAGTTTTGCAATATGACAGAATTTTCAGTGGCGAGGAACTATCATTTAATGCTTTATATAAATTATTGTATTGCTGTTGTCTGACAGATGATTTGGAAAACCAGGTATGTGTTTCAGCAATAAGGAATTCCAAATTCCTTGGTAAATATTCTGATGAGGCATGTGATAAAGCTAGCTGCAAGGAATGACACGCACATTTTATGAGGACTAAAGATGGGATATCTTCCTTCAGTTTTGCATAAACGCCATGGTTGATACCAACCATTATCGATGAATTATCGGTTCCAATTGCAGCCAAATTCTTCAAGTTTAAATGTTTACTGACCAAAAGTTTCTTCAGTGCCTGAAGTATTCTTTCTGCATCACACTCTTCCAAGTGAACTAGTCCAAGAAATGTAGAAACTACTTTGTCTTTGCTGTTGCTATAATATATAACACATACACCAAACACTTTCAGAACCGAAATGTCATTGGATTCGTCTTATTCATTCATTCAGTAGCATGTCCTTTGCAGAACCTCGCTCCCATAACAACCTTCCGGAAAACCTCTCGATCATAAGCAAGATGTCCCGCGTCTGATACACCCATCTGGAGATCATCCGCCACATCCTGCACCCATCTTCTCTTTGACCTTCCTCTTCCTCTCTTCCCAGGCATATACCCCTCTCCAAGCTTTCGTGACGTTTCAAGTGACCAAAATATTTCAATTTTCTTTGTTTTATCGTCTTTAATAGCCAACCTTCTTCAATATTCAACTCTTGAAGTATGGATGCATTTGTTCTTTTCTTTACCCAAGATATTCTTAGAACTCGTCTATAACATTTATATTCAAAGGCGTTTATGCGCTGTTCAGCTTGTTTAGTAAGTATCCATGTCTCACAGGCGTATGTTGCAATGGGAAAGATGCATGCTCTTAAAAATCTAATTTTTGTAGTTCTGTCTGTCCCACTCCATAATTTATTCAGTTGTTTTAGTCTTTGAAGAGAAATTGATAGTCGCCGTTTAATTTCTTTCATTGTGTCGCCGTTGTTGGTAATCATTGTTTTTGCTATGTTAAGATATAATAAGTTGAAGCTATTAGGTTTTCTAAGCCATTCTTTGTGGATAGTAATACTGTATCATCAGCATATCGAATCTCCGGTATGTCATGACCGCCGATATTTAGGGCATCATATAGCTCCCTCTTTATATCATCTATTACATTTCTCATTATATTTTCGCGTACAGGTTAAACAAATAGGGTGACAGCACGCAGCCCTGACGGACTCCTTGCTTGATGTCAAACCAATCTGATGCCTCGCCATCTATTCTAACTGTTGCTTGTTGGTCTAGATAGAGCATTTTTATGAGTTGTACTACATGTGATGGAAAGCCCATATTCCTCATGATTTCCCAAAGTTTCTGATGTTGTACACAGTCAAATGCTTTTGAATAATCCACAAAACGTTCGCCTTATAATTAACTATATTTATTTGTAGAAATATCACTGATCAAATCTTCTTCAAAGTGATAAAAAAAAAGTACTTCTGATCATATTTGTACACTTGCTGCGATGCAGTTTCACGTCCTTTAGCACTTTACTGTCAGAAATTGTGTTTTTCAACAAATCAATCAAATAGTCACAGTTCACGATTGCACAATGACAACTTAAAAACATTGCGACAGATCCTTCAACTTTTGATGATTCATTACTCTGTGTAGTTATGAAAACAGATGTCAACGGTGGCATATCCCTAAATGGCCTGCATTTTTATGTTTTTTAGTCTCCGCATGTTTCTTCAAGTCTTGTATTTTCGCTTTCATTTCGCACTTGCAGTACTTACAATGAGCCTTAGTCGCATCTCCATGAACTGCCATCACCCAATCTTTGAAATTTTTGTTCATATTGCTTTACTTTTGGCATGTTGAAAGATTTGTTCAAAGTGGTAGACACATATGAAAGGTGAGCAATTATTTAAAAAGTCACATGAAAAAGAATCACAAAGTCGGCATCATAGCAATAATTCGTAACATGGTGAGTTTACAGTTCAAATAATGTTATTATAATTTATACGCCATTTTACTCATTACCAGGGGGTTGCCAGACTGTTGAGAGTTGACCCAAGTCAGTTCAAAGTTTAAATAATGGCAGTTACCATAAGTTAGCCGGTCTCTCTGGCCGAGGAGTTACACGACTTTCTCCGTAATGGTCGGCGTTTGGTGCAGGAAAGCCTGGCGTATGATGATACTACATCTAGCTTAAGAATGGAGGTGGAGGCGGTCAGTGCAGCTTTCCGCTGGATAGAGAACACGATACATACACACATTGTGATTGTTACTGACTCAGAAAGCATGCTGAGGAGGGTGAGAACAGGCAAGCTTCGTGCAGAGTGGCTTGCTTCGCTTCGGAGGTCACGTGTAGCAAGCATCACCTGGATCTTTTCTCCTGGGCATGCCGGTGTGCTGGGGAATGAACAGGCGGACAGATTGGCTGGTTCGGCAAAACTTGGTGGAGTATTGATGTATGACAAAACAGATGTATGTGGTTGCGGCCTTGTGGGAGCACGTGTACACCTCGGAGGAGCAAATGGATCACCATAGTCTGGTAAGAATGAGACAGCGAGTGACGAGGGGATCTGGCCGATGCTCGACGCTCAGAGGAAAGGCGAGACGGACATATAATCCGATTGCTACTGGAACTATTAGTGTTGGAACTCTTCGCTGGCTGCTGAGGATGGGGACGGAGCGCTTATGGGAATGTCCCGAATGCTGTGATGTCGGTTCCTAAATCAATCAATCAATCAATCAATCAATCAATCAATCTCCGTAATCCCGTTTATCCATGCAGGGTCTCGCAGCGGGCGAGAACTGGAAACGGTTTTACCCCCGCTGGTGACTTGCGGGATAATTGAGCCGGCCGCTCAGAAAGCAATGGCAAACCACTGAGCGTAATCTTGCCAAGAAATCAACAATCAGCTGAAAGATGCTGATGTTGACAGCGATGTCCTGTAAAAAAGGATATGCGAATTTAAAAAAAAAAACCATAAGTTACGCGCGTCCAGACCAAACAAAACATGGGTTAATGATACCGAAAGAAAAGTAAAACTGCTGAGGATGGGGATGGAGCGCTTATGGGAATGTCCCGAATGCTGTGATGTCGGTTCCTAAATCAAGCAATCAATCAAAGTAAAACTAGAAAGTATTCAAAATATCCAACTCCAAATGAAAAGTATCTAGAATTGCATCCAGCATCCAAACTTCAGAAAACGGTATCTAGGCGCCGGCAAAAACCTCTAGATCTGCATATAAAATATTTAGAACGGCAACCCTGACAAACACCACGCGAAGGTAGCCGTTTCTTGGCAGTTTTAGCTGAAAGTGACAAATGAGTTGGCAACTTTGCCTGCGGTGAGGAAATATGGCTGCTTGGGGATTTTGAATACTGTAAATTACAGTGTAATACACCATTCCCTCACTGTTTGTTGACGAGAAATATTGAACTGCAATATTTTCTTAGTCTTTTTTTTTTCATGGTAAATATTGGACTACATCAATTTCTCAGTTTTTATGTGTGTGGCAAATAAACTATTATTGAACTAGATGCTACGTCTTTCGCAGTTTTTTTTTTTTTTTAGTAAATAATAATTATTAATATTATTATATTATTATTACTAATATTACTATTGCGTTACACATTCTCTCAGAATATGTCTCGGGAACTTACATATTTGTGCCATATTAGACGTCACAGTAACTTGGAAAGAACATTGATTAGTCAAGAAGAAGAGACAAGTCGACCAACATGACGGACGGACACAGACACAGGACTTGCACTGACTGCAGACACCAGGGAGGTGCCATTATTATTAGTAGCAGGTTTAGTTATCTCCCGTGTGTTGCCGGGGCCCATAAGGGAAGCAAAGAATAGTAACACTGTTGCCTACCATGCATGTCGTAAGAGGCGACTAAGAAGGCTTGATGGTTCCATCGCCCTGCTACTGAGTAAGTGCGTGGCATGACACTGTGAGCTATGAGTTTCATGTGAAATGCTTTTGAATCTGCCCGAGGTGTTTTGGATCGTGACTGCATGTTCGGAGCGATGGCAGCTGGCTATGTCCCAGAGTTGACCAGTTTTTACCTTATGCAGAAATGCGTGACTGCCTCTACCATCGACGATGAACTGTAATTTCATGGACTGTGTGGGTGAACATCTAAGAAAGATCCAGATAGGAAAATGACTGCCGAGTCCATCAGAGATAAACTGGGTGTTTCGTGGGGGACTATTGTGTTGACATTCTGGCTGCGGCATTATGCACAGTGTATCTGTGCGGGCTGTTTGTCGAGACTCCTGTCTTTTCCACTTTTCACATTGGGCAGTGGGGAGCGTTTTGTGTGATATTCACTGGCACAGGAACGGAGCATAATGGGGACGACCCGTTGCTGTGAAGTTGGAACCGCGACTAACTAACTAAGGTTTAGTTATGATTTTTAAATTGAGTATTTACTAATGAGACCACCACAGAAAGATTGGCCTTGAAAAACCAAATCTAATTGACCTCAATGATGCCTTTATGTCAATTCTAAGTGAAGATATTCACATTTTTGTGAAGGTGTTTCCGTATAAAATATTCGCATGATTGCCGCGAATTTGACTCTTCAATGTGGCCCATGCCTCCAAGCGCACCATTATCTCAAACGGGTCCTATACTGATATGCAAACTGACCCCAAATATATGTTCCGTCATGTTAAATGATAAAAAATAATAGTAACAATATACAAATAAATCTATATATTTAAAAGAGAATGTTTGTTTGTTTGTCCTTTATGCATTCCCAAATGGTCCATCCAAATGAGATGAAATTTTCGACAGATGTTGTTCTCACTCCCGCGGATCCAACTGAAATAGTTAGTTTAAAAACAGTTTTGTACGTAATAAAACAACATTAATTAAAATGTTGCAAGGGAACGTAACTTAAAAGTTATATCAAGGGACATTACATTTTCAAGGGACATTACTTTTAGTAACTTTGCTATATTATGTAATTTAAATAATTGTTGCATTTTTCTTAAAGTTTTATAAAATGTTTAAAGAAGTTATCTAGTCATATACGTTATAAACAAAGTGATAAAAATTTTAAGGCATCTTCAAAGTTTTCATAAAAATAATGCATCTATTTTAGATATGTGAAAATTTTCTAATTCATCTTTTTGTTTCTTTTCGACACCTATACTGAATAATGTAATATTTTTTGGGAGAGAAAGTTAGTTGCATATCCTTTGAAGTACGCCGTAGTCAACCCAGCATTTATTGGGTGTTCGTGATATCTTGGCAAGTTTACGTTCAGTAGTTTCAGGTTGCCCTTTTTAGTTATTGGAATGAAGATAGTTCTCTTCCAATCTTTTGGCCATATACCATATTTCCATATCTTCTACTATATATAGTAGAAGAGAATGTTTGTGTGTGTGTCCTTTATGCGTTCCCGAACGGTCCATCCGACTGAGATGAAATTTTGTACAGATGTTGTTCTCACCACCGCGGATCCAACTTAAATAGTTAGTTAGTTTAAAATCAAAAATTTTTCCTCAAGCACAAAAGAAAAAGGCATTACGAGCTTCAGAAACAGATGAGCAATGGGAACGGGAGCATCAGAAACAGACGAGCAACGGAATGGGAATGGGAGCATCAGAAACAGATTAGCAACGAGAATGGGCATGAGAGCATCAGAAACAGATGAGCAATGGGAACGGGCATGGGAGCAGGGGCCGAACACGTACTCTGTGCGCTTAGAGAAATGTATTTGAATGTATAATGACTACTTAAATGAATTGTGAGATGCTCCCCGCCAGGGGCTGGGTGAAGCCGGGACGGGTCGTCTAGTTATTAATAATCTTTAAACTTGTATTCTCTATAACTTTAGAAGTTCAGATTGCCGTTTTAAGCCTGTCTGATTGATAATTCTCGTCGGCTCCCATCTTGGTTTTCCATTCACAAAGACGAAACATGTCGGAAGAAACAATTTTTTTCTACCACCCTCATCGACAGTCATCGATGAAACTTTCCACATAAGTGTAAAAATGAGTGCAGAATTTGAATATACATCTAAAAATAACGTTCAATATAAGTACACAAGCTCTAGAAAATAAAATTACTTACTTTACAGCAAATAATTAAATGTATTAAAAAGCCATGCTAATTTCAACCAATCGCTGTGCAAGGAATATTAGACTAACCTTTCCTGGAAAACCCCAGATGACGTCTGTTATTGTAACGTGATATTTTAATGAATGAATGACGTTGGAAGCATGAATGGTCTTTACAGCAGCCATTTTTGACGATGCAATGGATAAGTCTGGGGTGGGACTGTACATCACTTCTGGTTTCATTTCGGGTCAAGGCCCGATCGAAATGGCTATTATTAGCATGCAATTCCAGAAACAAAGAAACTTTTCATGGGGCTGTGAGGTTGATGCTCTACAAAGGCCCTGCTACACATGATGATGATGGCGACACCATTCTCTCAGTTTGTTCTTGGTAAATGTTGAGCTGCAACAATGATAGTCTCTCACAGCTTGCTGAGCTTGTTCATTTTATTGAAGCATAGGACTACCATAAATAACTTCTCACAGTAATTTAAAACATAAATGTATGATGGTAAACAAAAATGTAAATGGATGGTGGTAAATTAAAGCCAATCTTTGTTGTGGAAACGACAACTGATTAATTGAAATTAAAATGAATATGTCCACATGATTTTTTTCACAGTTTGTTGACTGTTATAATCAGTGCACAAGTTTGGTGATTTTCTCAATCTATCCTCAAAGAACACATATATCAGCAGGCTGCCTAAAGACAAAAGATGGAAGAGTCATAATAGAAAAAGATCAGATCTTACATGTATGGTCAGATTACGTGAAAAACCTTAATGACGACAACAGAGACGAACACTACGATGTTCAAAATCATAATGAAGGACCAGCAATTTTGAAGATGGAGGTTCAGAATGCTCTTAACCATATGAAATCTGGCAAGACCCCCGGTTCAGACAGCGTCACAACAGAAATGATTAATGCTTTAGAAGAATATGGAATAGATAAAGTTACCAGTCTGCTTAATACAATATATGATACTGGAAATATACCTCATGAATTATGTAATTCTGTATTTATTGCAATCCCAAAGAAATCAGGAGCCTTGGAATGTGATCAACATCGAACAATTAGTATAATGAGTCACATCACGAAGATTTTGCTAAGAATTATTAAGCAAAGAGTTAGGAGGAAAATACAACCTGAAATAGGAGAACAATGTGGGTTTGTAGAAGGAAAGGGTACAGTAAATGCTGTGTATTTACTGAGAACCATAATTGAACGATCTATAGAAGTAAACAAAGATCTACACCTTTGCTTTATTGACTACACAAAGGCTTTCGATAAAGTGAGACATGTCGACATGATAAGGATGCTTGAAGATCTACAAATTGATGAGCCACGACTCTGGTGATCGAGTGAGATGGCAAAATATGACCGCCCACGCTTACCGCCATGGCACATGATGGATGGATGGATCCTCAACTTATTTACTTAAAAATAAATATAAATGAAAATGTAATTAGACATGGAACAGTTCTATAATAATAATAATAATATGTTTGCATAAAAATTAATTATTAACACATAGGGGGCTGCGTGGTCTTGAGGTATGGTGTCCCCCTCGAGTGCTGGAGGTCCTGGGTTCAGGCCCTGGTGAGGACCGAGATTTTTTCACGTGGACTTCTAGTAATAACATTTCCCCCGGTCTCTGGGTAGTGAGATCGGACGCCCGTGTGTATTGTTGCACACGTAAAAAATCCCTTTACAGTTGGAAATCGAAAAAGAGTAGCCTAACGGCGCTGCCCGGGCAAAATTTTGAGATTAAAAATCTACCCAAAGTATTTCAGGATCCTCGCCGTGTGCTACGGAGTTCGTGCACTGAGCTGAGTTTCTCCAAACTCAGGTTTGAGTTAGGAGGAGAACGGAGCACTTATGGGTTATACCCGTGTGCCGTGATGTTGATCCATCGACTAAAACTAAACGACTTAAACTTAATTATTAACAATTGTGTTACCATTGATAAACTTACACTGAAAACTTACACTGATTCCTCGCTAAGTGACCCTACAGATCCATACAATGCTGTAACAGAACTTATATTGTTTTTTATCATCATTACCATGTTCAGTTTTTTATCTTCATCATCACTGTTAGTTTTTTTAAATATCAAATCATGTTCAGAGCACAGCTGACAACCATCAAAATGTCCATGTTGTGAACTTTATTTTGTAAATTGCTGAATTAAATCATCCTCATCATGTGCCATGCCGATAAGTGTTAGTGGTCATGTTTTGCCACCTCACTCGATCACCAGAGTTGTGGATCAGCTCAGTGTTTTTGTCCCTACCATGCCGTGTGGCCAAGCCATCCAGGTATTTACTTCTCTGCCTACCCCTTGTTCTTTCCCCCTGAATCTTGCCAGTTGTCATCAAGTTCTCTAGTTTATTTCTTCTCATAACGTGCCTAAACTATTGTGACTGTCCTCGTCTAATTTCTCTAATCAGTTTACGGTTTTCATTTGCTTTCTGTATTACTTACTCATTGGTTTTTCTGTCTGTCCATGGTATTCTTTGCATTTTCCTCAGAAACTATATTTCCACAGTCATTAGATGTTTTTTTCAGCTTGTCTGCTCATTGTCCATGTTTCAAATTCATACAAAAGTACAGGTTCTATGTAGCACGTTAACTCTTTTTCTCACTGCAATTGACATCTTTTTATTGCTCAATATGTTTTCCGTCTTGCAAAAGGTTACTTGTGCCACAACAATTCTTGTTCTAATCTCTTCAAGGCACCTGCCATCAGATGTTATGACTGTTCCGAGATAATTGTACCTATTCACTTGTTTAAGAATATTCTGATTCACCTTATATTACATTGTGGTATTTCATTTTTCTTAGAGAAAACCATAATCTGTGTCTTCTTACAATTTATTCATGTGTCAGAATTAATGTCTTGAAGGGACCATGGGACATTGTGTATCAGAATTCATGTCTTGAAGTGACCATGGGACATCATGCATCAGAATTCATGTCTTGAAGTGACCAATAGAATATCATTGATCAAAATTCTTGTCTTTCAGTGATCAGTAAGACATCATCTACCACTATTGCCGTGAAGTGTTGTGGGGAGGAATAGTTGATGCTCAGGCATCCGATGAATGGCACTGGATAGTGTCATTCCATGTGATTGTACAATGTCTTTGATGTGATCAGTCCATGTGGTGCTTTCTAACGAGATGGCCAAACCATTTAATCTTCTTCCTTTCAGTCTATGTGGCACAAGGTCTTGATCCCACTGTTTGTCTGATAACATAATTTCTTATCCAGTCTTGGATAGTTAAGTTGGCTGTTCTTCTAAAGAATCACATCTTGCAGATGTTGATTTTGTGTAAGTATGATTGGGATAGTGTCCAAATTTGATATTGGTAGCATAGGGTTGGTGTGAATATACTATTTATTATCTATCTTGTTGCAGACATAGATATATTTGGATGCCGATGTTGATATAAATACCTGGATGGCTTGGCCACGTTGTATGTTCGAGGCAAGAACACTGAGCTGATCCACGATTCTGGTGATCAAGTGAGATGGCAAAACATGACCGCCCACTGCTAACCAGCATGGCACATGATGATGATGATAGTTAATATATAAGCACACTTGCTTTTTGTCATCTTATTTCGATTTCTCTGTCCATTCTGCCATTTTCTGTAATCATACTTCCTAATTATTTAAATTCTTTTAACTTTCTTCAGAGGTGTAATGAGACATCAAATATTAGAAATCATGATTGAAGTGAGACATCATGTCTTGAAGTCATGATGATCCATCACATATTACAATTTATATATTGAAATTATCATGGCACATCGGATGTCCAAAATTATTAGGGATGTTCATTTGAAACCCGTTCCAATGGCTTTATTACAAAAGCATGAAGGAAACATTAACAGGTGTGGTAGAATTAAACAAAGCATTCATTTTGAATGAATTATGCACCATGGGGTGGTCAGAAGAAGTCACCGTAGGCATTCAGGCAAGCATCCCTCTGCTTAGGTAGGCGGCGAATGCCTTCCGCAAAAAAAGGATTGTGGTTGCTCACTGAACCAAGTGTTTACCGTGTTCATTACATCTACATCTGTGTGAAATTGTTGCCCCTTGAGAGCTTTTTTTTAGAGGTCAGAACAAATGAAAATCACATGGTGACAAATCAAAGACTATAGGCTGGATGTTGCAGAATTTCCCACTTCTTCCTTACTAATGCTTCATGCACAATCTTTGCGACAGGCGGACGAGCATTATCATGCAACAAAATCACACCGTGAGAAAGCATGCCGGGTTGTTTATTCTTGATGGCTTTTTGCAGCTTGTCTAGTGTTTGCAAGTAGTGGGTAGAGTTGATGTTGACACCAGGTTCTTTAAAGTCTGCCAACAATAGCCCTTCATGGTAAAAAAAAATGTGCTCAGCATAACCTTACCAGCGGAAACCTGTAACTTGAATTGTTTGGCTTTTGGTGATCCAGCATGCTTCCATTGCATGCTCTCTCTTTTGCTGCTCAAAGTGGTGACACCATGATTCATCGCCTGCCACTATGCGGAAGAGAAATACATCACCCTCCACTCTGTAACACAGCAAGTGGTTCAAACACCATCCCATGGGTTCTTTTTGGTGGTCGGTCAACATCCATGGTACCCACTGTGAACACACCTTCCGATATTGCAGTTTCTTACGAACAACCTTTTGAATTGTCCCAATTGACACATCAAATTTAATGTATGCTTCGACAATGGTTCATCTGTACTGCTGCATACATTTTGGCGATGCTTTTTTTCTGTTGCAACAATATGCGCTTGACACGCCCATCGAAGATCTGTCGTGAACTGACATCCTTTCCAAAACATTCGTGCCCAGTTTGTCACTGTTGTCTTCGACACACATTTGTTACCGTAAGCTGCCAGCATTCTTTGATGAATGTCCACTGGTCGACATCCTTCAAATGAAAGAAATTGAATCACCGCTCTTTGAGCTTCTTTGGATGGATTTTGGATCAACATGGCCATTTTCTCAACGGTCAGAAACAGAACCTATGCATCATGGGACGATAAGCACGTGCTCTTTTATTCATTGGTCAGTACTTATCACATGACTATGACATGATCATTTTCAACTTACGCAATTACGTGCGGTGCGGCACGAACGGATTTTAAATTAACGCCCCTTATATATCCTGTCATGGCTTGGTCAAGCTGTTTGGCTCGTGCTCCGAAGGTTGTGGGTTCGATTCCGGGCCGCACCCTTCGGTTTACGAGTTACATGTTTCAGAGACTCCTGTGGGTCGTCGCTAAAAGCTACGGAGTTCGTGCTTTGTGCGACGCTTTCCGCGCTGCGGAAAGAGACCGAGCCATATGGGATAAAACCCGGTGCAATGAAGTCGACCCTGTCGACTTTTTTATTCATGATTTCAGATGATATAGATGTGTTTCTGCTGAGATTCACACTCCTCAATCTGTTCATGTGATAGCACAGTTGCCTGCTGGCCTGGCAGTCATGGTTCACATCTCTATTAACATTGATCTGGGTTCCCAGGTTGTTCCAGCCTAAAATGAGTTCAGGAAATGTTCAGGAAGTAACGGTGGCTGACTAAATGTTCATCACATCACCCATGTTGGTCTCTTAAAATATGTGGCTAGCACCGTATACCTCATTTGCCTCAAGTCATGGAAAGACTCCGTAGGGAGTCTCCGTGGAGAAGTGGTCAAGCTGTCTGCCTCAGGCTCTGAAGTTTGTGGGTTTGATTCCAGGCTGTGTATTTTAGTTCACGAGGGCAGTTTTCTCGGAGACTCCTGGGGGTCGTTCGCTGGAACTTTTTCTTTTTTTTCTTATTTGTTCGCTCGTTTTAAACTCAAGCATAGCCCTTACACACTATTTATAATGGTAATGGACTGAATTTTGCGCTTGGGTTAGCTTTCCCCTTTACTGGTGTCCCTCGCCTTTAGGCGCACCCACACCAACTTCAGAGGTACTTGTAATTAACGTCCCCAAGTGAAGGACGGTAGTATCTCACCTCAATTCAGGAGAGGTGAGCAATGGCCAGGCTCTCACATCCAAGAGATATTGGCCTAGAGGCATTTGGCCATATTCCTTGGCTGAGGGCCTTCGAGCTAGTATCTTAACGAAGCTTGTAGCATGCTCAGTATCTCAAGTCCATTTTGCAGTGGGTGAGTATCGGCCTGGTTCTCATATCTAAGGGTTAATGGCTTAGAGGCGTTCAGCCGTAACCCTCAGTAGAGAGCCTTAGAGGAAAGGAGGAAAGGCGAGACGGACATATAATCAGATTGCTACTGGAACTATTAGTGTTGGAACTCTTCGCTGGCTGCTGAGGATGGAGACGGAGCGCTTATGGGAATGTCCCGAATGCTGTGATGTCAGTTCCTAAATCAATCAATCAATCAGAGTATGTGTCCGGACTAAGAATTTATGACATTATGCGCCTGTTTTGGACTTTGACTGCTATCCTCAGTCCACCTGCAGAGCAGCAGGCAGACTATAGCATGGCGGCGGCTCGATGATGTCCGATCAATCTGAGTCCAGTACACGGCCACCGGCGACGGTTAGGAGAGAAATAAAAATTCTCCCTTTCCTATGCCGCCAGTGCCTGGAAAACAAAATAGTCGGAGTGTCACTGGAACTACGGCATTTGTGCTTTGTTTTGTGCGATGCTTTCGGCAGGTTGCTCTGCAGAAAGAGACCAAGCCATATGGGATAAAACCTGATGCAATGAAAGTTGATCCTCTCGACTTTTAAGACATAGAAAAGGATCCTATGTGTGTTTTTAGACTTGTCATACTATGTTTACAGTTCTGCTCAAGAGACAATGAGTGAAGACCAAGTCTCTGACAACATGGACAGTTTACTACCAATAAGCATCAAGCTAGAACCGCCTGAAGTAGATGAAGAGTATCAAGACCTAGATAAGGGTAAGTCAGATATAATAGACAACAATTCTTTTAACAGAGTTTTATTTATTTTTTATGCCATTGTGTTTTACATGACTTATGAAGGTCAAGGGAAACGTTCTGAGGAATGTGAATGACTGCAAGTTGAAGATAATGGATGAAACAATATTTTTAACTTATTCACTGCCAAAGAAAAGGTTGGTTTGGACCAAACAAAAATTGATGGCAGAAAATGGGAAGTTGGGGTGTGTCACAGTAATGATTTAACAATGGTTAATATTGCTAGCCACTTTAGTAACATTTTCTCAATTGCTTTTTAATTATATAACCTGCATAGTTGGATACCTCTTGAAAAAACAAATCCAACGGTACCTTATTCAAGTGTGTAGGTCAATTTTAAGCTGAGATATTAATGCTTGTGTGTCAGTTTATCATTTAACAGGAACATATAGAAGAAAACGGTTTTGACCTATTCGTTTTTTGTGACCCTACCTACACACTCACACCACTGTAGGTTACATTCATGCCAAGGGAGATTAACACAGCGACCCATCTAACTCAAGGACAAATAACTCTGCCAGTTTATATATATATATATATATATATATATATATATATATATATATATATATATATATATATATATATATATATATATATATATATATATATATATATACACATACACACACACACATACAGATATATTCATCTCCACGCCATCCTGTGATGACGTCAGACTGCACGTGAGTCTTGTCAGCTAGCGTAGATAGATGCATTTTGACAAAAGATGTTCCGTTAGAAAGATGAAAAATTATCAATGATCTGGTCCATGCAGAGTGATGAAAAATTGCACATACATACAATAATGGGTGTTGAATGTAGTCGCTCTGAATATTCCATAACAATATTAAATGTTCCTCGCTGGAGTAAAACTGCCACCTCCGGCCATTGAAATACCGCATTACAGCATGCGATCTTCATAATGTCAGTGTGACATTGATTGCCAACTTAAGTGGTCGAAAATTACAAAATACACATAAAAATGGATGCTAAATTTAATAATGCATAGAATAACCATGTAGTACGTCTCATAAAATGGTATTTACGGGTTTACTTACCACTTAGAATAGACAGCCTGGTAGTCCAGTATAACAAGGATTCTCGAAGCGCCAGAAATGCACAAGGCAAAACGGGGTGGGAAAAACTATATCAAGTAATCGGTGTCTGTTTTAATCGATCTTGAAATAATCGGAGAATTTAACACCATGAGTACTCCAAAGCTCATTAAATCGGAGACACAAAAACAAGAAAACAAAAGTCACCACAAATAAATCTCCGGTAAAGTTCGGTAACCGAAAAACGTAGTGCCTAAATGTTGCACCAGCTATATTGTATTATATATAAAATTAAAGGAGATTGGACAAGGGTTGCGTCATTATTGCTACTATTGTTAGAGGTTAGAAATATCATAATAATAATAATGTTAGATTCTGTAAAACAAATTTTGAAGACGGGTGACAATTTTTAAAGATATCCAATTACCAAGGCACTACTTCTCAATCATTGGTGATAATCAAATTAAATTTACTTAACCCTTTACAGGGCAGAACGGCCATTTGCGGCCGATGCAACGAGCATTTCGGCCGGTTCCGTCCGATACTATTATGCATAGTAAAAACGCGATTTCTCGGCCTTATGATACTTCCGACGGCTACTTTCGCTTTCGCCGATAGCTTGACAACGTGGCCGCCATTTATAAGCGCCAACTATGAACTTGAACGGACTTTTACATACTTTTTTTGATAATTTTCGGGGTTTTTACGCTTAGTTTTTCAAAACGGATTTCGGCGATTCTTCAAGTGATAGCCGAGATTTCGCTAGGTTCTTCTTCTTCTTCTTCTTCGTTCATCCGGAGTTTTTTTTTCGGATGTGATTGCGTTGTGCCTGTTTACAGCAGAGCTGCGTTCTTGCGCCGTTAGGCCGACACATCCGACTTCTGCGGGCATTTGTTGACCGGGTTAACCTTCCCGTTTTTTTTCGCTAGGTTCAATTTAAGTGACATTAAAGGGCACGAAGTTGACTATTAATCGGAACTAGATATCAGTCATGTTACTTTGCATTAGCAGTCTGAGTCGGACTTTAAAGAAAGTGATTATGATTCTGAAAATGTGTTTGTAAATTGCCGTATAGATGACGGAAAATCACAAACAGCATGCTGTATTTTGTAAATATTTGTGTTCATATATGGATTATCAACAACAATCATGTGAGTGACATATTCTGCATGCTTTTCCCTTCATTGTGTTGTTTATTTAACTAAAATCAGTTATGATGTTTTTACTAATGCAACCCAAAATTTTTCCGAACCTGAAAAAATCTTGCCCGTTCAGGGCTAAAAAACGGACAAGCGTCTGCCCTGTAAAGGGTTAATAATGATAAAGCCGTCCAAGAAGAAAATGGATTGACGACATCAAAGACATTGTACAACCACACGGAATGACACTATCCAGTGCTGCCCACCGGGCGCTGGAATGCAAATTATTCCTCCCCACGACGCTTGACGGCAGAAGTGGAAGATGATGATGAAAATGATAAATACACCACTTTTCTTCACCAATATCACAAGAACTGCTCCTTAACACCATCAAAACACAATTAAAACATATTTTGAAGCAAATCATTTTCACACAAATTGGAAAAAGGATAATACAAGACAGATTTGTACTCATTAGAATGAGAAGCAATATATACACTATTTTCTATTTAGTTATAATTATTATTCTTTTAAATTTAATTATTTAAATACGCCTCAGCTTATTTATGATAGGCAAAGCAAACTTATGGGCACACATGTGGCCCATTAGAGCAAGCATAATTCAACATGTGCCATCATATGATGACAGACTTTCACTGTTAGTTTTGTTTTACATAATGCCCACCTGCTAAATAATTTAACTGAATAACCACTTTATTGCATGTGCTATCAGTTTTAGAATCTTTTACATCGTTCTTTAAATCAGAATAACAATAACCTAAAATTGTTTAAACTGATAATCTGGTGTAAATCGATGAGGTCGAGAACCATAGGCCTTGCCATTTCTAAAAAATTAAAAACAACCCCGTTTCACAAACTATTTTTCTCAAAAGACGCTTACTCCACTCTTCTAGTCTGATATTGTTCGAAAGGCATATCTTTTTCCGGTGTAAATTTTCATTTACCAGACACTAAAATTGTGGAAGGTATGGGAAATGAAACAAATAACGCACTGTCAACATTCAGCCAATTGATCAGCTCTTGGCAGTTTAGGGTAGTTCAATTGAAACAGTTAATCAGCTCTTGGCAGCGATCAGTTAAGGAAACTTGAGTTTATATTTCAGTGTGGCTCCACCAAGCAGGGATGAATCAGACCTGCTTACAACCAGTTTGTGATGGGAATGATCAGCACTCACACCTTATGTAATTTACTGAGCGAGACAACATCCAGGGGTTTGCCCAGAGCGCAATTTTATTGGTTCTTTTTTTTTCAAGAGACATAAATTCACAAGTATTTATCAGCACTCATAGAGGTCTTGAAAAGAAGTAGAAATCGGAGAATACACTAAGCAATATTATGAATTGTAAGCTATAGCTGTTTTAATCTGCTGCCTCTGAATGGCAGTTCTGTCTCAATGGAGCAAAAAGTTTACTGTGATACATGGTCAAAAACATAAACACTGCTGGGAAAAGTGTCATCATGAGCCAGGTTTACCATCTACCTGCCTTTCAGGCCTGAGTCAGATATGACTGAGCTTACACATGACAGTAGACGGCACTACCTGCTTTCTGTTAGCACAGAATGTTAGGTGATGCTCACCAAATCCGACTTCCACATCATGCTATCAGCTTCAGAAAGGAGGGGCACAATTGAGAAGGTACATACCTCTCCATAGCACAAAGCCTGGGCTGAATTGTAGATACTATATGTTGCCCATGCAGCATGATCCCTCTCTCGGCCTGCCTAGTTTACTCCAGAAGGAAAGGTAACAACAATACATCTGGAACAGGACAAGCTGCATAGACTGCTGGATCATGAAAGCAATGCTCTAACTGTCCGCCCCTCAGAGCTTCTATCCTAGACCAATTGCCCTGCCATTACATTTAGTATTTAGGTTTTATTTTCTTGAACCAGGATATGGCTTGTGCCCTCCCAATTGGGCTCCTTTGCCTGAAGCCATTGGCACAACTTGGGGTGTCGAGTTTGGTGAGCACCGCCCAACATTTGGCGCTAACAGAAAGCAGGTACTACAGTCTAATATCATACCGTAGCTCAGTCATATGTGACTGAGACCTGACTAACAAAAGACCTGAGGGACTTCCAGTCAAGATGGCGGTTGTGTGTTTTGAAACCGCTCTGTTTTTTCATGTAGGAGATCGATAATTTCATCTTGTGTGTGCAATTTCTGTGCTAGGATGTAAGCCAGGAGTTTCCTCTCAAGATTTTCGCCAGGTGCAGCAGAGTTTGTGCATCTGTGCGAATCAGTCCTGAGTGGTGTGTAATATTTTTGGTTTTCTTCATCATGGCAGACCAGCATTTGTGTCCCATACAAAGGGTAAAGAAACCACAGACTGGATGAGGTCCAAGGCATAAACGTCAAGGGAGATGGGCCGGAGCCAGGCATCACCGGTGAAAATGTGACCGTCTGGGCCTCAAGAACACGCGTATTCTATATTGGAACTGTGCCAGCGCAAAACAAGGCTGAATTTTGGAAAGCCTGGCAATCAGAAATGATATAGTAGCGCTTCAGGAGACGAGATTGGTGTTAATTCACTCCAAATAGCCGGCTTCAAATGTTATTAGCAACAGGCGACACATGGGAATGGCCATTCTGATTCGAGACAGCATAGTGGCTTCAGAACTGGACATGTCCAGGTGGAACAGTGACAAGATACGATTACAGGCTGTTAGAGTTCAATCCGGTCTACCATTCCTGTTGGTTAATGTTTATGCCTGTAATTCGAGTGTGGATTCCCAGAGATGACAGTGTCTGAGTGACATATTATGTCATGACAGGAATGTCATTTTCTGCGGCGATTTCAACGCTAAAGGCAGATCATGGGGTAACATTTCTTCCAACACACGGGGAGGAGCTTAAGGTGGCACTTGGAAAACAGTGACCTGGTTTGCATCAACAGTGGCTGTGTCACAAGGACAGCAAGTCGTCTAGGTGATGAGGAAGTTGTTATTGACCTGGCGCTGGTTTCTCCGTCACTCACTACAGTATGTAGATGGCACCATGGCAGCGACCATCACCCTTGCAGCATATTGATGGAGAATGGCAGAACCAGGCAGCACAAGTCAACAGTCAAGACCTTCACGTATGACAGTTCAGGGCAAGGTGTGGTGAGTAAAATAAGGTGCAACAAGCGCAGGAAGCACCATGGCAGGAAAAAAAAAGCTGGGAGCAGCCACCTTGGTGGAATTGTGAGGTGGAAAAGGCCTGGATCGATAAGCGTGGTGCTGTAAGGAAATGGCAACACGCCAAGAAGAACAGAGTTGCCCATCCTAGTCTTATCGTGCAGTTGGAAAGAGAGATGGACACAAAAGTTAACTATTTCAAAAACCTGGTTAAAGTTGTTAAAAATTAAAAGTGGGCAGAGTTGTGTCAAAGAATAAGCACAGACAAGTCACTGAAATTGTTCTGGCGACTACATACAAGCATGAATGGGGCAGTCAAGAATAAGAGTGTTCCTGAATTCTAAAGTGCTGACCTTATCTGGCAGAGGTCTGATGAGAATAAGGACAAAGCCCTTTAATGAACGCTATCTAGAGCAGAGCAATCAGACAGACGTGAGAGGCCGAAGGCGGTTACCTCAGAGCCAGATGGTATTAGGTATGACGACATCAATATGTGTACGGACAACGAGCTAGAGGAACTAACAGATTTATACAACAACAGCATAGGGAGTGCTAGCATCAAGGAAGAGTGGTTACACAGCTATCTGATTCCCTTGCCGAAGCCTGGCACAAACCACATAGAACTTCAGGGATATTGGGTAATAACCATGCAAAATACAATAGGCAAGCTGCTGGAGAAGTTAATTGCCAGGAAAATATCAAGTCAGCTAGAGAGGCAAGGTTGTTTCCCACCTACCTACAAAGAAACCTGGACCAGCGCAGGAATATTTGCCCATATCTATGAAGGTTTCCACTCAAGCATTGAAACATGTGCTACGGCGATTGATCTTGAAGATGCGTACAACAGAGTACCATTGGATTTCTTAATGTTTCAGCTTCTTGAACTCAAGATAAGTTCATTCCTTCTTAGTTGGATCACCACAGCTCTCTTCCAGCGGAAAGTAGTTTTTAGATGTGGTAGTTGGACCTCTGAACCAACAACAATATATCCGGGCCTGCCACAGGGATCACCACTATCTCCGGTGCTGTTCAACGCCTACTCTGTGAGAATTACCAGCGAGCAGATCAGAGGACCGGGGAGGACATTGTTATATACCGACGATGTGTTAGGTGTCGTCAGGTTAAGGCTAGAGATTGACTGGCTGTGGATCTACAAACAGAACTAAATTGCATAAGCACTTGGTATGTGGAATATGGGGCAGTGGTCAACCCAATGAAGGCAGCAGTGACATGGTTATCTTTGAATAACCATACTGTCAACACTCCAACACCATCTGTAAATCTGGGTTCAGAGACGGTGGAAAGAACGCAGGCAATGAACTACCTGGGGATACGTTTTGATCAAAGTCTTGCATATCATGAGCACATAGACCGGGTGATAACAAAGGCCAAGCGAGGTTTGGCTGCGATGCGGATGATGGCGGCAGCAAACTGAGCAGCGCCATTTATGTCTCCTGTACGAGGGTCTGGTCCTCTCTGTTTAAGAATATGCCATGGCAATCCTGACTATCAGCCGTAAGCGGGTGGAAAGGATGGAAAGGATACAGAATGAAGCTATGCGTATTATTTTTGGATGTACAGGAGATACAGCATGCAGGGTGATGCTCTACCTTGTTGATTTTCCAACCATTGGGAACAGAATACAAATTTGCAGAGCACATGCCTACCTCAGAGTTAACGCAAACACACAACATCCACTGCACAGTGAAATTAAGAAGGTAAGGGTAAAGGTAAAGGTTAAAAAGAGGAACGTTGTGGATGGGTCAAGCCGAAGACATTCTCCAACAGACTTGAGGACTTAGAACCTGGTGAGGAGTGGGTAAGAATGCCAACAGATTTCTGTATGTCCTTTTCAGTTTGCATCCAACTAGACAGAAAATGCAGACAAAAAAATTCGGCATGCTGTTGAGGTGGAAGTACAGGCTTTGATCTTCGAGAATTCTTTGGAGGGTGATGCTGTCATCTATACAGATGGGTTGGTCGTTCGATGAGTGAGAAGTTCATGAGCTTTTACGACTCTGGCCGGAGGGAAAATTGTGAAGGAAGATGCTGGTGCTTTTGCTTCGACCACAAGTAGCCTGACTATGGAAGTTATGGCAGTAAGTAAAGCAATAACATGGCTCGAGACACAGACATTCACTAGGGCATGTTTCCTTAGTGACTCAGTGAGCATGCTCAAGAAGATAGCGATGGGATGGGTCCGAAGAGAGTGGCTGCCATCTCTGTAGTGGTCTCGGCTGGCAAAGATTAGTTTCATTTTCGTGCCAGGACATGCGGGTGTACGAGGAAATGAGTGGGCTGACAAGCTTGCAGGTAAGGCTACTGTGGAAGGCCGATGAGCCATGGACCAGATTGACATTCTGAATGCTCTACAAGAAGTAAGATTTTTGCGAGAACCAAGTGATGACTGAATCTACAACCATGGTCAGACTGCGAGAACAGCAAATTAAAAGAGGTTTGGCCAAACAAGAACACTACACGGGAAGCCAAAGAAGATTGATAAACCAACACAGAACTGGTGTTGTTAGCCGCTACACGCTGCAGGATTTGCTGAGGAGAGGATCCAAGCACTTATGGACTGAATGGTTCGACGTGCAGTGAGGATGATCTGTCGACTGTCTAACTAACTAACTAACAAAAATTAGCAGGAAAGTTGTTAAATCATGCATTTTAGATTGACAACATTGAGAAATATTTTCAGATGTAAGGGATAATGCACAGAGAAACAAACATCCATAAAAGATCAGGGAATTATAATTAGAAATGGATAGGTTGGGCTAGTTCAAAGTCAGATAAATAAGTGTTGAAATAGAGTATATGTGGTAGATCACTTTTTAGAATTAGAATAGGAAACATTTGAACTATATAAGGTTGTAGATTATTGGAAGTTTTCAAATAGAATCAAATATAGGGTAATTTTATCAGAAAAAGCCATACAATTCGTTCATTTGTTAAAACTACATTTACAACTTTGTATTTGATCTATGAAATGCCTGATTTGTATTTACTGTTTATGTGTGTTTCAGGCACACAGATCTATTCTGAAAATTGTCCTTCCTCTCCGATGCAAGAACATTCACAATTGGAAAAGATTTGTGGTCAAATGATTGTCAAACAGGAACCATCAGATGAATTGTATGAGGCCAGTAGTCCCAGCTTTGGTCAAATGGAAGACATGGCATGTTGTAGCAGTGATCATGATGAAATGGCAAGACACAATATCACAGAATCAGAAATGACTCCGATTAGTTGTGAGGCAATACTAAAGCATGAGAATTGTAGTGAAATTTTGGAGAATGTTTCATCCATGACTGGAATCAGCACTACTCCATCTTTGACCGATAAAAATTGGAAATTACGAATTAATATGGGAATAAAAACAGGAGACAAATCACACATGTCTGATGTCTATGAAACAAATATAAGTGTAAACAGCTATTTAAACAGACACGAGAGAACACATACAGAAGAAACACTTTATGGGTGTGAAGTTTTTGGTGCATCTTTTACTCAAGCTGACAATCTGAATATACACAAGAGAGTACATGCGGGAGGTAAACCATACAAATGTGACATTTGTGGTTCATTGTTTACTTCATGCAGCGATCTGAATAAACACACAAGAACACATACAGGAGAGAAACCTTACACATGCGATGATTGTGGTGCATCTTTTACCCAACTGTGCAATCTTAATCGACATAAGAGATCACACACACAAGAAAAACCTTACAAGTGTGATGATTGTGGTGGGTCCTTTGCTTCAATTAGCAATCTCAAGACACACAAAAGAATTCATACAGGAGAGAAATACACTTGTGATGATTGTGGTGCAGCATTCACTCAAAATGGAAATCTGAAGATACATAAGAGAACGCATACAGGAGAGAAACCTTACAAGTGTGATGATTGTGGTGTATCATTTACTTCAGCTGGCAATCTGCAAACACACAAGAGAACACATACAGGAGAGAAACCTTTCAAATGTGATGATTGTGGTGCAACATTTATTAAAACTGCCAACCTAACCCTGCATAAGAGAACACATACAGGAGAAAAACCTTACAAGTGTGATGTTTGTGGTGCATCTTTTACTTCATCTAGTGATGTGAATAAACACAAGAGAACACATACAGGAGAGAGACCTTACAGGTGTGATGTTTGTGGTGCATCTTTTGGTTCAGCTTTCTGTCTGAAGACACACAAGAGAACACATACAGGTGAGAGACCTTACACATGTGATGTTTGCGGTGCTTCTTTTAGTCAAAAGGACAAGATGAAGATACACAAAAGAATACATACAGGAGAAAAACCTTACAAGTGTGATTATTGTGGTTTATCATTTATTGATTCTGGTAGCTTGAAAATGCACAAGAGAACACATACAGGAGAGAAACCTTACAAGTGTGATATTTGTGGTGCCTCTTTTACTTCATCTGGCAATATGAATAAGCACAGGAGAACACATAAAGGATAGAACACATAATGGAGAGAACACATACAGGAGAGAAACCTTAGAAATGTCATGATTATGGTGCAGCTTTTACTTCACATTGCAAAATGAGTAAACATAAGAGAATACACACAGGAGAGAATACACACAGGAGAGAATACACACAGGAGAGAATACACACAGGAGAGAAATCTTAGAAACTGATCATTGTTTTGGAACTTGTTCTTCAACTGGCAATCTGATGACACTGTCCTGTAGGTCATGGAATGCACTGGGCTTGGTCTGGTGGAGATACTGGAAGGACAGTACTTTAAATAATTGATGGCAGCAATACAGGGCTAGCTGTGACAATAGATTTTATTGGTGACTTGTGCCAAATTAAAAAAGACATTAAATTATTTCACAGCTTATACCGGACACTAAGTACAAACTGTTGTGACTTTGTCACTCTGTCCAATGACATGACAATGTAGGGAGTTTAGTCTGGACAAGTAGTGGCTGTGATTTGTTTTAAAATAATGCATCATTCCCTAGCTGCCTGTCATGATTTAACTCTATTGCCACCAAGTAATCTTGTCGGTAACACATGGTGGATGTGAATGTATAAGAAATAACTAAGAACAGTTCCAGTTATTACAAATGACAAGACTGTCCATGCTGAATCTGTCACTGGTTGAATACCTTTCAATTCTGCCAATGAATGGACAGTACTTATTCACAGACAACGTATACACAGAAGCAATTCTTCCTCACTGATACACAAATGCAACAGTTCGGTAACCAAACCATGAATTGAGTGTTCCAAGGAATACACCACGATTTACAATAATCGACAAGACATGCTTACTTGCTCAGGATAAAATATGTTGCTGCAAAACACATATTTGCTTTTACCATCATCATACAAGAATCTGGAGCTGAAATCAGCTAATGGGCGGATTGATATCTTGACACATTTCTGGGCCCAGTATTGGCATCTTATGTCAGTAACTAGCATTACTACACCTTCCAGATGTTTCTGCTGAACAACACTCATACATTCTATCTATTTTGTGACATCAGCCCCACGTAAAATTTATGCTGACTGTGGTGTTTGTCCATCAAGAATGATGATGACCGTTCATTTCATCCAGGGGGCTCAAAGTTTGGAGCCGTGAGTTCTAAGATGGCTGGTAAGGCCTATTTTGGCCCGAAATGTTCTTGACTGTAAAAATTGAATATCATCACTATCATCTATTATAACTCACAGACTGTCGCAGTCTTTAAATTGGAGTAATTTCTGTTACAGTTTACGTAATTCAATGAACTGACTTCAAATAATGTTCTCATGGGTGTATTATCAATCTTTTATCTCATCTTTTAACCTGTCTGTGATCGTACTTATGCACAATTGTCAGTCACATGCTTTTTATGGTTCCATCACTGTTTTAGATATGTAAACATCAATTCATGTGTGACATTGCATACTAGTAAAAGTACATACAATCTGGTCTTTATGTGTTCATTCAAAATAACTGACTATTGTACATGCTGATCAAATCTCATATGTCACCTTGTGACCTGAATATGATACACCATCGGCATCAACAGGTTGGCGCTCTACTTGTCTCCCAGAGAATAGCCAATTTTTTTGTGTAACACTGTCTTATATAAGCCTACAGCCATACAGTTAAGATAATCATTGTAGGCATGGAACCTCATCTAGGTTTTATAAGTATATGTTTAGAGCACGCCTTCTGATTACCAATAACTTGATGCTCCATGAACAAGCTTCCGAATATTGCAGCTGGAAGTCTCAGATGTATAGATATCATTCAAAAGTCCTGCTTCACATATCTCACTTAGATGTACGTGTCCGGACATGCCAGAGCAAACAGTAATAAATGTGCAAACCATCTATCAAATAATCCCTAAATATAACAAACGTCTTAAAAGTCGAAAGGATCAACTTCATTGCACCAGGTTTTATCCCATATTGCTCAGTCTCTTTTCACAAGGCAAGCTGCCAAAAGCATTGCACACAGCACAAACTCTGTAGTTCCAATGACGACCCCCAGGAATCTCTGAGAAAACATGCACTCGTGAACCGAAAGATGTAGCCCGGAATCGAACCTACAATCTTTGGAGCGAGAGGCAGACGGCTTGACCACATTGCTACGGAGACTCTTCAATCCCTATATATAAGTGGGAGGAAGCTAGATAGGGCTGGTGCAGTCCATACAGTATGGACTGTGCTGTCGGATATTGACCAGATTCTGACTGACCCAACTACGCAAACTGGGAGTGAAGTCTGGTCAATGACGACGTTGATGCCGTCTTCAAGGTCAAGCGAGGAGATATAACCAACTCCCAGGTCAGCATGGCTGAACGGATAAGAGAGCTCGTTCTTAAACATCCGGTGTGTTGATGCCGAGGTAGCAGGCTCAACCCCTACACCGGTCAGTTGGACTAAATTATTGACTTCTCATCCTTCACTTGGGGACGTAAAATACAAGTGCATCTGAAGTTGGAGTGGGGTCGTCTGAAGGCGAGGGATACAGATAATAGGAAAAACTTATCACTGTGCAACAATCAGTCCAGTACACATGTGTGGGCTACGCTTGAGTTCAAAGCGAGTGAATGCACATACACACACACACACACACACACACACAAAACCATGCATGAGATCAGTGAGCAGAAATATTTTGGGATGGCTGCAGCGTTGGAAGACTGAGCACACTTGGTCATGGCCAATGTGCAGTGACATCGTTTAACGTAACATAACATATCTTAAACCGCATGCAAATTAACATCGACAAAACCAAATACATGCTAATAACGACCAGACAAAAACTACAGACACTAGCCATAACTGGAGCACCGCTCGAACTCTGCATGGGCATGTTACCTATAGTTAATGTAAATGAACATAAAACACTAGGTCTTTTAATTGACAGCCATCTGAGCTGGAGCTCTCATGTTCACGTTCTTACCAAGAAAATAGCACAAAAAGTTTACCAACTTGCTAAAATTCAGCACTTCCTGGACGAAAGCACACGAAAAATATTCTATACATGCTATATCCAATCACATCTTGATTACTGTTCCACAGTTTGGGATGGTTGCCCTAAATCTAATTTAAAACGACTATGTTCTCTACAAAACCGCGCTATTCGTCTGGTTTCTGGCATAAAGCACGTTGAAAGTAATAATTTGTACAGTCATCTAAGACTTCTACCACTTCAAAAGCGCTTCCTTTTCAACAAAGCCAAATTAGTGAATAAAATTATATCTCAAAATACCCCAGAGTATCTTCTGCCGCTGATTCAATCTAATGCAATGAACAGCAAGCGCCTAAATTTGTTACATGTCTCAAAGCCTAGATTGGACCTATACAAAACATGTTTCGCCTATTCTGGTGCTCACTTATGGAATGATCTGCCTCCAGATCTGAAAACTCCAATGAGTCCCTACACATTTAACTGAAAACTCTTTCAATACCTAATCCATACCGACTATATGCCACCATAATTCATTTACTGGTATAATTGTTCATTATAATTGTTTAACTATAATCGTTCACTATATATGTGTGTGCGTGTGGGAGCGAGAGAGAGAAAGAGAAAGTGGGTGTCAAGAGTGAGAGAGTGAATGTGTGTGTGCGCACGTGCATGCGTGTGTGTGGAGAGTGATTGAGCGAGAAATGGTGGGGGAATGTGTCAGTGCATGCATTCGTATGTGTATGTGTGAGAATGAGTGAGGGAGTGTGTGCGTGCGTTCATGCGTATGTGCATGTGTGAGAGAGAGTGAGTGTGTGTGTGAAGGATTGTGTGTGAGAGAGTGAGACAATGGGAGAGTTGATGTGTTAGTGTGTGTGTGCGCATGCGTGAGTGTGTATATGAAATAATACAGAGAGAGAGCTGAGCAGATGCATGTTATGTAACACGCGAATCCATATGTTTGTGTATTCTCATCTGTCATATTATCAGTTAAATACCATTTGATTTTATCATGCATAACATAAACTCATGTTCATTACTGTAGTTTGAGTGAGAGAGTCAGTGAGTGTGAATGAGAGACAGAATGAGTGAGCGTGAGAGTGTGTATGTGTGTGTGGGAGCATCACTATTTTTACGTCACATACTTTTTATGTACACATTTTTCTCCATGTTTAACATTTTTATGAGACTGCTCATGACAATTGTCAGTGTATGTGTGTGAGTAAAGTGTGGGAGTTTGTTCATACTAGTTTCAATGCTAACGTGAGACATTTTGTATGTGTCTAAATGTGAGGAGGTGTGAGTGTGTGTAGAGGGTGAGTGTGGAGATGTGTGGGTGGGGGTATCCGTTTGGATGGGTTGGGGTGTGTGGGTTTTGGTGGGTAGTGATATTTGTGGGATGTGTGGATGGATGTGTGGGGGTGAAAGTAGGGGTGTGGGAATGGGTGTGGGGATGTGTGTATGGGTGGAGGATATGTGCATGGGACGGGTGCGGGGGATGTGTGTTTAAGTGGGTGGAGATGTGTGGATGGTTTGAGGAAGTATGTGTGAGTGGCGAGGTTGTGTGGGTAGGGGATTGTGTTGGGTGGATTGGGAATGCAAGGGCGGGTGGGGAGAAGTGTATGGTATGTGGGTTTGAGATATGTGTGCGTTGTGTTGGTGGGGGTATGTTTGTGGTGGTATAGGTGAGGATATGTGTGTGGGTGGGGGATGTGTGTGATGGGTGGGGTATATGTGTGGGTGAGTAGGGGATGTGTGATGGTTGGGGGAAGTATGTGTGGGTGGTGGGGGTGTGTAGGTGGGAGATGTGTGCGTGGATGGGGAATGTGTTGGTGGGGGTGTGTGAGTGGCTTAGGGATGTGTAGTTGGGTGAGGGATGTGTATGTGTCGGGGTGGGATGCGCGAGTGGGTGGAGGATGTGTGTGGGTAGGGGTATTGTGATCGAGAGATGTTTTGTTGGGGGTGGGTGGGGGTGTGTAGGTGCGTATTGGAGGATGTGTGCGTGAGTGAGTGTGTGTTGGTGGACGGGTAAGGAATGCGTGTGTGGGTGGGGAGAGGTGTGTCGTGTGTTGGTTGGGGATATTGTGTGGGTGAGGTATGTGTGTGGGTGGGGGTATGTGGGGTGGATGGGTAAGGGTATCTGTGTGGGTGGGAATATTGTGTGGTATGTGTGTGGGGGATATGTGGTGGGATGTGGATGTGGGATGTGTTGGTGAGGGATATGTGTGTGTGCGGTGCGTGGGTTGGGAATATTGCGTGGTAGGGGATGTATGTGATGTGAGGGTGGAGGATTGTGTGGTGGGGGATTGGGTTAAGGCATGTGTGGGTGGGTGGAGGATGTGTGTGTGAGTGGATTGGGGATGTATGGGTGGTTAGGGAGATGTGTGTGTGTGGGGGGGGGGGGGGGTAGGGAGGTGTCAGTTGGTGAGGATGTGTGTGTATGGCTTGGGGATGTGTGGGTTGGTGGGGGATTGTGTGCATGGGTGGGGAATATGTGGTCGATGGAGATGTGGCTGGGGGGGATGGGTGGTTTGAGGTGTGGGTGGGGAGAGGATGCATGGGTTAGGATGTGTATGTGGGTGGACGTGGGATGTGTGGGTTGGTGGGGGAATGTTTGTGGGTGGCGAGTGTGTTTTGGTTGGGGGAACAGGTGAGGGCAGTGTGTGTGGGTGGAGGGTGTGCGGGAGGGAGATGGAAGGGCCGAATGTAAGACGGGCCTGCGCGCCCAATTTGTGACCCTAATAAAGTTGATTTGATTTGATTTTAGCATAACAAGCTGTATTCCTTGTTCCTGTGTTCAGGGTATCCCACCAATATTTAGTTTTTGGGTTCACTTCTATTATGAAGGGGTTATGGATGCAGTTCATAATCCCACATACCGCATCCAAAACACAGCTGCTGGCAATTTAGCAGCAGACCGTCTTGCGTTGGTTTTTTACGAAATGGTATGGGTGCCGGTCATTCAGAAAGCAATGGTAAACTACTGAACTTGCCAAGAGATCACAAACAGCATAAAATGCTGGGGTTGACTGTGACATCCTGTAAAAGGATATGCAACTAACTTTTTTTTTAAAACTCTTATTACATCGCTTAGGACCTCTAATGAGCGGGTATCTTTCAGTTTTATATGCAAATCACTAAGGTTTACAAACAGTAGAAACAGTAGATTGTTGTGATGTTTATAATTTATTGCATGCCCACTTTGTATCTCACTTCAAAATGTAATTCATGTCGTGTAATACTTTGTAAGAATTTAATGATTATATTGTCATATACACAGCTTTTGTAGTATTTTAATGTCAATTTTAATAATAATTTTTTTAAAGTTCAAAATGTAACGAACATGAACTCTACATATGCAATACAAAAATGTCATGAAAAAATAGATATCAAACAACTTCAGCCACGAAGAATGGTTATCGGTATGTCAAATTTTCATCTGGAGTAATACCTTGTCTGAATATTATAAGATGACGAAAGTGTGTTTGAAAATAACTGTTATTTCCGCATATCACTTGAGAGTGGGTGAATAAACTATATAACATGTAAAATGCGTCTTATGACATGTATGCAGTGTTGACACATTTGTTCTAGATACCAACTAAAAACATACTCTGATATGACTTATCAATTTTACATTTCTTTTTTGTACCAAGGTATAATATATAATTTATTTGTATCATTTGATATGATGAAGTATACACTAGCAGTTTCTTGTAGAATTCATGGTCGTTAAAATACTGTACTGTATAGGTATTGTTAGTTATTATGCCAGCTCAAAACACACAATTGTCTGATTGTTGTGTAGAATGATTGTCAGATTGTTGTGTTACTGATTGTCAGTTTGTTGTGTAGAATGATTGTCATATTGTTGTGTAGAATGATTGTCAGATTGTTCTATAGACTGATTGTCAGATTGTTGAGTAGAATGATTTCAGATTATTGTGTTGAATGATTGTCAGGTTGTTGTGTGGGGAACTATGTAACTTGATGTTTGACTGACTGATTAGATTGCGGTGGTGTGTATGTTTGTGTTTCTTCATGGTTATGATTTTCAGATGCTTGCTTGCTTGCTTGTGTTCGTTGGCTTGAGCTCCAACGCAAAGTCCTGTATGTCGGATGAAGGCATCCAGTTGTCCAACATCAGTGTGATGTCATACAGGACCTGAGTTTTGCGTGAGTATCCGTTGTCCCATGTCTGGCTTATTGGTGTGCAGACTGGTGGTTCCTCGCCGTACAGGCAGACACTCTCCTGACTTCGGAGGAATCGGCGATCCTACTGACTTTAGCCAGGACCCCGAAGGGACCTGTTGCCCAGGACGCTCGACGAGGACGCGTCAATAGGTCTTGGCCAGTATATAACCCGGCATGGTGCCTTGGAAACACCTCTGCGTCCCATGATTTTCAGATAATCAAGAGTAAATACACATACACAATCATAACTTTACAGTGTGGATTAACAGAATACATCCATGATATTCAGTACATTTGGCTGCATGAAGAGAGCTGACATTTTGCCTTAACTTTACAGCTAATCTGCATATCTCCTGTGCAGAAGTTCCTTACTTGTAGCATGTGTTCACTGTTTACTGGTAGCATGTGTTCACTATTTACCGGTAGCATGTGTTCACTATTTACCGGTAGCATGTGTTCACTATTTACCGGTAGCATGTGTTCACTATTTACCGGTAGCATATGTTCACTATTTACCTGTAGCATGTGTTCACTGTTTACTGGTAGCATTTGTTTTTTGGCTTCAGTTCTAACTTTCACATAACCATGCCAACTTCCTTTCCAGTCTCCAACTATTTCAATTCCATGGCCGTTCATTCTTGTTGTATTTCTGCTTGAGTTGATATTCTTTTTCTTCTATCACATGTTAGCTTTTCCCCATTTCCTTGGCTAATTCTTTTTCTTTCATAGAAGATTGGGCTGCTAATGTTTCCCTTTCAACTTGGGCAGCTGCTTCATTTATATTTATCATCATCATCATGTGCCATGCCGATAAGCGTAGGCAGTCATGTTTCGCCATCTCACTATATCACCAGAGTTGCGGATCAACTCAGTCTCGACCCTACCACGTGGCCTAGCCATCCAGGTATTTACTTCTCTGCCTCCCCCTTGGTCTCTTCCCCTCGATCTTGCCAGTTATCACAAAGTTCTCTAATTTATTTCTTCTCATAATTTATGTTTAAAGAGACAAACAGCATTCTTTGGTCATGTGATGAGAAGAGTGGCAGAACATCGTGACAACTGGAAAGATCGAGGTGAAGAGAGGCAGATCAAGAGAAATGATGCTGGATAGATTGAGACGGTGGCATGGAGGAGTATCATCAGCAGAGTTGATCCAGAATACCAAAGATCGAGATCTGTGGAGAGCCATGAACACCTACGCCAGCTGGCAGTTGCACTTGATGATAATGATGTTGGGAAGGGGGGGGGGTTTAGGTGATAAGATCAGCTTCACTGCACTGGGTTGTAATCCAATATGGATCTCTACAAGGTGGCCCGCTGTAAACATCATACCTTGAAAGATGACACCCGGGAATTTTTGGGAGAATTGCATTTGAGAACCTAATGATGAAATCAGAAATAATTCTACAACCTTTGGAGGCGGCTTAATCATTTCACCACGGAGACCCCATAGTTTCATAAGTCACATTTTCAAGTCCTATTGTTTTTTGTTTTTTTATTTCACATGCATTAGTTTGCTGCACTCATTGTTCATAGTTTTAATGTTTTTTTTTCTCTCAATGCCTGAAGATCTATACCTGCCAGGTACAGTTCCTTGCCAATAGTAATGAAATCTGGTGATGTTATTCAGATGGTGTGTGATGTGTGGTTACTGACAATGTGTGATTAAACCATATATGTTTTAGTAATTAATAGTTTAATTTTCTGGTGTAGGTTAGAAATCTGAACCTGGTTAATGTGTGTTTGATTTCAACTGCTGGAAGATAATAACAACAGAATAAAATATAGTAATATTGAAAAATAATGTGTCCTTTTTCTTCTTTTATGTTTTTGTCTTGTCTGGTTGTTTGTGTGTGTGTTTACAGCAGATCTATGATACTTGACCTTTTAGCTAACACTTCTAATTTCTTCCCGGCATTTGTTATCTGAACTAGCCTTTCTGTATTTTCATATTAAGCTCCATGGCAACACGTACATATTATTTACCCTTCCGTCAAAGTGTGGTGCTCCAAAAGAAACATGCATACAAGTCGCCCTCAAGGGAAGACAGGAGAAGATCTTGGGCACTTCCCACTATCCAAGGAGGTTTTCATAAATGCATAACTGACATATATACTCTGATACTGGAATCACCAAACTTATCGTCAGGTCCAAAACTTCTGCCAATTAGGTTCAGACCCACAATGGACATTTAAATTTGTCGTTCAAGGTCGTATAGCAGAAGTCTTGTATGGGGTTCCGTAGAACCAGCACAGCGCCCACTGGGATATGACGTTAGATACAAGGTATCCCAATGTGCAGCACCACGACCTTGACTTTTCCATGTCTCGTTGGCGAAATCACCACGAAACACGTGTCCAACATGTGCGTCAAGTGCACACTTGTTGACAGAAAAAGGAATGAGGCGTCCGGCCAGTGCTCTATCGGAACACCTTCGGTGAAATATACACCAGGCACCAAACATGTTATAACAAAAATTTTGTCTGAATATCTATGAAGGGGTTTTCTTTTGTCATATGATGAGAAGAGAGACATTGGAGAACATTGTGACAAATGGGAAGATCAAGGTGAAGAGGGGCAGAGCAGACCAACAAGAGAAATGATGCTGGATGGACTGAGATGGTGGCATCTAGGAACATCATCAACAGAGTTGATCCAGAACACCAGAGACTGAAGTCTATTGAGAGACATGAACTCCTATGCCAGCTGACATGGTGCGTGATGATGATGATCTATGAAGGCGGGCACGTTGGTCTAGTGGCTAGGGAACTAGATTGACGATGTCATGAATGCTGTCGGAAGAAGATTGGCCGTCCGTCAACAGTGGGAAAGCCTGGCCAGCCATTGCTCCTTGTTCTCAGGCCTACAAAATGTCTGTGGGAAAGCCTGGCCAGCCATTGCTCAGTGTTCTCAGGCCTACAAAATGTCTGTGGGAAAGCCTGGCCAGCCATTGCTCCGTGTTCTCAGGCCTACAAAATGTTTGTGGGAAAGCCTGGCCAGCCATTGCTCCGTGTTCTCAGGCCTACAAAATGTCTGTGGGAAAGCCTGGCCAGCCATTGCTCCGTGTTCTCAAAGCATTTCATTGGGAAGAATCCACCTGAATGTCATACAGGAGATGATGCCATACTCTACTTATATTGTTTATAAGTAAATGCTCATTGCATTTAGCGTTGGAGTTAAGACACTTAATGTGTGAGGTCTTTTTTTTTTTTTAATGGAAGGATAACTAGGGAAAATAATTATGTACAAATGGGAATGGTGAACATGGTTATCAAATTCCGAGTCGATCAAGGTATTACTCAACCTGGAGTCCATGGGTGACAGGCATGGACGAAGATGACACTGCTTATCTGGTAGTCTAAACCTTGGGCGCCCTGTAGTGGAGGATTGGAAGGAGAGGAACCAGCTATGGGGTTGACAAATGTTGGGGGGACACTAAAACCCTCTCTCTCCCCCCCCCCCCCTGTTTAATTTCCCTGAGGTCAAAATTCCCGTTTATTTTCCTTTGGGGGGAGGGGGGTTTCTTTTTATAACCTTCCATTTCTAATGATCATATAGATGTATTGATGATATCAGGAGATATATGTTTTGATACTGGAATTTCAGGTAGTGGTTAGATCCATCCAGATCCAGATATGACTCTTGATTGGGGAGGGGGTGGGGGACCTATAGAGAGATGAAGAAGACTATTCTGAAAGAAAGTACCACCTAAAGTTTCATCTAACCACTTAGGTAAACCTGTATCGCCATAAATAAAACAGGGGACCTTTACTTGGACCTGTGATTTGAGAGGCTAATCGACTATTATCCTACCTGGACCAGATCAACACTCACTCTGAGAACGCAATATATTTATTTTCACTGAACATTTTTTTTTTCACAAATGGGTTCCATAGACTCTGGAGTAGATAGATTACGACAAGTCTTTATACTTAATATAACTCAACTGAGAAATATATAATTTAACCCACTGGGGAATTTAGATTTATGTTGGTGTTTTTTTTATTTTTTAAAGTGAATGTTTGGGGCATTAATGTATTTTATATATCATGCCTTTGGAATGGATTATTATTTTTTGGTAACAGAATGACCAATACCCCAATTTGTTGTGTTTATTAAGTATAGAAGCGATTTCATTTCCACTCTTGAGTGTTACAAGAATTCCTTGAGTGTTTACGTTATTGTTGTTATTAATTAATATACCCTAGATATTAAATATTTGGCTGAGAGCAGAGGGGCAAGGAAATTCCACAAGAATATTAATTTTATTATTATTGTTCGAGGAACTATTTTCCTTGTTCACCTTGGGGACTTCCTTGGCTCTCCTGGACTCTATTTACGGACTCAAGCGTTTGAGCCAGGGAAGGCTATTAAAATTATAACAAATATAACGGGCCAGGATCACACTAAGAAAGAGGAACTTTAGTTGTCCTCTGACTCTTTGAGATTTTCCCTAAATATCCAACAGGAAGGCAAGACAGGCGATATTGGAGACGTTACATTTAGTATTACTATTGTGATTATGGTGGACAAAACAAATTAGTTGCATATCCTTTACAGGACTTAGCAGTCAACTCTAGCAGTTTTGGCTATTTGTGAGTCCTGGGCGTTCAAAACCCCTTATGGTGGAAAAATAAAAAAGTTAGTTGCATATCTTTTACATGACGTCGCAGTCAACACCATCATTTTGTGCTGTTGTGATCTCTTGGCAAGTTTACGTTCAGTAGTTTGCCATTGTTTCTGAACGACCGGAACCCGTACCAATTCGTAAAATAAATCAACGCAAGGCGGTCTGCTGCCAAATCGCAGCTGTAGTTCGAAAGCGGGTATGCGGGATGACGAAGTGCGTCCGTAACACCTTCGCCACAGAGCCGGCGAGGTGGAAAAGGAGAATGATAATGTAATGATGACATTGTTTTGCCTTAACTTCTTGGAAAATCAATCAACTCTGGCCACACAAAAATGGCTAAATTAGCAACCCTTCCTTAACTTCCGCTGTAGTGAAATATGGCAGCTGGTTGTATTTGAATGTTGTTCTACATTATTTTCTCGGATTGATTATATTGATAAAGCGAACCTAACCTAAAGGTTGGTAGTTTAGTAATTTTTGATTAAAAGCAAGATTTCATTCATCATCATCAGGTTCCACTTATGTTATGCCGTCAAGCGTCTTGGGGAGGAATAATTTCCTTGACGGCTTGACAAGACGAATCCAACGACTAGCATTAGCAATTCTGGTCAATATTTAAAAATTGGGTTTTTACTTATGAAATCATACCATTTAGATACAGCTTGACAAGACGAATCCAACGGTATCTCAACGAAGAGTCTACGTTAATTCTAAGTGGAGTTATGAATTTTTCGGTGACGTAATTTAATACCAGGAAGTGTAGTGATAACCTAAGAGATAAGGGAGATTTTATCGCGGCTCATTAAATTGGAAGCTGAGAAATTCTGCCCTCTATTACTGTGGCGTGTTTATTTTTAAATGGACAACGTAGTGCCATATATTATTGCGGGGCAGTGAGGCCTAACTTGACGTATTATTTATTTTTCTATAGGATATGCCGTGACCTAATTAACAATTTAAAATGGCCGCCAATTGTGTATTATATTGCATTCTATTACTGTGGCTTGTTTAGTTTTAAACAGACAACGTAGTGCCATATATCTTCTTCTTCTACGTTCATCCGGAGTTTGTTTTGTGTGGATGTGACTGCGTTGTGCCTGTTTACAGCAGAGCTGCGTTCTTGTTCCGTTAGGCCGACTTCTGCGGGCATTTGTTGACCGGGTTAACCTTCCCGGGGGTTTCTTAGGACGTTTGACTCTCACTGTTGTGGTGTTATCTCCCATCCTAGCTGCCCCATACAGAACAGCCAAAGACATCCTGGTCAGCCCTCAAGGGAAGACAGGGGCAGACCATGGGCATTCCCCGCCATCCAAGGAGGCTTCCATAATTGCAGAGCCGACACATAGCTCTGGTACTGGGCTCACCCAAGGAATCGTCACGTCCTGCACATGGCTGCTTAGCCTCACTTCCGTATATTGGGCCTTCCATTCACCATAGGCTGTTCTTCCGGAAACCAGAAGAATGCAGTGTGCAGTTGACATCCACACAGTGAGCTTTCGATTCGGACTTTCCGCGTAATGGATTTGCTATCCGAGCAATATTCCATTTCGTGCCACTAGGACACTTTTTCCACCTTTTATGAAGCCCACACAGTGAGCTTTCGATTCGGACTTTCAACGTAATGGATTTGCTATCCAAGCAATATTCCATTTCGTGCCACTAGGACACTTTTTCCACCTTTTATGAAGCCCACACAGTGAGCTTTTGATTCAGACTTTCCATGTAATGGATTTGCTATCCAAGCAATATTCCATTTCATGCTTCTGGGAGGCTTTTGTAACCGACATACCTGTGGTATGAAGTGTGGCAGTCTGAATACTTCTTCATACACCTTTAAATGTCAACCTGTATATAGTTAAAGTAAGCTGCGGTCAACATGAGCTTGTTGATATCTCCATAGAGCTTGTCCTCAAATGAAGCAGATGTGGGCCAAAATATCTTTCTCTGTTCTGCATATATTGGGCAATCCTGCAGCAAATGTTTTGCTGTCATTTTTCCAGTTTGACAATTACATTCATCGGTATCTCCTATCTTTAGTTTATTGAACAAGTTGTATTTCAGCCTGTTATGTCCTGTGCGGATTCTGAAGATTGCTACTTGTTCTCTTCGGTCGAGTTTGTAATCTGCATCATCCTTCTGGTGGCCTGGATGCTCTGATTCCCATTTGGTTCTATAGGTGCTTTTTATCAACCTCTTTGCCTCATTATAGGTTATGTCTATGTCAGGCTGTGGTAGTCGTCCGCCCTCTTTTGCCAGTCTGTCAGCCTCTTCATTTCCAGGTATACTGCAATGTGATGGGATCCACTGTATTACAACTTTTTTGGATCTCTGGCATAGACCATGGAGTGCTGCTCTTAGGTCAGCTATTTCTGTGATGTTATTGCTCTTCAGTATTGAGACAGCTGACTTTGCATCTGTGAAGATAGCTATTTGCTTCTCTTTATTTTCCTCCATCAAGAGCATTTCTGCTGCAGTTTTCAGAGCCTCTACCTCCGCTTTGAAGTTACTTGAAAACTTTCCAGTTGCGACTGAATGTGTTTTTTTCACTCCATTTTTTAAATTTAGGAGAATTCCTCCTCCTCCATTCTCTATTGAATTTTTGGCTGATCCATCTGTATATGCATGGGTCCAATTGCTGCTTGGGTAATGTTCTATTATGTAGTTTAGGGTTATTTCTCTTCTTTCGGTTTCATGCTGAGTGTTCTTTTTCTCAATACCAGGAATGTGTTCTATCGTCTCAGGCAGTTGCTGCTGTCTCCAAGCTGGGAACTTGTGTGCATTGTAAATGGGTTTGACTGTTGATATGTTAAGTATAGGATCTGCCCTAATCTTTCGTTTTGCAGTTTCTACAAAGTTGCTACGCTTCAGTCTTCCCTTTCCAAAACCACTAAACCTGTTATACATAGGGTGGTCTGTCAATCTTCTAAATTTTTCTGCTTGTTGCTGGGCTCTGCTATCTCTTCTATCCTCCATTGGTTGTAAACAAGTGATCTTTTCTAGTTCATTAATAGGCGTTGTCTTCAGGCTTCCAGTTATGATTCGCATTCCTTGATTTTGGACTCTACTTATTTTGTTAAAGTTTGACTTAGCTGCTGTTGCCCAAGCTGCAATGCCATATTCCAGTACTGGCCTCACCCGTCCAGTATATAACTTCTTGAGAACTTTCTCATCTGCTCCCCACTGTTGTACCAGCAAGCTATTTCATGATTGCCATTCTTTGCCTTGCTCTTGTTCGATTTTTCCCAACCTGTGTTTTCCATGTCAGGCGACGATCAAAGGTGACTCCTAGATAGTTTGGATTTTCTTCATGGCGCAATAGTTTTCCATTCAATACCAGCTTAGGTTGCTGAGTTTTATTTGAGAGGGAGAACACTGTGCATGTTGTTTTCTCCTCACTTATCTTCACTAGCCATGATTTTGACCAGTCCTCTAGCGCAAATAGGGCTTGCTGTACTAATATATTCTTCAGATGTTCATGTGGTTAGGTCATCTGCAAAGGATGATGTGTGTACTCTGGCTGGAAAATTTTCCGTGATGTCGTTTATATATGCTAGGAATAATGTTGGTGAAAGAACTCCTCCTTGGGGGACACCAACAGCATCATTTTGCTTGTTTGTCCTTGTAGTTTTGTCCTGGCAGTTCTGTTCTCAAGGTAGTGGCTGATCCATTTGTACATTTTCCCACAAACATGCATTTTTTGCAGTTTTACTTTCAGTCCTTCCTTCCATACTTTATCAAATGCTTTTTCTAAATCTATCCAGACTGCTAGTGTGTGCTTTTTATCTTGGAAGGCATCCTCTATTTCCTGAGCTATATAGGTTATTTGATCTTCAGTGGATCTGTACTTTCTGAATCCTGCTTGGTGTGGTGTTAAGAGATGGTTTTCTTCCAGATGCCATGTTAGCCTGCCATTGATAATGTGTTCCATTAATATTCCTACGCAGCTAAGTAGACTGATAGGTCGATAGCCATTTGGTTCTTCCAGGTCTTTTCCTTTCTTTGGGACTGGTATTAGTATAGCTTCCTTCCATGCCTGTTGGACTATTCCCCTCTTCCAGCTGTAATTTAGGACTGCTAGTAGTTTCTTTTTTGCCTTAGTGCCTAGTCCTATTAGCATTTCATTTGTGATTCCATCCTTTCCTGGTGATTTCTTCTTTTTTAGGGTATTCATTGCCTGTTCCATTTCTTCCATTGTTAGATTTGCCATCATATATTCTGCTGCTGTCTCTGTATTACTATGATGTATCTGTTTATCTTTGATTGCTTTCTTCTGTTCGGTTGTAATATCAATGTGGTTTGCACTGGCATAGTGTTCCATTTGTGCATTTGCAGCCTTTTTTCCTGTAAGCAAGGCATTTCCTTGTTTAATTGTTATTTGTTTGTTTCTAGGTCCTTCATTGTTCATGGCTTTCACTAGTTTCCATAGTTTGTTTCCATCCCTGTCAAAATTCAGGTTTTCTGTTTTTTCCCTCCAACAATCTCTTGTTGCTTGATTTACTGTTCTTTTATATTTTGCTGAGATGGCTTTCAGAGAGATGTTCGCTTCAGTTGTTTGTTCTCTCTCTGCTGTCTTCCTGGCATCTTCAACTTTGTCCTCTAAAATTTGTAGTTCTTCAGTCCAGTATGGTTTGTAATTTTTCCTCGCTCCTCTTGGAATAGACTCAGTTGCTGCCTGTATTATTGCTCTGTTTAGACTTTCCACCATTTGCTTCATGTTGCCATATCGTGTATTTATGTTTTCACAATATTTGTCTGTTAGTATGGCAAATCTGTCTCAATCTGCTCGTTTGTAATTCCAGCGGGGCAATGGCTTTTGCTCCTGTGGAACATACTCCATATTCATTACAAGCTTGATTGGTCTGTGGTCACTACCTGCTAATTGGTCAAGCACATGGCGATCGATTTTGTGGAGGTTGTCTCCTGTGCAGAAAGCTAAGTCTGGAGTAGAAATGGTAATCAATCTTCTGAAGTAGAAGCTGGGTGTGTCATCCACTTTGTTGAGTAGATGGAGATTTGAGTCTATTTTCCAGTCCTCCACTTCATCTCCTCTTTTGTCAGTATCTGGGTATCCCCATCTTTCTGAATGGCTATTAAAGTCTCCGACAATAATGCAATTTGTGTCAGTTATTTTCATGTTTGAGAGTGTAAGATCCTTATCTGCCGGGCTATACAGATTGTAAATTCTTATTTTCATGTCCTTTATCATTATATCAACACCTATAATTTCTGTTTGGTTGTCAGAGATCACAGATACTTCACTGCAAGGTATTGTATTTCATGTAAGTATTAGAACTCCTCCTTTGTGTCCTTCGCGGTCGAAACGTATGGCCTGATATCCCCTGACTGAAAATTTGTGTTTGGCGTTGAGGTGTGTCTCTTGAATGCATGCCACATCTATTCTATCTTTATGAAGACTAGGGCTGTACCGGATTCAAATTTTTGAAATCCGGCCGAATTTGGCCGGATTTATGAAGTGAGATCTGGCCGGATTTATGAAGTGAGATCCGGCCGGAGCCGGATTTACAAATAAAAAAAAAATAATGTACTACATCACTTGACTTAAGTGAGTGGAGTCACTCGACTGTTCATTACTGCAGTTCATTACTATAGACATGACAATGATGACATATACTCATATTAAATCATTTAAATGTAAAATAATTACATTTATATTAGAATAAGTAATTAAGTAATATTAAGTTCCATAAATTCAAGATGAAACATAATACACAAGCACATAATGCTAATTTAGTAATTTTAATTTTTAGTTTTCAGTTTCAGTTGTTAGTATTCACATTGTTTTCAGTTGGCAAATTGGCAGCTCAGTTACAACTCACAACAACAGTACATTGAACAGATTGAATTTATTGAAATACATTCATTCAGTAATTTCACTATTTCAGTCAGTCAGTCTTCATTATGGCTGTGAAGTTGAACTCTCAGAGTCAAGAAGGGACGAGTTGTATTTCAGGAAAATCAACGTCTCCACATTTTGTGGTAAAAGGCTACTACGGTGGTCAGTGATAATGTCTCCTGCAGTACTGAACAGCCTTTCCGATGGCACACTTGTAGGTGGTGGTGCAAGAAATGCCTGCGCCAGTCTAGCCATACTTGGAAATCTTTGCTTATTGGCATGCCACCATGAAACTGGATCTGACTGTCGAGTTTGAAGTGGCTCTGACAGGTACTGTGTCACCTCAGTGTTAATGCTGTTGCCTTTGGCAACTGCAGAACGATTTATGGTGGGATTTTCCTCGACAATTGTGCCAAAACAGCTCCATAGGCTGGACTCGTACTGTGTGGCAGTGCTCACAGAAGTCAAAACACTAGTCCTACTACTACTACTACTACTAGTAGCTGATGGATCCTGTGGACTGACTGTTTTCTGAATCAATAATGGAGTTAGCTGCTAACAGCAGATGGGCTCGTGCATCACTTCTACCACGTTCGGAGAAGAAGCACAGCTTGAATCGAGGATCCAGTAGTGTGGCACAGGTGTAAATACTGTTGGATTCAATGTCCGCAAATCTGCTGCTAACAGCTTCAAGCAGGGCTGCTTTTATAGTTTTGATCCCAGCATCACTACCTTCTTTCTGGAGGAAAGCCATGAGTGTTTTCACTAGGCTTTCTTGACTTTCTTGTTATAAAACTCCTTCGGCATTTCACTGAAGTTTGTTGAGTGTCCGGGGTGTTTGGTCAGTAGCTCTTAACCTACTCCTCTGTGCCTTGACTCCACAGCACAGGGGAAGGTGACCACCAGTAGTCATGGGTGGACCCCCTCGAGGCAGGGGGCCCGGCACTATCACCGCCTGAGGGGACTTCACGGGATTAGCACCATAACGATTAATTTTCATCTGTGGCATCATGAAATGATAAAGTTACGTTGCACTTCTTTGTCAAACCTGTGGCTCAGTACATCCAATTTCGACAAGCATTTTTCGGGATGCTTTCCCTAGCCTTTGACTGTCCCCAGTCTACCGACAAGGCAGCAGGTTTGTACGTCTCTTCGTCTGGTCCCTCTCCCTTGACCTGTCCGACATGGGTGACCCTACCAGTAGCTGTGCTACCATCGGCATAGCTCTTGGGGTCATTGGAACGCGCAAGCCCCTCTACCTCGTCAAGGTGGACGCATGGCAGAGGGGTAGTGCCATATATCATTGCATCCGGGGCAGCGAGGCCTAACTTTGTGTATTATCTATTTTTCGATAGGATGTGCCGTGACCTAATTAACAATTAAAAATGGCCGCCAATTGTTTATTATTCATTAAAAATCTATTGCATCGCTAACAAACCTGACAAGATGTATTTTGTATACTTTATTGTGCATTTTTGTAACAGGAAAGTAAAAGTCACATTTCTCTTTCGATAGAATGTCGACAGGATCGAGATGATCGACTTCATTGTACCAGGTTTTATCCCATATGGCTTGGTCTCTTTCCGCACTTAACTTTTAAGACTTTGCGATAGAATGTGCTGTGACATAATTAACAGTTAAAAATAGCTGCCAATTTATATTAATTAAATGTTATGTGAAATGTTCGTCGTTAGTGAAAGAACAATTCATGAAAATGTACTCATATTGTCTTAATGTACCAACTGCATTGTGATAGTTTTCTGTTGTTGATTAAATATCATGCATTAATGTAAGTAAATAAGTTTGTAACTGCTGCATAAATTAAGTAGCAGTTAATTAATTATTAAAATATTAAATAATAAAAAATAAAAATATTAATTAATTAAACATTCACTAAAATTGATTTCTACTTCTGCTCTATAATTACACTGTTCTGTATCTAAAAGTGAGCAATTAATAATTAAATACTAACATTTTAAAAAACAATAATTTATTTCACAGTATTTTATTTAAATCTAAATAATTATGTACTGGTGTGCTGCTAAAAAAAAAGTGCTTCTTACACTTAAGCCTGCAAACAAAGCTGAAAGTCTACAAAGCAGTTGTATTATAATTATCCACACTGCTATGTGCTTGTGAAACCTGGACTGTTTATCAGTGACATGCTAGGAAATTAAACCACTTCCACACAGTCTGCCTTAGGAAGTTACTGAAGATTAAATGGCAAGACAAGATCCCAGACACTGAAGTCCTAGAAAGAGCGTCCATGCCCAGTATCCACACTATACTAATGAAGAATCAGATTCGCTGGGCTGGTCACTTGACTCGCATGCCAGATCACAGGTTCCCTAAACGAACTTTTTACAGCGAGTTGCGTTGTGGTAAACGCTCCCAAGGCGGCCAGAGGAAACGCTTTAAAGACACTCTCAAAATCTCACTGAATGCTTTTGGAATTCATCATGACACCTGGGAGACTGCAGCCAGAGACCGAAATTCATGGCGTGCATCATTACGCAAGGGTGCAGTCACTTGTGAGGCAACCAGGACTGCAAGAGCTGTCAAGAAAAGACAGAACAGAAAAACCACTGCAGAAAATCCTCCTCCAGAAACGTAAAGCATTCTTTGTCCACATTGTCAAAGAACATTTCGAGCCAAAATAGGCCTTATCAGCCATCTTAGAACTCACGGCTCCATACTTTCAACCCCACTGGATGAAATGAATGGTCATCATCATTCTTGATGGACAAACAACAACAACATACACACTCCTTACACTTACAGGTTTACAACAGACGGTCTGAAAACTGGCTTTCAAAATTATTTTCAGTCATGTCAAATGCTGAAAAATTATACAAGTACACAGATAAATTACTGCTACAAATGAAACTTGTATTATGTTTAATTTTAGTAGTTAAATTGCCAGTTCTAATTATAAAATAAAAAGTAGTCCGCTCTGCTATACTACGCAATGCTAACGGCATGGGTCCCCCATTTTGAATTTTGCGGTATCTCATTGTTATGCTAAAATTACTATCAATTAATCTTCTATTCTGTTTAATTTTAGTAATTAAACTGACGATTCAAATTATAAAATAAACAAATGATTGGCTGTAATAAATACTATAGTGTGGGTGTTGCCATAGATAGAATTTTGCGAAATGGATGCGTTATTTCAATTTAATTCTCAATCTGACTTGCTATGCTACACTAATCTTAGACTATGCTGGCTATACTAAAAAAAAAAATTCCTAACAAAGGCCGAAGCAGGCAGTGTTGAAACTCTTCACATATGTGAGAAAGGGAGCCGCTATTAAACAAATTTTTTGAATAGTACGAGCCGCTATTAAAAATTTTTTTTAGCTGGTCACATGATTAATTGGCACAAAAGTATATTTGTCGACAAGGACACACTCTACATACAGTGATATATATTCTAGTTCCTAAAACAAGCAACTAGAAAGTCGCTTAGAAGCCCTGAAGATGTGGATATACAGACGAATATGTCGTATTTCATGGAAACAAAAACAATCAAATGCAGAGGTTCTAGAAAAACTGGGAAGAAATAAAGAGGAGGCAAGTGAAATATTTCGGCCATGTTAAAAGATATGATACTCTTATATAAACCATACAGGAGGGCAAGGTTGAAGGCAAGCGAGCAAGAGGTAGATAACGATACATATGGGAAGATAACATCAAGTGATGGACGAACATTAGCCTGACAGAATGTATACTCAAGGCGAGAGACAGACAGTGTTGGAGATCCATTGCAGCCAACCTTCATTGTGGAGACGGCATCTGATTGATTGATTAAAATTTTTTAAAAATTGCTGGCGAGGAGTCGAACCCCAGTCTCCCGCATAACAGGCGGAGATACTAACCACTACACTGAACATAATGATGGTTCCACAAACATTAATAATGTATATATTGACGTGGATAGGCCTTAGGCTCATACCAGAATGCGATCAGCGTTGCCAGTGGTGGGTTGTGCTCAGTATTTAAATTAATAATGTAGTCAAAAGGAAGTAGACATCACGTGACCAGCCAAATAATCATGTGACCAGCCACAAATTTTTGTGTATTGCGGCTCGTACTATTCACAAAATTTTGTGTATAGTCACTCTGTATGAGAAATTGAACAGGGAATCCAAAAATGCAATAAAAAGTCTACTTATATTTATGATATGTGAGTTATGAGAACAATTAGCTTTCCGGGCATCAAATATCGAAATTAACTCCACGGAGAAATAACGTCTGGCAACAAAGATTTGCATTCTTAGCAGGCAGACCACTTATGGAATTTTCAGAGTGGTTTTCCGTTAAGTTTAACTGGTTATTTCCGAATACATTCAGTCAGAAACAGACATGGGTAACCTCAGGCATAAACTGGATGTCGCAAGGAACTTTATGCTAATTAGGGTCACGCCTCCCCCCACCCATGATAGGATATGCCGACCTTTGACATTGCTAATTGTCATAGTGGTATGCACAGTACAATGTCTTTGATGTCGTCAATCCATGTTCTTCTTGGACGTCCTCTTGGTCTCGTCGCAGATGATCTTTGATATAAGGCTAGTGATGGTAGTTGATGGTGTTGCATTCTGACATGGTCAAACCACTTGATCTTCTGTCTTTCAATAAATATGGCACAAGGTGTTGATCCCACTGTCTGTCTGATAACATTTTAACAGCATTTATTACTCAGTCTTGGGTTGTTAAGTTGGCAGCTCTCCTCGGGCATCTCATCTCGCAGGTGTTGATTTTTCGAAAGTGTGATTTGGATAAAGTCCAAGTTTGAGATTGATAGCATAGAGTTGGTGTGAATATGCTGTTTATTATCTGTTGTTTTGCGGACATTGGTATATTTGGATGTTTCAGTAAGGTTGATACTAATAGTTGATATGTAAGTGCACTGGCTTTTTGACATCTGATTTCAATTTCTCTGTCCAGTCTGCCATCTTCTGTGATCATACTTCCAAGATATTTGAATTCTTTAACTTGTTTCAGAGTTGTGCTATTTATCTGTATATTTAGTGGACCAGGCGATCTAACTTGCATCACTTCAGTTTTGGCTGTGTTTATTCTCATATTGTATCTGCTGCATGTTGAACTCAGATTATTAATATGATTTTGTAGTCTGCCCTCATAAGATTTCATTAGCCTGTGGTAATATTGACTATTGTTGTGTGTGCGTACATTGGATTACTAGAACTACATGAGTAAGCAAGGAAGTTCATTTGACTTTTGAAACTGAACAATTTTCTGTTGGTAAAAAGTTAGGAAACATAAAACATTAAAGCCTCAGAAATATGGTTTTACAGAAGAATAATGAAAATAACTTACGACAGCTATGATGAGTAATCTATGTTTTGATTTTAAAGAGACTCAAAGTTAACTTACTACAGACATCAGAAAAAAGAAGCGTTCAACATTGAGAGGGTGTGTGTGTGTGAGCGCTCACGCAATACAAGAAGATAAAAACTGGTACATTTTATTTAAAACAAAAAACTGTCATTTACTGCCAATATACAACCTTTCGGTGTATGGCAAGGGGCCTTTGAGCCTGAGGAATCAAGGCCGCCTGACTAGTGCAGTCGCCACGAACTGTACAGGTTAGGATTTTCTTTTTGCCCCCGACAGAAAAACATCCCACATCTTACTCACATTTTGCGCGCGCGCAATACAAGAAGATAAAACCTGTCCCGTACATTTTATTTTTAAAAAACCACCGTCATTTACTGCCAATATACTACTTTGTGGTGTATGGCAGGGGGTCTTTGAGCTTGAGGAATCAAGGCCACCTGGCTAGTGCAGTTGCTGCAAACTGTGCAGGGTAGGATTTTCTTTTTGCCCCTGACAGAAAAACATCCCACATCTTACCGAGGATTCGAACCTGGGTCTCCTGAAGGAGAATCCGGCATTCTAGCCACTCGACCAGCCGCTCCTCATTCCAGTTCCAGTTCCAATTTTCACAACAAAAATTCCTAATTCGGTCTCGTTCGACCTACCTCTTCAGCTTTGGTTATTGTCGAGATCTGTGGTTTTTGTGGGTATTTTTACCCTGTTTCTTGTCTTGTGCGCTCTTGCGAGTAAATCCTATCTTGCACTGGTTATGTGAGTGTTTGTGTCTGTGGCATCAGCTGGGGGATTGGTTGGCGGCTGCCCTTTGTTCCTGTCTCCTCTGGTGGTTTCTTTAGTGGTGGTTATTGAAGGCTCATGGCTCATCTGGCCTGACTGGTTGTAGTCCTTATAAGGACTTTTTATTTGGTCTTTTTGCCTCCATTTTTGTGTATTGACTGTAGAAGCTTTTCGATGGTATAATTTTCCTCCTTGCGCCTTTTTTCTATTTCGATAAATAGTTTGTTTCCTTTCGCAGTCTTATTCCGTGGACAACCACGGGATGATCTCTCCATCATCTGTATAGTACCCGAATCCGGACTCACAGTGATAGTATGTATCTGGGTATTCTGTCAGTTTCCCCCTGAGTTTCTGAGCCTCTTTTTCTTCCCAGCGCCTTCTGAATTCCTTGCGCCCGAGTTCCTTTCTAATTGCCTCCATCCTTGCCGATTCTAGGCACTCCTCCAAGGTAGGTCCCCGGGGCCTCTCCATGCCATCGTCAGGCCGCTCCTCATGTTATAACTGGAGATATTTATGAAGAAAAAAAAAGATTGTTTACATCTTTTCATCATGGCATAGGAAAATATCAGCACTCACATTGATACATACTGTTTGACGATCATGAGATGTATAGAACTTCTATTACTTCTAATGCCAGTTGGAAGCATTTCATAAAGATTCAATTCAATTTCACCATTACAACTACCCCGTTCAGCTTCAAGGAGAAGTTATAGTTAGGGTCCATCACCTGCTCAGAATGATAGCCCTGTGATTGAGTCAGCCAAAAGCAGCTGCCTGTGGTTTCACCCTCATCAGGATATATTAATCCGAAGGTGATTGTTGTCCATATGGGGTAATGGACTTGTATTGTCATAGCCATGAGAATGGAAACAGTATTTAACAGAGGATACAAATATAACAGACAAGGCTTACGAGTGCATTTTTAGGATAAAATAAAAATGTGATAAACTTTGTTGCTTCAGTAGTCAGCATGTTAGCTGGATTAAGAAAGAAATTATTTGTCATAATACACAATATCTCATGGTACTTTCTCAAATCATAATTGTAGCATCAAGGAGAGAGTAAAGGTATTGGTCCATTATTATCATCATCAGTTGCATTGCAAAGTGGCATAGGTGTTCATCTTTCTCTACAGACCTTGGTCTTTTGTGTTTTGGATCAACTCTGTTGATGATATTCATTCCATAATGTCTTGGTCTTAGACTATCCAGCATCATTTCTCTTGGTCTATTGAGGATATTCCACCATATCAAGGTCATAAACTATCCAGCATCATTTCTCTTGGTCTATTGAGGATATTCCACCATATCAAGGTCATAAACTATCCAGCATAATTTCTCTGGGTCTATTGAGGATATTCCACCATATCAAGGTCATAGACCAGCCAGCATCATTCCTCTTGGTTTGCTTCTGCCTCTTCTACTGCTGATCTTTCCTGTCATCACATTGTTCTCCTGTGCCTCTATTCTATCATAAGACCAAAAACCACTGTTTGTCTCTTTATTATAGTTGTGTATAATATAAAATATTGTCTTTCTTATAGTTGTGTATAATGTAAACTTTTCTCTTGTGTATAATATTTGTGTGTGTGTGTGCTCACTCACTTTGAACTCAAGCGTAGTCCATACACACTACTTCTAGTAGTGCTGAACTGTATTTTGTGTTGTGTATAATATAAACTTTTTCTTATAGTTGTGTATAATGTTCTACTTTTAGTCATCTTTCAGGCAATCATTGTTGGGTACTCTCACCATCGAAGTTATTCATAACATTCATCTCATAAATCACATCACCCCTGCCACCATGCTCTTCCTCATTTCAAAATACTTTTCTAATAGTGAATTTGAATAATCAAGCCACAAAGTGTTGTAGTAGCAATTTCAGAATTATCGCCCTTTTTTTTAGCTCTTCACTTTTTTTTGTGTAATTTTGCGAACTTTTTCCTGCGTCCTCGAACGATCACTTCCGGTTTGACATGGACTGCTAAAAGAACAAAAAAAACGAAAGTAGTGTGGTACGATCAAAGGGGAAGTTATTCTCATATATTTAGAAGTGGTTCTGTTAGCTAACCGCCAAGTTATTATATAAAAAAAAAACGATTTATTTTGATTATATTTGGTTCTTTTCACGATTAGTAAGGTAATGTGTTTTATAACTCATGTAATTGAACATTCCCAGCATATTTTCTTCCATATTTGAATTCCCCGTTCAATTTTACATAAATATGAAGAGTTTGAGCATTCCAGGTGTTTGCAGACGTTCAGGACAAAATATTTAGTGACATGGCCACGGCCGGCCGTCATACTCCGATTGCGGCGCCGATACAATAAACTATAGCGGACTTGTATTTATTTACAATTAGAACTGGTAATTTAAGTACGGCCGGCTCCATGGCTGAGGGGTTAGCAGCTTTCTCCGCTAACCCCGAATACTCTCGTCACGTGACGCGACAAGAATTAGCAGTGGTTCGAATCGCAAAAGTGACTTATGAGAGTATGGAGCCGGTCGCATCAGAAAGTCGTGGCGTGCTGATGAGCGTAATCTAGCCTAGGAATCAACATACAGCTGAAAGATGCTGGTGTTGACCGCAATATCCTGAAACAGGATGGAAAAGCGAAAAAAAAAAAAAAATTTAAGTACTAACATTAAACAGAATACAAATGTCATGTGTAGCAGTAATGTATCTGTGTACTTGCATAATAATTAATATTTCAGCATTTTACATGTCTGAAAATAATTTTCAAAGCCAGTTTTCAGACCCGTCTGTAAACTTGTAAGGTGTTAAGTAAGGAGTACTTTTTTTCTTGCAGCACTTAATTATTTAATTTTAAATACAGTACTGTAAAATAAGTTATATGTTTTAAATAAGTTAGTATTTAATTTTTAATTGCTGACTATTAATTAATTATTAGATACAGAACAGTGTGCTGTAATTGTAGAGCAGAAGGTAGAAATCAATTTTTAGTGAACAGTTAATTATTTTAATATTTAATATTTTAATTTTTTTATTATTTAATATCTTAATAATTAATTAACTGCTGCTTAATTTGTGCAGCAGTCACAAACTTAGTTACTTACATTAATGTTTATAATATTTAGTCAACAAAAGAAAGCTGTCGCAATGCAGTTAGTACATTAAGACAATATGATACATTTTAATGAATTGTTCTTTCACTAATGACGAACATTTCACATGACATTTAATTAATATAATAATATGCAGCTATTTTTAACTAGCAATTAGGTCACAGCACATCATAAGAAAAAGTCTTATAAGTCAAGTGCATCTTTGTCAGAGACTCTGAGACTCTTGTGCTTTGTACGATGCTTTCGCCAGGCCGCTGTGTGGAAAGAAACTGAGCAAACCTGGTGCAATGAAGTTGATCCTCTCATTCCTCTCGACACTCTATCGAAAGAGGAATATTACCTTTACTTTCCTGTTACCAAATCATAAGTAGAAACCCCATTTTAAAATATTTTCTGTATATGCAAATACTAATAATAATCATCATCAAGTGCCGGCTGGCGTAGGCGTTCATGGCTTTCCACAAATCTCAGTCTTTGGTGTTCTGGATCCTAATACTAAATTATATTATACACCTGCGTTATACACCTGAGAGAAGTGATGAGTCTCGTTCATGCCAACGAACCAGGCATGCTAATACAGGAAAGTACTCTTACTAATAATTTAATATATTAAAATAATTAGTTGTGAAACATAAAAAGCAATTAACCAAAGAATGGCCATCACTTGTGACACTCTTTCTTCTTCTTCTTCTTCTTCTTTCGTTCGCCTAAATTATGTTTATAACTGCAATGTTGTCTCTTGTATGAATCTAACAGTCTTTTTTAGTTCATTCAGCGGTCCATAGAGTTTATCTTCCACTGTTGTCTCTCTAGGCCAGAAGGTTCGCCTGGATATGTTGTAGTTTGGGCAATCCTGGAGTATGTGCTCTGCTGTCTGCGACGCCAAACCACATGTGCACATGACTGAGTCACCAATCTTGAATTTTGCATACATGTGGTTGCGTAACCTATTGTGTCCTGTTCTGAGGCGCAGAAGAATGACCTGTTCTGGTCTGTCCATAACGTGGTAGTCGTCTTGAGTAAGGTTTGGTGGCCGTCTGACTGATTTGATCATTCTTTTCTTTTGGTGGTATGTAATAGGCACATCTGGTTGTTCTTCTTGTGCTCCTTCCTTAGCCAATCGATCAGCTCTGTCGTTCCCGGGTACTCCACAGTGGGATGGTATCCACTGTATGGTGATCTTACGATGACTGCTAAGTTCAGAAAGTAGTGTCCTCAGAACTGGCAATTTCCCAGACAGAAGCGCCTCTATTACGGATTTTGCATCTGTCAATATCACCACAATTTTTAAACCCAATTTTTAAATATTGACCAAAATAGCTACAGTTAGTTAGTCGACAGATCATCCTCATTGCACTATGTAACATAGCCACTATGTAATTAACCTCCCTATCCTAAAACATTAATGCTGATTGGCGCAGGAGCCTTTTTACCAGCACAAGGCCAAAGTTTTTGGTACTCATGTTTACTACAACTTATTACTCATAAGGAGAATGTGTCTCTCTTCTAGTCCTCAGTCACTTGTTAACTATTTTCTGAACGAAGGGTTTTAAATAAAGCCCCGTCTTATTACTCTTTATTCTAAACAAAACAATAACTGTGAACAAAAATTTTTTAACAATTTTCAACTTATTTGTAAACAAGGGTAAATACTATTCAATACACAAGACAATTCAACTAAAATCATAATTCATGAGCCAACCAAAACGAAGTCAAAACAGGATATCATACCCCCCAACGTTTTGAAGACAAATTTTCTTTCCCCTCATATCAAATAATGGTAATCAACCAATTTAAAGAAAGACATTATTCAAAATAATATGACATACATGATGAAACAAAAGAAATCATTTTTACATATATCCTATCCATTGTTAGTCACTTTTATGGACTAACAATAAATTATTTATCTATTAAGAAAACTCAACAAGTCAAATCTCAAAATCAAATGGTAATAAAAAATACATCTTCAAGACCACACGAGAATTTACATCCATATTACCTAACTTATTACCAAAATACAGGTTGTGTACCCTGGCTGGTATTTTGTAAACACTCTTTCTTGAACCATTTCCTGTGACATTCAAGATTCTGCCTGTCACACCTTTGCCACAGCCTGTGTCAATTTGATAAAACAATTCAGATGGACACCTTCCTGTGGTGATTTTCTATATATTTGAATAACGAAGACACAAACAATAGATTGCACGATTTATTGCCTGGCATATTTCGCTGCATCTCGTCAGGTACATACTGCAGAAATCTGAAAATATAAAAAATATAAAATTACACAGAGTAATGAAGCTTAAATAAAAGAATAACAAAAAACAAATGCCTACACAAAATACAATAAATAATCACGGAGAAGACCCTCCAGTGACTACACTGTTAATTAGGTCAGGGCACATCCTAAAAAAAAATAAATAATACGTCAAGGTAGGCCTCGCAGCCCCGGACGCAATGATATATGGCACAACGTTGTCCGTTTAAAAATAATCAAGCCATGGTAATAGAAGGCAAATAATAAACAGTTGGCGGCCATTTTAAATTGTTAATTAGGTCAAGGCACATCCTATAAAAAAAAAAAAATAATACGCCAAGTTAGGCCTCGCCGCCCCGGACGCAATGATATATGGCACAATGTTGTCCGTTTAAAAATAAACAAGCCACGTTAATAGAAGGCAAATAATAAACAGTTGGCGGCCATTTTAAATTGTTAATTAGGTCAAGGCACATCCTATAAAAAAAAAATAAATAATACGCCAAGTTAGGCCTCGCCGCCCCGGACGCAATGATATATGGCACAATGTTGTCCGTTTAAAAATAAACAAGCCACGTTAATAGAAGGCAAATAATAAACAGTTGGCGGCCATTTTAAATTGTTAATTAGGTCAAGGCACATCCTATAAAAAAAATAAATAATACGCCAAGTTAGGCCTCGCCGCCCCGGACGCAATGATATATGGCACAATGTTGTCCGTTTAAAAATAAACAAGCCACGTTAATAGAAGGCAAATAATAAACAGTTGGCGGCCATTTTAAATTGTTAATTAGGTCAAGGCACATCCTATAAAAAAAATAAATAATACGCCAAGTTAGGCCTCGCCACCCCAGACGCAATGATATATGGCACAATGTTGTCCGTTTACAAATAAACAAGCCACGTTAATAGAAGGCAAATAATAAACAGTTGGCGGCCATTTTAAATTGTTAATTAGGTCAAGGCACATCCTATAAAAAAAAAAAATAATACTTCAAGTTAGGCCTTGCCGCCCCGGACGCAATGATATATGGCACAACATTGTCCGTTTACAAATAAACAAGCCACAGTAATGGAAGGCAGAATTTCTCAAGTTTCCAATCTTAGGGCCGCGATAAATCCTGACTTATCAGTTAATTCTTCATTGGACTTCCTGGTATTAAATTACGTCACCATATAATTCATAACTCCGCTTAAAATCAACGTACAGTCTTCGTTGAGATACCGTTGGATTCGTCTCGTCAGGCTCTATGTAACTGGTATGATTTCATAAGTAAAAACCCAATTTTTAAATATTGACCAAAATTGCTAGTTGTAGAATAATATGTTGCTCGCATGAACTGCACTTTGTTCTGTAGATTCTGCAGACGTCTGTACGTTTACTTCAAGTTTGCGCCATAGGTCCATCAAATGTAGCCTCTTATGCTGTATTTAGTACGGTGTTGCAGAATCTGTCCTGCAGTTTGAGGGGAGGTGAGATAACAATCCTAACCTATACTGTATATGTCTCATCAACCCTTCTAGCCCACATTAGCAAAGGTTCGAATTTCATAATGATAGTCTCGCACACCGGCCTGTGTGTAGGGCTGACCCAGCCTCATAAAATGTGTACCACACAATGTTCGGAATTGTCAGGGAGGGAACGGTGATGAAGAAGGGAACTGCCCACACCACCTCATATGCTGTGACCTATAATTTGTTAAGACCTAACACTTCTGACCCCTTTTGCAGTATCTGCTGTGGGATTTAAATAAAATATTATATGAGTTATGATCTAAGAGGACTGCCAGAGTAACTAACGACTATTGCCTGAAAGAGGCTAATGAAACTAGAACATTATATTATATACAACAATAAGAAAGAGACGAACAGTTTTCTTTGGTCATGTGATGAGAAGAGGGGCATTGGAGAACATCGAGATGACTGGAAAGAGAGGGAGAGGCCAACAAAGAGAAATTATGCTGGATGGATTGAGACGATGGCATGGAAGAATATCAGCAGCAGAGTTGATCCAGAACACCAAAGACTGAGATATGTGGAGAGACATGAATGCCTACGCCAGTTGGCATGATACTTGATGATGATGATATAAGAACCGACATGACTGCACTCAGGACATTTCCACAAGCACTCCGTCCCTTCATTCAACAGCCAGTGAAGAGTATGGCTACTAATCATTCCAACCGCCTACTAATTGTAAGTTCTCCTGGTCTTCCCTCTCAATTTTAAGATTCGTCCAGAAACCCTGCCGATCCCCTGCCATATCATCCTCTCCACATATGGGTTCTCAGTCTGTTCCACCGCTTTCTCTACCTGGTCCCACATAAATATTTATTTATATATTATACAGTATAATTTTAAAAGTTGAAATTTATTTGTAAATTATACAGTATACATTTTAAAGGTGAAATTTATTTGTTAATGATACAGCATAATTTTTACAAGTAAAGCACCATTCTCTTTTGTGTATGTGTGAAATGTGGCATCTTTTCACTTAGGTGGCATACAAATATGTGCAGTCTTTCCGCAGAACTCCGGGTGAACTGAAGTGGATCCACAGTTGATGAAAATGACAGCAACAATGGAAGCCTTTGACGACTCTGACTTGACTGCAGCAGAAATTGCCATGGTGACTGCAAACGAAAGAGCTGGCTTAGTCTCACAACTGGCCTGCCATTTCTGTGGCATGCAGTTTGATGTCAAGAAAACCCGCTCACTGCGGGCTCACATTGAGGAGGTGCATGTTCTTGGTGGTGCTGGATACATGTGTGGTGTGTGTTGTGAAGAGTTCACATCTCGCAAAGCTGTTGAAACTCACATGAGCACATTCCATAGAACCCCCAAGCCACTGGGTTGCGGAACATGCGGTGAAACATTTCGTATTAGAAATCTGCTTCTGAAGCATATAGAGTCGCACACACAAGAAGAAATCGTCGGCAACAAAGTGGGGTTGTGCTACTGTGGAGAATGCTTTGAGTTTTCGAAAATGTTACATCCTTGCAAATTCACACAATGACTCACAAAGGAACAGGCTGTTTTTGTCTGTGGTGCCTGCGGCATACAAACCCAGCATCGTCACATTATGGTCAAACATCTTGAATGTCACGTCATCTCAAATTTACTAGCTATGGACAACAATGCAGAACCAGCCATGAAAGTGCAGCAGCCAGTAGAAATTGACACTGCCCTGGTTCAGGAAACTGTAGAGATACACAACCTGAACCCTGAAGTGGACAGCAGTTCAGCACTTGAGGTTAAAAGTGAAGTCCAGTCTGCAGAAGGGGAAACCAGTTACAAATGTGGGGTCTGCCAGGCTTCATTTGTGAATTTGACCGAGGCGCTGAGTCATGCAGAGAACCATCAGGATGAAGAGGCTCAGATGGTTGAGGGGATTGAGCTCAGGGAGGGAATGGAGTTCAGTGTCCTGTTACAGGACAGTGGTGTTAGTATATCTGCAGGTTCAGACCAGCAGTCATCAGATGTGGCACACAGCATGGAAAGGACTAGGCTGCTTCCACCGGAGACTTTAGACGAATAATAGCTAGAACAATTTATGAGGCTTATTAATTCTTGTTAGCTCAGTACAGATAATCACATGGCATGTACTGCCATTGAGCTATGAAATGTTTGACCTCCATGTAAATTCGCAGTATGATGTGAGGTGACCAGTTCCCTTTCTTGTTGCTTTTCCGCCTGAGATAATTTCCAGAACATTCTTAAATTATCTCGTTGTGCAGGTTACAAGGTTGGATCACCTCTGGTCATACTGGGTTTCACAAAATCCTTCCATTATATACCCTGTTTGTAAGCAAGCACACCAGCTGTTTTACCACCTTGACTCTGGTTAATATAAAAATTAATAAATGTATTGATTGGCACTCACATTATGGAATTGGACAATGCAGTTCCATCCATTAAAAAAAAAATTGTCATTATCCCTTGTCTCCCATGAAGGCCAGTTGGTACCTTGAGTCCTAAATATTTTATTGACAGAACTTATTCAGAAGATCCCATTTCATTGCAGTATGTCAGGACATGAGACATATTCTTGTCTTTGGTGGTATGTGACAGGGCAGACTCAATAGTCATAGTGCTGATGAATTGACAGAAGAAACACTGGGGAGCAACAAGGAGATCATTCATACAAGAGACAACATTGCAGAAATAGACAAATTTCAAGTAAATGAAAGAAGAATAACAAGAACTAGATTTTCTGTTTATATATTTCCTAAATAAAAACACTGAGAAAACCACCTGTTTAACCCCAGGGTAAACGTTATCTACTAGACAGGACTGGACAAGTCTCTGTTTTAAACTAAGAACACGAAAGGGCTTACTCTTCTTCTTGTTTCGTTTACTTGAATTATGTCTACAAACGCAGTGTTGTCTCTTGTGTGAACTTCACTGCCTTTTTAGTTCACTTTTGGTCCATAGACTATCTTCCACTGTTGTTTCTCTAGGCCAAAATGTTTGCCTAGATATGTTGTATTTTGGGCATTCTTGGGGTATGTGATCTGCTGTCTGCGGCACCAATCCACATGTGCACATGGCTGATTCACCAATCTTGAATTTTGTATACATGTGGTTGCATAATCTATTGTGTCCTGTGCTGGGGCATATCATAATGATTCGTTCTGGTCTGTCCATAAAATGGTAATCGTCATGTGCTGGTAGTTTTCAGATTGATTTGATGATTCTTTTCTTGTGGTGGTATGTAACTGGGCAGTCTCGGTAGTCACGATGCCAAAGATAGATTATATAGCAATGTGAAAATGCATACAAGTGCCTCAAACTGCTGAATATGTACTACAACATTGTACCACTTGCAGTTCAGAACATGTTACTACAACATTGTACTACATGCAGCTCAGAACGTGTACTATAACATTGTACCACATACGGATCAGAAAGGTCTGTTTTGTGGCAGGAAGAAACATCAATTTAAGTCATGCTGTATGGAAGCATGCAGGATCTTCAGATGGCAGCACAATGCAGTTCATACAGGAAACCAAACTGCAGGTATAGGCTGGTTCCAAGTTAACAAACATAAGAAGTTATCAGTGAATATATGCATGCTAATGTGGTTGCCTCTGGGGTTCTCTAGTATTGCTCATTCCTGTGTGTCATGTTGTTGGCATTGTAGTACCCCACATACAAACAAGTTAATAATGATGATTCAATAAAATGTTTTTGAGACCAGAGAGCTGTGAAGATTTACTTAGATGAAATGTATGTTCTTCTGTGTTTACTCTCAAATGTATTTTCTATGTTAACTCTCAAATGTATGTTCTGTTAACTCTCAAATTACATTGTTCTCTGGCAAAGTGGTTAAGCTGCCTGCCTTGCACTCTGAAGGTTGTGGGTTCCATTCCTGGCTCCATCATTCGGTTTACGAGTGCAATGTTCTCGGGGACTCCTGGGGGTCATCGCTCAAGCTACAGAGTTCATGTTTTGCATGGTACTTTTGGCAGGCTGATCTGCAGAAAGAGACTGAACCATATGTGATAAAACCCAGTGCAATGAAGTCAATCCTCTCGCCTTGAAACCTTTCACCCTCAGTTGTCCATATGAATGATTTTATTAAAGGTGACAGCTCAAAATTTGTGACATTTGCTTAGCTGCTTGTCATATTCTACACCCTTCACCTCCCTCTGAACATTGAGTCTAAATGTACTGTTCTGAATCGTGACGCATAACTACATCCCAATATGTGAAGATCCAGTGCTAATCTTGCACACACCATTTGTTTCTGAGCTTGGAGAAGGTGGGAGTGGGTCAGAATGCCAGAGCAAAAGTCATACCTGTGCAAGGTAATATTAACATTGGATCAGCAATGCAGGGATTGGCCAGCAAGCTGCACTGAATGGGAGGTAAAAATTGATTTGCGACCGGGTTATATACTCCTCTATATGAATGGCTCTGTGCTAAGAGGAAAGAAGTGCCTGGGGTTTTGTTGTGAAGGTTGGTGGACGGTGCTTTCTGCAGGAGAGCCTGGCATATGATACCACAACATGTATGTCAGTAAGGCCGAATGGATAAGAACGCGTGTTCTTAAACATTCGGTGTAAGGGTAAGGGGTTCAACCCCTACACCAGACAGTTGGACTAAAATAATGACCTATCGTCCTTGACTTGGGGACATGAATTACAAGTACCCCTGAAATCAGAGTGGGTTTGCCTGATGGCGAGGGACTCTGTTAATAGGGAATGCTAATCCACACGCAAAATTCAGTCCAGCATTACTGGAAGTAGTGTGTATGGACTACACTTGAGATCAAAGCGAACAAGTGTTAAAAAAAATACTGCAACATCTAGTCTGAGAATAGAGGTGGTGGCAGCCACAGTGGTATTCCGCTGGCTGGAGGACAAACAGCATACACATGTGATTGTAAGGGACTCTTTGTTAGAAAAATGAAGGCAGGTGTGACAGTTATGTGAAATTTCCATTTACCAAGGCACTACATCTTAATCGCTAATGATAATCCAATGAAATTTACTGAATAATGATAAATACACCACTTTTCTTCACGAATATCACTAGAACTGCTCCATAACACCAATAAAACACAATTAAAACATCATATTTTGAAGCGTATCATTGTCACACAAAATTGAAAATATCAGGAAACCACGAAGCAGGTTTTGACCGTTTTCTACTGCGAAACAATATGTACACTAATTTTTATTTAGTTATAACAATTATTCTTTTAAATTTAATTGTTTAAATATTCTTCAGCCTATTTGTGTTAGGCATAACAAACTTAGAGGCACAAATGTGGCCCATTAGTGCGAGCATAATTGAACATGATGACAAACTTTCACGGTTAGTTTTGTTTTCCATTCTGAATGCCTGCTAAATAATTTATTTTATCTGAATAACCACGTGCTATCAGTTTAGAATATTTCACAAAGTCCTTTAAATCAGAATAACTATAATTTAACGGTGTTTAAAACTATTATCTAATGTAAATATGCGAGGCCGAAAGCAAAGGGCGTTGCCATTTCCAAAACCAGAAAAGTAACCACAATTTAACTAAGAAGATTTGCTCTAAGTCAGTAGTTCCCTAGCTTTTCAAGCAGAGGACCATATCTACTATTTTTGGTAATTAAGCGGGTCACAACGTTATAAAATTATAAAAGTCATGCAGTATCATTCTTAACTTTCATTAACAAAAAGGCAGTCAGTGTCAGTACTACACTGCAGTAATTTTTTGGTTTAAAATCAAAAGTTTGTTTAACAATAAATTTTAAATCACTTTCAAAAATCGTTATTACTGTAATTAATTTACAATTGTAACTGTTCTCCATAACCAGTTAATTAATTTCAGAAGCCAGTTTATCAATGTCTGAGCACAAATCTGTCGTGCCCAAAGTCATAAGCGCAACTAGGTTACTGTCGATGAGTCTGGAACGTTGCTTGTTTTTATAATGGTCATTGTGGAAAATGACTGCTTGCATCCGTAAGTCGAATCAAAATGACAAATGTATCTCTGGGCGAATGAGCGCAAGTGTTCAAATTGTTTGACAGGCAATAGTTGTCAGAATGAAATCATATGATCAGCTGAAGGTGAAGCAGGCAGCTCCAGAAATTTACATCTCAGTGAAGAATTGCATTTCAAATCAATTACTTCATGCTGAAGGTTTTGCTGTAATTGACAGAGCTTGGCATCAGGCAATATGAACGGATTTATGAAGAGGGCAACATTATCCTCTTCTATTGTGAACTCTTGAAATCTCGACTGGAAAATATCCAGGAGACTTTCAACTTTTATTTGTACTGCAACAAGTCACATTTCTTTTCCACCACAAGCGTCTTCAGAGTTGTAAACACCTCTAAAGTCCCTTCAGTCAGCTGTCCGATAAACAATCGTAGTCTCATTTTAAATGAAGAAATGTCATCACACAAATTTGTGAATAGTTTGTTTTTCCCCTGGATCTTCGCATTTAAAGAGTTTAAATGAGATGTGATGTCCACCAAAAATACCAGGTCATTAAGCCAGTCATCGTCCAGCAGACATTCCCGTTCTGTAGGCAATTCATTTATTTCAGACAGAAACAGATCAATGCTATTTTTCAGTGCCCAGAAAAATGACAGAAATTTTCCTTTAGATAGCCATCTGACATCACAGTGTAACAGCAGATCACCGTATTCCTCGTTCAGGTCTGATAGAAACTGTCTCAACTCAGCCTGTTCAATGCCTTACTTTGAATTTTGTTCACGCATCTTAGAAACACATCCATAACATGTTTAAGATTTAATGTCTTTCCACACAGAGCTTCTTGATACAATGATATTTAAATATAGTGTGGCCAAGAAACTGTTACAATAATTCTAGGCATCCAGACGTTTTACCCGTCAAAGCCGGAGCACCATCGGTCACTGTCAAATTTGGTCCATTTTATGTTGTTTTTCTCTACACACAACTTCAGAGTTTCAAACAGAGAAGTCCCTTTCATAGTTGCATGCATCGATTCAGGTCCTAGAAGTTCTTCAATGACTTCAAAATTATCGTTTATTGTTCGAACAAAATCTACCACCTGAGCTATGTCAGAAATGTCAGTGGATTCATCCAGTGCCAATGAAAAAATTTTATAATTATTTTTTATATGTGCTGCTACTTAACGATGAACATCTTTGGCTAATTCTTCAACTCGCCAGCCATGGTATTACTAGACAAAGGAATCTGATCAAATTTTGTTTCACACTTTTTATCGCCAAGCATTCTAGCAGCAAATTTAAGGGAAGGGTTGATTATTTCTTCTGCATCGGTGAACGGCTTCTTTCTTTTGCGAGCCAACAGAAGAGCAGCTTTGTACGACGCAACAACAGCACTTTTGCTCTGTTCGTTAGCCTTGGTGAAAAATGACTGCTTCCTGGTCAGAGAACTTTCTATTTTAGCTATGAAATCTTTTCTTAACTCCGAATTGATTTGTATATTGAGCATTTATGTCTGAATGTGTGGTCGTGAAATGTTGTTCCAGAGTAAATTTTTCTGGTAACAGAAATCTGCAGATTAAGCAAACTAGTTTACCACTATGGCTAAGCATAAACATAAATCTCCGTTGAATTCACAACAAGCAACGTCTTCACATTTTCGCTTTTACCATTGTTTGATTTTAGATTTTCCACACTCATGTTTATAGGCTTTAACGGTAATTTTTATTTGAAAAAAATATAATTTCAAGACAATACTACCGACTGTGCTAAACAGTTCTAACAGAAGACAACATGGCGCCTTGCACACTCTGATTTGTCAGCAAGGCTCGGACATGGGAACTTCATAACGTTTTGTTGCAAACTGAACAGACACATTCGATAATATCAGTCAGAAGAGGCAGTGCCACCGCCTAGATGAATGTATTATTCCCTGACGAGCATCCCCAAATAGTCAAAATTGACTAAGGACGGAATCTATATGGCTGAACTACAGATTAAGCCCATGAATATCAAGAGTAGAGCTTACAAGTGGCTCGTAATAAAATGAAATTAGCTGACCACAATATTCGCCAAGGAGTGGGAAGGAGAAGGTTAGCTGAGTTAGATTTAAGAATAATTGACTACTATTCCAGTGCAGGTTTTTTCCCCTGACTGTTCCCTTCCTTGGTGTCTAAGAAAGCCCCCCCCCCCCCCCCCCCCCCCACTAATGTACACACACAAACAAGCATGCATGATTGGAAAAATAACAGATAACTTAGTTTAAAACAAACAACATTTATTGTCTATCCTTAATAATTACACAAATGATGGTTGTCAATATGATGATGGTGAAATCATATAAGTTTATGCACTACAGATGAAATGATGAATATAAAATACATAACTCTGGATCCTATCTGGATCAGTGTCTGGGCTCCAAGAGAGATCCACTAAGAGCAGTTATGTTTAGATCAGTGAACAGCCGGGCTGTGTTCAGAACAGTAGTGTTCTGTCCTGTCTCCCCTAGTTCCTGTTATCACAGCATGGTTAAAATTGGTCTCCTGTTGAGGGCTTGGAAGAGATAATCAAGAATGTATTATCTAGTTCTACAATAATGACAAAAGCCCTTAATCTCTTTGGCACCTCCCTGTCTGGTACAAAGTCCACAAGCCCCATGTTAATTTCCCCCAGACCTGTGGTTTTAATTGCCAACATTCACTCTGTGTGGCCAGCCCAGACACTTCACAGTTGAATGGTTTCCCTAGGTCCAGGTGTCCATTCACCCCCAGCTTTCACCATAGCGTCACACCTGAACGGTTTTGAATTGCCAGCCTTCAATCTGCTTTCACTCGGCATTCCTTTCACGTGGTCCATTTCACACCTGCTCTGCAGTGTAGTTTAATTATCAGTTTGCCTTGCCTGACCTCCTACAGCTAATTGCCTCCAACCAAGTCAGCAAAGTGTTGGACTGGTTCACACTTTTACAATGCAGACTGACTGATCTCCCTGTGTCCATCTCACGTTTGCCTGAGAGCGTCTGACCATACCAGTATTATGTTGAGAGTTCCCAGTCACAGGTCTGTTTCACACTGTGATTTTACAACTCTCTTGATAAAACAGTCTGTTTGCTTCATGACTGACTAGCCACCAAGGAGCATGATTTTATTCCTCTAGTTTTCTTCTCCTTCTCTTATGGAATACTTTCATGTAGGAAAGTGTTCTGGTGATTTCGTGGCATTTTGCCACAATATATAAGCATAACCACGAGCAGAGTAAATTATTGCACGCTGATGGGGCACTACGAGTGCATTTTTGAAATTATTAAAATATATTATATTAAATAACGAGGCCTCGTGCCACTTTCTGACATCTGGCAGGCCACAGGTGGGCCGTTGTTTGGGAACTTCAGCTCTAAGTTAAGATATTTTCTTTCAATGGGCTGTTTTGATATGACATACCTTCTTCCAGTCTAAAACGTCATTTACATGGCATTAAAATTAAGGAAGATATGCAAAATGAAACAACTAACTGCCCGGAATCTGTCACTAAAACGGCGTTTGGTACTCAAGTGTCGATACTTTTTGTCACTGATGTGGTGCTCGGCACTGAATCAATTAAATGTATATATCTTCTTTGAGTTCTTTGTTATTTTGAATGTTTTATGTTGTTCACTAGACTACCACGTCCACCACAAAGTCACTAGACGTACCCTCCCCTACACTTCGAGTGGTCACTTGAATGCCCCGATCACTAGATCATGCCCACTTAAATAATCGATTAAAAATACAATAATGGTCATCAAGAGTTATCTTTTCCTGTTATATTATTACCATTTATCGATTTTGTGCCACAAAACGGATATGATACGGTCCGCGTTACACTACTCACACCCCCCCCCCCTTCCATTTTCTCCAGCTCCCTTCCTTTAATTGGCATGTATCTAGTGCTTTTAAGCGACTTGGGCAGTAGTAATTGATCGATGTAGATCTGTATTTTATGTCTTGGATACTCATACCCTTCCATAGAAATTCAGTTTGAGGATCAGTCTTATTATTCTTTACAAGAGCCAGTATCCCACCATTTCGCATGTCTTTTCGGTCAGATCTGTAGCACTGGTAGCCTCTGATTTTCAGACTATGTTTTCATTCAGTTGAGTTCCTTGACAGCAACACATTGTTCTTCATTCAAGATGTTTCTAGCTCAATTTTTTTTTCTGATTCCCTCCGCATTTCAGTGTATAATGTTCAGACCTTCTATTCTCATGTCCCCTGGCTCCACATGGCATCTGAGAAGTACCTCAAGTCGTCATGTGTGAATCCTTTCGAGGCATTGTTTATAAGATTGGGCCCTCATCTTCAAATTTCAGAAACCGGCAGTAACAGCAATTTGGAGCAAAGATGTTAGGTTAATTTAACAGTATGTATTTTTTTAATAATTGACTTATTTGGGTTATTTCCGGGATTTGAGATTTAAACATTAAGCACAACCCACTACTGGCAACGCTGATCGTATTCTGGTACGAGCCCAAGGCCTTGTCCACGTCAATATGGAAGCACTAGATTCGACTTTCTCTCTCATTTGAGCTCGTCAGTAGTGCATATCCTTGACTGGACCCGGGATCAAACCGGATCATTGGCATGTGACGCGGGTGTGTAACCACTAGACCACGCGGCGCACGCTAGATGCGACCAAATTATCACACTAGAATATCACAACGTAACCTATCGTAGGCCCGATCCCCGCGGCTGATATCCGTCAATCGATGTGGTCCCGAATGATCAGAACTTCTCAACTGTCAAGGAAGGCACACCAGGCCTAAAGTCTAGCGATTGTTTCATTTGTGACTGGGATTGAGAGCAATATATGTTAAGGAAAAGCTGCATTTCGGAAAATGAAAAATGTCTTACGCAAAAGTCATTATCAATGAATGTCAGAAAAAGAGTGCTAACATGTTATGTCAAACCTGTTTTACTGTAGGACAGTAGGCTCACTGGATTTAGGAGGCCTGGTGTTCCTTGCCAGTGAGAAGTCCTGATCGTTCGGGTCCCATCGATTGACGGACGTCGGTCGCGGCGATTGGGCAATCTTGAGCATAGCCTACGATGGGTAGCGTTGTGGTGTTCTGTTGTGATAATTTGGTGTGTCCAGTGTGTGCCGCGTGGTTACACACCCGCTTCACACGCGTGATCCGGGACTGTTTCCGGATCCGGTCAGGGATATGCACTACTGATGAGCTCAAACAAGGGCGAAACTCGAGTATAGTGCTTCCGTATTGACGTGGATAGGCCTTAGGTTCATACCGGAATGCGATCGGCGTTACCAGTAGTGGGTTGTGCTCAATATTTAAATTTCAAATCCCGAAACAACCACATAATCAATGATATATAATTATTATATTAATTGTGCGTGATCAAAAAACTGAGCGCTCGCTGTTAAACTTCAGTGCACCGATGGCGAGACAAGCGGTTCAAGCCCTACGCCATACATAAACAAGTTGGACTTGAAAAACCTGGCCAACATGGCGAACGGACTGATGGATCGGTAACACCTTGAAGTGATGGACGCCTGCGCGCAAGGTTTGCAAGTGCTTTTTTTCTCTCATTATGTTTTGACTTTTAGGACCCAGTTTAGTCGCCAGTTACCTGGTTAAGTGCTTGATGCTACAATGAGCTCTGTACTTTTCTGTTAATTCACCCCGAACAAAAAAACAAAACAAATCCCTTTCAGGACCTCATTTGCATCAATCAATCATGTGCCATGCCGGAAAGCGTGGGCTGTCATGACTCGCCATTTCACTCGATCACCTGTGTCGTGGATCAGCTCAGTGTTCCTGTCTCGTCCATGCATCGGTCCAGCAATAACTTCCGGTAAAGTGTTCTGTGGACTGCTGGACCGATCGATAGATGTTTTGTTCGTTTTTGGGCTCTAAGGGCCCAAAAATCCGACGACACTGAGGGCCCTACAGGTCCAAAAACTAAAAAAGACATCCATCGATCGGTCCAGCAGTCCACCGAACACTTTACCGGAAGTGATTGCCAGACCAATGCAAATGAGGCTCTGTAAAGGATGCTTGTTTGTTTGGGGTGAATTAAGGCAAAAGTACCATAGAAGATATGGAAGGAATCAACCACTGTTGGAAGATACATCAATAACAATAGATATGCAGATGATACAGTCTTGATTGCAGACAATGAACAGGGCTTGTGACATTTAGTAGATGCGGTTGTTGTACACAGTGAGCAACTAGGGTTAGAATTGATTGAATAGTAAGAAGGCACAGATTATGGTCGTCACTTGAAAGAAGGAAATGCCACAATGTGATATACAAGTAAATGGGCATATTCTTAAGCAAGTTAACCGGTACAGTTATCTCGGAACAGTCATAACAACTGATGGGAGATGCCTTGAAGAGATTAGAACAAGAATTGCCATTGCGAAGGCAGCCTTTGCAAGATGAAAAACAAACTGACCAATAAAAGGATATCATTTGAAACTAGAATAAGAGTGTTGAAATGCTACATAGAACCTGTACTTTTGTATGGACGTGAAACAAACGAACGAACGAACGAACAGACTTTATTTTCAAAGGGTAACAAATTGGGCACGCAGGCCCGTCTTACATTCGGCCCTTCCAATCACTCATCTTTCTTTCATCAACAGTGCATAGGAACAAACATTGTCACATGAATTTTGTAAACATAATGCATATTACTATGTTATGTGACTCATCCACCACCCACCCACACATCCCCCATTCACTCCAACTCCTCCACTCAACCCACACACATACATTCCCCCACCCATCCACCACATCCCTACACCTACACATCTCCCCACCCACACACACCTCTCACCCACCACACATCCCATCCACCCACACCCCAAGCAAACATACATTCCCCAACCCACACATCCCCCACCCACACACATCCACTCACCTACACACATCTCCCCACCCACTCACATATCCTCTACCCTTCCCATTACCCACCAACAATCACTCACCCACATATCCTCCTCCACCCACACACCTCCAACCACCCAGCCAAACACACATTCCTCAGCCACACATCCCCCACGCACACGCACATCTCCCCGTCAACTCACATATCCCGCACCTACCCACACACAAATTCTGAACCCACCCACATAATCTCCCATCTCCCCTCAGCCCACTCACAGATCCTGAGCCCACCCCTACAAACATTCCCCACCATCTCCTAACCTACACACACTCACCCACTCTCATATCCTCTACCCATCCACACATCCTCTACCCACCCATCCCCCAACCAAACATCAGTTAACCACACACCCTTACTCATATATAATCACTTACCCACACATCCTCTACCCAACCACACATCCTTCACCCACCCATCCCCCAGCCACACATCCCTTAACCACACACCCCTACCCATATACACACACACATCCCAACCCACGCACAATCACCCCACCCATACATACATCCCTCACATACATCCCACCCACCAACACATCCTCCATTCAAAAACACACACCTCCCATCCACGCCCAACCCACACACACATCCCCAACTCATACACTCATCCCCTCACACATTCCTAGACACATGTACTTATCCCTCAACCACTAACACCCACACATCCCTCACCCACTCATCAACACATACATCTCCTATCTACCCAACCAACCCCAATCACCCATCTACACACACATCCCCCACCCTCACACACATCCTTCACCCACCCGCACACCCCACCACCCACCCACACACACACATCATTTAGCCACTCCCAGCTCCCCTCCCACTCAATACCACACCCACACACATCCCAAAGACACATCCCTCACCCACATACACATCTCCTCACACATCTCCTACCCATCCACACATCCCCAAACTACAATCACCCTCACTACCCACACATACATCCTCCATCCAGCCACACACACCCCCACCCAGCCAGACATATCCCCCACCCACACACACATCCCCAAATCCATCACGCACCCCTCCCCCAACCCACACACATCTCTCACCCACACACACTCCCCACCCATCCACCCAAACATCCCACATCCTTACACATCCCTCACCCACACACACATCCCCAAACCCACAACCACCCCCACCTGCACACATCTCCCACCCACCACATATCCCCACCCACACATATATCCCCACCCATCCCATAACCCACCATCAATCAACCACTCACATATCCTCCACCCACTCACCCACCTAGCCAAACACACATCCCCATGCACACACACATCTCCCCGCCAACCCATACATCCCGCACGTACCCACACACAAATCCCCCACCCACCCATACAATCCCTCCCCGCCCACCCACACATCCTGAACCCACCCACACACATCACGAATACACCCACACACACACATCCCCCCATCCCCAACCTACTATTATGATCAAACTACCACACTTTACACACACATACATATGGGGTAGACAGGGTAAATGTTCACAGACATGAGGTCAGTGGCGGTATTTTTGTTGCTGCAGATAACGGCTTAATTGAGGAGTTAGAGGTTTTAGGACAGTGGTTCTCAACCTTTTTTGGCCCATTCCCCCCTTCACCATATTTTTAGAACGCCATCCCCCCCCCCCCTTCCTATCAAAAATTTGGCCCGTTCCCCCCTTCACCATATTTTCAGAACGTCATTCCCCCCCCCCCCCCCTTTCATATTTCCTATCTAAAAATCCCCTCACCCCTACACAGTATACGTAAAAGTGGAAGGCAAATGTAATAGCATATACTAAAACAAGTCTAGACATCCACATAAAACATGATTTGTGGGTCTACTTACTTTATAAAATGAATTTTAGAAGGACGAGACATACATAACTGTAAAGTATGAAGGGAAAAACTATAGTCAAGTAATCGGTTCTTGTATTAACACGATCTTGAAATGGTCTTCATTCCCCCCCCCCCCCTGGAAACCATGAAATTCCCCCCTGGGGGGGGGGGGGGATTCCCCACCGGTTGAGAACCACTGTTTTAGGAGGTAATGCCCATAACAAATGGACATTGGTAGTATTATTAGGTTGCTGAGGTTTTCGGCTTATGCCTTGAGTGTCATAGATTAAGCGAGCTTCAGAAATATGATGAGGAAGTTGATATGAAGTGTATCCCTGGGTTGCTGGAGTGGTGTATGTAATGGTCAGAGATTAGGTTATGTGAATATTTTTAGTAGGTGATGTTTATAATGTTGGAGGAGGTTTTGAGTAGTAAGGCCCATAATGGACCTTTTGATTGCGTCCTCGGGATGTGTTTTGTGGTTGACATTACATTTCGAGGTTGCTGTGGCTGAGGTAACGTTCAGAGCCATAATATCAGTGGTGTCTGTAATAAATGGACATTTAGGGGTGGTTTCGGAATTGCTAGGTTGATGTGGGTGAGGGCATAACCTAAAGTAACTGGGAGAGATAGGTTAAACGTTCAGAGCCATGATGAGGTGGTTAATAGAAGGGCATTGATGATATTTTTGTGTGTGGTGCTGTGGATATCAGCACAAACTGTAGTAGGCAGAGATTAAGTAATATACATAAATTAGGTGAGTTTCGGGGATATGATAAGAAAGCTGGTAGAAGTGTTGCCATAATAAGTAGTATATTTGAGTTGTGAGAGATATGTATTTGTTTTTTAGACTTTACTGCATAAAGTCTCAGAACGACATGGTGGGGTAAATGTGAGTATGGTTTTGTGAGGAAGAGTTCTTGTTCTTTACTCTCCGGTGGCCACCAATTCTTTGTCTTCTTATCGTGTGTTAGTTTGAATTTCTTCAAGATGGTTGAATTTGGAGAATTAGTAATGCTGAGGTAATGGTTATTGGCGTAGACATGTTGATGATGATGATAGAGAGTATGAAGTGTTTTCAGAAGAGTATGGCATTTTGAATTTTTATGATTGAGATCAGATATACATGTACATGATGACAATAGAGGTAAAATTAGAATTTAATGAGGGTTTAAGCGGATTGCTTGTGGAAGAGAAGAAGTTTTTAAGGCTTAAGTAGTGATAGGGGCTGATGGCAGATAGTTATAGGACCGACCCATGAGTGGTTGAGTAAAGTTGTGTTGTGGGTGGTGGTAGCGGATGGCTATGGATCTCAGGGGAAGTTAAGTAATGATGGGGTAGCAATTAATGAAGATAGTAAGAGTCAGGAAGACTCCGGTGATAAGAAATTGTAGGGGCTTATAAAAAAGTCCCAGGTTATATGTTACTTACATTTTTTTTGGCTGTGTTTTTTTTTTAGAATTTAGAGGTTATGGGTTGAGTATGTTAAAGTAGGTTTTGGGTTCTAAGACTTTTCAAGGAAAAGTCTTGGTTGTGGGGAGAGAAGGAATATAACAGAGTACCTGTTATAAGGTTGGTTTTGGGGATGGTGCGCAAGCTAAAGATCTAAAGATGCATTAGCTAATAATGCACGCTTGAGCACCATAGCTAAGGGTAGCCATGGGTGTTGTTAGATGACATCAAAAACAGTGAGAGCTTGACCGCCAGCTAGGGAGGTCGCATGAAGTATCGTGAATTCATCTGGCATGTAGTGTATTGTGCTGAGTACCTTTTTATAATCATCAACCTTGTATGCTGCCTTTCGTGCAAGTCAATAAACATGAGCCTTTGTTAATGAGTACGGCCTTCATCGTGTTATGAGAGAATGCGACCTCTGAGTTTGGACCCAGAGTACTACCACTTGTCTGATCAGGCCTATCTTAGTCCGCCTGCGCTGTTACATCTCTCTGCAGCAAATGCTACATCTTCGACGGGGACGCGAACACGAAGTTCTCGTGCAAGAGGGTGGGAAAAATGCAGAACACCATGACCTGGGGGAGATACAAAGCCGCCTTAGAGGGGTCCGTAGACAGAGTGGAGAGCCGAGGGGTGCGCATGCATAACGTGCAGAAGGCCAACTACCAACAAGGCAAGCTGGGCCTCAGCGCGTATTATGACAAACGGTATGTCTTACCCGATGGTATCCACACGCAGCCCCTCGAGTACCGCAAGGTCGCCACGGAGTGAGCCCTCACTGTTTAGGGAGGATCCGGTCAGGAGTCATTTGGGTGTCGGGAGGAACAATCATCAGCTCTTCGCGAACGAAGCCCCTAGCCGGCCCATCCTCCAGGTAGTACAGCGCAGGCTGCCCATCCTGGCAGACAGTTTTACGAATCTCGTGTACTGTTAATGAACCACGAAGGATCAGTCGCCCGGCGCCGGCCACCTTCAAGCTCATGCTCCCCAAGCGAGCTTGCATACAGATACCGAACTAGCGCATCAGACGGAATCACAGATTCCTTGAGGCCGATAGTACGGTGAGCTGGAGCGGCCGGTGTATGGGATACAGAAGTGTCCTTAATAGCATAAGCCGGCTTCCGACCCGTCAAACGAGTCACCTCACCGTTAAGCGTTACGACCACCTGAGGAAGAGCCTGAACCCATTCAACCGAGCGTTCAGAGGACCCTCGAGCTGCCGTTAGTAACTCTTGGGCGTACTGGGCACCGAACAGTCTCTCTGCCAGAGTGCGATTGAACCTCTCGACGATCGCCTGCTGCCGGTGATTCCCAGCTTCTCCACGCCGTATCTGTGTCTTATGCTTCGCAGCCAGCTGGCTCACAGCACCCATAAACTCACGCCCCGGGTCAATCTGCAGAAGCTGTGGCCATTTGAGTGGCCCGCGTTTGTAAATTCGCTCTAGGGCCAAAGCCACCCCTTCGCTGCTCTTGTCAGTCAAAGCCTCCCCTTCCTTAAACCGTGAGGCTACATCCACAACCGTCAAGGCATACTTAAATGTCTTACGACCAACCTGGTCATGTGGTAGGTAGAGCAAGTCAGCCTGATGGACGGCATTCGGTCTATCTTCATCAATAGATGGCCGCGGAATATAACGAGGAGCGGGTAAATAGATCTGAAAAATAGCTTGCTTCTTGAGCCAGTCTCGGGCAACATCCTCTGAAACATTAGCTGCAGCAGCGAGCTTCTTAATGGCCGCCAAGCCTTTCCAATAGCCACGAGGGCTGTAGTAGATGTCCTCCAGACCTTTCATTTCTTACTGGGTAGCAGCGGTCAATCTCTAAAGCAACTTATAAGCAACAATACTCGTCACTGCCAGCCCAAGAACGATGAAAGTGATCTCGCGGTCTTTCTGCGGCTCAGATGGCACGTAGAAATCCGACAGGCGAGGTTCAGGCTCGAGGGGCTCGACATGTTTGCCGGAGATCAGGCTGTATTCCCGCATGGCCTGGTCGACATCCTGGAAAGAGTGAACGGCGTGGCCTTCGCGCTGTAGCTCATCGTTGAGCCAGTCCAGCCGCGCGGTTCTCTTTCTCGTCCACTCAGCCTGGGCCGCCTGTAGCCGCTCGACAGCCTCATCGTGCCGCCTCATTTCTTCATGGGCGTCTGCATGCCTTATTTGGAAAAGAGGTAGTTGCACCCCCCCCCCCCCCCGCCCCGTAAACGCGAGGGCATTGACAACAGCGCCCCTCTATCATCATTGTGACAGAGGCCATAGCTTGCGGGGCTGATACTGTAAGGGCTTATGCAATATATAAGCGGGGATCAAGCCCTCTTTGATAAGCATATCTCGGAGTGCTAAGGCAATGGACGTATCTAAAACCATCATCCCAATGTCATACATATCAGCGTCTAGCTTGGGCAAGGTTGCCCCTTTGAAAATCACCTTGGTCAGTTTTGCGGTGCCTACAGTAAGCGCGGCCACCACAGCGCCGTGGTAAACGGCGTTAACAATAGCTCTCCCGTCAACACTTGCCATTATTCCATATAAAATTGATCTCTATTCTTTAATACGTTAGTATCCGGTCGCTTGGAGGGCGCAGGTGCTTTAGTCCGCCGCAATTTCTGCCTAATTACACCGACGACAACGACAACGCCAGCCACTCCGATAATCCAGGGCGTCCAGCCGCGGTAATCAACGTGCACCATTGGAAACAGCGGTGGTGGGGCCTGCTCATGCTCGGGGGCTAACTTTCAGCCTGCTGCAGAGCTAGAGACAACCTCTCTGCTTCACGACTCTTTCGAGCAGCAGCTCCTCTCTTCCCAGCCGCAACTTTTCTGGGGTCCTTCGCCACTAGTTTTTCCGTCTCCAATGGAACAATTTCGGGGGTCTCCTCCTCCATCTTGTTCTTGCTTAGGACATATATGTCCAAAATGGCAGTGCCTAAAAGTTGCTAGCGCGACAGTTGCAGGTGCTAAGCACATGCCGAACTTATGGTAGAGTTCACATGTAACTGTTTAGCGCATGCCCTAGAAACGGGTCGGCCTCCAGGTCTGTCACCAAATCTTGATTATCAGCAATGGGGAGGAACATACTTGCCACTTGTGCGTACATCTGTAGCATAGCCGTGCCCAGGGTCTTTGTTATTGCAGCTCCAAGCCTCGCCTCGTGCGTCGCATATAGCTTCTAAATTTCTTGATCAGGCAAGGCCTCAACCTGTTCCACTGTAAGTTTGGAGTACTTACCTCCTATGTACTACCCGGCACGTCCCCCAGCCGCAAGTGCTGCCAGCCTTTCACGATGCAACGCATGTCCGGACTGTGGCGTTGTGGCAGGTGGTGTTGCATGTCCGGACTGTGGTGTTGTTGTATGTGTTGCATCCGGAGCAGACTCTGCTGGCTTTGCCTCTTCCCGTAACAGCTGGTCGAGTATGGTGTCACAATCCATCACGGCGTTTGCAAATACCCAACGTCTAACTCTAATATAGGAATGCACAGCCCAACCAAGCACACAACATGTGCATATCAGTTGTAATACAACTAAGGCTACGGAGTAACACAGCACTGCTTCATACATGCTTAACATATACTTAGCTGATGCTTAACATATTCTTAGCTGATGCTTAACATATGCTTAGCTGATGCTTAACATATGCTTAGTATCTAACAAACCTCACCAGCTTTGAGCACTTTATAAGAAAATGGGAACTTGGACCTTAGTACCAGCTTTGAGAACTCATTAGATTCGAGTTGCTTTCGCACCCCATCACGTTCCTCCCGAGAGTGGATGACGTAGTTATCGTCCAGGCAGTCTTCAAAGCTATCCTTATCCTTGGAATGGAAGAACACCACCCACTGTGTCTGCGCCCTGAGGCCTTTCGCAACGGCGTTGTACTTCTTGGTTTGAACCCACAGACTTTGCTGGGCATGTCGCCCGCTAAAGGCTAGATAAGTCAACATAGTCCGCTTCTGCGCGATAGCGTTCTCTGCGCTGCAGTCGTCAATGATGTATAACGTCGGCGTCCCCTGAAACATTTTATAAAAGGCCTCTAGCTATTTGAGCAGCCGGTCACCGGGGTCAAATATGAAGACCTCGGGATCTGACCACACCCATGTGCGGGCCCGGTATGTTTCATTGTATCGTACCGAAGGGCAAGCAATGACAATATGCTCGAAAACACCTCTGTACGGGCCTTCAAGAAGGTCGAGAATGAATTCTGTTTTACCACATGATGTGGGGCCTGTGATGATGGCCGAGTGTGGCTTAAGTGGGAACTCCATTAATAAACAGCACTAACGAATCTCCCGGTGTCGATGTTCAGCTGTCCGTCCATAACCAAATAAACGTAACAGTACAGTAAGCCCCGGCGGTTCGGCCTCTTTCGTGATTTGGAGAGTGATGCCCTCAGAGCCGTTCTCTACACGCCGGCCGCTGCTGTGAAGATGGTCATCGTCGGAGGTCCGGAAGTCCAGCCACAAGCAGAATTTTGTCTTCGAAGTACTGGCCTAGACTGACACTGAACAATCCTAGCTCTTTGGCGACTGCGCTTGTCTCATGTGCCTTTTGAGGCCACCGGCAAAGAATTTCCTGGCTTTGTCCCAAAGCTGGTGTGGTGCTAAGCCGTGCGCAAATAGCTGATTGGCTTGTCCTTCTACGATGACTTCAACTTTGGTGACATGTGGGTTGTAAAACAACTCTGGTTGGTGTGCAAAATCCTTTTGGTTGGCGGGATCTTCCCATAATAGGAGAATGCCTTTCAAAGACTTACACGGTGTATTCAGATTGATGTTCCATATCGAGTCCTCCTTTTTCTGAGGGATCCGTCTATGCCATAGGACACGCTCATATAACACCACCATATGGCTCTCATACATGCTCCGAATTAGCCGGGCCAACGTGGGTTCAGTGACTACTTCGTACTCGAGACAGATGTTTTCTAGGGAATATGTGGAGTTGCCGACATCTTTACCAGATGCACGAATCACATGGGAAGCGTCGTTAAAGGTCAACTCAATCTCCAGTCGATCACTAAGAGCGGATTGGTAGAAGGGTGCATGCGTTTTAAGCAGCTCAAAGTCTAGTGGTATGTAGTACCTGTTTTTGAAGGCCTTCGCGATGGCCACGTCTGGCGCATTGGCGGGGGGGGGGGGGGGGGGGTGGGTCAGAACAACAGCATCCGCTGCGCCAACATGCGCCTTGGTCACATTCATGCCAGTGCTTGTATCGATGCCTTGATACACAGCGCTCGTCCGATCCGGTTGAGTCTTCCAAAGATCCAGATAGATGTTGTAGACGTCACTGTCCACAAGAGAGAAGACTTCATTGCCAGAGAGCCTGACGGTCAGCTTTTGAACCAGTGCTCGACCCAGGTTCTGGACCACGAACCGGTTGACATCAGGGGAGCTGAGGTCGACATTGAATGCCAGCCGCACTGACCCAGGCACGATAACATCGTGTGCACCGAGATTTGGGAAACGGACTAGTAACTGCTGCTTGGGACCGATCGTAGATGGATTGTTGGTCACGATGATCGTTTGCCGCAATCCTTTCACACCGAGTGGCTCCCGCAGACGGCGGTAAGGGTTAAGCTTACGATCATATGCACTTGAAGACATGACTAGTTGTTTATTGTTGTTGCTTTGTAGCAATATCTAATATGGATAGAGTTGAGTTGACCGATTTTGGGGACGAAGAGGGGCCGCCTGAAACGGGTGAGGACGAGACGGGCTTCATCGACGACGATTTTGATGTTGATAATCCCTGCATTGTTAATACCGAGTGGCCGTCACAGAGGGGTCTACCCCTCAATTTACAAGTGGAGCTAGAAAACAGCGCCATCATTGATGCCTATTTTAACAGGGTGAAGGAGCTGTGGGGTATTACACCTATAACAGGCAAAGATTATACAAAAATTAGGTTGGGTAGCAAGAATGCGCTCTATGTTGGGCACGAAAGGATTACAAAGTTGGACGGCATGCCTTTAGCTTTGAGTGGCCTCAGAGCGAGTACCGGAGAGGCATTGGGGTTTGGGAGAAAAATACCACCAAAGGCTGTCACCATCCTCGAGCAGACTTATAGTGATATGGCTGAGGAAGACGCTGCTCTAGGTGGTGCAGATATTCAGGATGTCCCACAAATAGCTTCAAATATTAGCAATATCTTAGAACGGGCCATGTCGAATCCAGAAGTGCAGCATGTTTTAGAAACCTCACACGTAGACCAGTACCTGGGGGAGAAAGGCCTACCTCCAGTGAGAGAACTCCGGGGGCTCATGGCGCTTGACAAAGCGGTGACAACAATTAAAGGTAAGCTCACAAACTACCTCGTTATTCTCAACCAGCAAGATAAAGAGATCGCCATACGGCGGCGGAAAATGTTGATAGCACCCAATGAGGAGAGTAGGGAATTTCAAGAGCAAAAGATTGCCGATATTGAAGAAGCTAAGAAGAGGCTTTTAATAGAGGTCGCTGAGTTACACGAAGACTTTCGCATCCAATTCAGCCGGATCCGTGAAACCATTCATCGGGTGGTCAATGAAGACACCACACTGGGTGAGAGGCTGCGGACTCTGTTCCGAGAGCAAGGCATCACCATAGCGAGCATTCTCACAGCGATCGGCCTCTTAATTTCCACTATCACCCTAGCCATTACTGGTGGTGGTGGTGCACCCCTACCCCACTGCCTGGCCCTACCCTACTGCCTGGCCCGCCACCTATCCCACCACGTGGCCCTGGGGCTAAGGAATGGATTTGACAGAAGCTGAAAGACCTAGCGAGCCTTCTGGCCAGGCTAGCTGGTAAGGCTGCAGCGGCACTCCCAGGAATCATAGGCGGCATTATCTCCTGGCTCCTTAACTTCTTGAGTAAGGGTGTGGGGTGGCTGGCTGGAAATCTCTGGGCATTAGTGGTTGCACTCAGTGGCTTGCTGCTGCTGGCTATCAGAGAGCGGCTAATTGCGAAGTAAATGAACTAACCATAGGGCCACTAGACTGACTGTGACACCCCCAGCAATGAGTGCTATCTTTTCGTTTTGATGCTGCAGCCCAGCTGCCTTATCAGCTATGCTAGTGGTCGGCTGCGCTAGCTGAGCATTGCTGGGCAGCTCTACCGTTGGTGGCGGCTGTGCAATGCTGGGCGGCTCTACCGTAGGGTCTGGGGTATTAATGACAGTATTCAGGCCACGCTTTAGGCCTGGCTCTGCGATGACGATCATGTTGTTATATCCAGCTATCTGGCCAATGCGGAGCAGCATGTCACTGGGGGCCATATACAACCCCGTTCCAAAGACATAATTAACTTCTGAGCTCGCGTTTTGTAGCACATCCTGATACCTTTTGATGGCTGCCGCGAGATCGATAAGTGCAGATATGGCGTCTTCTACTAATACCAAGAATTGCTTCTGGGCATCAAACGGTGTTCCAGTTCCCAGAATTTGTGTTCTAGTCTTAGCCTGGGCCCCTAAGATGACCCACACATAGGTTCGAATGCTGTCATTTATTTGCTCAACCCTGGGTGAGTGAATCCCTGTGACTTGTTAAGAACGAAAGCCCGCCAGGCAGAGTCAGCCTGAGGATCATCTTGCGAGATGTAATCTATGTGTAGTACATCGTTCGTGGTCTTTTGTGTGAATGAATGTCGTTTTGGGTCATATATACCACCTTGGCCGTCATTCAGGATGCGATAACCAATGTTCGTCCAGTAAATGTATACACTCTCCAACCCATTATTCCTCCCGAGCTGTTTCCAGTTATCATTCTGGGAAATCCCAAATTCCGTGCATATACGCTCATAGGCTTGGAGTATGTGCTCTGCTGTCTGCAATGCCAATCCACATGTGCACATGGCTGTTTCACCAATCTTGAATTTTGTGTACATGTGGTTGCGTAATCTATTGTGTCCTGTTCTGAGGCGCAGAATAATGACTTGTTCTGGTCTGTCCATAATGTGGTAGTCATCTTGAGCAGGTTTTGGTGGCTTTCTGACTGATTTGATCATTCTTTTCTTTTGGTGGTATGTAACGGGCACATCAGGCTGTTCTTCTTTGGCTTCTTCCTTAGCCAATTGATCAGCTCTGTCGTTTCCGGGTACTCCACAGTGGGATAGTATCCACTGTATGGTGACCTTATGCTGACTGCTAAGTTCAGAAAGTAGTGTCCTTAGCACTGGCAATTTCCCATACAGGAGCGCCTCGAGTACTGATTTTGCATCTGTCAATAGCGCCACAGATTGTGTACCATTGCTAGTATTTAGTAATTTCTCTGTTGTTATCTTGATTGCCTCAATTTCAGCATCATAGTTATGGCAGTACTTTCCTGTCGGTACTCTGGCCGTGTCCCTAGTATTATTTGGGTATTCTATGTACACTCCCTCTCCTCCATTTCGAACAGCATTTTGTGCTGACCCATCTGTGTAGACTTGGATCCAGAGGTCCTGTGGGTATTCTTCATCAAGGAAGCCAAGAGTAGCTGTTCTGCACTGCACACTGTTCTGTTCTTCCTTGTCAAATATACCTCTCACTTTTGTCTGAATTTGTAATGATAGTCTGTTCATCTTTCCATGGAGTTCGCTCTGGAATAGTTGTTAGGGGGATACCAACTGTGGGCAGATCGGTGGTTTCTCTGCAGAGTCGTTTGGCCTGGTGGATAAAACTACTTCTTTTCAACCACCCCATAGCTAGGTTTTCATATCTGTTCTTCATAGGGTGGCCTGGCAAGCTGAGGAACTTTTCTGCTTGTATTAGCATTTTTGTATCTCTGCGCTCTCTCAGTGCTTGTGTCCTCCCCATCTTCTCCATTTCCACTATAGGGGTTGATCTCATCCCTCCTGTGGTGACTCTAAGTGCTTGATTTTACACCTTGTCCAGCTCTTGTAGTGTGGTTTTTGATGCCGTATTCTGTGAAGTTGATCCGTATTCCAGGTGTGGTCGTATGCTCTGTTGATAAACTTTGCTAAGTATTTTCCCATTGGCTCCCCATGTGGTTCCACTTAGCTTTCTCAGGATGGCTATTTTCCTTCTGGCTTTTGCTACTGCTTTGTTGATATGCTTTCTCCATGTCAGCCTGCCATCAAATGTTACTCCAAGGTATGTTGGTTCTTTATCTTCTCTTAGGGGTGTTCCATTTATCTGGATGGTCCCTGCTTTTTGTTTTGGAGAGAGGGTAACTAGGGTGGTGCTGCACTTGTCAGTGTTTATGCTGACACGCCATCTATTTGCCCATGCAACAAATGTATCTACAGCTCTTTGTAGCAATCTGGTGGCCACTGAAACATGTTCATTTGTGCTCCATAGGACCATGTCATCGGCGTACATTGCTGCTTCAATTCTGTGCGGTAGATTAGCAACGAGATCATTGATGAAGATTAGAAAAAGTGCAGGGGACAAGACTCCGCCCTGGGGAACATCGGGATGCAGTAGTACTTTCTTGCTCTTGAGTCCGTCTATCTCACTCGGGCTCTTCTGTTGTGCAAGTATGCCTTCACCCATTTGTACATTCTTCCATTGACTTTGCAGTTTCTCAGTTTCTTCATCAGACCTTCTTTCCAGACTTTGTCAAAGGCTTTCTTCAGATCTATCCATGCCGCAAGCACCAGTTTCTTCTCTTGGAATGCATCCTCAATTTCTTGAGAGAGGTAGGTTGTCTGATCTTCCGTAGAGTAGCACTGCCTAAAGCCAGCCTGCTGTGGCACAATGATGTTTTTACTTTCAATGTACCACTGCAGTCTGTGATTGATGATGCGTTCCAGTGTTTTGCAGAGACAGCTGGTGAAGCCAATTGGTCTGTAGCTGGAGGCAATGGAACTATCTTTCCCTGATTTTAGGAGGGGTATTATGAGTGCTTCTCTCCAGGCTTGAGGAACACTGCCTAAGGTCCAACTGTTATTGAAGATCTGCAACAGCTTTGCTTTGCCTCTGTTCCAAATTCCTGATCATTTCATTGGAGATACCATCAGCTCCTGGTGACTTTCTCATTTTCAGTTTTGATATGGCTAGCTCCAGTTCGCTGATCGTGATGGGTGCCTCCAGAACCTCATGTACTATTTCCTTTTGTCCTGTATGCTGCCGTTTCTCTCTAATCTCTTGTTGTTTATCTGGACTAATTTTGATATTATCTTGTGCGAATGAGTCCGCAAAATGGTCAGCTGCTTTCTTTCTTGTTAAGATGTTTCCATCTTTGTGTAGTGCAATTTTAGAATTTATCCTTGTGCCCTCATCGTTAAGTTGTTTTATTAGCTTCCACAATTTCCTTGTGCCTCTTTCAAAGTTCAGAGACTCCGTATTCTCCTGCCAGCTTTTTCCGTCTAGCCTGCAGCTTGGCCCTTTGACATTTGGCTTTTGTGTGCTGGAATTGACTAAGTTCACACTGTCTCACGGTGAAACCGCGAATGGCTCATATGCCAGTAGTCATTTGCTTGGTGCAGGCGTTTCAAGAATGTAGTCATATGCTTGTCTCAGCTTTAGCGATGCTACTCTCGGCTTGCGTGTGCATGAACGTCCTGTCCGGTCAGTCGCCATGTGCACATTTGCGCTGGAGAGGCTCAACCGTAAATCGGGAGATCTGCTCGCAACTTAGACGAGCAGCATCTTTTGTGGGCAGTTTCTCGCCTCATGTTTGTGTGTGGTCTGCTCTGGCGGTCAGTCCGTCTTCGGTGAAGGAAATCGTGTTGATCCTAAAAGTAATCATACGCTCATTGCTTGTCGCTACGCCTGTCTTAAAACTGAAAATTAAAGGAATTGACGGAAGGGCCGATATAAACAGGGATAACTGGCCGTGGCAGCCTAACGTCCACTGCATCTGTGTCCGTCTTCCAGTCGTCTTGCCATGCTCGCCACTGGAGCCAGACGGACACAGACGAGGGAGCGGAGACGAGGGTGTTGCGCGATCACCTCCTCGCTATACAAAACCAAAGCGCAAGTCATTCGTTCCTCATCAAATCAAAGATGTAGTGTAATGAATGGTCATCGTCAATGAATGGTCAACGTCATTCATGATGGACGAACATCGCTGGAATTTATTGTGGTGCTCTTGGCTGGGTGTGGCCTCTGCTTGCTTTCTACATACTTCCACATCATTATGCAACTGTTCCAGTTCACTATTCCAGTAGGGTTTATATTGTTTACGGTCTTCTCTTGGTACTGTTCCTCGTGCTGCCTCTAGTATGCATTTCCCAAACTCTTCAACTATTTATGTTTTTCTCAGTGTTCAGGTTTCTAACCAGTATGCTGGTGCGATTCTTGTACATTGCCCAGTCTGCTTTCTTGTAGTTCCACCTCGAGAGGGTGCTGCTTTCACTTACAAGCTCATTTTCTACGGTTAGAAAGACTGGCCGATGGTCACTGCCACCAAGTTGTTTCCCAACAATTCGTGTAATGAAAAGCCATGTCAGGTATAGTTGTAGTGTGCCATGATCTCGAGTAGAAGGTATGTGGGTCGGACGGCTTGTTAATCAAGATGAATCTATTCTCATTCTGCCAGTCTTCCAGTCTCTCTCCTCTCTGGTCCGTGTGATCATAGCCCCAGCTCTGCGAGTGGCAGTTGAAATCGCCATACACAATCATTTTTGTCTGTTAACGGTAGTGTGTCCAGTGTCTATGGGCGGTCGCTTGGACAGTAGTAATTGATCAGATGTAGGTCTGTATTGCCTGTCTTAAGTTTAAGTGTCTGATACTCAGCCCCTTCCATGTAGACTTCGATTTGTGACGCAGTGATGTTATTTTTTACAAGGGTCAGTATCCCACCTTTTCCCCTGTTCTTTCGGTCAGATCGGTAACCACTGGTAGCCTCTGATTTTGAAGGCTATTTTTCGTTGAGGTGCATTTCTTGCAAGCAACATACGCTTACTTTTTCTTGGTCCATGATGTTTTCTAATTCTATTGTTTTGTTGTTGCTGACTCCCTCCGCATTCCAGTGCATTATTTTAAGTCTTTCTATAGTATGGCCAGCCGTTCTATTCTCATGTTCCCTGGCTCCACAGGACATCTGAGAAGGACCTCCAGTAGTTGGGGTTGGACCCTTTCGAGACATAGGACCCGGCACTGCACCTGCCTAGGGGTCCAAAGCAGGGTGAGCACCATAACATTTATCAATAGTCGACATATTTCATTTTGCGTAATTGCGTGGCATCCTGATTTCTGTGGTGCGCCTTCTGGCTGGTTGCCTCCGTCTTCAGCACCTTTCCTTTGCTAGAGCAGACTGTGGTCTCACTCGAGTTTAGATGTGTACACACGCACACACTTGTCTGCGCATGCATGTACGTTAATACACATCTAGAGCATACTGGTTATTTTCCAGCGCCAGAAACTCGCCGTCGCCCCTTCTCCTGTTAGTAGAAACAGTTCCGCCACGTGAAGGCCAGGAGTTGGACTTTTGCTGCAGACGTTATGTATTCACGAGCCATTGGGGTATTTAAGCAATGTTGGGCGCTCACCCCAACACTGTACCCCGGCTACATACAGCAACATTTAGAACCTAATCTACTTGTAAAAAGTGTGCCTTTCGAACTCCTCAATTGGCCCTGACTGCTGTCTGCGATTCTCGTGGAAAAGTGAGACAGAAAGTGGAACTAGGATTAGCAAATGGCTGTTTTCAGGCCCAGTTGTCTGGTGGCTTGTAGTTGGCCAGGATATGTAAGCCAGACTTAAGTTACCACATTAAACGTAAATACATATTAGGCAAACGCAACAAATATTAATTATATTTCTAATAAATATTAATCAAGAGGAGCAAGCTTTACAAAGGCTTTGCCATACATAGTAACAATTCAAAATAGGTATATAATGATATTCCTAATAATAGCATAATGAACAAATTAGTAATACTGTCAGGCTCTTCAGTTTATTATCGGCTCGTACTTGCTTAACTTTAATCAGGCAATATACACAAAGAACCTCAGTTAAAGACCGTTCGTAAGAATCAGCATTTCATTTTAATACAACAAAATATATGTACAATCGTCATCACACACAGCAATTTAGCCGTCCAGTCATAAAGACTATGGCCCTAGTCAAAGCTAGCACACACACAAACTTCTTCAGCTATTCATCTCACAGCGAAAACTATCAATCGTTCAATTCAGCTGTACAATCGCTCTACAGTCTCAGACACGTCCGTTCATCTCAATCACTCAGTCCATTCTTTCCTGCTTTCCCTCGGCGTTCTGCAACACATGTCCAGTCGCCCTGTGTTTCCTCCTGTTCTCCATTGCAAGTACTGCGTCTTGTCCTTGGCTTGACCTTAACCCGGGGTTAGTCAGTTCGTCGATGATAGCTGTCTTTCAGTTAACTCCTGTTCACTGCCTGTCCTCAGGCGTACCTGTCCTGTCCTTTCCTGCCCCTGTCGTGTCTCACAGGATCTGTTTTGTCTGTTAGCTGCTAGGACTCTGACACACTCCTCCGCCTCTCCTGTGTCACTTATCTTTTTAAAGAGAAGTGTGTCACTTATCTTTTTAAAGAGAAGTATGTCACTTATCTTTTTAAAGAGAAGCGGCACACTGCTTTTTGTTCTCTAAATTAGTTTGATGTACTAATTAGTCAGAAGACTTTAGAGAGTTAGTGTATAATTATGACCTGTGTTGGTTTTATTGGGTTTGTGATTCATCTTTTCTGTGACGACAACTGTGGCTTGAAAGGTCTGACATTCGTTCGAAACTTGTTCCTTCTTATGTTTAGTGAATGTCAGAATCTCGACCCGTTGACATTTAGAGTCTCATACCCAAGCCTGCTTTGCTACTTGGAACTGTACCAGACCGAGGATAATGTTGATTTACATTATCTTGGCGTGTGCCTCAAACAACAACTCCTCTCCAAACTCTCCGTGTTACAGTAAATATTTTCGGTTTGTCGCCGAAATCATCAAAGGAAAAATTATATTTCCTGAGGTACCCACAAAGTGGCTATATAGTTCAACATTCTTGGTCGTAGATGTTTGAATTGACCTCTCACTTTTAGCTTCTGCTTGTAGGTTAGGTTTCCGCGTAATGCCTAGTTTGTTCCCTTTTAGTCAGTCATGTCCCTTTCATGTGCTCTGTTTCTGCCTTTTTTCCCCTATTTGTTTTTTTAGGGGGGGGGGGGGGGGGGGGGGGGGGGGGGAGGGTTTGTTGGTGTTGTTGTTTATCATTTTGTGTGCTCTCTCTCCTCTCTCTCCTCTCTCTCTCTCTCTCTCTCTCTCTCTATATATATATATATATATATATATATATATATATATATATATATATATATATATATATATATACCCCTGTTGTGATGTTTGGTAAATTACAACTATAAATGTATGTTAATTGTTTACATAGTTTGTCCTCTAAGCGTCATTTGTTTGGTTTTCACCATTCATGAATTGTTGAATATTTGTATTTCATGACGTTGCTCACCAAACAATGATTCTTAGGTTACAATCATATGTAACGTTATTATAAAATTCATTTGTAAACACAGACAAAATCAAATGTATCAACTCAAACTCATTTGTGCAAAGCACTCCGTACATTGTTGTCCAGGATGAAGACTTGGGAGTAATAATCGGCACGCCCAGACGCGAGAGGTACATTGGGAAAACGAGGTGCCTCGTCAGCCAACACAGCACTGGCACCATTAGCCACCGGATGCTGGGGGTGGGGGGAGGATCCAAGCACCTATGGACCTGTCTGGAGTACAATGAGGATACCCCAACTGATAACTCCATACATGCCCTTTCATTCCACATTTTAATATCTCACATCTTTCGTTCATGTCTTTCATTCTCACAGTCATTTTTGTCACTGTAATTTTTGAAAAATCTAATTAAGTTATGCTTTATGACTTAATAAGTTATCTCTAAGGTGTTCATTAATAAAATGTTCGTGGTATGTTATTTACTATGAATTTGTATACCACCACAGATGTTATGTTTCACACAATACCTAAAGTTCGGGTTGCACGTTCAGTTGTAGTTTTCAGTTTTAAATATTTCAGTAGGTCCACACTGTTCGTTATTCTAATAAATAGTAGTTCAGGTTTTGTGTTCACCAGTTTAAACACAATTATATAGTGCTAATGTTCCTAACTAATTCGTTATGATCACAACTATTTACTGGTATCTTGAATAATAGCACAGTAATGTAACAGTGTAGAGGTATAGATTGGGGTCTATTGGAAAACTCCGATACAGCACGATTGAGCATTGAGACTGAAGGGTGGGAGATGCTCAATCGTGACGTATTATGTTGTTATAGGCAGTAAACATCTATAGCCCAGCTGAAGAGACGCGGCCTGTAAACCTTGACAAATAAACAAACGTTTGTACCAGTCGACGTTTGTTACTTCCTTCCAACACTGTTATAGGGAGTAGTAATGGAGCCCAGACCGAGTCTGAGGTTGAATCGTATGGCCGGCTCCAACAAGACATACAACAACGAAGTACGATGAATAAATCATAAGATAATAGTTGGCCTATCAGGAATACTTCTGGAGCCGTGGCCGAATTGATAATGGCCGTTACTGAACTTCAGCTTTCAAGGTTTTCCGGAGCCGAGAATCTGAACTCTGGAGTTTCAAAAGAAAGGGCTTCTATTTAAAGCGCCAGCCACTGAAAGTTATCAATAACAAGGGGCTTCTCAGGACCGTTGCATGAAACTTATCGTTTTTTTTTGAGAAGAGCCATCCTGTCCTAGAACTTTGAGAAAACCAGAATTTCAAGCTGAACCTGTCAGACAAAAGAAGAAAAATAAGTCAAGAACTCTTCTAGGCTCAAGTAATAATGGACAAAAGCCTTGTAATTTCGTGATTGGGTTTTTTGAACACCATAAATATCACTGGGCTTCGGTTAACTGTGATAAATTTTTGGGGCCACGTCATTACTACGACCCCTATCAAGACGCCGATGATGTACTTCACTCAGAATCAAGGAAGGGACCCAACCAGGGGTTTGAAATCTATCCAGGCATCCCATGAGACGTGACCCAACCAGGAAAGAGTATCTGGCAGCTACAAAATTTACCTGAGGGAAGAGAACTCTCGCCCACCTGAGCTTCTGGACTCCGCCAACTTGAACTCGAGACTAGGTTCACTTGATGCGAAACTCTGGTTAGTGGAACTAGATCCATCAGCTAATAAAAGAAGGTAACTGTGTAACTCCGGTGATGTGCCATAAATTCTTGGTTAGAGCAGAGTCTAAAACATTATTATATTATTAGAAACAGGTATGAGGATTTATAGCGAACTTTTTGGTTTCAAACAGGACTTATTGAAGACAGGGTTTTTCCTCCCTCTACGTTGACAGAATATTGATGCTGATTACAACTTGTGCTCTTTAGGGATTAACCAAGGGAAATTTGTGCGATTCTGGAACTAAATAACTAATGGAACAGTTTATGAACTGGGGGAATTATGTGTTGTAAATTAGTAAATTTAGGTGATTCATAAATAAGGTAATTAATTAACCAGATTTTAGAAGCAAATAATTTGAAATTGTGTATTTTTTTTGTTCTTTGCTTGCTTTCTTGCAGTATTTTCAGCATGGCGGAACAGGACACCTCAGCACATCTCCTTTAAGTTAAGAGATTTTAAAAATTGAAATTGGTTACTTGTATAAATATTTCAGCTTAGAAGACTCAGCACAGCACATATTTCAGCTGAACTCAGGATAAGTTTTTTTTTCTCAGGTACTAAAGAAGTATACAGAACAATATTGTTTCAGCTGGATAGATATTTCAAAGGAACTGAATATGAATTTCTTGTGCGGGGAGTTACAACGGGTTAGCACATGGTTAGGAGAATTAAAGATGTCAATTACGGAGGTAGAGAATTTTCTGAAACGTTGAAGAACAAAACAACTAGACAGGACCCTTATAGAATTATGGTAGACAGTAATAGAGTAGGAAAGAATAACAGGAGACAGACATTGCTTAATAAAGACAGAAGACAATATGGTTATGACGAACCAAGGCCTGATCTATATAGAGTAAAAGACAGTGAAAACAGACGAAATAGTGAAAGCTCGGACTGGTATAAATACAAAAATGGACGTGAGAGAAACATTTCAAAGAAATCATGGGACTGGCCTTCTCACAGTGCAACTGCTAGAAAAAGACGTGACGACTGGTTAGAGAAAAGACAAAGACAATATTTAAACTCAGGTGTAAGAGACAGAGTTGAACCTAGTAAGTAAAATACAGGACTAGTCCTAAATGGTTGCGAGTGTGACAAATGGACAGGAAAAGAAGACGACGGTGTTAGTAAAGAAAAGAAATAGAGGAACGCAGACACAAGCAGGTAATACGATAGAAAGTAGTACGCAGACTCAGGTACAATCTAGTCAGCAAGATGACAAAGGGAACTCAAACGGATGTAATAGAGACTCAGTCAAAACCTACTCATTTGACTAAGAGAGACAAGGTTGAAGTTAGGAAAGATGGACAGACAAGGGCCAAGGATGAAAAGAAGTCAATGAAGAAAAGTGTTAGTATGGTTGTAAATAGAGGTAGTGCCATGTCAAGTTATTCAGCTATAGACAAGAAACTAATTCCCAAATGGTGTAGGAATATTACCTGTCAATAGTTATGGAGAAGATATTCCCACAGCTGAATATTATAGTGATGCTTGAATCAGATATTATTACAGATGATTCGGAGAAGGAGAGTGTTACACTACGGGCAGGTCCTGAATCGAGGCGTGATGTTCCATCATATGGAGTAGTTGCTAGTAGACAGACGGACAGAGTTTTGGATAGTGACTCTTTGAAACAAAATACTGGTTTGTATGACAAGACAGTAGGGAAGGCTAAGGGACGAAGACCGAGGAAGAGAAAGAAAGTCAGACGTTTTAGGGACGACTATAGGAATAGAGCCGACGTGTCTGCAGTAAACTATGGTGACTCTGATGTGGGAACTATTATTAGTGTGTCATCTGAGGACGAGATGGGAAGGTATAAACGATACATAAGATACACAGAAAACAGTGAACAGACTGACGCAAATAAAGGATATAGAAAGAAATCATTTAAGAAAAAGTAATAGTGGTAGACAGTTAGCGGGAATTTATTCAACAACAGAAAGTGACTTAAGTAAAATAGAAGACCTTAGGACCTTAAGACCTGAGTACTTTAGTAACTTGACAACAGATAGTGAAGATGACATTATAAGTGAAAGACGGGTTAATGTATTGAGAGACAGTGAAGTGTTCAACTTGGACACACTATATGACTAAAATAGAGTAGATACAGCATAGAATTAGTAGAGGGTGAGAGATAAATAAGTATTAGAAATAGTTTGACTCAGAGCATGACGTGATGTCCAAGATAGTTTTGTTTGTTGTTTGAGAAGAATAGTATTGTTGATAGGTGAACCGAATTGACTGGTAAGGGATATAGATTGAGAAAGTACTGAATATCCTGTGTGTAAAGTAGACAGTTGAATGTGACGGTTAAGACTGTAGTAGTTGTGTGTGAGAAGTATAGAAGGATAGTTACGAGATTAGAGATCTGTTGGAATGAGGTTTGTTTTGAAGAGATAGTAGATAGTGCTGTGAAAACAATATAACTTGCGAGAGTGTCATGTATAAGGGTCTGACCTTCGTATAGAAATAGAGATATAAGAGGGCAGTGAATGGGAGAGTCCTCTGGAATAATTTTTGTCTAGTTGTGCGGTGTTCATACGTAGTCAGACAGGTGTTCGTCGTGATGAAGGAAGTTAGAGAGGGTGTGATGACCTCGCATAAGTGAAATACATAGATAAAATATAAGAGTGGCGTTAACATGTCTTGTGTCAATGTGTTTTGAGGAAATCAATACGTGTTGATATGTGGGGAATGATTGATGGAATGTTGAGGTGGCGTCTTTAAAGAATATTTAGTTTGTAAAATAGTATGGAGACGTTAGTTTGACGCGACACGAGAGTAGGCGTGAGATGAGAGCGAGGTTGTGTGTGTGTATCTTGTCCGTGTGAATATGAGAAGAGCGTTGATAAGTACGTTGTAAATCGTGGAACTATAGAGTGTGCGAAATCGAGAGATAGAAAAATTATAATGTCTTTTCGTAGAATATCTGAACTTGGAAGGAAATTATAGAAGTCCGTATGACAGAGAGTTAATATTCTGACTGACAATTCACAAAACATCTTTAGTATTTTTTGACAGGAACATGCCGAAACAGGAGTGACTAATACGGAGAATGTGAGAAAAATGAGGTCCGTTGTCAGTTATCAGGACATGAGTTGCTGTTCCGAAAGAATCCTGATAATATAGTGAAAGATACAAAGGTAAATAAGGTGAGGTAAATGAAAATTAGAAAGGGTGTTTCGACTGGTTTGACTGTCGTCAAGATGTGAAAAGGATAGGAGAGAATTGAGGTAATGGTGCTGAGATACAGAAAGTACTGATGCAAAAGAAATGAAATATTAATTGCGTTCGGATAGATGAGAAACTTAAAGTTTGAATTAGGTTGTCAGGACAGGAAGTAGATGTGTTGTTGAGGGTCTATATTAGATAGACAAAGTTTTGTTGGACGTAAGGGATGAAGATACTGTAGTTAACAGTAGTGATTAAGAAGTTTGGTACAAAGCCAAGGAAACAATTAGTGTATCGAGCCACAAGTACAGTTTATATTGACGGCTGGTACATTGAGATGACATTGGAATAATCCCCACATAATAGAATAAGTTCGACCTGTAGTTACAGTGCTGATTACGAGATATTTTGGATGTGATGATGTATTCAGGAGTGAGGCTGAAACAAGATAGAAAATTGTGAGGGGAGATATCAATGTTTGACTTCCAGAAAAAGATGGTCAAGTGTTGAGTATGGTTACGCATTATAAGATAATCTGTAGATAACGAGGGACATTTGTATACGTATTTTGGCATTAATGCTTGGATGAAGTTGTTTGTTATATATTGACTTGGCTAAATAGATAGGTGTTACATTGGGTTTAGTAAAGGAGACCAATGCTGCTGGGTCACGTTACGTGTTAATTCTAAAGAGATTATAATTTTTTTTGAAAACTTTCCCTTTAGCGAGAAGACACTTGTATTTATTGTAAATTGAGCTTACAATGCCTATATTATAAATTAATTTTTGCTTGATTTGGTCCTGAAAATTGATTGTAATTATTTTAGAGTAAGGATCTTGTGTCCTTGACTTTCATGTG